>JAHTLZ010000379.1:9065142-9118945 GCA_023846285.1 Phrynocephalus versicolor | reverse complement strand
CTCTGAAAAAGAGTCACTGCAGTGTCTCCATTTGCCTGTGGCATGTGGTTTTAGTATAGCGCAACCTTGTGACTCTTTTGCTACATCACACACAGATACTTCTCTAAAAGTTGTCATAATGAGGCATCATTGCCATTATTATTATCTTAGAATGGCAGAGATGGAAGGGATCCTATGGGTCATCAAATCCAGCTCCTGTCAAGAAGGCACAATAGGGAATTAACTCCCAACCTCTGGCTTCATAGCCAGAGACCAATACCACTGAACTACCAAGCAGTGATCTCACTTATTTATAGAGGGACCCTCTATAAATATTGCTTTCCAGGGGGATAGCAGGGTTATGGAGATAGCAGGGTCCTGAAGAACTAAAAAATGACTCAGAATTTTGCAGCAGTTTGGTTTGTCCCAACAGAAGTATTTCCCTGCTATAGGTATTCAAAGGCATTTAAATCTACAGACGATGGACTAATAGCCTGAGAACGAAACAGAAATGGCCCAAGACATTTTTACACTTGACACAAAGGGCAAGATGTCATCCTCTCATTTATCCACACAGAGAAACTAACCGAACAGGTAGTTACCTCAGCATTGGCAGCAAGATAGGTTCCTTCTGCTCTCCCGTATGTTCAGCAGTACAATGATACAAATACGTTTAGCTGCTGTAAGTTTTTTGGGCTGTGGCCGGCCACATAGTCTGGTGAAACGTCAGGAAGAAAAACTTCCAGAACACGGCCAAACAGCCTGAAAAACCCACAGCAGCTATCAGATCCTGGCCATGAAAGCCTTCGAGAATACATACAAATACTTTGCCTGTCAAAAACCCCTTGCCATTCTGTTGTCTCAAACACATTCTTAAAACACATTGTCATCTTGTACACAGTGCAGAAAGCTAAAATACAATACTATTAGTCCCAAAATCCTTTCTACAGTGAAGTTTATCAAGAGGAACTATTTAGTGTGACACATTCTGAAGTCATCTAGTGCTGGTACATTCTATGAATGATTCTGAGTACCCTAATTAACGGTAAATAGCATGCAATTAATTCTAAATAACGGTCTTTGTTGTGCATATTTTCACCACTTTTTTAGAGCTGCGGTGCCAGTTCTCTATCAGTGCTCCCAAAACATGTTCATCACTAGTTAGAAAAAAAATAGAGAAGGCTACAGTATGTTTTCCTGTAGTATTTAATTATATATCACACTGACTATTTTTTAAAAAGCCTAAATTAAAAATAACAGTGCTACTAGAAATGTTCTGTGAGAAAGCATGATTATTGTTATGTAATCCGCACAAGCTGACAAAAAACTGGCCAAAGGTTGCAGTGTTCCTCTAATATCATATTGAACAACATGGAGAACTAATTAACAATGAATAACAGCAGTAACCTTCATATAAATGTTGCCTCTCTGTGGTGTTTCATAAAGGATAATGTCCCGGTTATGGAATGTGTTCTGTCAGTTTTGTTAACCTTATGGTACTTGCCAGGAGATGCTGCCAAATAAGGTTCCCTTTAGCAATACTGGCATATATTAAACCTGTGTCACTTTGTTAGGCATGAGCACAGAACTGAAAAAAAGAGCTCCAGGATCATTTATATGCTAGCATGCTGTCCTTGTCTTTGTTTGTCACCTGTGTTTAAACAGTCTTTTATCAGGTAGCTAGAATGAAATTTAATTCCTGAGGCTAAACCTGGAATCACCTCACTTTCAAGTTTTGATACAGACTTCAAAAGAAAAGAAACAGAAATAAATTGAAACAAAAATTGATAACTTCCAACACAAACCAGTTCAATACAGTCCCAAGTGTTTTTAAAACACACAAGGGCATCCATTCAGACTAATATTTGCAAACAGAATTTGATAGCTAATTAAAGTTTGTGGGGGAGTGAGCAAAACAGGATTTTTAACAATTTGGTGACAGTAGATAACAGAGCAGCTTATAGTAAACTTGGGCAAATGTTGGGGGGGGATGGTTGGAAGAAGTGGTTAGATAAATTGATTGTAATTCATATATTTCACAATATTTATCCTGTAAAACTTTAACTTTTTTTTTTTTAAAAGTGAAATGGATGGTGAATGAGAAGAAATTCTACACACAGTGCTTTGGAAGAAACAGGTGGGTATACAGAAAAGGAAAAACAGGTTGATTTAACATATGGAGGGTCTCAGTCAAGCCAAATTTTGCTGTGGGGCTTTGTATGAGGAGTAGAGATGGGCACGAATAAAAAAAAATGGCATTTCATTTGTCGCTTGTCATTTGGAGGGTCCGTTTCAGTTCGTTTCTGTTTTTTGCGAATTTTTGCAAAAAAATCATTTTTGTTTTTGTTCATTTCGTTACCATTTATTTCAATTTTTTGTGATTTTTTAAGGATTTTAAGCACGACAAAATTTCCGGTGTTTCTGTTCGTTTCGTTTAATTTTAGAGACAAAATTCATTTGTTGTTTCGTTACGTAACGAAACAAAAAAACGGAAACCGAAATGAAACATTGTTCATTTCATGCCCATCTCTAATGAGGAGTATTTGTTTGATAATTTATTGTGCATAATGTCTTTTTGCTACCTGTCTTAGTAAGAATGTTAAGCAGGTCTGCTACCTCTAAACAAAAAGGTAACATCAATAATATAGCATTTAAAATTATCTCCAGGGTTGTTATTTAATACTTATTTTCAGCCAGTAAGAGATCCAGTGTGCTCTGTTCAGGATGGCAACAGTTTTGAGTTTACATCTAGCTTATCAAATATGGACAAGAAGTACTTTTTAAATCTCTTTTGCTTCCAGCATTCTTTCAAGTTGCTCCAGGTTAGGCCAGAAAGTGTCACACACACCCCTTCCCTAATGCATGGCCCTGGAAGGCAGTACAATAATATGGAGTAGATTTCTTTCTTCTACTCAGTTTAGCTACCTTCAATTTCTGTATCAATAGCTGTAAGATTTGGTGGCATCCGCCCAGGGTGCAGTACTATATTTATCTGTACTTATCTATTTGACCAGCTGTCTCACACCTGCTGAAGCACAGATCAGTGGTTTAATTCCATAGCAACTGCATAAAGTGATGGCAGTTAATGCTGGGTGCTTAAATGTAATTTTCTCCCATTTATTTTACTTTGACACCAAATCAGAGTATGAAAGCTCTGATCCATGTCAGGATCCAGCACTATCATTTGGCTATAATGTTTATGTTATCACTATTTATTCATCCATGTCGATTATTTTCAACTGTGTCATATTCTCTTCAAGTAATTACATTTTTGGATATTGATTTGGCATAAGGTATATATACAACAATGGAGTAACCCAGTGCAGGGACCACAGATACACAACAGTTCATCCAAAAGCAATCAAGTACAGGATGCAAACTAAGGATATGTCAAGAAAGTAATGTCCTGTTATCTTTGGTACAGTCAGAGATGATATTGATCTTTGGTATAAGACCCTCTACTATCTGCTTCCTGGCAGACTGACCTAGTGGTGTCTTTTCTGATAGTCATTACGTATGATCTTTATTTCTCTTCAGTTTTGCTGCTGCTTATAGTTCAGGTCAACACTTCAGGGTAGGGGGATGAATTAAAAAGGGAAGGATGGGATTTAAAATATCTTTCTGATATGGAATGAAAAACATATTATTCATCCATGGCAGATATTAATAATTGACTGATTGCAATGTCTGTCCTTCGTATATCTAGATAGACAGGTAACATAAATATTAGCATTCCAAGGAAGGAAACAAAAGTAGCTGTGATGTTCCATGGGAGCTAACCTCTAAACCAGGGCTTAAAAATTAGAATCAATATTTTAATGTCAACATAGCTGCTTGGAACACTAATAATTGCATGCTGCCCATTCTAACTTACAGTGACACTTTCCATAATTTTCTAGGCAGAAAATACACAGAAGTGGTTCATCATCCCCTTTTTCTAGGGGTACCCTGAACTGTGCAGCTTGCCCATGATTACAGTGGCTGTCTCATACTTGGAGTCACAGTAAAGACTCGAACTACCAACCTCTGGCTTCAGTGCCAATATCTATATACCATTACGCTATCCAGCGAACCTCATGGCTGGGAATAGTGGATTCTTAAAACCCAATTGTACAAAATTAATGTTTCAAAAGTTATGTTAATTCTACACTATGATGATCCATTGAGGAAATGTTGAGTCATCTTGACTTTAATACTCTTCCTCCGATAGAAATGCATCTTTTCTGGCTGACCTGTGAGCAATGAATCTTGTGCCATTGCTGAATATGAAAAATCAAACAACTCTGTTAATATGCAGTGGCTTGCCCTGTAAATATTGGCTTATTATTAATAGATGGTATAGATTTTCCCTCCAATTTCTGGTTCATCTACCTATGGGCATGAATACACAGAAAAGTTATCTTGCACTAATTTTAGGTGAATTTTTTAAAAAATACCACTTTCCATTCCCGAAATCACTTTAGTTATTCACATGGAAATCATAAATTATCCCATTGGAAGAGTCCACATGGCACCTTCTAAGTGGTACAATTTCACTAGTATCCCTCTCATCTTATTAACACTTAACACTTTCCCCACCCCTTCCTTTCACCCTTTTCCTCATTCCTTTTAAATATTGAATGACATACTACACCATTATTAAACAAATACTTCAGTGGTATATTTTCCCAGCTCTAGGGTTTTGAAATGTGCAGTGCAGATTATGGTAATCTTGTTTTTCTGTTCTTCCGTTCTTCCATCTTCAGAAAGGAGGATTAGACTGGTCAAACTGGTCAAACCCAAAGGAAGTGATCTGGTCTCTCACCTCTCTCTCTCTCTCTCTCTCTCTCTCACTCACTCACTCACTCACTCTCTCTCTCTCTCTCTCTCTCTCACACACCCACACACACCACATACACTCGACACCTGATGACAAATGTGCAGAGTCAAAGGGAGCTGCACATGGAGACAGACATTCTGTGCTCTGACACAGGGCTCAGAGAGAGGGAGAAGGAGAGAGAGAGACCAGGGAGAGAGAGAGAACTGGCAGGGAAACATCTTGCCTGCACTTGGCTGAGCCACTCAGAAGACTCTGCAATTGATTATAGGAAAAGTGTTTGGTTGTTCCAGCAACACCCATGCTGCCTCTCTCCTCCTGGAGCAAAGGGTCTTTAAGCTTGTTCACCAGCCAGAGATACTATTCAGCGGCTGAATTACTGATTCCCTTGATTGATTGAAGGCAGTCTTCTAATGTTTGCAGGCCCTTTAAAGCCTAGAGTACTCATCCTGCATCACTAATGGTCAAGGTTAATGAAGCCTATGTAATCTGAGGTCCAGTTGCATCTGGAGGACTTCAGATACCCCACCCATGCTTTACAGTTTGATCCCATGATCTGATACCCAAGGGCTGATGCTGACGGTGTGTCATCATGAAATTATCCAGGAAACCCATGTTAATAATTCACCAGCAGTCAACAACATCATTCCCTGATCATACCTGCACATTGGAGTAACCCGGGAACCATGGGTAATCAAATTTTAAATCATGACCTTGTTTTGAAAGTCTCATTCATTATTGAGAAATCCATCCCTGAAGCCACCTCTTTGCTGGAGGGACAAGTCAATAATTGCAGGAAATATGAGTGACCGTCATATTGAATTTCCAGGTTCAAAATTATCTCACACACAAAAATCCAGCTTTCTCCTGTTCCAGCATTGATTACCTTGAAATTTCCCTCTTAGTTTCAACACTCCCAGAGAAATATACCATTTCCCTGTAACTTTAGAAAGCACGTTGAGACACCTGGCAACCTATTCTTGTAGAACCCTTGTACCAGTTGCAGCAGCGCAACAGATTATGGGGAAAGAAGTATGCCTTCAGCATTCACTGTAGTCTTGTGCTGCTGTGCTCATTACATTCCTGTCTCACACATTTAAGAAGACAGGAGCCTTAAGTAAACAAAGGTGGAAATGATGGAGCTTCCCACAAAGTAATGATGCCCCTCTTGTCACTTGAGGGGTTCATTGTGTGGGATTTGACACTGTAGGTGTCAAAGGGCTTCCTTTACCATTGCTATAGATAGACCAAGGGTGAGGAGCCTGGCCTTCCAGATATTGCTGGACTCAGCCAGGTCCAGGCAATATGAGTAATACTCAGGAATCATGGAATGCTATCTGCATTTGTAGGACTACAAAGGTCTTCATCCCTGTAATGGAAAAGCATGAAAAATACGGTCTGGTGAGATAGAGCAATAACAGCTAGGACAGACTGTAGCTTTGACTGCATGCACACAAATGCTGATTAAGAAATGATTCGGGTAGGGGGTGCCCCTTTGAAATTTTGACTCAGCTGCTTGCTGTGTCCTGGTCCTCTTGTATTAACCCATGCAGAGTGTGCAGGAGCATCATTTAATTCTAGAGTATGTATGTTTACTTTGTTTAGCTTATATGTGGTGCTGGGCTAGTGGACACCTCTCAGTGTGAATATTAGAGATGGGCACGGAACAAATAAAATTCATTTTGTTATTCATTATTCATTTCATTAGGTATCAAAACGAATAATGAACAGCCCCCTCTAAGGAAAATGAAACAAAAACGGGCATTTCTGTTTTGTTCTGTTCTTTTTTCATGTCTGGGATGGGGAGTTCCGAAGGTGGTGGTGAGTTGCTGCTGGGCCTCCAGAGGCAGCAGCGGCATGGTCAACTGATGCCCACCATAGCCACGGCTGGAACGCCGGAGGCGGCGGCGAGGCCTCCCGCTGCCCGGTGAGGCCTCTCACCATCCGGTGCAGCCACTGCCAGGGCCTTCTGGACTGCTTCTGCCGGGATTGCTGCTGCCACTGCCGGGATCACCGCTGCCACTGCCGGGATCACTGCCATCGCCACCGGGATCGCCACCACCACCATTGAGGTAAGCCGAACCAGTTTGGTTCGGTTCGATTCGTACGGATTTTTGTTTTAAAAATGTGTACAAACCAAACTGAACTGAACTGAGGGGATGTCTGAAATAGAACCGACCGAATCATTGGTTTTCTGTTTTGTACTCACCTCTAGTGAATATACATCTTCTTCCTTCTCTTGTGTGTCACCTTGAAACCTACTCTGATGAGTTTTCCAGCAGGGGTTTCAGGGAGCAAAGGTGAATTGCCTTCCTCTGGTTCTGTTGATAGAAGCACTTCCAGCAGTAGAATTATAGGATTATTCCTTCCTCTGTGCTTCAATGAGTGGGCCATACTGCTGCTGACCATCAACAGAATGATAAACAGCATCTATTTCTGGAGTTTATTATCGCATTGTAATAAATAAATTCACATATTTGGTGAACATGGCTAAAACCAAAGTAGTTTTATCAATGTTTTCTGCCTCTGTATATCCATTTTCTTTACATTTCTGTCATGTCTTTTTCTAAACATCTAGAAGGGTGGGATATAAACATGCGTATAAATTAAAAATAAATTTATAAATCTCAACTAATATGTATTGTCTACTGCCAATTTAAATTCCCTTTAAGAAAATCAATGCAGAGTCACTTTTGGTGCTTTATCATGTACAGAAAATAGTTTAAGAAAATCACAAAGAAATAGAAATTCATACATTTTCTACATCAGTAAGAAGAAATGAACAAAGTACTCAATTTTGTTTTGTCTCAGCAATTTTAGGATACTATCTCTGGATATCTTTAACTCACAACACTAAATCCAATGTTAGTGATCAAGTACACACATTAAATGAATGGGTCTTGTTAGAATTAGAGAGTGGCATAAACCACTGGTTTAGAGGTTCATGCAGGTTCATCCTTTGGATAAGAAGGTTTGGCACTTTCCAACTCTTGTGCTGGTGTCCTGACCATTTTCAGAGGGATCCTGTCGAGCTGTCATCGGCTGGATGCCTTTAAAAATGGCTCATTTGGCACCAAGGGGATCCCCTGGTGGCAACCGGCTGCCCCCCAAGCACCGATCAGCTGGCATACGGGGCAAGCACCAAGCACCTGGCGTACGGGGCCTTGTCGGCTGCCCCTCCATCTGATCAGCGCTAGGGAGAGGGTGGCCACCACACACCACTTATCAAAAAATTAAAAATTGAAAACAAAACGGAACAAAATGAAAATTCCCAGTTCATTTCAATTTTTAAAAAAGTACTTCATTTTTTGTTTCGTTAGGAAATGAAATGAAAGACTAACAAAAAAAATCATTTCGTGCCCATCTCTAGTAGCAAATAATTGGATATAATCCTGGACTAGAAACACCAGCTATGATCCAGCAGAGTTTTGTGCTTATTGAAGTCCTTTTCAACAACTATGTTTGAGTTTGCTCAACTCTATGATAGATCGTTTCCATTCATTATAATCCACAACATATTTTTAACAGCATAGAAGTCTTTGCTACTCTCAACAATGTTACCCATTTTGTTACTAATCAGTTCAAAAATTTCCAGTGTTTTCCCAACAGCTTGTCTGAAAGTTTGGAGAGCTATTTACAGAAGCAGGATGGGGTTACTCCTCAGATGCCTAGCTGCAGATGTGAAGGTTCTTGTCCTTGGCTGTGCTGCCTGCTGGGTCAAAGCCACTCGTTAAATGCATAGAAGTTATGGGAGCCACAAATGCCTCAAAGCATGTGGGAAGTATCCTTCATTGTTTTTCTTTTTCATAGCATTAAGTGGAAAGTACAGTATTGGTTATCATAGAAAATATTGTTTGAAATAAATATTGAAAGCCGTGTTTACATTCAACTGCAAAAAACAAATTATACACACACACACACACACACACACACACACACACACACACACACACACACACAAGAAAAGGAAATAAAAAAGAAAAATACAGTGGGCTGAATCTGGCAACTTTTAGAATATGTTTGCTTTCAATGTTCTACAAACTTGGAAAACTGGTTTCCTGAAACATCAACATTCTAAAACTTCAGTAATGCACAAAGTGATAATGTTCTGCAAAGTTCTCCATGCTTTGCAAAAAGTGGGATCATTTGATTTATAACAACAAGGAATAAACCCCCTCAAATCCCATTCATTTTCAAAAGTGTCACATTATTGTAATTTTGTGTCAGTAGAGATATTTTGTTTTAATATTCATCCAAGCTGTGTCTGCTTTTTTTCTGTTTTGGCAATCCAATATTTGCTTCTCCAGAATCTAACTGATTTTCCACACTATAGAAATTACTACACATTTTATGCATTCTTAACAGATGATGCCCCTTCCAAGTTGCCCCTTCTATATTTGATATAGATGTGGCTGTGGAAGGAGAAAGAAGAGGTCCAAATTAAACTGAATGGCCATTTACAGCAAAGCACAAACTCTCTATGACTGCTGCAGTAGGTGACATTTTATCACAATGGCTGATACTTCACATCCATCTCATCACTGTTCGCAGTCCCGCTGGGGACCGGTACGAAGAAATCTAACTGCACGTCCATTGTGGGACGAAGGGAGTTCGTCCCGACCACGCCCCCTGAACTGCAATTTAAGCGGGATGAGAGATTCCCCTCCCTGGCCTTGGGAATCTCCTCATCTCACTTCTCGTTCCAGTACGAGTGCCCATGAGGTAAGGCTCATCACACAACGTGCCATTCTCCATCTAGTGGCAGGAGTACGAACTGCCATTCGCCAGTACATTCCCTATGGAGTCAGCAACACAGTGCAGAGAGATTAAAAGACAAATGCCTCAAACTCAGCTCCGTAACGCATTGAAGGCAAGGCTTTGGAGAATCAAAACATCGAAAAACGGAAGGTAGGGCCGGAAAAAAAATGGAGAACAAAGGCATGGAATTTCACATCTCATCACGGAATGAGGATGTGCAGTAACAGTCATGCCGGTATCATCCTTCACGCCCATGAGTACATGGGAACAGGGACAGAACTGCAAGAAGACCACGTGGCTGCAACCGACATCAACACGCAACAAACTTCCTCCTGGGACGAGAGTGGACATGAAGTAACTGTCGTAGTTTTAACTTATCTGTTGTGCCTATTTTGAGCTAATGGACCTGTTGGACAGAATGGTTATCCTCCTTAGAATAATTTATGATGTATCTGGAAGTTGAATCATGGCAACTGGACTTCTTTTCTTGTGAGTTCAAAATGTTTCACTACTTCATCCAGTCTGATGAAGCTACTTGGATGAGCAGGGAAGCATTTCAAACTCACAAGAAAAGAAGTCCAGTTGCCATGACCCAAGTTCCGGATAACCTCACCTGGATGACTAAGAATCTTCACAAACACTTTTTGCTGCAATGCCTGTCTCTGAATCCAGAGTATGGCCCAGGCAACTAAGCTACAAAAATCCTGAAAAGCAGCTGGAAACATTAGCTATGCTCCTGAATCTTAACCCTTTGCATCTGTCAGTAATTGATCTGCTTCTGCCTGATCTTAGATTGCACAGTATAGGCTCTTCTATTATCTTTGCTTAAATGCTGCTTCAGCCTGTCTGCTTCCAGACAGTGGACTGCTGTTTGATTAAAACTGTGGCTTGTTTTCACCATCTACTCACTGGTAGGACCCCATTTGTTTGCCCTTTGCTTTGCCTTCTGGCATCAATGCTGGCTTTCCTTTCCTGAGTTTGTTTGCTGGGTCTATGTCCCCTTGTCTGCACTGACCTTAGATTGTGACAACCTCATTACAGGGAGCTGCTGCTTGGAAACAGTCTGTTTTCTGGCTTTTTATATTGATACATGTTTACAGCCTTTTCTGGTAGCTTACAAATGTATTAAAAAAAACAAAGTGACAGGGCTGATAATTGAGACAGCAGGCGAAGGTGTGTTCCTTGGTTGCCAATGAAACACATTTACCATTCTAGACATGAGCCACAGAAATAGCTGAAAGCCTTGCACCCCAAATAAGTCTTCTGGTATATTGCTTCAAGGCCCAACTGAATGAGCATTTGGATCAGTACATCCTGGGAAATGCACCCACTGTGGCTGGAAACCAAAGGTGTCTGTCATAAAATTTCACCCCCCTCCTCTCTTTTCTTCATGCTGCTTTTCTGTAGATTTCCTTATATAGTATGTTTGAAGAAAGAGTATTAAAGTTTGGACTCTGGAGGCAAGCTTTGTTTCTGTTTTGCTCCACAATCCAAAGTGCTTATAGCATTTCAGGAGTGACTTGGATCAGATTTGGCCCTCCCTGTTTTAGACAACTCCATATCTGCTGAGAAATCAGACCAGGTGGTTTTCCAGTCTTAAGGTACTATCTGACACAGTCACCTCAGGCAACAAAGCACAGAAGCAGCAGCCAACTTGCCATTTCCATCCACTTTCTGAAGCCTGAGATGGCTGTCCCCTGTATTTTCTCCTTGCAACAAACACCTGCATATTCTAGCCATAGAGCATGCTTCAGGACGTAGCACTTATTGGAGGGGAAGTGAAGTAGTCTTTGTTTTGTTTTGTCCACGGCTCCCCCCCCCATAATGCCATGCAAGCTAAAATCCAAGAGATCATCCCCAGAGCCAAATAAGGAGTTCCTGTGGTAGGAAGCAAGGCAGTAGCTGGAAAAATGGTACCAGTACCAGCTTCCATCTTAATAATCGACCTAAGCATTCTGGGAGTGTGGTGAGGCTCATATTGGTAGTGCTTCCCTTAGTGCCTTGCACTTCTTGAGGTAAACGTGGTTTATCCTGGCCTGGTTCAAACTCTACTGGATAAGCAGCAGTTACCTTATCAACATCTCACAGTCAAATTGGGTTAAAGGAATCTCTCCCAGGTAAAATAGCACGGGGACCAATGACACCATCTCAGCTAAAGCTAACCAGCTTGGCTGAGTGGATGTGTGTAGAAAGCATCCCTTGGCAAGGATTAGTGATGGTAAACATGGAACTTGTAGAATGACCCTATGGTTGGAGCTGAATAGCAGCTGACTTGTGAGATTTATGGTGGGAGACAGGGTGTCAAAACTCTCACTTGATTGTCAGTGCCCATATTGTCTGCAGTTAACGTTTTGGAAATTACTGAGGTTTCTGCTCACTGAAGGTGTCTGGAACTGATGAAGCTGTGGCTCTTTATTAATCTTGCACATGTCTTGCATTTTGGTTCCTCCTCTAGACAGCAAGCACTGGGCTTTCAAATGCAAAAAGGAAAATGTCCATCTCCTTCTTTTTTTTCTTTTTCTTTTTGCTTTGGCTAAATATTTCCAGGTGTGTTTACAAGTTCAATAGGTTTTGTAGCACTGTTGATAAATGGTTTGTCCTTTATAACAATGCATATGGTCTATGAAAGGGATAAAATAAAAATGCTAATCCAACAACACTTCATCTTTATAGTAGATGCACAGAGGAAACCATTGCCCAGAGACTGAGAAATATTGATTTTTTTTCCAGCTGCACTGTCAACAGGGATTATTGTCTTCTTTATGCAAATATTTACCTGGTTTCCAGGACTTGCCCTCTCGTAATTCACCCAGGGAAAATGCTATCGATCTCAGTCCAGAAGGCAAATGGCCTTGATGTTTACTCTCTTACAACTGATATCATGTCGGCAATTGTTGCCTAATTCCATAGTAACTGGTGAAGTGCATAAGGGTGAATGTGTCAAAACAGAAGTATGTCCCCTTGTACATTTCAGCAAGTTCCCAAGTAGGAGTACTCTTGCAGTGTTGCTGTTTTCATTCCCCAGTAGTGTTATTTGAGGTTTCACTGAGTGTAGTATAGCAGCAGTTCAGTTGCTGCTCTGTCTTCAGTAGGCTGTATTTATTATTATTATTATTATTATTATTATTATTATTATTATTATTATTATTATTATTATTATTATTATTATTATTATTATTATAAATAATAGGATGCCCGCTTATCACATGTGTTCAGTACCGGATGTAAGGAAACTGGATGCTACCCATTTCAGACAAGCCTGGAACTGCCAGGAAACATGGTGGGCTTAGGTATTAAGGACTGGGAAAGACTTGCAAGAGATTCTTATTTAAATTTCAACCATTTGGGGATGCACAACTTGGTGAGAAGTTCCAAGGAGTATTTTCTCCCTCTTACAAAACTGCTCAGAAGCAGCATGATAGCAAGGTAGGCAGTTCTATGAGGATTGTTTTGGACACAAAATAGCCAGTGGTCACGCTGCTTTGGGGATTCTGGGAGCTGTGTTCGAATCAAGTTACTTTCTCAAGCTCTGGGAAGAAGGAGGCAGTGTCATGCTCGCAGGGGATTTTTCTGTTTAATCCAGCAAAGGTTGCCACCTGCCTTGAAGGAAATACCAATTTGATGTTTAGCATAGCAGCAGCTTGACATGACAAATATTACCTGGCAAAGCATTCACATAGGGTTGCCAATCAACAACTTCCAGTTCCTTTGGCTGGCTGGAAACCTGACACAGAAGCATGGTGGCACTTATGATATCAGTGGACAGGTCCCCATGAAATCAGTACAATATAATAAGTTTGCATGTATGTAAGAGAGTTGGACAGAGAACATGGATACTGCAATGAACTATAAGCCACAAAAGCTCAATGTGAAATGAACCTATTAGCCTTAAAGGGTCCATAAGATGTTTGTTTTTGTTTTTGTAATCTGTGTTTTCATTTGAATCTGATGCTCTTCTTGTATCAGCTTATTTCCTCAAGTGCTTTGTTTATGATATTTTGAGAGGGTTTGCATTTACTTCCCCAAAAATTTGCTTTGATCTAAGTGCCTATGAAGGCACAAGTATCTCTCAGGTCATCCTGAAATAACCCCAGTTCTTTCCCTTACAGTCCAATTTCCATGGACATCTGTAAAAACACTTGCATGGCATCTACAATATGTGGCGCTACTTTAATTGCTGTATCTCATTTTTCCTCTCATTACCAAGCCCTCACAAATGTGGAACAGAAAAACGCAAAGAGACAACAGTGATGGAACCATTGGAGGTACTTATCCACTGTGGAAAAGGAACATACTTTTCTTATTGGGAATTATGAGATTTTTAGCTCTAATCTGATCCTCAGTGGGGAAAGACAATCTTCCACTTACCTTAAAGAACTAACTACCTTTGATTTCTTGTACTTCCAATTGTTAGCCATGAGTGGAAAGAATAGAGGAAAGAGGGTAGTGGAATGGAGTCATAATTATAAAAAGGAATTTTTTCAGTTTTAATGCCAGGGGTACAAAAAGCTGCCTTATCGCCATAATCTAGAGCAGGTTCTCAAAAGTAGCTAAAATGGTGCATTTTAAAGTATTGACAGTCTAAATGCTACAAGTAACTGGCCTGCTGTATAAAGCACACTTCTTCTGTTAACTTTATTGTTGCCTCAGCTTCTGTAAGAGAACACAGGGTGCTCCACAGGGAGCATTGAATCATGTGCTGAATCTGATCCTTCATTTAGTGAGGTCACATCCTAGTTACTGTGAAAGTAACTAGAAGTTACACCACAAAATAAATGACTTTATCTTTTATTACATTAAAATCCTCTTCCTCCAAGCACAGATGTTTTGGAAAAAGATTAGTGCCTGATGTAACTTAGTGTGGATAACAAACACTACAGAAAACAACTTGGAAAACTTAAGGGCTGGATGGAAGGAGTCTGTAGAATATTACATGCTTTGCAAAGAGGCTAAAAGCAGACGTTTAGTACAAAGTGGTGTTCTGTGAAAGAAAATGAAGATGGAATAGTTCAAAAATAGACGGTATTGTAATTTTTTATCTTTGACTTCATGAAAGACAGTTTAAGGAGCTCACTACAGAACAGACAGTGTAATTTGTAACACACTGACTGGCAGAAGGAGAAACATAACATTTCACTTTAGTTTTGTTAAATGCCAGATTTAAAGTTTTTTTTTAAAAAAAATTCACACTGCCTGCCTTTAAAAAACCTACCTAGCAACAAGATCATTCCACATAAATAGCTACATTTGTAGGAAATATTATTAAGGTCTAAGAAAGACTGGTTCCCACACTACATGTTTCTCCAACAATACTCTTAAACTCATAAAATATAACTTAATGTATCAATTTCTAAGTAAACATTTACAATTAAGAGACAAGGACTACCATTTAGCACTACCATTTAAGTGCAGCTTAAAAATCAGATTAGGTTTTTAGATGTCATAGTGAACAAAAAAAAACCCTATAGGAGGAGGTCCTAGGCCGCAGCATTTAAACCACCAGATAGATAGATAGATAGATAGATAGATAGATAGATAGATAGATAGATAGATAGATAGATAGATAGATAGATAGATAGATAGATAGATAGATACCGGTAGATCTTTGTTAAGCAAAATTGCATAACATCACACCTCTCCATTCCTATTTCTAGGGTGCTCTGTATATTTTTTTCTTCCATAGCTTGGAATCAATTATTTCTTCCATAGCTTGGAATCATGTTAAGGGAGTTTAATTAGGAAGATAGTTCAGGCAGCTGAAATATGCAAGGGATTGGAGATGGAGGGGGGAAAGAAAAGAAAAATAGCATAAATCATACAAAAACCTTGATTTAACAGTTCCTCTGGGATTGGAGAGAAGAAAATGTGGTATAATTTCTGACACATTGAAACCCTTGGAAGGTAGTGCTGGTGAGTGTAGATTCTTTTTCCTTTCCCACTTTCAGAGTTGTCCATTATGTTTAGGAGAAAGAAGGGCAAAAGCAACATCCAGATGACTTATTTTTTGTGTTTTACTGGTGCCTGTTCTTTGAAGATTCTGACTGGAGGACAACAATGAATTTCTGATTTGTGTGCTACTAATTTCTTTCAGTGTCATACTCTCACTGCCACCCAAAAAGAAAAAGAAAGTGGGAGAAAGCTGTTCAGTTATTACCTTGTACAGATTCAGTAGCAATGGCAATAATACATACTCCATGTTATATCAGCTTCTTCTTTAAACACCAAACTAGACAATGGGTCCCTTAAGTCCGCTGTGTTCTGGGACATTAAACAAAACAGAGCGTCAACGGATGAGTGAGTCAGTGAGCTAGTGAGTGAATGAGGAAGCAATTGAACCTCTGACAGCCACCATCCCTGATATAGCTAAACAGTAAGGACACCCCAGAGAGGAATAAGCTAGAAACACTGAACATAAACTCCTCTGATGTTCAAAATCAACCAGGTTCAGAAGATGTACCCAATAAAATAAAATAATGCAAGGGCGCTGTTCTTGCCTTAGAGTTCTCCCAAACACTGAAAGGAAAGGAACAGTGGATACAAGACGTCAAATCAGAATCCTGTACTCCCTGTTTTGCAGCTGCTGTTTGAAGAAACTGGTAGAAAGCTTTTTTAAAGAAAGTGTGTTGCTGATGAAACTATAAGCATGGCAGTACAGGTAGATTTTCCCTCTGCCTCAGTGCTGTCTTGATTCTTGTATCTTGAACTGGGAGACAGCATGGTGCTGTAGAAGAGGTCTGGTTTGCACCACAATTTTCATTACTTGTGAGTGTGACCACTGACAGTAGGGATAGTGAAAACTGTAGTTTGTCATGTGTGGATAGACCTAAGTTCTTGAACCCTGATCTAGGCTAAAAACAACTATGGTTTATTTATTTATTTATTTATTTTTACAACTTATATGCCGCCCACTACCCAAAGGTCTCTGGGCGGCTTACAATCAAGGGATTAAAATAGTTAAAAAACATCAAACAACAATAAATAATTAAAACAACAATAAAACCTTATACTAAAAGCCTCACACTAAAGGTTCATAGGAAAAGACTATTATGAAAGTATGCAACCTGATAAAAGCATGAAGATCTTATCTCTCACACTTTTAATTGAATTGTAGTCCCAGTTCAGAGATAAATGGAACCACACCAGTCTTCACTTAGCTACATAAAACAGTTCCCATTTCCATAAAGCAAACAAAAACCATTAAAAACAATAAAAAGAAGTGTACAGAGGAAATTTGACTGTAGTTGCTCCTCTGACTCCCTTGGGGGAAAGGGCAGTATATATAAGGCACAAAGAATACATATGAACAATTATGTTTTTATATATACTAAAATGGCAGCTGCAATTCTATTTGTTTTATTATGAGTTCATGTTTACATACAACAAAAGAATGTTTTGATTAAACACACTCACTGTACCAAAATTTCCTCTCTTTTCCATGCTATGGCTTTTATAATATATCGGTTATTCTGAAATGAAGGATGTGCTTAGTGTTTGCCTAAAAGGAGCTGCTTGAGCAAGCAGAAGTTTTGATGAGCTGCTTCTCCTTGAGCTTTTATAGTTCTTTTGCACTAAGACCAGATTATTTGTCTATTGAAATGAAATTAGACTTGGGACCCAGTCACTGAGAAATCTCTATCGCTATACCCACATTATCCTGAACCTATTTAATTTTTTAAAAAGTTTGTTCATACTGCATCATGAGAAACTCTACTTTCAGATAAAACAAAACAAATAACTTTTGGTTTCTTGCCACCATGCCGGGTGGGGGAGGGGAGGGAAAGGGACAGACAAAGACTGCACAATCCATGGAAATTGTTTCCTATTCATAAACCCATAATCTCCATGTTGTTCCATTCATTCCTACATATTCATTCCTACATATTTAGGTCACCAACTCTTAGCATTTCAGTTGCTAGAAACCAAAGCCAAGGACACATCTAAATGCACCATTAAGTGCTTATTTGGATTTAATTTCCTGCTGCAAAGATGGCAAGTTTTACAGGATTTTTTCCTGATAGGGCAGGGCGATCACAGTGCCAAGAGGTGGCACTTTTGGTAGGCCCTGCAGGTCTGATGCAGAAGCCCGGGGAGGTCTTGTCCCGGCTGGGAACATCCAGCCATGACCAAGTTTCAAAAAAGGAGAAACTTTCTCTCACACACGCAACTGTCCCCCCGTGTGATTCTGCTTTCCACGTCTGTGACTGCCCTCCTGTGCTGCTGGTTCAACAGGGGATTATTTTCAGGAATAGGACATAGGACTTAGGGTTAAATGCCCTGTCCAGTCCCACTAACAATTAAAGCCTTGCAAAGAAAAGAAAGAAAGAATTACATATGTGTAACAGAGGTAAAAAAATGGGCAAGGAGTTGCACAAAAATTTCAAGTATGCTAATCTGCATGTATAGAATTAGAATGAAAAAATCTAATCACATCCTGATGTTTTAAATTCGAATCACAGCTCTATACATATATTCCATGTAGAATAAATATATGAGAAATGGGAAGTCAATAGCTTTGCTTTCTCCTCATGTGTTGCTTTGTTTGTTGACTGTTTTTCCTTTTATGAAAAGTAGATTTATGAAGAGTAAGTTCTCTTCACTACTGGCACAGCCTCTCCCGCAATCTGAAGCACCGATTTTCCTAGTATTCACATTGTATGGAGAGTGCAGGATTGCCATAATACACAGGAAGATGAGTTTTACCCATATTCTAGCATATACAACACAGTGTCCATTTAAATCACCACATGGGACAGATTCCAAGTTTTCTTTTCTTTCTCTTTTTAATAAGTTTCTTTGCTGTCATTGTTTCAGCCAATTAGGATAGAAGGAGGTCAGTGCAGTTATGAAGTGAGTGAAGCTATCCACATGTTGACTTATATATAAGTAAAGTTTCATCCTATCATGTATAAATTGATGAACTTAACTTGTATATTACACAAAATTGTGTAATATAGAGATAGCGATACCTAATTAGCAAAATATGCAAATTAAGATGCCCAGGTTTTGAGACTTACAACATAGCAAACAGGGTGAATCCATTGAATAAAAGAGATTCCTCAAAAACTCCTTTTTTATATGTGGAGGATGACAAAAACCTGCAAAGAGGCTACAATTTGTCTTGCATGTTTGGCTTCTGAGGAAAATGAAAGGGGTTCATAGGTATCAGAAGTTAAAAGTAATACAGTGTCTCACCTTGGTGTGGAAGACTGTAACCATGTGGTTGTTGTCCTTTCTGAGTGTAATCTTCAGGTGGTCATTGCGGATAGACAACTTGAAGGATCTTGGGTTTTCTCCCCTCATTATCTTAAAGATGCTTTTGGCTGATATATATTACTATATGCTATCAAGTTATGGTCTCATCAATAGTGTTTCTGAGATATGTAGATATTTAAGGGATGGTTTTACCTGTTCCAACCCCACATGCATTGTTATAGGGATATGAACCCTACTCTCAAGTTGTTCACTGGCTCTGAACAGTGTGCCAAATATAAGATGGCACTGTGCAAATGCATCACATTGAATTGGATCCTGACCAGTCAAATCAGCAAGACAACTTAGCCATGACTGATGTATATCTCATTGGGATAATGACATTATGGGTGGCTCCAGGATTTGGTCATTTTTACTGGCCCAAGTGTTATCTTTCTTCTGCTGGACTCTCTAGAAGTCTCAAAGATACCCCAAAATGCAGTTAAATAGATAAAGAATGAAAGAACATTTAAAAAACAAAATCAAACACTAGAAAAACCCCAAACCATACTGCACCATAAATGAAATAATAAGGATCTTGTTCCAGTTTGGGGAAAAAATAATATGTATGGGCAGTTTAGTTTCCTATACATCACATAGGTAAGATCTGTTGTTACCTGTTAAAGTATGAATTACTACTTCTGGAGGCTTCTGGGAAGTATAACCCCCTTTTTGTTTTTTGCTAGAAAAAGGAGAGAAGGCAGAGAGAATGTGGGCTTCAAAATGACCCTGAGGACACTTAAGTGGCCACAGGACTGACTCCTTTGCTCACCCCTAGTCCATTTTAAGCCAATCAAGTTTGGATGAAACTGTCTGCAGACTCCTAGACTATTCCCTCCACCCCTGACCATGTGTTATTTTCATTCTTTAAACTGGCACACTAAATCCAAAGACACATTTAAGTTTGGCCCTAACACAGAGAAAATTTCATTTCTAATTCTTACTGCTTCCTTTCCCTCAGCCTTTATTTGGTCAAAACACGGCCTAGGCTGCTAAATAAATCATTAAACACGGCCTAGGCTGCTAAATAAATCTGGGCCACATCTCATTGTTCAATATGCTGGGTATGGCTGCAGCCGGACAGAAGCGGGGTAGTCCAAGTACAAATGTCAGTGCTAAGGCCAACGGTTCACATCCATCCTGAGAACCATGCATCACATTGCATTATATCTGCAATACTTCAAAAATACAGTAAACCTCAACATTTGATCAGAGCTCTTTCTGTTTTACTGACAAAACACTGACATATGTTCTCTCTGTGGCTTCACATAACTGTCATCTGTAAATGATTTGGTTTTTTTTAAAAGCTCTCTACTGGTTCCTGTAATAGTTTTCCATTTTCTCTGAAATGCTGCCTTTATTAACTGGAACCAGCTCCACTCCCACTGACCCTTTTACTTTAGCCAATGTTTCAGTATTTTGTGAGCCAATGTGTCTCCCTCGTCCACATTGTGACCTTGGATTGTGTTATTAGTCTCTGATAGGAAGTAAAATTTGTGGAAAGAATGTTTTAGAAAATAACACTCAACAAGAAACAGGAGTCCGATGTGTGCTGCTGAGGCCGGCTGTGTTTGTTAGGGAAGAGCATACGTGTGAGACGACAAGAACAAAGATGGGAACTTCCAGTACTTAGAACATCAGGCGTACTCTGAAACTTCACACACATTCCTCCAATTAAAATAGCTCCTGAAGCTTTCTCGTCTTCAAAACATTACATGTCACTCTTGAGCTGTGATGTCACCCCTGTTTCCAAACAGAATACATTCTGATCTTCCCAGGACAGAAATAGAGATCTTCCAAAGAAAACTCAGGATGTTCCAAAGTAATGATTACAACAATCTTGTGAATGTCTGCTTCGAGGTATGCATCCTTTATACGTAAAAAATAAAAATCTTTGATGAGTTTCTGTGAAGGCATTCAACCTGCTCATCCTGGAGCTACCAGTAGGGGCTGTTGTACAATGAAAATTTATTACATTGAAAATTATTGCTCACCTGCGGGGTGGGGTGGGGTTGTGGTTTCCTGATTCAATTAGAATGATTATTTCCTAGAGTTACCCCATTTGGAGTTTAATAACTCAACCCCCTAATGCCCAAATGTCTCCAAATTTGGGGGGCTTATAGGGAAGAGCTTGAAGAAACCTCCCTGCCATTTTAGTGCATCTAGGACCCAGGGAGCATAGTGTTTCATTTCATTACAAAATCATTTTAAAAATTCATTAGTAATGAATAGAGATGGGCACGAAACGAACAATTTTTCGTTTTAGTTTTCATTTTTGTTTTTTCATTTAGTCACATAACGAAATGACAAATGAATTTTGTCTCTAAAATGAAACGAAACGAACAGAAACACTGGAAATTTTGTCGTGCGTTTCGTTTCCATTACTGCAATATGAGTGAATTGCTTAAAATCCTAAAAAAAATCACAAAAAATGAAATAAATGGTAACGAAATGGTAACAAAACTAATGAAAACGAAAGCAATTTTTTGCAAAAATTCACAAAAACCAGAAATGAACCGAAACGGACCCTCTAAACGACAAACCACAAACGAAATGCCATTTTTTATTTGTGCCCATCTCTAGTAATGAAACACAACAAAACTACTAAAGAAATAAAATGAAATGAAACACTATATTTCTGCTTCATGCCCATTTCTACTTTCCTCCCTTCCCTTTCCACTCTTTCTCTCTCCTTCTCTTTCTCTGCACGTAGAAAACAAGCAGCAATCGAGACTCCACAAACACGTGGGAGAAAAAACATAACCCTTCCAACCCTCATCTGCAAATTTATCTAGAAACCTTTTTTTTTCTTTCATGTCGATATGGAATGCTTTCTTTTTCATTTGGGAACATGCTAGAAAATAAATACAGTGGTACCTTGTATAAAGGAATTAATTCATTCCAAATGAAATTCTGTTAAGCAAATTTTCCTTTATACAAATTTCCCATAAGAATGCATTGAAAATGGAGTAATCCCTAATCGTGATCAGTTTTATGTTGTATGGATTTGCCCTATAGATGATTCTGTTAAGCAGATTTCCCCTATCTCTGGATTTTTTTATGTTGTACAGATTTTATGTTATACAAACTGTTTGTTATACAAGGGTCCACTGTATTATCATCTCCTGTTAATTGCAGCAATCGACAATCAGTCTAATAATGTCAATGTGGACGGAACTGCTCTTCAAACAGAGGACTGCTTCATGCAGAAGACCTTTCTTGGGCAGCCTTTTGGGCATCTGTTTCCAAAAGAAGTTTCCTTTTGCAGAGAAGGGCATACACCCCAAACCTGCTTTGTCTGCTGGGCAGATTTATCAGCAACCAAGGGCAAGCATAATTTAATATTAGTATTTCTGCCTTAGTGGTGTAGTAGATAGAAAGACAAACTAGGACAGTGGTGGCAAACCTTAGATGATCCAGATGTTTTGGACCACAACTCCTACAGTCCTTCGTCATTGGCAATAAAGGATTGGAATTCTGGGAGTTGTGGTCCAAAACATCTGGAGTGCCAAAGGTTCACCACCACTGAACTAGGACTTCAGAGACCTGGGTTTGAATCCCTACTCAGCCATGGAAACTCAGTGCTGTGTGTATGGGGGTGGGTGGGTGGAATAGATAAAACTACTCCTTAACTACTCATTAAATATCTTGATGGCAGACAACACACACATATCTCTTGTGGAGAACTTTTAAATATTACCCAGCCAGCATTGGGCAGTGTCTGGACTAACTCTGAATTCCTGGGAGTTGCGATATGGAAGAATAAAATGAACAGCACCACTTTTTCAAGCCCTTCCATTATTGTTTTAAAAAGAATTCATTATAAGTTGCTAGTTGTTTATAAATTAGTTGCTAACGAAGCAACTGATACCTAATGTGCCAAGTGCATAAATGTAAATCAAATTATGGTTTGATCTTCTTCCAAACTCCTTCTTATAATTATTTCCTTGCACTGTGAGCAATTGTGCTAAATGTAGTTGCAGAAAGGTATGCAGTCATTCTTCTTTACCAGAACAACATGCAGTGTGTGCGTGCACAAACACACAAATTTAAAGATATACCTAATGTTTCCTCAAAGTTTCCACACTTTACTCAGATTATTGTCCACTGCTTGATTTTTTCCCCATTTGGAAATAGTTAACATACTAGAAAGCAAATATCATGGTCTACTGTTATCACAGCAATGGACAATTGAATAAAATTTTGAAAAGAGCATCACTAGTTTCTGGAGTCCATTTTAGGACCAGTAGGGAATTTATCAACTGAAAAATCTTCAGTAGATTATTTCAGAAAGCAATAAAGTAAATGTACAGAGAAGACTCAGGTAATGCAGGCTATAAAATGGGGGTTGAAGAGCAAATAAGGAAAATGGGGAATAGGAACAAAAAAAAAGGAGTAGAAAAGAGTAAAATCATCTAACAATCAATTATCAACATTTGGCCACAAATGGCATTTTCACATGACTAATTTGTTATTTGCCATTGAATGGCAACCTCAACAGGGTTGCTGAGTTATGTAAGATGTTCAAGGCATAGCTTATTATTGCCATTAGAGATGGGGATGAATTTAAAAATGAATCACATTTTCTGATGAATTTGGCTGATTCATAAAAAATTATCCCCTGATGAATACAAATTGATTATTTTAGGGATTTTGATTCATTAATGTTTTGGGCCATAAAATGTCTCTCAAGGAACAAAGAGACATGACATTTGGAAGGAAGCTTCCTCTGAGTCTTTTCTACTATTTCTCCAAGGTGGCTATTCGATTTTTGATATCAGAGTGGTGAACCCCCAAATAGCGCCCCCCTCCGAAAGTTCCCCACAGATAACTAAAGACTCCAACTTGCAGAGTAGATTCTTCTTCTCCTCTGCAGTCCCTCTATATTTGGTGAAGATTGGGTCTCCCCAACCCAGTTGCTATAGGGCACTTTTTTTAGGAGTGCCCCCCTGTAGATGTATAACTCAGATGTCTGAAACCCAATCTTCACCAGACATGGAGGGATTGTGGAGGTGCGTTGGGAGAAGCCTCTCTGCAAGTTTGCTGTCTCTAGGTGCCTGGGGGGGGGTGCATTTTTCTGTGGGGAACTATTTTAGGGTAAAGAGCTGAAAGGCATGAACTCCAATTGTAGAGCAGACATTTGGTGCCTGGGGGAAGGCATTTTTTTCAGCATTTTAAAGTAGAGTTCTGACTGTTGCTGCTTGTCCCTCATATACTGCAGATATTTTAGGAAACAGAAAAGGTGGTCAGGTACTCCCATTTCTTTAAGAACTTGCCATAGTTTGTTGTGGTCCATACAGTCAAAGGCTTTGGCATAGTCAATGAAGCAGAAGTAGATGTTTTTCTGGAACTCTCTGGCTTTCTCCATAATCCAGCACATGTGGCAATTTGATCTCTAGTTCCTCTGCCCCTTCAAAATCCAGCTTGCACTTCTGGGAGTTCTCTGTCCACATACCGCTGAAGCCTACCTTGTAAAATTTTGAGCATAACCTTGCTGGCGTGTGAAATGAGTGCAATTGTGCGATAGTTGGAGCATTCTTTGGCATTGCCCTTCTTTGGGATTGGGATGTAGACTGATATTTTCGAGCCCTCTGGCCACCACTGAGTTTTCCAAATTTGCTGGTATATTGTGTGTAGCACCTTTACAGCATCCTCTTTTAAGATTTTAAATAGTTCAACTGGATTGCCATCACATCCACTGGCCTTGTTGTTTGCAATGCTTTCTAAGGCCCGCTTGACTTCACTTTCCAGAATGTCTGGCTCCAGGTCAGCAACTACACTATCTTGGTTATCAGAGACATCCTAACCTTTCTGATATAATTCCTCTGTGTATTCTTGCCATCTCTTATTGACATATTCTGCTTCTGTTAAGTCCCTGCCATTTTTGTCCTTTATCATATCCATCTTTGCACGAAATGCCCCTTTAATATCTCCAGTTTTCTTGAATACATCTCTGGTTTTTCCTTTTCTATTGTTTTCCTTTGTTTCTTTGCACTATACATTCAAGAAGCCTGTCCTGTCTCTCCTTGCTATTCCTTGGAAGTCTGCATTCAGTTTTCTGTATCTTTCCCTTTCTACCTTGCATTTTGCATCCCTTCTCTCCTCTGCTTTTTGTAGGGCTCGTTGGACATCCATTTTGCTTCCTTGCATTTTATTTTCTTTGGGATGGTTTTTGTTGCTGCCTCCTATACAATGTGACAAGCCTTAATCCATAGTTCTTTGGGCGCTCTGTCCACCAAATCAAGTTCCTTAAATCTATTCTTCACATCCACTGTGTATTCATAAGGGATTTGACTTAGATTTTACCTGATTGACCCAGTGGTCTTCCCTACTTTCTTCAGTTTAATTTGAATTTTGCTATAAGAAGCTGATGATCTAAGCCACAGTCAGCACCAGGTCTTGTTTTTGCTGACTATATAGAACTCCTCCATCTTTGGCTGCAGAGAACATAATTAATCTGATTCCAGCATTGTCCATTTGGTGATGTCCATGTGTAGAGTTGCCTTTTGTGTTGTTGAAAAAGAGTGTTTGCAATGATCAGCTTGTTCTCTTGACAAAACTCGATTAGCCTTTGCCCTGCTTTATTTGGAACTCCAAGGCCAAACTTGCCAGTTATTCCTTTTACCACTTGACTCCCTACCTTAGCACTTGAATTCCCTATGATGAGAAGAAACAGGCACAAATTGAAAAATGATGAACTGGGATGGTTTGTGGTTCGTGGCTACCCAAAAACCATCCAGAAAATTCAGAAAAAACAAACCTGCTTGTGATCATTTTTTCCCTGTTAATGCCTGAGGAAGGGAAGCCTAATTCATGGAATCCTCCTGGGGGACTTTAACATCCATGCTATGGAAGCTCTGGCAGGGGTTTTTGAAGACTTCATGTCCTCCATGACAACCATGGGTCTGTTTCAAATGGTGTCTGCCCCTACTCATTCTGCAGGCGACACTTAAATAAATAAATAAATAAATAAATAAATAAATAAATAAATAATCTAACAGTTTTTACAACCTCTGTGGTGTGAGCAAGAATTTGTACAGAAGAAAAAATATCACATGACTGAGTACTAGCTTGCCATGTTAAATAAGGGGTGAAAGGTTTACTTCTGAGCAGGCATTCATAGGACTTCAGTGGTAAGCAATACCTACACACACCTACACAACGTAATGAATACGATGCTAGAAGAAAAGCAGTATTCTACAACTCATATGGGTCATGCACATTTCTGATTTTGGACATGTTATTTGGCCATTATATACCACTTTAAAAACAATTATTTATTCAGTTGGACTTATTTTCCAGTTATATAGGCATAGAATTACAGCATTGTGTTTACTTAGTTCTAATCAGATCTGATCAGGGATTTGAATCAGGATTTCTCACAGTTGAATCCGGTTCACTAGCTATTGCACCTCACAATCCACTTGGTCTCTAAGGCTGCAGTGAGCACAGTTGCTTAATCACAGAGTAATGAAAGTCATTCAGTTCTCTGTAAATCCCATGGTTTCTTTAAAAATGAGTGACTTAATTACCACATTAATTAGATTAATTCAGCTAAACTGATTTCTCACTTCCCAGTGATAATAACAAATTAATCCCACTTTCCCACGATTAATGTCTATGAATTAATTTTTAAACCTGCCATCTCATGCTCTGGTTAAACAGAAAAAAATCTAACAGACAAATGTGATGAGATTTGGATACTAACAGTATCCAGCACTAATTAAACAAGTACATACTACTAGTATACAACATATTCAGGTGCTAGTGTGTATTTCTTGATTCATCAGCTGAAATGCAGTGGTAAGTTATAACTAGAACAGGTAATTGAATCATTGGGTTTTGAAGGAGTCAGCTCTTCTGTAAGTTCTATTGGCTCAATAAGCCTGCTCTAGTTGTAACTTACTATTGGATTTTGGGCCATATTTCTTCTTCCTACTGTATGGAAGAGGTGCACTGCAGGTAGTGCAGGAGACAAAATATATGAGCCACAACCATACTTCTGATATGCTGACAAAAGTGCTACACATATAATCAATTATTTTGCTTCCCAGTGGTTGACACAGCTGACAATACACAGCACTGTTTGTGTGAAAAGGGTCCTAGTGGTAGAGTGGAGCTGATCTTTTCTAAAACATTTTGCAACTGCAACACTTAAATATGCTAGTTCATTCAGGAGTTAATATGACATCCTTTGTCTTGATTAGGGATGGGAGAAATGTGTCCAAGTAACACCTTAGTAAAGACATGTCCCAGAACAACACACATTTTGTGACATTTTGTAACTCGAGTAAATATGAAACACATTTAGAATGTATTAAATGAAGTGGATCTTTTGTTTATTAATGTATAGAGATGGGCACAAATTGAAAACTAAATTGAAAAAAAAATCATTCAAAAATCACTAATTCATTGATTTGTATTAATATAAATTGATACTCCCAATGAATATGAATTGATGAATCTTGAGAGATTTTTTATTTTTTTATTTGTTGGGTTATAAAATGGCCCACAGGGCAGCTAGAGACACCAAATGTTCAGGGTAGATTCCCCTTACTCTTCTCTACCGTCTTTCCAGGTGTGCATAAGATTGGATTTCCAAAAGCCAGTTGTAAAGGGCATTTTCCTGGGTAGAGGGCACTTTGTGGGTGTTTTTCTCAGATATCTGAAATGCAGTCATCACAGAACTAGGGGAAATTGTAGATAAGTATCATGGGAGGAATCCTGGCAATGTGGTGTCTCAGGGTGTCTCAAGATGTCTGCGGGGGGCACTTTCCTAACGGGCTTTTTTGGGGGGTGCAATACTCAGTCATACAGAATCACTAACCTTACAGGAGTTGTCAGAAGATTCAGGAGAAGGCTTGCTGTAAATTTTGTGTCTGTAGGTGCCTTGTGGGTGTGAGTGGGTTCTGACTTCATGTCTTGCAGTTTCCCAAGCTGCCTGTGATAAGGAGAATCATAGAATCATAGAGTTGGAAGAGACATCAAGGGCCATCTAGTCCAACCCCCCCTGGCATGTAGGAACCGCCATCACAGTACTCCCGACAGATGGTCATCCAGCCTCTGCTTAAAAACCTCCAAAGAAGGAGCTCCACCATCCTCTGAGGCAGCATATTCTACTGCTCTAACTGTCATGAAGTTCTTCCTAATGTTTAAATTGAATCCCTTTTCCTGTAGTTTGAGACTATTGCCCCACGTCCTAGTCTCTGAAGCCATGGAAAACAAATCAGTCCCCTCTTCAATGTGACATCCTTTCACATATTTAAACATAGCTATCATATCCCCTCTCAGCCTTCTTTTTGTAAGGCTAAACATTCCCAGCTCCTTAAACCACTCCTTGTAATAAATTTCTTCCAGACCCTCAATCATTTTGGTCACCCTCCTCTGGACCCATTCAAGGTTGTCAACATCCTTTTTAAATTGAGGTGCACAGAACTGGACACAGAACTCTAGGTGGGGTCTGACCAGAGCTTAATAGAGTGGTACTATCACTTCCCTTGATCTAGACATTATGGTTCTGTTGATGCAATCAAGAATCGCATTGGCTTTCTTGGCCGCAGCATCACAGTTGAATCCAGCAAATATTTATTAACAGATAACAGAGATTTTAAATTAGGAAATGGATAAACATGTACCCAGTAATCAATCAATCATTGCTTTTGGACAAGGAATTAAACTAGGTGATTCTAAACATTCCTTTTGGTGTTTGAGTTCTGCTTCGATCCCTTGGGCACTTGGCAATCTCACATTTGAGAATGATCTGAATTACACTGCATCTCAGACCCACCAGGCTTTTAAAATGAGAGATTGGGTTCTAAAGCAGAGAAATGATCCCTGTGAGTTGTTGCAAGCTTCCTGTCACACACACACACACACACAAATCAATTAACTTCAGTAGTTTTCCCCCTTTCTCCCCCATTCCCTCAGTGGCATTATTTAGCAACACTGGCTTCAAGAACAAAATGCTCCCAACTGTACTTTATTAAATTATACATAGGCAATCACTTAGATAAACTAACACACTGCCCTGTTTATACTATGAGGTCCAAAAGCGATGAGTCATATATTTAAAAATGTGTATTTTAGAAGGCAAATACATCCTGTACTTTCCTTGATCAGCTGTGCCTATAGTGGTTACTGGCAAGATGCCTATACATTGTGCTGGGCTGGCTAGCTTACAATGATACATTGTGGTCTGAGGATTCTGGTTGTATTCCTGACTCCAGAGCAATATTTACATTACTTTATTATGGGAGATTCACAGGTAGAGATGTCCCTGCCCTTAGTCTTTCCTCCAGAGTTGCCATTTTCCCTTTTTTCCCCACTCAGAGGTTTTCTTCCTTTACCACAAGCTGGTAAAAGTTTTGTGGAATAAGATGAGGTGCTTTAAAAAGCTTCATTTCTGGAAGATATACCTGAGATATACAAGAGACAGAGAAAGGCCCATGACAGAAAAAAGGAAGGGTCAGATATTGACGATGCCCATGGCCAAAGTGCAAACCAAAGTATCAGAGTGGAGCTGCCAGGAAAAAAGCTATGCCAGCCTTAATTCAGCACTACAGCCATGGCTAAATATACAGAAATTCCCACATATTTAAGCAAAGGAAGCCATTTGCCTTGTTAGAAAACACTGTTAATTCTGTTATCCCCCACATTATTGTTCTTTATTATTATTCTCAGTTTCAAAATGTCAGCAGTGTAGCAAGGAATTCTGATAGCTAGAGCTTCACTGTCCGATTGGTTAACCTTGGCTTATTTGAGGCAGGCATGTATGGGAAGAGGACAGAGAAATAGGGAGAAGCACTTGCTCTCTGTATGTGTTGTCCATGCTGGTTTTCAGTTGAGTTTGCATGTTCTGTGTTTCCTTCTGCCCAGGAAGAATGGTTGGAGGCTCTATAATTACTTAGGAATTGTGAATTTGCAGCCTTCTAGTACAGTACTAACCAACAGGCCCTTGGAATGCTCTTGCACCTTGCAACTGGTCACAATGATTAGGAAGGGATATGTTCATTTCATCATTTTTTTATCATGGAAAAAAGGGAGATGCTTGGGAAACAGAGGCACAACAGAAGGCAGGTTGGTGGGTGGATGGATTGGTGGGTGGATTCACAGTCAAAATAATTGAATTTTGATTGTTTATAATACCAATAAACTGGGAATCCATCCTTCTGCTTCCTCTGACAGCATCCAGCTGGTTCTTACATGTTAATGAAACTAAATGGCATGCATAACTTGGTACCATCTGCAAATTGTTTAGTAAACCTATCTTACCTGACCTTACTCAGGTCCCACTTAAGAACATAGTGAAATACAAGCAAGTCACATTGTATTCCATGCATGCATAGCAGAGAGACTGATTTTTTTTAAAAACAAGCAAAAACAGTTTAGTTATATATTTGACTTTTTAAGACTTCCCCAGGTTTTATTACAGCCCAGTGAGATTAAAGATTTTATGCTTAAAATACATATGAGTGGCAAACAATGATTTTTTGATTCAGTGCCCTGATGATTAGAGATGGGCATGAACCAAAAAAATGGTGATTCGTTTTGTTTTGTTTCATTTAAGGCTTCGGTTTGATTCGTTTTATTTTTAATAGTTTTTTCAAAAATTTCATGTTGTTGGTTTGTTAATTGCTTATTCCTTTTTACCTGCTTCCCCCCCCCAGGGCCCACCGCGCGCCCCCTGTGCCCCGGTCGTCACTGTTTTTTTTAAATTATTTTTTCCTTTATTTTAGGGTGCTGACCAGGCCAACCTTGGGGCCCAGTCAGCGCTCCTTTTTATTTTATTTTTTACTTTTTACTTTATTTTTGTTTTGTCTTTCACTTCTGGGTTTGCCCCGCGCTACAGCTGTAGTGCGGGGCTTTTGTTTTTTGTTTTTTTCTTTCAGTGCCGACCGCACGGTCCCTGGGGCCTGGTCAGCGCTGGGTTTTTTTTACTCTTATTTTATTTTTGTTAATAAAAGGGTCAGCAGCAGGTAGGTAGCAGGGCGGGTTGCAAGCCCCAGGGAGGGACACACAGCACCATGCTGCACCATGAGAGCAGCCTCCACCACCGCTGCCGCATGGTAGGGCTTCCGTTGCCTCCTCCGCTGTCCAGGAACGGAGCCTGCAGGGACCTTCCTGAGCACAACCCTGCCCCAGTCCCGCCCGGAGGAGTCCTCCTCGCCGGCAGGTTCCCGATGTGCCACCAGGTGAAACACCATGCCTGCGCCCTTTGCCGGTGGTGGCAGGGATACGGACAGGGCTGCTCCGCCTCCGGAGGCATCTTTGCCCAGGCACCTGGTTCCCTCCAGGACTTTTTTATTTTTGTCCCCCCCTTCTGGGTTTGGCCCCATGCTACAGCTGTAGCGCGGGGTTTTTTTTCTTTCAGCGCCAACTCTGCAGCCCCTGGGGCCCGGTTGGCACTGTTCTTTTTATTATTTTATTTTATTTTAAGGTGCCGACCCGGACACTCTTGGGGCCTGGTCGGCGCTCCTTTTTTATTTTTATTTTTTTATTTTATTTTTACTGTCGACCACATGGCTGCGCTACAGCTGTAGTGCAGCCATTGGCTTTTCCCCCCTGGTTGCCATCCCAGAATCCAGGAAGACCGGACCTCCTGACCAGCACCAGGTAGGAGACATCTCTGCCCCCCATTAACGAAACGAACCTAGCTGAACCAATTTTTCTCGTTTCATTTCATTTTAAATTTACCCCTAGGGTCATTATTCGTTTGATTACATAACGAAACAAATAACAAATAACAAAATGAACTTTTAATGCAAGGTGGAAATGTACTTTTAGTTTGTTTCATGCCCATCTCTACTGATGGTGGCAAAGAAACTCTGAATGCAGGGTTTCAACATATACAAACTGAAATCATGCAAGTTACTTACCCATAGTCATGTCAAATTTCACTAACCTTTTTTCTTCTTTTAATAGGGGCCAAAATCCTGTTGCAAAGTTATGCAAAAGGTGTAACTTTTATAGTGATTTGCCATATTAAAACAAAATCTGCAGACATTGTTTGTTGCGGACTGGGCTGTGTGACTCAGTATGCCACAGATAATGCCTACTGAATCACATAGGAGTAAGTAACAGTGACTGTAGAGACAACATAATTTACAGCAGTTCATTGCTAAAAATTACACCTTTGGAGTAACTCTACATTAGGATTTCAGGCAATCATATTCAAGGGATAAATCATTACATTCAAGGCATTTATTAGAATGTAGGGATTTTTTAAAATGAAGACATACTAAATACAGAGAAATTAATACTAATATTTTGGCTTGTGAAATCAGAAAGATGTAAAATTTTAATATATTTGGTGCTAAAATTTAAGAAATTTTAAAATGCTACCTGTAGTAGCTTTGGCAGTGTCAGTCACCTGTTTTGCGGTTAAAAAGAAACACTTCATCAGTGTTTTCTATACAAGCAATCAGAGGACAGCTGCAAGTACCTATTCAAGTGTGATTGTGTTATTCATATCGTATGAATACAACCTCTTATACTGTCCATACAGTTCCTTTTTGTGCACATGGTTGCTGATCCATGTAGAGATCTAAGGTTGAAGCTTGTCATGTTTTAGTGTTCTGAACTCATGTCTGGGCTTGATAATGGACTGGATGAGGGTCAATAAACTGAAGCTCAATCCAGAGAAGTCAGAAGTGTTGATGGTCGGTGTTCCGCCTGATAGGTAAGAGGGCCATTCCCCTGCCCTGGATGGGGTTGCACTCCCCCTAAGGGACAGTGTCTGCAGCTTGGGGGTGCTTCTGGAAGCCCAGGTGGACTCAGTGGCCAGGGGTGCCTTCTTCTGGCTGCAGAGATTGTATCAACTTCACCCTTACCTGGATAAGTGGAGCCTGGCAACAGTCACATATGCACTGGTAACAACCAAACTGGACTATTGTAATGAGCTTTAGGTGGGGCTGCCTTTGAAGATGGTCCGGCAATTGCAATTGGTACAGAACTGGGCTGTGTGGCTGGTGAGTGCTGCTGCTGCGCGGACACATATTACACCAGTTCTGAAACACTTAAACTGGTTTCCAGTTGCTGTCGGGGCCCAATTCAAAGTGCTTATGCTTACATATAAAGCCCTATATGGCTTAGGACCTGGTTATCTAAAGGACCACTTTCTTTCATATGAGCCTGCCCGTACACTAAGATCAGGCCAGGAGGCCCTGCTAAAGGTGCCATCCCTTAAAGAGGTGAGGGGGTGGCATGTCAAAGCAGGGCTTTCTCGGCCATTGCCCCTCAACTTTGGAATGCTCTCCCTATAGAAATTTGCCTGGCGCTGACACTTTTGGCTTTTCAGTGCCAGGCAATGACCTTCCTGTTCAGCCAATATTTTAGCTGGGTGCATGAAGAGCAGGATTTTACTATTTATATATTTATTGTTTTAACTGTTTGCTATTTTGATTAGTTTTGATGGGTTTTAACATGTTTTATTGTTTTAATATATTGTTTTATGCCACCCAGAGACCGCTTGGTGATGGTAAAAAGGTAAAGGTAAAGGTTCCCTCCGCACATGTGTGCTAGCCATGTCTGACTCTAGGGGTGGTGCTCATCTCCGTATTCAAGCCGAAGAGCCAGTGTTGTGCAAGTCCATGGCCATGTGGCCAGCATGGCTGCAAGGAAACACTGTTTTACCTTCCCACTTTTTATGGCGGTACCTATTTATCTACTTGCATTTACATGCTTTTGAACAGCTAGGTTGGCAGGAGCTGGGGTTATCAGCGGGAGCTCACTCCGCTGTGTAGCACCCAGGATTCGAACTGCTGAGCTGCCGACTTTGCAATTTCGATGCCTTAGTCCGCTGAGCCACCACACCCCTGTGGTATTGGGGTGGGTAATAAATAAATAAATAAATAAATAAATAAATAAATAAATAAATAAATAAATAAACCAGGCCAGAACAACTTCATTCCACAGAGCCTCCAAAATCTCCTTCTCCAAGCAGTTGTAAATGTTACATTTTTAAAGAAAAAGAACCAGTTTTCCACCATAGCATTTCTTCTGATGCTCTCTCTCTCTCTCTCTCTCTCTCTCTCTCTCTCTCTCTCCCTCTCTGTAAGTGTGTGAAGTGTGTTGAGATTAATGGGACAAAATCCTGTCATGAAGTACAATGTGAGCAATGGGAAGGGCAGGGATCAGGTTGTCAGGGCAGAGAGAGAGTCTTTTTCTTCTTCTTTTTACAGCCTCTCTAAAAAACCTTCCCCCAAACAAACCAATTCATGGCTTGTTCAGGAAAAATGGTTAAAGTTGTGGTTCATGGACTTACATGAAGCATGGACCAAGATGAACCACTATTTTGGTGGTTCATGCCCATCTCTAGTGGAGACATTTTGGGGAATACCCCAGAAGGCAACCCAGATGCCTTAGCTGGGCTGGAGGGAGGGAAGGAAGTAGCAGGGATCAAGAGGTTCTAAGAAGGAAGAAAGCAATGAAATTTCATTATAGGAGCCATTCATCTTATTTATTTGCAACTTGCCTTCCTCCTAAAAGGCACTCACAGTGGCAAAACAGAAAGCAGCCTCTGAGATCAGCAACACAAGAGGAGGGAACAGTAGGCTGCTTTTGTTGTGTTCTACATGACTAATTATCTACTGATGTTATTTTTTGGAATGTCCAAGGAGCAAATAGGGTTTCTTATTGTGTTAACAATATTGTCTGAATAATTGCCAGCATAATTTATTTTACAGCAGCACAAACATAAATTGCTTTGGAGGGATTGATTATTGCTGGGCTGAGTTTTGTTTTTTGTTTTTAAATGTGTTTGTAGTACATGAAGGACTAGCTGCATGTAGCTTCCTGTTGAGATATAAACAAAGGCCACAACTAAATTAAGGCAGGCTGAAAACATGTTCTTGCTTCTTTCTGAAAGGCATAGCATTTACCACACTTCTTGTTAGCTTTCAAAGATAAAAATGAACAAATGTTGCCTTCTTGCATAGACTATAAGAAGTAGGAGCATGGGATGCAACACTTGGCTTTTCATGAGCTGTCAGTCTGTCTATGCTTTGCTTGCTGTGTGCGTGTATGCTTAGCTCACAAAGAGAAATGGCAACAGGCATTTGTGCACAAAACATAAACCTGGAATAGAGATGGGCACGACCAGAAAAAATAACGTTTTGAGTTGTCGTTTGTCAGAACAAGTCCATTTCGGGTCATTTCCGTTTGTCATGAAATTTTTCAAAAATTTGTCATTTCTGTTTGTTGTTTGTCGTTTGTCGTTTCCAACGTGATTTAGCACAATGAGCATAGGGGCGTCCCGCAATCAGGGCCTGCGCTAGGTGTTTTTGCACCCTGGGCGGGGTGGGCAGCCGGCGGCGGGGGGGAGGTGCGGCCGGGCGGTGGTGGTGGGGGGCCATGGGCGGGCGGCGACAGCGGCAGGTGGGAGGCGCGGGTGGGCGAGCGGGCAGCCGGTGGCCACGGGCGGGCGAATGGGCAGGCGGTGGTGCGGGCCGCAGGCGGGCAGCGGCGCGGGCGGGTGGGCGACATCCAGAAGTGTCAGTCAAAACCTGGCCATGCCATTGGTGGAATGGTTCAAAAAAATTGCATGGTCCCATCCCATGCCCAGCCCACATGGGCAGGTCTAAAAAAATAAAAAATAAAATAAAATAAAATCAGTGCAACCTTTTACTGCTATAAAAAAAACCACTGCTGCTACTATAAAAATTCAGGCATTTAAAATACCTAATTTTCACATGTTTCTGTTGTGCTTTGGTGGGTTTTTGGACCACGATTTAAAAATAAATATTGCGGTCGCCATTTTGGATTCCCCCCAACCGCATGGCAAATGGAGACTACGAGGATGACCCCGCCCCAGCCTGGTGCAAGCAGCCCAGGACAGGAGGGGGGAAGGCCGGGGACCCCCCCCAGAAACCACCCCTCAGGTAGGTGTCCTCAGGCAGGCATATTTTCACCTGCTTTTTTGGCCGGGAGTTGTTTTTTTTTTACTTTTTAAAACTTTTTTGTGCTGCTTGGCAATGGCATTGCGTGATCGCCGCGATGCCATGAATGACAACGATAAACCTGACCAATTTTTTCTTTTGTCGGTTCGAGTTCGAGTTCTGACGGCTTAATTATCGTTACCGTTTCCGTTACGTAACGGAAACGACAACCGAAAATGGAAACAACAATTTCACCGAGTCGTGCCCATGTCTAGTCAGGAAGCATGTTTCCTGATTCTCATACAAGAGAGGAAATCCGCTGGGGCTTGTGAATTCTGGACAGGCTTTCACTCCTGCTACGAAGGAGGCTGTCTCGACTATAAACAGGTCGCTTGTGAAATTTCTTGATACACCCTACATCTAAGACAGGGTCCTTTGGGGGAGAAAGGTGGGATAGAAATATTTAAAATAAAATAAAATAAATGTTTTTGCTTGGTGGAGTGGAGAAACAAGAGCTTTGGTGAGGAGTACAATCAGATAGGAGACTTCTTTATGTACACATCATTCACTTAATTCTGAATAAGTAGTTCTTCCAGATGCACTGAGAGGGGAAAGTTAAACTTTCCCAACTGTGTGACATCTTTGGGAAAATGTGTATGCCATGTTTGCATGGGAAAGAGCAGCCTGCACAGGAGAGGCTGCCTCTCAAGGTGAATCCCCATGCCACCGCCTCCAGCGTGTGTGTGTGTGTGTGTGTGTGTGTGTGTGTGTGTGTGTGTGTGTGTGTGTGTTGTGGGGAGGGCCCCAGGGCTGTGTTAGTTGCAACAGAGATGACAAGATGGAGCGGTGTTTCCGAGTCCCCATAGATGTTAGGTTCAGTAAAAAATCCACATGGGAACAGCAACAAATCTTTTACTACCTCCTGACCAGGTACTGTACTTGGAAAACTTGCTGGAAGAGATGGGTACGACTAGGGAAAATGACGTTTTCGAGTTGTCGTGTGTTGGAGGCGGCCCGTGTCGGCTCGTTTCCGTTTTTCGCGAAACTTCGCAAAATTAGTCATTTCGTTTTTCATTTTTTCATCTGTCATTAGTACTGGTTTGGGGGGTAGCGGGCTCCTGGAGGCACCTGTGGGTGCCTCCTATCCTCACCCGCTAGGAAGGGAAAGCAGGCTCCTGGAGACCCCTCAACATGGGGGTCTCCTCTCCTCACCTGCTGCTGCAAAAGGGCATGCATAGCCATATGGATATGCATACCAGTTGCAGACTATGAGACCAGTGGACTGGCAAAACCCAGAGCCATAGGGTGATGCTTAAGGCTCTCACACCCGCTGTGTCTCACAAAGAAGGGAATCGTACTTGCATGTAGTGCAATGCAAGTAGATCTGGCTTAGGGTTACGACGGGTTAGCGCAAGGGCTAGGGTTAGGCTAGTTACTGGTGAGGTTAGGGTGGGGTAGTGGGGTGCACCTCTGGGTGCCTCTCTGACCCACTAAGAGGACAGTGTACTGTGGCGTATGGGTAAGGAATCAAGGATTAGGGTTAGGGTTAGGGGGCTAGGGCAGGGTTTAGTGGGCTTTTTGGCACATCCCAGAAGTCTCAGTGGCCAAGTGGCCATGCGATTGGTGGGATGGCTCCAAAAATTTGCATGGTCCACTTCCACATGGCAACTTGGCCAGCCCATCATTGCACAGGTGTAAATAAAATAAAATAAAATAAAATCAATGGAGAGAGGACAGGGGAGGAGACATTTTGTTGCAAGAAAAACCCACTGCTACTGTAAAAATTCTGGCAGTTTTAGCAATAGCATTAGCAATTTTCGCATGTTTCTGTGGTGCTTGTGTGTTTTTGGACCACGATTTCAAAAAAAAAAAAATTGCGGTCGCCGCCCCATTTTGGATCCCCCGCCCGCACCGCATGGCATGTGGCGAGTGCGACTCGAGTCCGGCTGCCCAGGACAGGAGAGGGGGGGAGGCCGGGACCCCCCCCCCAGAAACCACCCCTCTGGTAGGTGCACTCTGCACTGCAGTGCAGGGAGGCATATTTTCGCCTGTTTTTTGGCCCGGGAATGGGGGGGAGTTTAAAACTTTTTTTCTGTGCCGCTTCTGCTTGAATTGCGGTGGCCGGCAGCGAGTCCGGTGCTGTTGCGATTCGAACTTGCGGCGAGCGACTACGACGAGGATTTCCCCACCACCACCAGAGCAGCCCAGGAGGACAGGAGAGGGGGGAGGCCAGGGACCCCTCCCCAGAAACCACCCCTCTGGTAGGTGCCCTCACTCAGGCAGGCATATTTCCGCCTGCATTTTGGCCAGGAATCTGGGTTTTTTTTAACTTTTAAAAACTTTTTTTCTGTGCCGCTTGGCATCGCGGGATCGCCGCAATGCCAGGAACGACCATGACAAATCAGACCAAATTATTCTTTAGTCGGTTCGAGTTCGAGTTCTGGCAGAGTAATTCCCATTTCCTTTTCCGTTCCGTAATGGAAACGAGGAACGGAAACGGAAACGGGAATTCTGCTAAGTTGTGCCCATCTCTACTTGCTGGGTCATGATAAAGTGGTTATGGTTGCACTTTTTTAAAAAGCCCGCTGGCCGTGGGGGACACGATTTTATGAGCCACATTTTCCAGCTGTTTGAAGTGGTTTTTATTGGTCGTGGTTTAGCAGCCTTGGTAGACTTTGATAGTGCAATATCATTTGAACAAGAAGAGAGATCTAATTCTCCTTTGTCTCTTATGAATTTCACTTTCAAGATTTTTGAACAAAAATGCAGTTTTGAAACAATGTTTTGTTATTCCATTTTTCATTTTGTGCCCATCTCTATTTTTCAGTCCTTCCCTCCCCCACCCCCTCCATGTACTGCCTCTGAATCAGTGCCTGCCAAAGGAGGTGAGGCTGAGAAGTACCAAACATCTGTTTCGTTGAAAAACAAACAAGTACCAGTTTGGCTGTTTGTTTCCATCTCTAGTATTAGCATTTCAAGTTATCAGGAATTCCTAAGGTTGCTATATTCCAGGAACAGATGATCTTATTATGCAAATACTTTCCCCCATATTAAGCTAAGGAGGCATATTCATTGTTGTACTGTTTGTATACAAATATATTTCAAGCCTTTGCACTATTTATATAGCAACCACAGCTCTGAGAGAGTCAATATAGTGACATGGTTGATGTGGTTATAATCCCAAAGATGGAAAATATTTATTCTTAAATGTTCTCTAGGAGCCTTTTCACATGACCCTTAAGATCTGCTGGCCACTTAAATTCGGACCAGAGATCTTAGGGGTTTGTCGCTGTTCCTGCGTTCCCACCCCCTCCACACTCCTGGCTGCTGGCTGCGTGAGGGGAGGGAGAAAAAAAGGAAGAAAAGAATGCCACTCCGTTCTGCCATCCCGGCACTGCATTCAGATCTCTTAAAGGGGCGGGGGGCAAAACAACAACAAACAGAAGCAAGGAGAGCCCGGCACTCACTCCTTTACATCTGCATCAGGAATTTTCATCTCTGGAGAGCAGGTACCTGAAAAGTGTGCTGGGATGCGCTTAGGTGGGCGTGGTCGCACTTAATTATCTGTAAACTCGGGAGCGGGTGGGGAAACAATTTTAAGCTCCAGAGCTGGGAGCCATTTGCGGCGGAGTTTAGGGGTTGTCTACAAATACCTTAGGTCAATAGAAAATTGCCTTACAAGATTGTTCTTTTGCTTTTCACAAAATATTTTCTATAGAGATTCATTGTGCCTCTTTGTAGAGGCATTTTTCGGAAATACAACATTGTTATTTGGCCTCTCTAAGGTGGAGATACTAGGAATGGAACAAAGGACCTTGTGTACTCCACAGCTGAGCTGTGATTGCTCCCCTTATGCTCTTTGCTTTCTTTAAAAGAGAGACACAGACTCTGGCTCAGACAAGTATGGGATAAAACAATGCTACTTTTATCTTCCCCAAAGAATAGCCCTTGCATTGTAAGATGGACTAAGGTGGGGGCAGGGAGAGGGTCATTCTCTGCTCACTTTCCATAACAATTGGATGACAACTGTTTTTAAAAATTAGCCCCGGTGTTCCTTGAGAAAATAAACTATCAATCAGCAAACAAAGCCCATAGCACAAGCTTTTCAAGAACTCCATAAAAACTACCAATGGACAAGTGATATGAAGGTCATAAGTTTCGAGTGAATGTGAGAAAGTAGGTCTCTTTCACACCACCACCCAAGGCGTCAGGTTAAGAAAGATGTCATGATAGGTCTGCTATCTTTTGCATTTGTTTTCGTTTTGTTCTGAATGTGAAAGACTGAGTCTTTTGAACCAATGAGGATGATATAACATTGTTTCCACTCTCTGTGGGATTTTAAGCATCTTCCCATGGAAGTCAGAGGGTTCAAGATTTGAAATGAAACCAATCTCTACATTTCAGACAACTTCACGTTGGGAAGCAGAGAGTATCTGCATCATACCAGAGGCCTCCTGCAGTCACAATCATTTTTATGTATGTTTGTTTATTTTTGAGTTTTGTAATCAAGTCAGGAGCCGGAATTGAGTCAATATTTCAGTTTTGGATGTCTAAGCCAGCTGTGTTCCTGAATCCCAGAGAGAAGCTTTAACCTCTATAGTGGAATAGTTAAATTAAATGTTATTCAGAACAGAACCTATTTTCTTTCATTTCTCCCCCCCTCCCTTTTGTGGGAAAAATGTTGGACAGGCCACAGGAATAAAAATAAAAATAAAAATAAAAAGACCTTAATATCAACAGTAATATAGGACCAAATCTTTAAATTTAGAAGAGGAGGAGAAGGGGTAAATCACAGTACATTTCACCCTCCAAAGGAGTTACCTTTTGCTGAAGGTCCTCTTTCACTCCTCCCCACCCCAGCATTGTATTATTCCATCATTATCCTAACAAGGATTCTGAGTTCTGTAACTCAGTCCCATCCCAGCATTAATAATTGCACACCTTTAGCTCCCCCCCCCTCGCTTTCCTCGTGCAAAAATACTGTCTTGGTGCTCATACGAGGGTGCACATAGCCGTCTGGCTGACCTGCTGTTAATTATCAATTTTCAGTTGTTAATTCTCTGAGTCTTTCTTCTATAGATTGATGAAGATACTGAAAAGAGCTGCCCCTCCATCGGAGGCACACTGAATGCACCAGGGGACTTTACTGCAACCACTAAGTAAAATTGCTTCTTTTTAATCTGACCCCTACGGATTACACCTAATCAGTTTTACTAAATTTTACCCAACTTCCAAATGGAACACACGGCTTTTTGCATTACCCCCCCCCCCTCAGGTCAGCAGGTACCATGTTATTGAGAGAGCCAAATTGAGGGAAGGAATGGGGAAGGGTGGGCAATGACTATGCTGGTGTGCCGGGTTTGAAACCGTATCCAGGGCTTTGATGCAGTTTTAAAATCAGCCATGCATCCTGGAACCATCATTTGGTGAATTCCATCTTCCCACAAAGGATCTCATCACCTGTTAGACTACATTCTCTATAAAAAAAGTATTTTGGTACAATGCTTTGATAAAGATAGCTTGCTATTGAAAACTCAGGTTGTATTTTTTGCCTTCACTGTCAATTTAAGCTTAATTTTATCTAGGATCCACTTATGTATTTTTCTTGCAGTCCAGGGCATCTGCAAAACTCTTCTCCAGTAACATATTTCAAATGAATCACCTTTTTTAAAAAACTCTCCACTCTGATGGGGTTTAAAAATGGTGCCAAAGCACACTTTTAAAAACTGCATCTATGAGGCCATTGGATCCAGCCCACTGATGAATGCAGGGATAGAAGTTCGATTGTGTATGATGGATGTCTGTCTAGCTTTTCTTGATTGCCTCCAGTGTTGGAATGCACACCATCTTCCAAAGCAATTGGTTCCATTGTTGTACTGCTCTAACAGTTAAGAGGATATTCAACCAAAATCTGGTTTTCTGTAGTTTGAATATATTATTACGTATCCTACATTCTTTACTATTTGAGAACAGGCTGTTCTCCATTATGCAACAATCTTTCAAGTATTTGAAGAGTGCTATTGTATCTCCCCTCAGTCTTCATTTCTCAAGGCTAAGCATGCCCAGATCTTTCAGTCTTCCCTGATAAGGCTTGGCCTCAAGTCGCCTCATCATCCTTGTTGCCTTCCTCTGAACCTTTCTGGTTTGTATGCATTCTTTATGTACAGTGATCAAGTTGAGGCCCAGCCAGTGCTAAATAGAGATGGACTAGTAATTTATATGTGATTTGAAGATTATACCTCTGTCATTACTCAGTAAAATAGCATTTGCCTTTCTTACAACCACATCAAGGTGTTTGCTCATACTTGGAAATGTCTTCACCAACAAAATTAAAAGGAATTGATGTGAGAGACAGCAAAAATTGCAGATTAGACTGTCCTAAGATTGAAGTGGCACTGAGGTTGAAGTGTAGTCTACAGCACAGCTCTTAAAATAACAGTGTGAGCAGCAGCCATATTTGCCCACCTTACTATTTTGCTGGGAAGATGAGTCAAACAATAACCAAAACAATAAAGCAGGTCGTAAAAGCTATTATTTTCCAAAACTACTATAAATGTTATTTAAAATGGAGGACCTTGGGTTGTTGTTGGGTTTTTTTTTGTCCATCAGGAACTAAATGTATAAAAAAGATCTCCAGAGCATTGGGCTTGCTAAGTCTCAGATCTTGAGGGGCTTTCACATACGAAAGCAGCAATTATAAAATTTAGGTTTATATATTTGTAGTTTTAAAAAATGTGCAATTCAGTAGCTTAGAAATAAAAAGTCACACCAGGATATGTATCTTGACTTAGAGCTGTTTTTCTCTACAGACCAAAGTTGTTTTCTGTTCAGAGCAGCACTTGATCACGGAGTTTATTAGCTGCAAGTGAGCTGCAGGCAAAATACCAGATCATGTAGCAGCTGCAAGCAAAACACCATATCTGAATGGTTTTTTCTCCACTTCACTGAGATATCTATTGGCAAACACTCAAGGTACAAAAGGCATTGAGTATCCTAGCTGGAAACCTTATTACAATCTGAATAAGTGTTCTCTAATTTGCATAAAAATAATTGGTTTTTTCTGGTATCATAATTAATTTCTTTGTTATATGATGCTGTTTATCGCCCCCTCAGGTTTTTTTCACCATGGCTGTAGCAACATGAGAAGTGCGGGGAGAAAGAAAAAATCTCCCTACAGCTTTCCTGACAGACAGTTTAAAAAAGTAATTCCAGCTGGAATATTTATCTGGTGAGATGGTGTTATTAATTGACACTTCACTTACTTTGATTCTGTGCATCTCAAATGATAAATAGAAGCCAGTATATATGGCATGGGGAAAGAGGATTGAAGAGGTGTAGTTATGACATCAGTAACCAAAAGTGGTTGAGTTGAGCTTTCTTTCTTTCTTTCTTTCTTTCTTTCTTTCTTTCTTTCTTTCTTTCTTTCTTTCTTTCTTTCTTTCTTTCTTTCTTTCTTTTTCTTTCTTTCTTTCTTTCTTTCTTTCTTTTTCTTTCTTTCTTTCTTTCTTTCTTTCTTTCTTTCTTCCTACCTACCAGCCGGCCGACATACCAACCGACCTACCTTGAATAGTGCCCATGATATATAAAAATGGAAAACAAAAAAAGTGAGAAATAGAATTGAGTGGAAGCAATATATTTCTGACTGAAGAAAGGATTATAAGAGGTGTGCCAGATACCAGGAAAAGAGCAGTTCTAAGCATACTAGAAAACGGGGCAGTCATCGCATAACAATCATGACAGCTGCTTTGTTCAGTTGTGCAACTTCAGGACAAAGGGCCATTAACCTTAGTCCAGAAATGGTCTTGCATAGTAAGGCCAAGAGAACATCACAGCTCACTCTTTCCAGCTTCATCTCTGTTTTACTTTAGGTTCTGCTAAGAGTTGGTCATGACTGTAATGACACAACACACACGCACACAAAGGCAGTGGCTTTGTCTGGGAGGAAAGGGGAAAGAGGTTGGGGCTGTCAGGAAATCAGGGAGCAAATTAAAATAGTTGCTGTAAATGACTTCAGGGAAACTTTTAGAAGCTTCTAGAATGGACAAGTAACAAAAGGAAGGTACAAAAAAGAACACCTCCCCCTCCCCTGAAAAAAAAGATCAAGGATGCTGACTCAACAATTTCAGCCAAGCAGAGGTCAGTCTAGGACATATCCACTCCTGCGTATGTGGCATCAAGCACTTTGGGTACTAGCTGTTGTTTCTATTTCTATATTGCCCCATATTGCTAAAGCACTCTCTGGGCAGGTTTATAAGATAATTATGCAAACAACACTTTGTCCCCCAGTGAGCTGGGTACTCAGTTTACCAACCTTAGAAGGATTGAATGCTGTAAACTTTGAGCTGGCTACCTGAATCCACCAGGATCAAACTCATATTGTAAGCACTGCAGAGGTTTGCTGCCATACTGCAGCTTAACCATTACACCACGAGGCTCATCTTCTCTGGGGTTGTCATCTCTATGCTCTAGGTATCCATGTAGTATTCCTATTTTGTCTGAATTTTTCCATAGCTTTGGCCTATTTAAGTGGTGTTGCATTGAAGTTGGAGAGCTTTTTTTTGGGGGGGGGGGCTCTCTCTTCATCTTTCTCTACCTGGAAGTGGAAAAGAGTGCCACGATCTCTTCCATGGCCTGAGCATCTTTCTTGCCAAGATTTCTTAAATTCCTTGGGAAATTGGGACCCTGTTGGCTGACCAAAGCAATTAGAGTGTGTACTCACACCTTCTTTCCCAAATTTGCTGGCCTCCTTTCAAAGCTATCTCCCATCGCACTGTGCTGTCCCCTTCCTTTCTAATTTAAGGCTTTTCTTGTACATGCAGATTCAACCAGATCCAAACTTTCAAAGCACTCTGTTCCCCTGACCTACTAGAGAGTGGGCTATGTCTGCTGTGGGTGGCATGAAGCCCAATCATAGGCTTACAGGTGCTGAATAATATCATGGTCCAGGTGAAAACACTGCAATATTGACACTGGTTTAAAAAGTCCTCGTGAAAGTTCACCACTGATTTTCCTAGCAGTGATTTGTTTGTCTAAAGATTACTGTTGTACATTTCAAATACCTTTCCTTGTTAGGATGCATCAGCTTTGTTTCCATTTTCTCTAGATGTCTTGGCTTTCTACAGTGATTTCATTAAGGGATAATTCGCGCACCACTTTTGTGATTTCTACTTATTTTGGCCACTGATCCATGCAATGTATTTTGTCTCCTGGAGGCACTGCATGCATAGGTAGTGATGACTTCTCAAGGTTCCAGCATACTTAAAGAACATGGCATTTCAAAGAAGCATTTTGAGTCATATGATTTTTTTTTAAAAAAATGACTGTGGCTAATGAACATAGTGAAGCAATAATTTTTTTAAAAAAACATGCTTAGTACTTGGGACGAACAGTGCTGCGCTAACTAGTGACAAATGGCTTCCCTTTTTGCTAGAGCAATTTATTCTTGAATAATTTCCCCCCTCCTGCAAATGAATTACTGCCTTACTTCTAAAACATAATTGAATTTCTTGTCAAAATAAAGAATTCCCAGTAACTTAGACTACAAATTGAATTAAGCCATAACATTTGAATTTTACCTAATATAGCTCTGTATTTAATTCAAGATTTCATTAAGTATAAGCTTATTGTATTAGAAAAGGTTTCTGACTCAGGCCAGAAAGAGATGTTGGAGAGACAGCCTGTAATTAATGCTGAAAGCACATTAATGTTTCAGAAAGATGATCGAGGCAGTATTTTCATGTTTGTGAAATCAGACTTCAAAGGAATCCAATGCTTAAATAAAACCAGAGGGCGAACCACTGCAGAATCCTGGAGGTGTGAGAAGCTAGTACTGTAATACTCAGATACTCACATCAATTAAGGATGTGCCTCTTCTGGTCTCTGTAGCAAAGTAAGTGATGTTTAAGGTTGAAGGTCCAGGTTTCTGCCATTCCATATCATTCCTTTGTTAGGCTGTGGAAAAACACCACTCTAAAACCTGTCATGATTTAGCTAGAAGATGCACTATTTTAGTTGAAATTTGGTTGGCACTTGGGATTTATGGACATTTCTTTGCTTTCTCTGTAATCCAAACAGTGCTACAGTGTTAGCTCATTCAAACATGTTTCCAGCCATAATGTGCAGGAAACAGCCTGTGCTTTACAAAAGGAATTCAGTGATGGGGGAATGTGTGGCTCTCTGGAGATTATTAACTATAACTCCCTCCATTTTTCACCATTGAGTGTATTGGCGGTGCAGTCTTTACATCCAGAGGGCAACACAGTTTTCAGTCTGATATACAGATGGGAACAAAATACTGCCTCAGGGTTGCTAGGTCTCAGGGCATCATATGCGATGTTTCTCTTGGTCTCCAGGACAAGGAAGAAATGATTGGTGCTGGCACGTTTAAATAATGTTTAATTTTAAATGTTTTAAATGTTTTAAATGTTTTAAATGTTTTTACCCTGTTTTTCTCCTTACAAGGACTTAAGGTGGCTCCTTGAATCTATCAACATAATTTATAAAGATTATGTTATTAATAATCTTTATAAACATATTATGTACAATGTATTTAACAATGAGAGGGTCGAATGTTATAAAGATTAAAACATATCTTTTGCAGTACAAAGCACATGAAGGACACAACTGCTTTTACTCTTTTCTGACTTACAGTTACTTTTAAATATGATAATTTTGTTTGTTTGTTTGTTTGTTTGTTTGTTTGTTTGTTTGTTTGACTTATATACTGCCTACGTGGTCTAATGCCATTCAGGATGGTGTGCAATGCAGAATATCATAAGACAATAAAAATCAAATAATAAAACAACACAGTTATAAATACACTATAGGAATAATCAAGCAATTAAAATAAATCTACCGTACATTAAATCATGACTAAAACATTTCAATTGGTGACAGTCATATAATATTTCACAGATGAAATACTGCTTCATAGATGAAATGGAAGGTGTGCTCTACAGACAGAATATTTTGAAATGCCTGCCAGAATAAGCTGGTCATAAGCTGTTTCTGGGGAGTACCCAATGAGGAGGCAAGGCAAATAGTGGCTGGTAACTGTTGCTACAGCTGCAAAATGAAAACCAAGAAGGCCCAATTTCTTGTTTTCAATCTGTGGGTCTCTCTTGAGGTCAGTGTCCTCAATCGTCCTGCCTGTGAGGTGAGAATAGGATAGACTGTCCCAGTTGAGAATAAGAGTTCTGCCAGGTACTTAAGGTGTTCAGGGCTTGAAGCTGGGACAGAAACAGAGGGATAGTATTGGAACATTATGTTCTTTTTTATTTTTATTCTTTTATTTTCTTCTTTTCAGTTTTTTTCTTACTTGAGTCAGAAATGGAGTATGCATACATTCTGTCTGTATCTTTTTCTCATTCGGTTCATTAGGCATTTATCCATTCAGAGGCTTCATAACATGAATATTATAAGACTATCAAAATACTTGATTCTATTATAGCCATTAGTGGGAAGAAATGGACAGTGGTAGATATACCGATATTAGATCTGGATAATTAAATGCAGTGCCTCACAACTTGAGTTGCTTTTTGCTGCCTGTTTCCTTTTCACTCACACTGCCACCGGAAATCTTTTTTGCAAATTTCATGTTAGTCAAGAATTTTTGGAAAATTTCATGTTAGTCAATTCATTCTGAATTTTAGTTTTAGGAAGTCTCTAAGGACTAGAAATATGGCCATGTAAAAATCTTAGTTTGTTTTAACACATTCTGACTGAAGTCCTTGTTGTGCAACTAGCACTGTGTAAGGCTGATGGTGTCACCAACCACAGCAGTTTTTTTGACATTAAAAACTTGTGACACCTCCCCTTCAAAAGGTTCCTAAGCTGCTTTGGAATGTTTTTCATAGAGGGGATGTCCTTGGGGACTGTGGATGGAATATATGTCTTAATTTCATAAAATTGATGCCACTGGTAAAACTGCCCTGGTGATGGCAATTTTCAGAAATTAAAAAAATCCTCCCTCTCTATCCCCTGGCCCCTAACTGCTTCCCTATGACAAAAGGGAGCCCAAGGGAGCTTTCAGGCACACAATGAATCACTAAATATGGCTGCTGCTGAGGACGTCATCAGTGTTATGTGGCATAACCTCTAGCAACGGGATTTCCACCACTAATAAACAGACAGGATTATTAAGGAGGGTCCCATTACATTTTGGGGTGTTCAATTTTGGGTAAGCAATCCTAGGCCTACAATTAATGTGTTATGAAACTATGATGAGTGCAACAGCAACAGAGACATGCCATGAGATTTGTGTATCTTCAAGCATCAATACAGTATGTATTGAAGAATGAATTACAATACAGTGGTACCTTGTAGAAAGGAATTAATTCGTTCCAAATGAAATTATGTTAAGCAAATTTTCCTTTATACAGATTCCCATAGGAATGCATTGAAAATGGAGTAATCCCATTTTTATGTTGTACGGATTCTCTCCATAGGTGATTATGTTAAGCAAATTTCCCTTATCTCTGGAATTGTTTATGTTATACAGATTTTATGTTGCACAAGCTGTTTGTTATACAAGGGTCCACTGTATTATTATGAATGCATATATATCTACTTAGCATGCTTCAGTTGTACTGGTTCGGTGATACAAAGCAAGTTAAATATTTAGAAAAATTAATTACAATGATCAGGAGGTTCAGAGGTGTTTTTTTAAAAAAAGAGAAATAGGGTTTGGTTTTATGTTCTTGTTTTTTTCTTTTTACAACTCCCCCTCCTCCCAGTATTCTGCAGATTCTTTACACTTTGGTTTAACAAAGAGCTCTTATTTTCATGTCAATTTAGAACAGTAGTTGTTGATAAATGAGATCTATACTTTCAGGGTCATGCTGAAAAAAATGATGTGATAAATCACTATATCTGTAGGAGAAAGTAATAGCCATTTTTCACTGCTGCGGCACAGTTCTGTATGTTTCACTGCAGTCTAATGAAAAAGTCAGTCCTTTTGTAGCGTAGCACAGTATTTTTATACAAATATTTCCAAGTGCCAGATAATGATAATAGAGATTAACTGAGTGTCCCAGAACATGAATATATTTTGTTGACTCGCTAATGTGAAGAGGGAAGGAATTTTCTCTGTAACTTTGGATTCCAACTTGAATTGAATTACACTGGAAACCAGAAGGGACTTCTGGATCACCAGAAACCAGTTCTTGGGCCTCCGACAGACCCAGGAAGCCTGTCGGAGGCCCACTCAGGGCAGCGTCAAGCCTGGAGTGAGTGCTAGAAGCCTCAAACAGGCCCATGCAGGTTACCCCAGGGGGCCTTGCCTTTCATAAATTACAGTCCTACAATATACTGGGGCCACAATATATGAACTGCGAAATGGCAGAGGACCACTGTATCTGATCCATACTTTTTATAAGTTTTGAATCCATATTAAAGTTGACTTGTCAAATTGCTCCTTGTAGTTTTGATATAATGTAAGAAAACTAAGGTTGTGATCATTTGGGGCATGGACCAGTGCATCCTATTATCTGGCCATTACACAAAGTCCATGCCAAGGCTGGCCCTTGTTGATCTAGCAGTGAGGCTACTATATTATAGGGTTGGATTGGAGCAATTCCCTGGCAGATGGGCGAGTTTGTTTAAGGGAGATTGGTTCCAGGGAAGTGGTCCTTTCTGATATACATGGGACACAAAACTTCCCAATATGTACCAGACACACAATGTTCTTCCTATCTGATTGCACTCAGAGTTCTCAGAATGGATCCTATATATGTTTAAAGTTTTCAGGAAATAACTTTCTGGTTCTCACAAGAGTACTTACAAGTCTGGATTGTGGCTATATTGGTCCCAGAGAATAAGATAAGTAAAGTATGTAAGACAGTGTTTTCTTTTATTGAATATCATCTCCTGGCTAAAGGGCATACATCTTCAAGATCCACTCAACTGTCCTTCAGGGAGGAATTTATATAGCAAGTATGTTTTCACTCGAAGACATGCTGAGAAAAATATTACCTTGGTCTCTGTGCAAACTCATGGCTAGCCTCAGTTTAAATGTCAAGCCTTGATGCTGAAGGTCTTATATTCCAGAGATTTAATTGTGTGTTTTTTTTAAAAAAAGCTCTCTTTTTTCTGTTTTCTTCCTAAAGAAATGTTAAACAATTATCACATGGAATTTAGTTTAAGTCAGTGCACTGAAAACAAAGAAAACAGCTGGTCTACAAGTTCTTCTAATCCTGACTTGAACACAACTATAGCATGTCAACCATAAAATGATATGAAGATATCTTGATGGTGAGCATGTGTTAAGTAAGCAGAAATATGAGTGAATGAAGCAAAAACTTAAGAAAATTAAAATATAGCTCTATGGAGAAATGTTTATCATAGTATGAGCATTAATTTCACTTTAATCTCTTCTAAATTCAGGGCAGCCTATATAATGCTGTGTTCCTGTTTTATTCTTACAACAGTACAACAATGGAAGTTAGGTTAAAATGTAGTTACTGGTTTCAGATAAGCTGACTCTGTAGTTCAGTGAAGTAGGAACCTGGCTACACGGTCATACCTGCGTTTTCTCCGTAGTTTCCCTTCGGCTAACTGCACATAAAAAGATCACGTCCTAACTGCGAAGAGAAGTAAATTCCGGTCCCAGCCAACCATGCCCCTTGAACAGCAGTTTCAGCGAAGTTTCAATAACCACTGCCAGGGGCTGGATTTAGAAACTTTGCTCGAAAATGCTTACTTATTTGCTTCCGTAACCACGACAGGACACAGAAAATACGCAGTAAAACCAGTTGTTCCCCTTTTTCGACAGCTTCCCATGGAAAAATGCAAAGTAGACAGGTAGAGATGGAACCAGAATAGGAAAATATGACGCAGAAGAGAGGACACTAACTGCACATTAAAAACCATGTGACTGCCCGAAAAAAATATGCATGAAGTTTATATACGCAGAGAACGCTGGTGTGACTGCAGCCTAAGAGAAACAAAACAAAATGGAAATTTCCATTTTGTTTTGGTTCATTTCATTTGCCAGCAGTGTCTCCTACCGGGTTCAGTGAAGTAGGAACCTGGCTACAGAGCCATAGGGTGCGGTCATACCTGCATTTTCTCCGTAGTTTCCCTTCGGCTAACTGCGCATAAAAAGATTACATCCTAACTGCGAAGAGAAGTAAATTCCGGTCTCACATCCCTAGCTTATAAGAATTAATTTTCTGTGGAATCGGCCACACAGCTATCACGACAGGGAGGCCTAGTGGCAACCTAATTGGTCAAGTCCCATATCTCTCTGCAGAGGGTGGACTAGTCCTAGCTCCCCGGGGGTGTGTGGCTCAGGATTTGTGGGTCTAAGGCAGACCAATGGGCTAAGGGGCAAAGCATGCCACTGGGCCAGTGCCATTTAACATCAATTTGTTGTATCAGTAGATGGAGGCCCATAATTTCTGAGTTTTTACCCAGCCGTTCTTGGGGTGTTGGGCTGTGGCTGTCCTTTTAATGTTTCTGTCATTCCAGGTTGGACATAAAAGACAAGGGTCAGAATTTTGGAGTTCCACAGCCTTGTCTCCTGGGCAGCCAAGTATGCCGCATGTTTTCATTGGGGCCAAAATCCTGGCTTGGCATGTGTGCCACCATTGAATGGCGGGGCCAGAGAGGCATGCTCTGGGATGAATTCCACAGTGGGGCATGCCAGGAGTCTCCAGCAGGACCTCTTCTGCTCCACATGAGTAGCAAAGATTTGCTGGCAACCCCTGGCAAAATGCTTATCTTCAAGATCATGGGATAATTGTGTGAATTTTAGAAATGTCCCTTAGTATCCATTTAGTCTGGTCCACATTGGTCCCATGTTTAGAATGGAGATAATCCCATGACCCTAGATGGGTGGGCAAAGCCCGTAGGGGAGAGAACAGGGAGATAGGTTTATCCTGAAGGGGCAGGGGTCAGTTATAGACCATCCTGGCATTACTGAGTGTAGCCCCCAATTATGCAGTAGGGATAGCATCCACCTGTCAAACCGGGGCCTAAAAAGTTTCCTAGTGACCTGCAAGGGGGGCCTCTGGGACGAGCTGCTCAGCCGTGTGGGCTTAGAGGCATCAGGCCTCTTAGTGTGGCAATTAGTGCAAGAGGTAATGCAATTTAGGGGATTGTCCCTGCCCATTACCTGCTTGCTCTACATCCCTAGGTCCCCTTAACAGGTTACAGGCATGTTCGTTTATATAAATAAATATGTTATGAATAAATTTGTGCCCAAATTTATTCCAAAAATTGAAGTTGTCTTGCCTCTTCATTTCTGGGGCTTGGGGGGGCAAGGGCAGCTCTGGATGCAATGGAGTTCAGGGGTGGGGTGATTTTGCCCACTTGCCCCGGACTTCTGTCGCCAAGGGATTATGCCAGTCCAGGGGACTTTTGCCTGGAGATGCAAGCCCATATAAGGTAGATCCTTCCCTGCCCCAACCTCTCTTTCAGTGAGATCTTCAGCCCTACCCTCCCACCTTAACAAAGGAGAATGAGATTAGCTGGTCGCTTTGTGGCTACTCTGATTGGCTTTGAGTGGCCACCTGTTTTTGCCCATCCCATTCTCTTTTTCATGTGGGATGGATACTTTTAACCTTTCCTGGTCTTCCCTCATTCTGCTTAATATAAGTGACAACAAAAGGAGTCTGCTTCATGCTTGATTGCAGAACCTAAGTCAAATGTATACATTTGCAGAACCTGGATCAAACGTATACAAAACCACTTATGGTGACTCTTAACACGATGGCACTAATATTCCCTGTACCAAAAATAAAATATCAATTCAGTGTCATGCTTGAGGAGCTTCACATATGAGATACACAAGCTACAGCTGCACTACTAACTGGGGAAATGTCCCCTTAGTTCCCTTTGGGAATGACATTAAGATATTTGTTTAAGGGAACAACTGGGTTGCAACAATCTTTCTCCAGCCAACTATTTAAGGCCATAGTTGCTATCTAAGGAAGGATATTTGGAAGAGAAATCCTCTGCTGCTGTTTGAGTGCATCCTTTCTTTTTTCACCTTCCATTTTCCTCATCCTGAGCCTCTTTTGTCCCTCAAATGGAATGTATTCATCTTTTGTACTTCAGTGTCTGCCCAACGGAGAGGGGGAGGGAAGAACCCCATACCAAATGTGTCTGAGACAGGAAGCAGTTTGTTATCTCTTAATCCTAATTTATTTTTCACACAAGTGGAATGGAGTGAATCATATTTCATGCCAAGGAATTTATTTTTCCTGTCAATAAAAATCTTGTTAGCCACACTGTGAGGAGAAATATTAACATCTGCATCCACAAAGTGCATGAGCTATACTTATTTGTGTACTAATCTCGCTCAGCCAATGCTCTGGAGATAAGGGGCAGTGAGTAGCTGGAGTAAAGAAACCATTTGGTGCACTCAGAACATCTCAATTATTGCCAGTCATTGTCGATTTTGTCCACCGGGAAATATTAGGAAAGAAAACAATTCTTTTTCCCCCCTGCCTCTCTGAAAGGGAACATTTGTGCCTCACGGGGATAATAGCTGTGCTGACAGCATGGAAGTAACTAATTCATAGTGAATAATTGTGTGCTTTTTTACCTTTTGTTTCATTCTCCCTTATGCACGTTTTGCCCAAGTGATCAGATTTGTTTTGAAAAACTGTAACTAGAGTTTATGTTGGTGTGGGGTGGGGTGGAGGAGGATCATTCAATCAATCTTTGGCAACATTTTCACTGACCGACTTCTTACCAATCACAATTGTACTTGACTAGACAACTGTCTTGGTTTATTGGCACTTTCAACCAGTCTCTGGTAAGACCAGCCAGTGTTTAAGCAACATTGGCATCTTTTCAATGACTTGATATATTGGCAGGAATTAGGTAAAGAAATAGTCATCCCTGAGAACCAATGCAATCCACAGCCTAAATGCTGAGCTTGACCAAAGTACTGAAGAACTGTAGTCACACAACTCTTCAGGATTCACTGACTAAGATTTTGTTGCTTTATGTAAGACCACCAGGTGTTGTAGGTGCCTAGAGTAGGAACTGGTAAACCACTCCAGTATTCCTGCCAAGAAAACTCCATGAACATGGAGTCACAAAGAGTCGGTCACAACTGTAATGACATCACACACACACACACACACACACACACACACACACACACACACACACACAC
>JAHTLZ010000379.1:9040207-9056192 GCA_023846285.1 Phrynocephalus versicolor | reverse complement strand
ATCTATCTATCTATCTATCTATCTATCTATCTATCTATCTATCTATCCTAATACAGTGGAACCTTGTATAACAAACAGCTTGTATAACATAAAATCTGTACAACATAAAAAATTCCAGAGATAGGGGAAATTTGCTTAACATAATCGCCTATGGGGAAAATCTGTACAACATAAAAATGGGATTACTCCTATGGGAATTTGTACAAAGGAAAATTTGCTTAACATAATTTCATTTAGAACGAATTAATTCTTTTATACGAGGTATCACTATATATAGCATTCCTAATTCCTAAAAAGTAATTTCTTCTGTCTCTGGGACACTTCTACCATTAGGCAAAAGTAGAGACTACCTCATAAAGTATTTACTAGAGGACAACAGGGGAGGTCCTAGGCAGCAGCATTTAAGCCACCAGATAGATAGATAGATAGATAGATAGATAGATAGATAGATAGATAGATAGATAGATAGATAGATAGATAGATAGATCTTACAACCACTAGTGTTTTTGTTCACAACTGCCACGTGGCACTGACTGCTGCAGTGCTCTATTACAACTGCCATTGGGAGCTGCCTTGTGTTGAATTTCATCATAGCCTCCATTTTGCTTAACTTGCTGCTAGTTTTACTCACTGCCTCATCATTGTTGTGTTGGAGGAGTAATACTTCCTTAAAAAACCTTGGTCTAGCTGGCCTGGCTGGTAGTACCTCATAAGCTGGGCCAGCGCGTCCATTAAGGCAAACTAGGCAGTTGCCTAGGGTGCCAAAATGGAGAGGGGGTGCTGGCCAGCCTGCTGCACCCCCGCCACCCCACCACCACTGGCCACCACCGTCCGTCCCCCCACCGCCCGTCACCATCTGCCCGCCACCCCCCACGCCCATCGCTGCCCCCATGCATGTCGCCATCCGCCCCACACCCATTGCTGTCCCCTGTCATCCCCTGCCCCCTGCCTCCCTGCCCCCCGCTGCCCCGTGCCCCCACCCCCTGCCCCCGCCATCCCAGCCCCGCTGCCATCGCCTGCCCGCCGCCCCACTCCCCTCCCACCGCTGCCACCCCCCACCCCCCACCCCACCTAGGGTGCAAAAAAACCTGGTGCTGGTCCTGCTCATAAGGGTACCTTCCCAAGATTACAGAAGAAGATGGTCAACAGTTTTGAAGGTGGAAGAGAGCTTTATGGCTAACAGCAGATAAAACAGAAGAACCATCTTCTATGAGAAGGAAAACTCTGATTTAAACCTCCACTGTCTTGTGGCTATATCCATTTCTGGAAAAGGCTTCAGGAATTAACTTCGAGTCCTGGAGGCAGTTCACGACTGTGTACAACCATGTTCTGGTAACTCCTGCAATGCAGCTGGAACTATTCATATTGGCTCTGCCATTCCATATTTCACTGACATGGAGAAGGGGGTTTTGCTGCTTGGGTAACAGTTTTAACCTCCATATTAATCTACCCAGACCTTCTGCTCTGAAGAGGCCACTTCAGCTTTGCATACAGTGTTGAAACCACACGACTTCTATACAGAGTACAATACCATTGTCTTTCAAGACTGAAGATACTTATACTCTCTCTCTCTCTCTCTCTCTCTCTCTCTCTCTCTCTCTCTCTCTCTCTCTCTGTGTGTGTGTGTGTGTGTGTGTGTGTGTGTGTGTGTCTACATCTATTTTTAGTGGAAGTTTCTCTGGTAACATATTTTTCCTATCCTTTGTGGACATTTTGTGTAGTTACTCCTTACATGAATTTTTATGAAGCCCTTTCTTCTGATTGTATGACTAGGAGGAATACAAAACAACTTTCTTATTTATAAGAGCACAATTTCTCATTCCATTTTATTAGTAAGGCATAAAGGAGGCGAGGTGCTTTTAGAAGGTCCACATTATCTCTTAATCTCTTTAAAATGCAAAATTAAATAATACATTGTTGTTGTTGCTGTTGTTGCCTGGGCTACAATCCTGTGTACGTCTACCTGGGACTACACTTCTCTGAACTCAGCAGGCTTGATCTCAAAGTAAACATGCCAAGTTTTAGACTGCCCTACATAATTCTAGAGCTCCACAGAAGGGTATGGTGAGCCAACTAGCAACCTAGTTCAGTTCTTTCTTCGCAAATGTCTTTAAGTTCCATTAAGCTGCTAATAAAACCTTTCAGCTGAAGCTGTTATGAAGCCTTGTATCTTCTGGATTCAAGTCCAGAAATTAAAAATCTTTCAAAAACAATACCCTACCCAGTGTCTCCAAAGGCTTTTTATTGTAATTTTATGGCACAGTGTTGGTGGATCCATATATAGAATTATATTATGGAGCATAAAATCAATAGTAACACCCACATGTGCTCCACTTTTCAGTCATGGGTTGAGTAGCACAGATTCTCATTGTTACTACTTATTTATGGCTATTGTGGATCTTGATATCTGGGTCTAGCTTTATAGTTATGGAGACTATTTGATCTTATCCCAGAACTGTTGTTTATTGTGTTCCTGCTTCGGGCCAACACTACTGAATACAAGTGGTTCTTCAGTACTAATTAAATACCATTTATTTTGTAGCCCCATCATCACTTCTTGATGCATCATTATCTTCACACATCAGTTGATGTGAAGGCCACACTGTTGGCCTTCCCTGAGGTCATAAAGCTCTCCACCCTCTATCCCCTGATATCCATGTGTTTGACATCAAAGTCTGATGAAAAGATTTAAATCCTCACGTGGGCTATCCTTGTGCAGTAAACAGGATAATGCACCCACCACCAAACGCCACCAAATCTTCAAGGCTAGAGGGTGGGTTTTAGTTTTTTCTTTTCTTTTCTTTTCTTCTTTTTGGTTAGCTTTGCATATTTCTGAGATTGGATTTTGTCAGTTTCCATGAAATGTTCTGGGTTGAAAAATGAGGCAATAATTCATCTTGTTGCTTACATTAATACAATTGGTATTGGATGCATTGTTTGTTTCTTTTTTAATCAATCAACCTGATCCTATTGTGCTAGCTGTGTTTGTTGCTGTTTGTTGCATGTTACAGAAATGGTAATGTTTGGGAATGGGATCTTGGCCTCTCTCTGGTGATAATAGCCTTCACAGGTATGAAAGACTCCTCAGTGAGCTATTTCATTCTGCAGGATGTCCTCACTCACCCAAAATTCAAAGACAAATGGGAAACCAACCAAACAAACAGGGGGGATAGAGCAAGACTGAAGGTTTGTTTTGGGGGGAGATTTTTGTTTGTTTTTGTGAAAGTTTGGAAGCATCACTGACAGGGACGTCTCTGTGAGGAATTTCACCATGGCGAGGCTTGGAAAAACGGTGATGAGAAATGTATCTGTCACATTCCTGTTTCCAAGTTCCAGAATGAGTTATCTGATGGCAACAGTTGACTTCTTATTTTGGAACATCTTTCCTGGCTTTCTGTTGATGTCTGAGTCCCATTTCAGAATATTGGTTTGACCTTTACAGCATTGAACAGGCTTTAAAGGACAGCTTAAAGGACACCCTCTCCAACACTTTTTGAGCACTGACAACAAAGCAAAATTCCCTTCCAGAGGAGGTTTGCTAACTTTCTTGCTCTCTCTCAGTTTTAATGCATTTGAATTGATCTTATATTGATGTTGGCATGGAAGGATCTATATTGCACAGTTTTGTATTTCTCTAGCCATACCAAAGGATTTCAGTGATTCACAAAGCAGAACAGCTTCACGTTTACAGAGTCATCCCTTTCTCATTAACTGGCACTTACCCTTTCAATAACTCACTATGAGACATAATTAGGAGAAAGAATAAGAAGTATATTCTTTATTTACTGTTGTGAACAGATCAACAGCAAACCGACAGGCATGACTGCCTTCAACAATAGACTTCAAAAGACTCTAGGTGGGGAAGCACCTGACAGAGATAACAGGGCTCTCTTTGAAATCAGAGGTAGGAGGGAACTGTTAGTGAGTGCTGAATAGATTAACAGTTACCCCAGCCCAGAAAGGTGCCTCCCAGCCATGCCTTCTCCAGGTGGCAAGCAAGATGGCAAAAACTCCAGCAATATCTCCTACTCATTTGATGCAAAGTTTTCCAAAGCCTCCTCACTCTTTAGGTATTAAAAACAGGGGTAGGCATGAATACTGAATATCTAACAGGAAGGCAAAGGAGACTGTCACACAAGAAAGCTTTCCACTCCTAGACCTGAAATAAACAGGTGGGATGTCATATTGGGTTTAAAATTGGACCACATGTTTATTAAATCAATGTAATCAACAGTCCCTAAATTAAAAGGGGGGGCTGCCATAGTGCAAGTAAACTTTGGCCTGATTTGTCCTTGACCTTCAGGCCCTTACAATTTTAGGTGAGTTCCTACCTGGAAATGTGCTGTTAACTTTATTGAGCAGATTTCCATACTCTGTGGGACTAACTCCCAAAGGCAGCCTTGAGTAAATTTATGACAACCTATTAACTAGCCTAGCTAGCTAGTTAAAGTTATATCAAAGGCTGCCCAACTCCCTTTAATGGGACCATCCAATGAACTCACCTACCACAAAGACTTACACTACCTGCCAGTTGCGACCGATGGAGAACATGACCTGCCTAGGCAAGTAGTGAGAATCGGATGGGCAAAAACTCACTGTCATACAACAGCCAATCAGTATGGTGATCAAAAATTCCCATCCAGCCCCAAAGTAACCAGCTACTCTCATTCTCACTACAACTGGGGTGAGCAGGTGGGGTACTGCAAAAAGCAGTGAAGAGGAAGAAGCAACAGCAGGCAGCCTTCTTAAAGGCTCATCCAAGCCCACAAAAAGCACGCAATCATGTGGGCTGTTCCTCTTTCCGCATGCTCAGATTGGGTGCTGCAAAACATCCCCTTCCAGGACCTTCAGCCCTGAGGGGAGCCGCCCTTGAGAGATCTGAGGTGTGGCTGAAAATACAAAAGTGATCTTTGAAGATGGAAACAGAAAGGACTCATTTCGGAGTCAGAGCAAAAACTTTCAAAAAAGTTATCAGAGTATTCTAATTTCCCCTACAATCCTCCCATATATATAATTCGAATAACAAATGATTAATTTGTTATTAGTGTCGAACAGAGTGTTTTTAATGCTTGTAAATTGTTTCTTAAATGTATTCTTGCTTTCTTTTATAGCTCAAAATCTAATGATCTTCTTAAGGAAAGCCAATAGGCATGGACACTGTCAGTGCAACATTGAGCCCTTTTTATTTGCAAAGAAATCCCCACAACAGCATATTACAAACTATTATGAAATTGAAACATTTCTTTGGTGGCTGAAGGGGAATCAAAAAGTATTCTATTTGGGGAGCAAATTTTATTTGGCTTTATAGTAAAAACTATCTTAGAGTCGGCAAGAATTCATTTGTCAGTTTCCTTTGTAATATAGCCAGATACACAAAATAAAAAGAGAATGTTTAAATAAAGTTTGATGGATCTATTTCCAATTCATGTCACTTCGACCTATCTTCATTCCTAAATCTGTTTCACTGAATGTCTGCATTAATCTGCAGTTTTAAAAAAAAACAGCAACACAACATTCATATTTAACAGATAGTTTAGGCATGTTTTAGAAGTGCATGTTCTTGCAAAATACACATTTATGCATGTATTATAGGGGTTTAAATTAAAAATTGAATTTACAAATTAATCCATTGATTCATCAGAAAAAAAAATCATGAGTGTAAAATGAGTGCTTTGGATGGAACAGCCCAAAGTCATGGTTAAGAACAGCAAATCCTTTAGGGTTGTGTACCAAAGGTAGATTACATTATGGCCTGGCAACTGTTGTGTTCAGGAGACAAGCTTTTACCCAAATGGTATTTCAGGGGTCTGTGAATAATGTGAAAAGCAAAATATGCTGAATAGCATATCTGTTTGGCTTTGAGATCATGCTTTGAGATCAACTTCCAAAGAGAAGTTCATTAGCAACAGGTTGAACTGGAATAGTTTAGCTAGCCTTGAAGAAAATAAAAATAATCATGCCAGGTTAGTTCTGACTTACAGCAACTCTCTTAGGATTTTCTAGTCATAATATACTCAAGAGTAGTTTACTGGTCCCTTCTTCTATTGGCACTCTCCAGCTCTACCGTGTGCTCAAGCCTACGAATTTGTTTAAGGATGCCAAGCTTTACATAGCAAGGGGGGAGCTGAATGTTGACGACACCAATGGCAGCTGTTAACATTTTCTACAGGATACCCTCTCCCCCCCCCATTGTCAGGGAACAGAAAATGTTGAAGCATTTTTATATATTCGTACCGTTCACTATTCATGCTTGTTGAAAAGCAACAACTTTGTGTTTAGGTGAGAAATGGTTGACTGATGGAAAAAAAGGAGTCATACATGGTGAGGAGTATGGGCCCTCCAGCAGCCATTAAGTTCAACTCATATGTAAGTGAAACTGTTGGATTTTTTTTTTTTTTTTTTTGTAAAGCTATGACTTTGCTGTAGGTTTTGAGAGACTAATTATTGTGAATAAATGGGTATGCCTTTGGGCAAAAGAACTGTGATGTTTTATGAAGAGCATGTTTTTTTCCCCTAAGCAGACAATTCACATGCAGTGAATTAGTTGGAACTAAGACCAAATGCCTGGCACTCGAGTTTATAAACTGCTGCACTTCGTGCCTTCAATTGGAGTGGGGTGCGGAAAGAGAGGTGAGGAGTAGGATGAAGGCAGGGTGCAGCCATGACAGGGGTGGTGGTTGTTGCATATGCTATGTTTGGACATAACAATTCAAAGTTGTGTGCTTTTTGTATTGCATCAAATACAGTTTAAATACCACAGGCTAAGTAAACCATAAAATATTTCAGTTCTTTTTGAACTGGTTCTTTGCTTGTAGATATGTCCTTAATAGGTAAAATCTAGAAAGGTCTGCTCATTGTAGTTACAGTAGTCTGTGAAATTGCTCGTGTTTCCTGGAATACTCTGATTGCTTGAAACAGTTCAGCTGGGTGCCAAGGGATTTTTCTGTAATAAAAGAAACTTCACATTTTCCTTTGCAAGTCTAAGAATAAATGTTGTTACAGATGCTTTTGAGGAGATAATTTCTAGTCAATGTAATTAAATGTGTTTTACATAATAATAGAATGCTCAAGTAGTGATACTACAACATTGTAGTAAGTTTACTTCATCTTGTTCTCCTCTGCAATGATTAATGAAATAGCATTAATTTAAGCCAAACAGAGCACTCAAAGTTTTGTTAGTCCTAGAACTTGCAAAGAATTAGAATATAGCCAATGAATTATTCAGTGCCATATTTTCAGCAAAAGCCATTCTTGCCTCTCCTGATAAAAAAAGCTGCCTTTTTAATGTCAGTATTTTGCATCTCCAGTTCACAGTGAAGAAGAACCCAATAAAGTGCAAGTAGAATAGAAAGGAGAGCAATTTCTAATGTGCTTGTTAATTGTAAACCGCCCAGAGACTACTTGTAGTGGTATGGGGCGGTATATAAGCAGAACACTTTGCTGTGCCTTTTCCTTTAGAAAAGAGATTAAAACGTAGCAGATTAAGGAGGAGAGCTTTGTTTATCTTCTTGGTGTTGCTCAGATATAGTGATCTGCCATTTCTTCTATTCTATTATCCTTGGTTGAACTAGACTAGGCCTGCTCAACACGTCAACTGCAGGCGACCAGTAGCCAATGGGGACATTTGAAGAAGCCCACCAGGTCTCCCGATCTGCCACCAGCAGCGTTGTGTTTGGAGAGAAAAAAGGCCCTCCCACCCACCCAATCAGATGGGGTGGCAGGGCAGGGGTCGATAGAGTGCCAGCATCCAACACTGGCACCCCATCCACCCATTCCAGGCGGCAGAGGCAAAAACTTGACAGGTATGTCCCTTACCTGCCACCACGACGCCCCACCTCCTTGTTTGGCTTCTCTGTAGGGCTTTCTGCCCTCTTAATTTGGAGTACAGGTGAAGTTAAACAGCCCTGAACTGGGCAATACACCTAGCTCATATTTACAGTAGAAGTGGTGCTCCCTAAAGAAGCACAAAATTCTCCTTATTCTGCCCATGAGATCAGCAGAGGAGGCTTCTATGAATTCACGTGCTTGCTTTATTGATTTGTCATTGGGATACAAACAAAGACTTAATTTCAGACCCCCATTCTTTAGGCACAGAGCTCTAAGGAAATCCAACTGCTGGAGGACAAACCATATTAGCAGAAGTATGCTGCCCCTTATTTTTTTAGTTTGAAATTCTCTTCTTTTGACTCGTGTTCTCTTTGTTGCCTTTGTCCCATAAACTTGCAGTCTCTGTTATGGCATTTGTAAGGGTTACTTTTGCAGGATTCCTCGACATGCAACTTCTGTTGAATTTTCAGCCAGACACAGCATATATGATCCCCAGCTCTGGTGGGGTACATGTCTTGCCTTTACAAGGCCTCAGGCTTAAACTCTGATCTTTCCAGGTGCTGGTAGACATCCCCTGCCCTTCACCAGTACCAAAAATATTGGGTTAAATTAATAGTTTGATATAAAAGATCAATTTCATATTTTCAATCAGCTATCTGACTGAGTGAAAAGATAAAGAAAAAGCAAAAACAAACAAACAAAAAGTTAATTTTCAGATTAATTTAACAAATCATCTTCTGTCCAACAAATAGTAGCATTATTTTCAGACTGGTTTTTATGAGCATTTACTTGTGTAGGGAGAATTTGTTCCTATAAGCTTTCACCAAACAATATTTATTTGGTTCTAGTAAGAGCCTTTTCACACGACCCCTAAGATCCGCTGGCCACTTAAATTCGGACCAGAGATCTTGGGGGCTTGTCGCTGTTCCTTTGTTCCCACCCCCTCCGTATTCCTGGCTGCTGGCTGCGTGAGGGGAGGGAGAAAAAAAGGAAGGAAAGAATGCCGGCTCACCTCCGTTCTGCCGTCTCGCTCTTGCCCCCGCAGCATTCCATTCTCTTAAGTAGCTCTTAAAGGGACGGGGGGCCAAAAAACAACAAACAGAAGCGAGGAGAGCCCGGCACTCTTAAGTTATATCGGCATCAGGAATTCTTCAGCCCTGGAGAGCAGGTACTTGAAAAGTGCACTGGGACATGCTTAGGTGGGCGTGGTCGCACTTAATTTTCTGTAAGCTCCGGAGCTGGTGGGGAAACAATTTTAAGCTCCGGAGCTGGGAACCATTTGCCGCGGAGTTTAGGGGTCGTGTGAAAAGGCTCTAAGTGTTTCATTTGCCTGTGGTTGTCTGGAAACTTTTAAAAAATATGTTTACAACATGAGAAATGAGGGGAAGGGGTGGAAATCCTTGCTAAAACTTATTTACCTTTCTATTTTATTTTTTATTTATATGTTACACCTGTTTACCATGCCAGTTAGTGCTGGGCATAAATGTGGGTGGTTAAAACCAGACTGGGAGTGCAGTTGAAGGGTCAAATTACTCAAAGCTCTAATCAAACACATTTCAGATTTCTAAAAAGGAAATATATCTTGCCCATTATCTGTGCTGATGTCTGTGATTTTGATCATAAGAATAAAATGTAGAATATCAAGCGATTGACTCATGCAGTGGAGATAAAGCTTGGTAGATTTGGGGTAGACATGGGCACAGAGTGGCGAAATCTTCATTTCCGTTTTCGGTTGATATCCTGTCATTAAAAAACGGGGGATACGAGCATTATATATGCATCGTGGACATGTCTTTGTACAAGTGCATGTGTATGAGCAGCCTAGACATACCCTGGGGTTAGGAGACACACCACTGTAAGATGGCTGAAGGCAATGTAGTATGACAAAAGTTCGGACAAAAGCACTGAAACTGGATTAATCTGAAAGTCTGAGCAAGGAGAGTGCTAGCTTTACCCCATTCCTTGTCTCCATATGCTGAAAAACAGAATTCAAGTGGTGTTGATCTGCAACATGTGCAGACAGCCTATCAATGGGATTTCGAACCTTGGCTTTTCATGATTCCCAGGCAGGAGGACAGACTCTGCACATGGAAAGTGCATCTCTCTCCATCAGGGACATAAGAAGAAGGCAGGGCTAGAGCTCTCCTTTCACTCACATTTTCAGATTAATATTTTCATAAGCACTTGAACAGGATTCCAATGAAGGGTCCGCTGACTGCTTTTCAAAGAGACAACATCCTCTGTAAACAGGACCTGTAGCCATTCTGTGTAATATGAAGTAATATGAGCTATACAAAGAACACAGAACTGGAGCAAATACAAGAAATGGGTAAATGCTAGTTCTAATAGTTGCTCTACCTGGTCTAATAAAGAGGAAGGTCATAATCTTACCTGGTGCAATATATCAAACATCGCCAGGAATCAATGGTTTCACCCTATTCTCCAGATGCAATATGCAGCATGGACTAGGGAAATCATTATTGTCAACATAACCAAAGATTAGGAGGCTCTTAATTAGAAGAGAAGATTCCATTTTTATTGGTCCTTCCCTGTCAATTTGACATGGTGCCACAGCCATCTTCAGAACACAGGGCAAGGGTCAGTCACTTCACAATTGCATTCAGCACTCCTTCCTGCCAATCCCAAAGGCAGACTGACAGGCAGTCAGACTAAGTGGAAAAATGATTCACCTTTGGAAGCAATGGGCTTTTAGCAGTAGATTCCACTGTAAAGATGGGCACGAATCAAAAAAATTGTGTTTCGTTTGTTGTTTTTCGTTTATGGGGTCTGTTTCAGTTCGTTTTCATTTTTCATGAATTTTTGCAAAAAATTCATTTTCGTTTTTTTTGTTTCGTTATCGTTTCATTACCATTTATTTCAATTTTTGTGAATTTTTTAGCATTTAAAGCAATTCAATGTATTGCCGTAACGAAAACGAAATGGACAACAAAATTTCTGGTGTTTCTGTTCGTTTCGTTTCATTTTAGAGACAAAATTCATTTTTCGTTTCGTTACGTAACAGAACAAAAAAATGAAAACAAAAACAAAAAATTGTTCGTTTCGTGCCCATCTCTATTCCACTGTGACAGTTTTTATTGTTAAGATGTTTTGAGATTTTCATGTGAAAACTGGTTTAAGAAAGTTATTGAATAAAGAAAATACATTTCTATGCACTGCTTTAACTCAGGATCCAAGAGAGTAATCTCTTTCCTTGATTCTTTAAAATATATCTGTTTCCCTCCATAGGAGTTGGGCTATAAATCCCATAGTCCCCACATTGTTGTGTTGTGTCATTATAGTCATGACCAACTTTTCATGACCCCATGTCCATGGAGTTTTCTTAGCAGGAATACTGTAGGGGTTTGCCAGTTCCTACTCCAGACGCCTACAGCACCTGGTATTCCCTGGTGGTTGCCCATCCAAGTACCCTGCTTAGCTTCTGAAATCAGGCAAGATAATCTAACACATCTGGAAGGCATCAGGTCAAGAAAGGCTGCTGTAAGGAGCAGGATGCTCACAATTTCAGCACTTATTTGTATTGGTGTTTAGTTTTGGGGAGATGGATGGGGTGAATTCACTCCAGGAGCCGTGCAAAGACATGCATCATCCCACCTCCCTGTCTGATTGGCCAGCGCCAGGGGAGAGGGAAATATGACACATTATTGGCTGCTTCCAGAGGGTGGGACTGGGTTCCGAGCGCTAGCTGTGCTGGGGTGTTTTGTTTTGGAACCAGTCCCCTCCGGAAACAAAATGCCCATCTCTAGCCAGCTTCTCTTGCATTCAGCACAACCTTTTTGAAGTGGCACCTGTAAGCATATTGGCACTTAGGACACTGACATTGCTCTCGTGATTGGCCACCCTGATAAGGAAGAGTTCCCAGACATGTGTCAGACATGTGTTCAAGTGCCTAGTCAGACTTGTATACTGCATGTGAAAAAATATGGGTGACTTTGGAGACTGAAATAAAACTTACATGGGTGCTCTTATCCCTGCCATGCTTAAAGACATACAGTACATATTTTCTGCCCCCCGTAGGGTGGTTGTGAAGCTAATTTAAAACACAAAAGGATGGCTTTCTCACATAGACCAAGGTTTACTAGACAGCTCAGTGGCTTAGATCCCTGGCTATGGAGCCAAAGGCTGGGAGCTGTTCCCACTGTCTCTCCTTAACTAGGGGGTGGACTTGCTGATCCACGGGATCCTTACTAGAGATGGGCATGACTTAGCGGTATTTTCGTTTTCGTTTTCGTTTTTTCGTTTTCGTTACGTAACGAAACGAAAATGAAAAACGGTTCAAAAATGGACTGAAAACGGAAACGAAACGACTAATTTTGAGCCAATTTTCGTTTTTCGTTACTGGAAAAACACATAATGGAGCTAAATGGGGAGAAACGAAAAAAAAAATCGTTTTCGTTTTCGTTTTTCATTTTCGTTATGTAACGAAACGAAAACGAAAAATTTTGAAATTAGCTCACGAAAACGGAAACGAAACGGACCCTAGCCAAAAACGAAAACAAAAACGAAAACAAAATTTTTTTTCTGAGTCGTGCCCATCTCTAATCCTTACCAGCAATGCAGTTCAAGTTTATAAAGGTTATTAACCAAACCACTCCTGCATGGTTCATTCTCTCCATGTATCTACTTTACCCCCTGTGATCAATTTTTTACTCTCTCTTTACCCACAAAGGAGATGTTGATGGTTAGGACCACCTAAATGTATTGCAAGTATGATGTGATCCTATCACTATTTCACATAGTATTTGAATTTTGACTGGGATGAATCCTGATCGATTCCCATGAGCACTACAACTTAGTACAGTCTCCAGAGCATTATGGGCAGAGGTGGGTGAAGTTATGAGTTTTCCTCTTACCTCTAAGTCTGTGTACGATAATGGAGATAACGTCCTCTCAGCAGAAGTCATTTGCTCCTCCAGGATCCAGTGTATTAAACTGCATTAGCAGCTTATTCTGAAGAATGCACTGCATATCATTATCTCCTTGAGAAATTTCCTGATCTTGCCATTTCTCTTATGCTTGTCTCTTTCTGCAGTAAGCAGAATGAAATAGGACATCTTTATTAGCCTGTATATTCCCTTGTTTTGATAGATTGCTGCAAAGCAATGTAATAGCTCCAGGAACCGTAGTATTGTCACAAAGGATTCTGATTTAATTGCAACTGTTCATCATTTTTAACTCTTCTGATATCTATAAAGAACACTGTGTTATACATTGACTAACAATGAAAGTTTTATAAATATTGCATTTTCATGCTGTATGCATAGGTCTGATTCATTGCTAAACTCATTTTTTCAGTTTAATAACTGACTATAATTCAAGATGAAAAATCATAAACAGGGGGTTGGGAAAGCAGACCCCAAATATGTGATATCTTGAGGAGAGCATTTTTTTAAAATCATCACATTAGTCTAGACTCTATGCCAGTATTGGCGGACCTATGGCACAGGTGCCAAAGGTAGCACTCGAAGCCCTTTCTGTGGGCACCCGACATCACCCCTTCACAGACACCTGTATTCAGGTTAAATTGTTGTATTGGCACTTTGCAAATAATTAGTGGGTTTTGAATCACAGTATGGGCACTCAGTCTCTAAAAGGTTCGCTATCACTGCTCTAAACAATTGCTAGTCCTAAGATCCTTGCACAGCCTAATGTAATACCAGAAAAAGAATTAAGGCTGACAATACTATGCTATGCATTTCCTCAGGTCATTCGAGTGCAGCTTATAGAAGTTTGAATTTGGACTAAAAAGTAACTTTCCCAAGTTGTGCACTAAAGGCAAGTTAAGCAATTTTTAGTCACAAGTATCCTCTTTTACTTCATTTCCCAGAAAATAAAAAAGACAAAAATGAATGGCTCCACTTGAAGGCAGTGATGCATTCTGCATACAGGACGAGCTTTAGTAGGTCAAGCAAAAAATAGTTCCAGCATTATTCTTGTTATTACCTGCCAAAAGGATAGGCTACTATAAATCTGCTAGGAGCCAAGAAGCAAGATGAATTGACTTGATTGATTCCAAATTCGGTCTAAAGGGAATGGCATAACTGAACACTTCGGTGCTGGACAATGTGCTTTCATTATACAGTCACCTGGGATTTATTTTCCATGCTTATTTGGAGACTGCCTAGTATCAACATCTTAGATGGGGTTAAAATGCAGTAGAAAATGGTGTAAAAAGGATAATGTGAAGGACGAAGGAATAAATGGCAGAAGACACCCATATTTCAAGTAATTTTTCTTTTTAAAATCCTTCTTTAAGTAGCCACCTTGATAGAATGAGAGTGTGATTCATATGAAATAAATCAGAAAAGAAATAATTTTCATGCTTTAGGATTAGTCAAATAGGATTAAGTTCACTGTACTTAACAATTGCTACAGAAAGGATTATGTTTTGATTTGGCACATGTTGAGGGTTTGGCATTGGGCAGGCACATTTTCCTACTCTGAAAATATACCAATTATAGATCTATCAAGTTTGGGCCTATAATTAATCAGAAAAGGTTTGATTGCACAAGAACTCATCATCTGCTCTTCAAGACTTAGCATTACTCCCCTCCACCACCACACAGCCACATTCTCAATATCGTTATATTTTATTTCATTTGTGATTATAAGATTACATGTAAGTACTAACATAGAGGTGAGTGCAATCTCCAAGCTTACATCTGACATTCAGTGCAAAGTTCTGAACTAGGTTCACAATGCACTACCACAAATTTAGGGTGCAGCTACATGGATATTTGAACTGCTGTTTGGTCTGTTCTTTTCCCCATCAACCAGACAGTTTAAGTGCCAGCACAAACCATTGTGGCTGAAGCTTCAATTACAGTGGCTTGTTCTCTTTGAATTTATTTTGATTATATTTTTGAACCTACCCTTCCAATGCAAATTGACAAGGGTGCTATGTCCCCGCCCCATTATATGGCTCCACCTTCTCCAGCTGCCCATACTCCCTGAACTGAAAACTCTCTATGGAAGACATTAAGTGAGATGTTGCTGCTGGTTGCTACAAAGAGCACCAGAGTATGTGACAGAATGACTGTGTGGTGTTTACCTGTGTAATGAATAATGCATGATAGGTGTCTGTACTGATTGGTGGGTTTGTAGAACAATGAGAGAGTCAGGCAAGTGACCTGAGAGGATTTAAGGCTCTGCTCAGCACTATTTGAGTCAGATAGGGACTGGCACTGTCTAAGAGAAAGACAGAGAAAGGCTAGATAAGGGACTTACACTTTCTGGAGATAAGATAGAACACATAGGATTTTTAGAGTGTCTGTGAAGAAAACTAAGTGTTTAGAGTCTGTAAATTTAGGAACTGGGTGAGCATATATTCACCTTTATTAGTAATCAAATTTAAGTGGGTTTGAGCTATATTCTTTTTGTTTATACTTAAACACATTACCATTAATGATTTTGATTCTATTTCGCAACCATTAAACTTCTTTTATTTTTATTCAACTTAAAAACAGTCCGAAAACTTTAATTTACTAGCGAAGCTAGTTGGTGACAGCGAAAGAGAAAAATTAGAAGCGGTATTTATCAATAGCCTGTGAAAGGGCTGGGGGCATGCATGTCAACGCTACAGGCTCCTCCCAAGAAAAGCTGTCAGGATCATTCGTTCAAACCAGGCTAGCCATCTACAGGTACCAAACCCTGTAGGAGGCCTGGAAAGTGGCAAAAAGGAGCTGGGCCTTCTCGGTGGTTGCAGCCCACTTTTGGAACCAATTTCCATAAAAGATTCACCTGGTGCCCTCAGTACGAGCCTTTAAGAAATTATTGAAAAACCTAGATTTATAGGTTGTCCTTCACCGATTATTCCATTCCAACTTGTTAATGTAAATAGGACACCACTTCTTTTCCACCTTATAATTCTTTATTATCTCTTTTTCATTTCATATGTACTGTATTTTATTTTGAATTGCTGAATGGTTTTGATTTATTTTTGCTTACTTGTCCTTCTTTGATTTATGCTATGTTGGTATTGATTGATTTGGTTATTTACTATTTTAAGTTGTATAGTATGTTTTATTGTATTTTATTTGTTTGTAAACCAACCAGAGTAGCTTTGTGCTAGATTGTCATGGTACATCAGTCCGTCAATCAATCAATCAATCAATCAATCAATCAATCAATCAATCAATCA
>JAHTLZ010000379.1:9001599-9034197 GCA_023846285.1 Phrynocephalus versicolor | reverse complement strand
TATTATTATTATTATTATTATTATTATTATTATTATTATTATTATTAACTTCTTTGTAGAGACAGATTTCAGGATTTCAGATTTATGTTTCACAGGTTGCTGATAGGAAAAATGTCATTCAAAATGTGGCATCCAAGAAGATATTTATGAATACCATTGACCATCAGGAAGATAGGTTAAGGTAACTAAGGCCGCTATCTCACCTGGGGGAAAGATCCAGATATTGTGGAAGTCTGGCCTTTCTTCTTTCTTGGTCATCTGACTGAAGATGTGAAATCTCCATTCCCATGTACAAGGATTTTTTAAAAAGCAACAACAACAAAAAACAGCCGACCAGCCCCAGGGTCAGCAGGTGGTGCTAGGAAAAACTAAATAAAGAGAGAAAAAAAGCACTGAGAGCCTGAAGGCCGCGTGCTCAGTACTGGGGGGGGGGAGGGTGTTAAAAAAATAAAAAAGTGCCAACCAGCACCAGAATGAGCTGGTCGGTGCTAGGGGAAAAAAATAAAAATAAATAAAAATAAAGACGCAGACAGCCTAAAGGCCAGCTGCTCAGCCCTGGGGGGAGAGGAAATTTAAAAAAAAATTAAAAGCACTGACAAGCTCCAGGATGAGCTGGCCTGCACTAGGAGGGGGAGCAGAAAACCAGATCATATGCAAGCTCCCACAGACTTCTGGCTCGTATTTTTTACTGGAGCAAAAAATTCCCAAGTTCTCCGGTAGGTCTTGTAAAACTCGCTAAAGGGAGCATAACCGTTGTTTTTTTTTACAGCCCAGTGGCCATGAGGACAAGATTTTTGGAAACACTTTATCTTGAAATTTAATCAGCATTTTAAAGGACTTGTGGTAGAGCCCTAAATCAGGCTCTTTCCCTCCTTTTCTCCTCTTTTCTTTTAAAGGATTCAATAGGCAGTTGAGATTGGGAGACATTTTGAATTCTAATGTATAGAGTTTAAATAATTATTTGTAGATTTTACATACTTTGTATACTGCTCAGGTTCCCACTGGGGAGAAAGGTTGATGAAATTAAATGAACAAATAAATAAAATTGATTCAAGATCAAATCAAATCAGATCTCTTACTAGAAGGTAGTGTGACCTGGCAGCACATAACAATAACGACAATCTCAAGCAGTTATTTATATGTATATATTTTAATTTTTTGCAACTTATATGAAGCCATGCTAATCTACACTTCCTTCTTTAAACATGTTAGTATAGTGTCACATGGGGATGTGATATTATACTATATACATTGGATCAGAATTGGAACTAGCAGATAAACCTGGGAAAGATCCTCAAACATAACCACTAACTATTTTCTATTAAGTAGAAGCATTTTGTTCCTGTGAAACATAAGAAGGCAAGATTCCAATGTGATTTATGGTACAGATGCATTTTTTATTCCAACTAAAGGCTATATCTGCAGAAAATCCTTCTTCTTCACAGTTATTATAGGTAAGTCTAAGCACGTCTGATCTCGCCTGATTTCGGAAGCTAAGCAGGATCAGCTCTGGTTAGTTAGTACTTGGATGGGAGACCCACAGGAAATACCAGGTGCTGGCAAGCCACTCCAGTATTGCTGCCAAGATAACTCCATGGACCTGGAGTCACAAGGAATCGGTCACAACTGTAAAGATGCTACACACACACACACACACACACACACACACACACACACACACACACACACACACACACACACACACACACACACAAATAAAGAAAGCCTAAAGCTAAGTCTAGCCTATTCAGTAATGGAGCTCCAAGAAGCTGAAACTCTAAAAAGGAATTTGATGCTTCTTTAGTTCTTGTTGTATGGTATGCCCCCTAGTGGAACTAAAAAAGAAACTAAAGGTTAAAAACCTTATAGGAAAGTTCCCACAACATGCCCTGTTGCCCTCTGATCTTAGGATGCTGACTGATAGTTGAAAGGGGTGAGTAGGAATGTCCTTCTTGTGAGATGGAAAATAGAATGGAGTATCTAGCATATTATGGAAGAGGGCAAGAGTCTTAAAATTACTTTTGAGCATATACTCTTTTTTAAATAGAATAGGGCAAAGCCATTTCAGTGGGATGAAACTGTAATTGTGAGCTTAAAAGCAAAATATGTTGCCTTCTGAGCTGTGGCTCTCACTTTCTTTAAAAAGGCACACACATCTGTTTATTGACGTTCAAATGAAAGTTTCACATTATGCAGCTGACAAAAATCTCAGGCTGGTTGCCTCCCTCACATCTGTCAGCGAGAGGGTTTGTCAGCCAGAGTCAATGTGAAAGTATGCTGCAGTCTTGCTATACTGCCACGTGGGTGCCCATTTTAAACTACTCATTCTGAAAAATGATGTGCATTATCTGGACCATATTTGTTGGAAATTCATACCTATACAAAAGCAGAGTAAGTATTCAGTTTGCAGATACCCAGCAGTTTGGCACTTTACCCAAATAAATTTCTGAGTCCTAGAATTAATCCCCCCTCTCTTTTCTCTCTCTCTGTGTGTGTGTGTGCGTGCGCACGTGTGTGTGTGTGTGCACGCGCGTGCATGTGTGTGTGGTAGGGGAGGTTGAATAGGACAGAAGAATTACTCAATAACAACGACAGACAGAGGCACTAATAAGTAGCAGTTTTGATTCCTCACAGAAACATGCAACAGCTACATTATGGTAATAGAAATCCTACTACCTATTATGAATTGGAGTACCTAATGAAGTGTGAGTAAATTTTATGCAATTCAAAATATACAGTTGCAAAGACTACATAGTTGCATTATTTTTATCCAGTTACTCTTTTTTGGAGGCTATCCCAGTGACAAGCTAATTAGCAGCAAAACGTTTCATATTATCACAATATTTATTTCCAGGGGAAAAAATCTTAATGATTTACTGCCCAAAACATTGCCTATTTATATTACCTGGTGGAATTTCTTTTCTTTCTCTGAACCACTGTCTACTAATGTTCCACATATGCATAGCACTTCCATATTCCTGTCAAATCACTTCACCCGCAATTGAACCAGAGAATGGAGAATTATATGCATGAACAGGTGTTGTGCAAGCAGTTTGATAGCCCAATCCAGCTGTCACATAATAAGCAATACCATTAATTTGCTCTCCAGGAAGACAAGGCAGATTTCTTCCCTGGCCTCTAACAGTCCTTTGCTCTTCATAAAGCAATCAGATGGAACTACGGTGTGCATGGTGAAACTACATTTTTCTGATCTCAACTATGTACCACTGAATTTTGGGTAGATGTTTTCTAGATGTTCATGTATTATTTTAAGAGCTGATTTCCACATATTATTAACATGAAATAAAATAACATGGCAAGTAAAGAATGTTTATTCAGAAAATGCCAATGTGGGGTGCTTTACAAGTCAGTGTTAATTTTTTTTATTAATTTCATTTGTAATACAAAATATATAATTATTTTGTTGAATTCTTATAAAAACTGAACTAAAACCATATTCAAATCCTTCAGCATCAACTACCTTTAATGGATACAGCTCTTCCTAGCATAGAGATGGCCATAATGTGCCCTTTCATGTAGCTTTTAAATATAATTGTATTTTTAATCCATGGTTTTATATTTATGTGTAACTGGTCTAAGGACTGTAAAATTTTTATTAATTAAATTAATTAAATATAAGATGCCAGACGGGGTGGGGCATGGGGTTGGGGAGATATGAGTCAATCTAAAATTAACATGACAGGCATTATGGTTGGGGTTTTGGAATCTGGGGCTGAAAATATAATGTTTCTCCATTTTGGGAGTTCTACCTACCTTTGTGGCACCTTAAAAATACCTGACTATGATGTACCTGAGATAAACTCTTAAATTAAGGCCTAAATCAGGGCTTTGTGGCTTAGCTAAGACAAGCTTTCCAGTCCTACTCAAGTGCTACCTGAGAGTTTTCTTTCTGAGCAGGTAAGTTGGACAGAGCTCCCCTCCCTAACACACAAGACCAAATGTGCAGGGATTTATATATTGACTTTTAAGAACTAAACTGGGGGGGAAATCTGCCTTGAGAGAAAAATCTGTCAGTTTCAGTTTCTTCAGCATCTTTGTTCAATGTGCCTTTCATTTATGAATAATATAGGATTACTTAATTTTAGGCTGTGTTGCCTAGTAGAGATGGGCACGAAATGAGCAATTTTTTGTTTTTGTTTTTGTTTTTTATTTCGTTATGTAACGAAATGAAAAATGAATTTTGTCTCCAAAATGAAACGAAACGAAACGAAACACCAGAAATTTTGTCGTGCGTTTTGTTTTCGTTGCGGCAAATACATTGAACTGTAATGAATGCTAATGAAACAGCAATTTTTGTTTTCATTTTCATTTTTTCATTTTGTTACGTAATGAAACAAAAACAAATTTTTTTGCAAATATTCACAAAAAATGAAAACGAACCGAAACGGACCCCCAAACGACAAACAACAAACGAAACACCATTTTTTTGAGTCGTGCCCATCTCTATTACCTAGAATCAGATGAAACTTCTTTACTACAACCTTTGCTCCTCTGGTCTGAACTTTGTCCACAATACTAGGTATTCTTTAATGCCATTGTTCCTTATTGTACATCGGTAGAATTAAACACCCATGTTAGTTCATCAGATAGGCTGGACTGAAGAGATAAAAACCTTTAATGTTTTTTTAAATGTAGTTTCACATCGAGAAATCTGTTCTAATTTTCTTCTCAAAAGATCTCCGCTAGGGTGTATGGTGGAAAATAATCAGCCCAGTTCCATCTTGTTAATGTTAACAGACTACAGTATTTAAAATCCTTCTGGTTTATAATATGCTATCAAAGTACATGTTTATAATAAGCTGGATGATAATGATAGGCAATTAGTGCTAGATATTGTCATAAAAGCAATAAAGGTGCTAGTGTACATCTCATCATCCATCATAATCATTCAAAATGGTTTTGCTGGAATATTTATATAGCTGGAAAGTGTCTACACTCTGAGCTCATTTTGCCTTTATCTGCCGAGATTTACTGGGCTTTTATCATTTTACCATTATTGGTGGGGGGGGGGACTCAATAGGCTATGTTGGATTTTAGACTCCACCAGAGTGGACCTATTGAAAACAGTAGGACATACTTAAGGGTTAGCTGATTATACTTGAGGAATACAGAGGATTCAATGAACATTCTTTTGCTTTCTCCTGGGTCTCAAGGGCTGCACCAACTCTGACAGTGCCACCCCTAGCAATGCAATAATAATCTTCATGACAAAATGCACTCTGCCTCAGATGATCTGAGGGGGACAAATTGCCATTGAAACACAATTTAATCTAAGCCTTTCCTTATACACAGGAAATGCCTGGCCAGTTACTTGTCCTTAAAATGTCATCAAAGACTTTGAGCAGAGGGGATGGTCCAGAGCCTTGCTATTTGAAGTGTATTAGTTTGGTTGGTGAGAGGATTGGTTGGAATTTTTAAGGGTCTCAGAGGCCTTAGAGGGAAGCATACCAACCACAGGTTGACCTTTGACCACCCACATTCAAGAGGATGTCCAGATCAAAAAGCTATGGCCAAGTTAGGGCCAAGTCTGCTTCTGTGAGAGTTGCAACCTGTGCACAAGTGTCTTGGCTTCAAGTAATTCGTAATCCATATCAGAAACTTCCCAATGTTTGGCTGCGATAATTTCTTTTAAAAAATCGTATTTTAGCAATTTACAAACCTTTCCAAGGATAAATCACTCAGAAAGAATTTTTTATCCTGAATAACAAAATATAATTAAAATATAATTACCTAAACAAGCAGAGACATGAAATGTGATATGAAAGTGGACACAAGGATGTGTATGTAACATGTCCCATTTGGTGCCACATGCATGCATGGGTGTGTTGATGGAGGATGCAAAAACCAAAGGCAGCTACACAAAAGTTGCAGATGGCTTAGGTCAGGGGTGTCCATACTTTTTGTAAGGAGGACCAGATTTGTTGGCTGAGAATGTGGCGGGGGGGGGCGGCATCCATATAGCACTCCAATTTACAAAAGCCCCTTGCAAGGTGGGAAAGAATCACACCTTCCTAGCATCATGCCCGGGCCGTGAACTGTGAAGAAAGGAAGTATCTGCAAAACTAAGTCTTGTTGAAGAGAATCCGAATCTCAACATACAACTAAGGAACATAAGAACATAAGAAGAGCCATGCTGGATAAGGCCAAAGGCCCATCTAGTCCAGCTTCCTGTATCTCACAGCGGCCCCACCAGATGCACAGGAACTGCACAGAAGCTCAGCATCTGGACTGTTTCTAGACACACACCATCACCACATAAATATCTACAAAGAGAGGCTCTTCTGGCAGGTGAATTTCCCAGGTTTTCCATACACCCCAGTAGGAAAACAGTCAGCATACCCTCCATCAGCTTCTTCTCATTCACTACCCCACCTCCACCGTACAATATATGTCTTTGCTGAAACAGGCTAATATGGCAACCTCTCAGCAAACTGTTTTATTACAAAAAGTTGGGGGTTACTGTACTACAGTTGCTTTAATCCTGTTCTGAATTGAATGCACAGAACAGACACAATAGCAGCAATAAAAGCAGGGTAGCTGTGTTATGTTTGTTGCAGCAAAACCAAGGTCTTATAGACCACATATTTTCTTTGGCATAAGTTTGACACAATTAGCATCTCATAAAGTGGGCTGCAGGCCATAAAAGTTGTGCGCCTTTAAAATACCTCAAGACTCTTTTTTCTTAAAATTAGTTATGTGAATTCATTCCTTAAACACCATAACCTGTGTAAGATTGTTTTTTTATTTTTATTTTGTTTTATTGTGTTACTATTTATGGTTTTATTGTATAAATTGTTTGAACGTGTTAATTGTTGTAAACCGCCCAGAGTGACCTCACTGCCAGATGGGTGGTATAAAAACCCAATAAATAAATAAATAAATAACCTAAATATGACTAAAACAGCCATTCAAGCATATTTTAATAATACCCACCATCACACCATGCTGCAGGAAGGGCACAGTTATCTTATTTATTTATTTATGTGTTTGTTTGTTTGTTATATTTATATACCGCCCATCTTCCAGATGGAACTCTGGGCAGTTTACAATAAAATATGATAGCAATAAAAACAACAGGGAAGAAAACAAAAAAACAAAAGTAAAGGAGGAGGGGCCCTCCATAAGAGGTGACGCGGGGGCAATAGAGAAAAAAATAAAATAAAAAATAAAATAAAATAAAATAAAAATTAAATTAAATTAAATTTAAAAAATTTTAAAAAATTAAGTAGTAAGGTCGCCATATGCCTGTCTAAAAAGGAAGGTTTTCAGAGCCTTTTTAAAGGCGGGCAGGGACTGTGCCAGGCACAACTCACTAGAAAGATGATTCCACAGTGTGGGGCCAACCACAGAGAAGGCGTGGTTACGCGAAAGCGATTTCTGCGCCTCCCTGGGTGTGGCCACCCTAAGTGAGTGCACCTGCGCCATTCTAGTGGGCCTGATCCAGTTGACCTCTGGGATATATGCTCCAACAGGTACTTTGGTCCCAAGCCGTGGATGGTTTTGAAAATAAAAAACCAGGACCTTGAACCTTATCCGGAGGGCAACGGGTAGCCAATGCAGGCAAGCCAGAACTGGGGTGATGCAATCGAATCTACGAGCACCCACCACCAGTCTGGCCGCTGCATTCTGCACCTGCTGGAGCCTCCGGACAAGGGTCAAGGGCAACCCCATGTAGAGGGCATTGCAGTAGTCTATCCTCGAAATCACGAGGGCCTGCACAACTGTCCTCAGGGAGGACTCATCAAGATACTGGCGGATCTGGGCGATCCTGCGAAGATGGATAAAAGCGGCCCTGGAGACCACCATCACCTGGGCTTCCAGGGAGAGGGCTGAATCTAGGACCATGCCCAGTTTCCTGGCCTTGTCTGTAGGCTGGAGGGAACCCCCCCAGTCTAGGGAGGGGGCCATTGTACCCAAACGAGTGTGTACCGAAGAACAGCACCTCCGTCTTCTCCGGGTTAAGCTTGAGCCGGTTAGTCCCGGTCCATTTCAAGACCGCCTCCAGGCACAGATCGAGGGAGCGAACTGCCTCCGCTGCAGAAGAAGAAAAGGAGAGATAGAGCTGCATGTCATCAGTGTACTGATGGCAGCGAGCTCCAAATGTGCAGCATCATAAAGGTTTATTGTTGCAAGAGCTTTACACTGGCTGGTGCGAGAACTCCCGTTAATTGTTGAAATGCCACCCAATGGACCAGAGGTAAGAAGATGGTCCAGCATCCTATCCTGTTGAAACTCAAGGGACATATGGAAGATTCGGTGGCCGCTTCCCCTCCTAGGCTGCTGATCAAGTGGGGGCTCTGCAGCACCACTTCTTTTCACTCTTCCAAGATCCTCCTCCCTCTGCACCCCACCAGCCTTTGTTCTCAGAACTGCACACAAGAAACGCAAACACCTTTTGCCACTTCAACGGCTTCTCTTTGAAAGGAAACTACTTGAAAACAAAAGACAACAAAAAGCTCCATCAAGTGAATTGTGGTGGGAGCAAGGCTTGAAGTCTCGGCCAGGGGCATTTCATAAAAAACTCTCCTGGGCCAACTTGAAAGCCTTGTCGGCTGACAATCCCGAGCACAGACTTGATTCCAAGTCAAAGAACATGTGTGCCAGGTCAAAGGGGGAGGCAGCCCATCCTCCCACCTCGACCCCTTTCTAGTACCCCAACCCACCCCCAGGCGGGCCTCGCACCTGGAAGTTTTCCTCTCTGCGCCGGAGGCTGAGGAGATTCAAAGTTCAAGTGCGCGCCATGAAGGGAGTGGGGGCAATGTGAGAAGCCAAAGTGAAGGCTGAGGGGGCATTACCTGGGCCTCCGTGGGGGCATGCACACACCATGAGGGGCTGCACCCTGTCCGTGGGGGACATGAGCAAGGGAGTGGAGGGGGTGTCCTCACCTCCCCTTCTTTTCTTTGGCCGGGGCTTTCCCTTGTTCCACCTTCCTGCTCCCCCCCAGAGCCGCCAAGAGGAGAGGAGAGGAGAGGAGAGGAGAGGAGAGGAGAGGAGAGGAGAGGAGTAGGGATGCACCAGCTGATGGCGCCACCACTGCCTGCATCATGGTGTTGTTGCTGCCACTGCTGTTACCACAGATGCAGACACATCCAGGCAGAGGCCTCCCTCTCTCTATCCACCTCCAGCCATTCCCATTCTTCCTGTCTTCCCACTCGGGCTGCCCCTAGCTGCGCACCAGCAGTGTGAGTAAAAGGGGCTGACTCCCTTGCTGCCCACCCATGCTGAAGGCCCACATCCAGCCACAGTAGAATGGAGCCTCCGGTTGGCTAAATGGACGCCCCCTCCACCACACCTGCGGGCAACCCAGAGAAGCCTCCAATCTGGCAGGACACCAATGCACCCCCCCCTCCTTCATGCAGCTTCTGCTATTTTCAGCAGCCTTGCTGCAGGCTAGGCCATGGCTCAAGTTGGACCTGGGCTGCCCATGTGGTCCCCTGAATGCTATTGCCCTACCCTCTCACACTCCCCAGCTTGGTGGGATGCCAATGCACCCCTAGGCGTGATGCAGGCCAAATTCCCACCAGCCAGCTGGAGGCCACAGCAGGGACGAATGTAGGGGAGCGGGGAGGGGTGAGCTGGGAAGGATAGTTGTGAATGGAAAGGCTCCTCCTCCCCAGCATGTGAATGATTCCCTGCTGGCCAGGCCAGAGGCTACGAGGATGAAAATAAGGGGAGAGGTAGGTTCAGTAAGGTGAGCATTGTGAAAAAGGGAGGGGGCGGGACGTCAGCAGGCCGGCCATCCACAGGCCAATCAAAATGGCCTGATGGGCCGGATTCAGACCTTAGGCTGGTCTTTGGACATGGCCCACTTGTGTGTTATTGCAACCTTAGAGAGTTAAAGGGCAAAGAAAACCACCCAATTGTCACCACACAACTTCTTTAAATGCAGAATGCAAGATAGGAGGATGGTGAGCTCACTATGATTCTTTGAACATTGAATGAAATCTCAGTTTATGCTGGTTGTTCTGAAACTTTTACCAGCATGCATGGTATGAATTATAATTTAATGTTGCAGTCACTGAATGATGGAAATAGATGTCTTAATACATACTTGGAATAAGCATATTGTGACTAGCTTATCCTTTGTGAATTTTGTATCTTTAAAACCATTTTATCAGTGGCCAGCACTACTTCTTGTGGTAGGGGAACCCATCATTTAAGAATACAGTGTGTGAACAAAGTGTTTCTTTTATTTGTCCTAAATCACCTACCATTTAGCAAGGGTAAATGACCTTGGATTCTAGTATTATGAGAGGAAATATTTTCATCTGATAGTTCAGGACTGTATAGGATCTCTACCTTGTCGAAGAACATTTGAAAGTGGCTGCTTTCTGTGTTGTGTATATTTTGAATTGCATTATGAATCCTCAAGTCTTCATCAATCACAAGTATGTGTTTGGAAGACTACACAGACTTCAAGCCATATGGTTTATGCTAAGACATATGTTTCCCTTTTATGTGTTTAAATGAGTGATGTTGCAACAGAAAACACTGATTAAACATATTTAGACAAAATGGTGTTGTTATATAGGTTTTAATTTTCTCAAGTGCTATGGATCTTTTCCATAGTCTAACATTAGTAACCAAATTTTGTGTAATACTCAAAATAGTCACCTTGTGCCAAATGGAGTATTTCTTCAAGTCCAAGCTTAAGCATATGCATGGCAATTTTGTTTTGTTTCTCTTTGGTATTGGGTTCTTTTACGGGGGCCTATTTTATATGAAAAGGAACACATATACTTCTTTGTTCTCTCATTTGTAATTGTGCCACATATTCAAAAACCTTAAAACTACTCCAAAAAAAGCAGAGAGGCAAAGCAACAGAGAAGCAGTCTACTCCAAAATTAGGTAGCAGTACAACAGCCAAGCCAACACCAAAACACCCCATTGCCACATTGCCACCTTTTATAGGCATTGGGTGAAGTGTCACAAACTTCACCCAATGCCTATAAAAGGGCAGCCAAAGCAGTCCCCTTCCCATCAAAATATATAGATTTAACAGAATAAATACACAGGTCCATCACATACCTTGTGGTCTTAAAAAACCAATGAGTGCTCTACAATCTGAGCCCCAACACATTGCCGTTGCCCGACACCTGAGTCAGTAATGTGTGCTACATCTTGTACTGGAACCCATGACTCAAACAACAAAATGATTTGCGGCTCCCTATGTCACTGATGTGACTTATTATAGTGAAGTTCCTGATTTTAATTTTTTAAAAAAACTTCCTGAATGACTGGTATTAATTCAGGAAGCTCTTTGGATGATTCACAATTAGACTTATGGGTATCTTAGTTCCCACACTTACTATTCCTTTTCTTATAGACACCTTTGCTGCTGGAACTTCAAATTGTGTACCTTAATGGTTTCTGTTGCTCTTTTAAAAAGAGGATTCTATCATTTAATTTGATTGTCTGCCGATGCATGAGTAGTTTAATTGGTTTAAGGGTGCTGGGTGGTTTCTGGCCATTACATGAAATTAAAATAGATGGTCTTTGAAACTCCTTCCAATTCTAGACATCTAGGTTCCTTTGAAAATAAATTTAAGTAGTAGGGAAAGAAGAAACAATTAAAGTGCTAGAATTAATTGCACACATTTAAGCACTGGGACAGTTACAAAAAGGAACTTTCATTTTTTTTTTCAACATAGCTAGGGCTACAGTTTCTTCTGAATTTTGCCATTTGACATCAAAACTGTGAAGATCAGAATGAAATTAGAATTTTGGACAAGTATGTCAACCTTAACTGTTTAAAAGTACAGTAGGACTCTTGTACCAACTGATTCATTAACCACTGGTTCAGTTATCCACAGTTGGCAGAGGAAAAAAATTAAGTAAATAATTCAGGAGCCACAAAGCAAGCTACTATCACAAACAGCAGTTGTAAAGCAAGCTGCTGTCACAAGACTGCAGTTTTGGGTGGGATTTTGGCATTCTCATTTATTGATGGTTTTCGTTATCCATGAGAAGGCCTGGAACCAATCCCCAGCAGATTCCAGGGCCCTATTGTAGCCTTATTTTCTACTTCTTATGCCTGCCACAAAAATGGTCATATACTGCAAACATTCAGCCAAATATAGACATAAACATAAGTACAAATATACATTTCAAAAAGTCCCAAATAAACAATTTTACATTCCTCATAATGTTTCTTCTTTTCCTCTACAATGCATCTTGTCAGGAATGATTTGCTTTTATACTCAGTCCTTGTTGTATGACCTTTGGAACAGATCAAACTACTTTATGTAGCTCTGGAATTTATTTTTAAACTCACTCACTTCCCCAGATGATGGATCTTCAAAGGGAAGGCAAGTCACATGCTATATGAGAGTGTCAATTTGCCCAGAGCACTGCTTTGTTATAGATTTGCTCTAGTTATATATTTGTGCACAGTTATACACTTTATGAGGATAAACAAATATGCCACATAATAATGACTCTGACTGAGCTATCATGTTAATTTTGCTTTCTGACAATTCTTTTTCCAGGGTTTTCTAAGGACAGAGTACTCCGATGTGACTTATAATTCTTCTTCTAATTGTGTAGCTTGCCCAGCATTCCACAAGTGGTCTCTTCTCCCAGGAAGCACAGTAGGAAATTGAATGTACGTCTCTGTGTCCAGGTACCCAACTCACCAACACATCAGGAACAGCCTGAAAGCATAACAGATGAGTGAGGAATATTTTAGCATTTGACTTTAGGTCACTCACTACATGTTGGGCTGTTTTTCATATTTACATTTCCCATTTTTACATCCATAAGTATGAGGCATGCTTCAGAGAATCACCTATTGGGAAACGTGTTAACATGAGGGATGTCCAGTTTTATTCATAAACCGGAGTCTCTCAGAATTGTTACGGATCCTCAGAAGGTTGATTTTATTCCATGTGGCAACTTTAATGCTTAGTCATCACCACTTCCAGCTGTGGCTGCATAAGTGTGCAGTGATGCCAGCTCCATACTGCTTTCTCTAAGTCAAATCAAACAATAGAAATGCCCCAAACTGAACCTCGTAACTAGGAAACTGGACCTTGAATCATCACCAGTCACTTGTTGATCCTGTGCAGAAACAAATGACCAGAAATCTCCAGCAGACGGAAAATAGATGAAATAAGACAACATTGCATACCTGCGGAAAATATTTTTCATGCACAGAAATTGAGTCATTCATGGCTCTAAATCATGGCTTTTTAATTCATGCCTTTAAAGCCTGAAAAACTCTGAAATCACTGGCTTTTTAATAACTTCCAGACATTCTAAAGGACTGAACTATTTGCATAGCATAGCATTCTGACCAGAGTCAGCTAGGCAGATATATAGGGCAGGTGTCAGAAGATTGTCACTTTTAACCCTGTTACAGCATTCAATGTGAAAGAGCATTTAATTCCATCTGGGCTAAACCTTTTTAATTTCAGCATGTGAAAATATTTTAAGAATATATTTTTAAAGTAGACAATATTTTTCAGCGGCTCACTCACTTAAGCTGTGTGATTACTGCTTTTTTCCCCTTTATAGTTGAGGGCGATTCCAAAGCAAGATTAACCCAGTTTAACACTGAGTAGTAGAGATGGGCACGAAATGAATGTTTTATTCATTTTGTTATTCATTATTTGTTTTGTTACGGAACAAAATGAATAATGAACGGACCCATCAAAGAAAAACAAAATGAAACGAAACAGAAATTTCCATTTCATTCACTTTATTTTTCATTTTCATTGAAGCAAGGCATTCCTATTGGGAAAAGCCAGCAGTCCCCCCAATGTGCTCGATCAGCGCGGGAAAACCATAGGCTTTTTTCCTGCTGAAGCCTGGTCCTGCAGGCTTTAAAAGGTATTTTTCCCTCCCCAAGCTCCACGTGCAAGCTGATAGGTGCTGTGGTGGGGAAATAAAACTAAAATATTTTTTAAAATGTACTGACCCAGCCCACAGGCCAGCTGGTCAGTGCAAGATTTTTTTTAAAAAAGAACGTGCCAACCCGGCCCACAGGCCAGCTGGTCAGCATGAGATTAATAAAATAAAAAATACAAAAATGCAAAAATGTGCTGACCTGGCCCGCAGGCCAGCTGGTCGGTGCTAGATTAATAAAATAAAAAGTTTTTTTTTAAAAAATTACAATGCCCTGACCCTGGTTGCGGGCCAGCTAGTCATAGAATCATAGAATCATAGAGTTGGAAGAGACTTCAAGGGCCATCTAGTCCAACCCCCTGCCATGCAGCAACCCCCATCACAGTATTTCCGACAGATGGCCATCCAGCTTCTACTTAAAAACCACAGATCAACTGTGCAGCTGTCAACCGATTAATGAAGCAGCTGTATTTTGCCTCTTAAGTAATCAGGAATACCTGATGAACTAGAAATATAATTTTTTGAAAATTTGAAAAGTCCTGAGTAGAGATGGGCACGAAATGCCAAAATGCTGTTTCGTGTTCATCATATCAGGCCCTTGGGCTCGCTTTATTCCGTTTCGTTTTTTCAGGCCCCTGGGGCCCACTTCGTTTCTGTTTCTTTGTTTTTTGGGTGCAGCAAGCTGTGGCTGCAGGGAGCCCTCCCAAGGCCAGGTACCCCAGGAGATGGAGGCATGCAGACCAGGAGAGCATTGCCGTGGCCACGGGGAGCCCTCCTGGGGCCGGGGCAAGCCTCCTGGGAGAGCTGTCCCACAGCTGTCCCACAGCCACGGGGAGCCCTCCCGGGGCTGGGTGTCACCGAGGCTGGTGGCAAGCCTGCTGGGCGAGCGATCCCGTGGCCACGGGGAGCCCTCCTGGAGCCAGGTGCTGCTCCGGTCACCACCCCCAACAGGCCGCCACGCCTGGAGCCCCACTGAGTGCTGCCCTCCCTTGGGCCCCCTCCCCAAGGAACGATCCTCCGCTCCATCTGCCACCCCATCCGGTCACTACCCCAGAGCCTCACGCAGCGCCGCCCTAACTGGGGCCCTTCTCCATGGGAACCACTCCATCCTGGGAGCCCAGTCCTCATAAGGGCTCGGATCCCGCCTCCTCTCATGAGACTGGCAAAGTCTCGCATTGGCTCTGGCAGGGAGGGGGCAAAGAGGCTCCGCCAGGCCCAGGCCCCTCTTGCCGCCTTCCACTGCTTCATTTTTCATCGCGCGAGCGGTGCAATGCCAGTAACAGAAACAAACAGAATCGAAAAAAAAATCTTGGTTCTGTTCTGTTCGAGCCTGCCCCATCGCAATGGTCGTTATTCATACCGTTACGTAATGGAATGAATAACAAAGAACGGTAATGAAAAAATGGTTGTTTCATGCCCATCTCTAGTCTTGAGGAAGCCAATTTTGGCATGACCAGCTAAATCCTCCCTATACCTCCATTGAAAAACTCATATAATCCAGACACTTTTGTATCCACATTGACATATGTTGAAAAGCAAACACAGAGAAAAAATGTGTCAGTAGATAAACTATTGTTTTTCATGTACACATACTTGCAAGAACAAGGAGGCATTTGTATTGTCTGTTCTAAGAATGCTTCACTCATTATAACTATACTCATCATAGGATCTTGTGTAGAGATTATTGAATTCATCCTAAAGTGTTTAATGGCTTTAATACAACTGGACTTTTTTTAAAGTACTTCCTCAAAGTGTGTGCCTGCTAGATGGGCAGGGTACTGAACCACAGATCAACTGTGCAGCTGTCAGCCAATTAATGAAACAGCTGTATTTTGCCTCTTAAGTAATCAGGAATACCTGATGGAATCAACAACCACTTTTTCTTCTTTTAAAACTCTTAACATTTGTATCAGAGATGGAGAACAAGTCTAATGCTTTTACAAAGAATTAGCACTTTGGAAAATTTAGGCTGATTTAAAAATATCAAAGTGTTACATTGCAAAATCCCTTGGGTAGACTGTTGCCTGATTAATCTATGAGAATACATTTAATAATGGTATCAGAACAGATCCAGTCATGCATATCTGAAGGAAAGTTTATCCAGAAACCTGACTTTGAAAACCAGATGGTGGCTTTCCAGCTAATGTTCAGAAGATTTCAAGTCCACCCAAATAAGCTGCTGAGGTGTCACAGATGGAAAGGCCAGGCATGATCTAATTAGCAATTATCCCTCATAATCTTACTGTCTGTGTTGCATTTTAAAGCTTTATTTGCTACAATCTAAGGCCAAAGTCTTCTGAAGACCATGGCAAGACTTGCCATTTTCCTCACAGGAGGTTGAGTTCAATCAGTTTCTGGACAGAGTCTGAGCTGAGCAGGTTGTACTGAACTAATTGGGAGATTTTGACAGATGTTTAGCCAGTTATCAGACAGAAAAACACATGAGGTGCACAGAGAAAAAAGTCAAAGGTCATTACGCTGGTGGCTAGAGGTGCCCATGGCATATGGCATATCTGCATACAGATGAAAGGTCTGCTTTAATTTTTTTAAAACCATTTTTCATTCTTCTGTTCTTTGGCTTTCAGGAACTGTCAGAATTATTACTATTTTTACATTTTAGCTTGGTGCTTGTGTACTGTACAAATAATGTTAGATTATGTACAAGCATTTAATGTTCTTTCTGTCCATTCTGTTATTGTTAAGAACCATAAAGCAAGGTAGATGTTTTGTGGTATTCCATAGGTTGTTGGACTCAAACTATCTTCTCAGTTGATCAGTGATGAAAGATTATGGGAAATGCCATTCAGCAATGTCAGGAAAGCCACCAGTTGCCTACTCTTGCTGTAATCTCAACCAGTATTATTATTTCCATAGTGCAGACATATCTGAGGCTGAGACTTAAGCATGGAACTTTCAGATCTGCTGGACTTCACCCCCCAGAATTATCCATTAATTTCACCAGTCAGAATTCTGGAGGATTTAGCCAAGATATTAAAGTAATGCCATTTCAGTTAATTCCAGCTGAGGAACAAAGGCTTCTCTAGCCATTTTGTTCTTGTGAAGAAGACAAAGGAAATAGGTGGCAAGGGCTATGCTCCACGGGAGCTACAAAGGATTAGGAAAGTAGTAGTCTCTCCACCCATTAGAATCAATAAAGATGCTTCTGAGAAAACTACAACTCTCTTAATCTGTTGCAGTTTCCATGGAGCTTAGCCCTTCCCAACCATTTTCTCTGACTGAAAAACAAAGCCTCAATTTTCCTCATTATTTTCCATAAGGCAATTATGTGAACTGTGGTATTTTTAAAAGAGAAAAATAAACCATATCAACAAAACTAAACCAAAGAACTTATATGCATGGGCCAAAGTAAATGCCCAGCATCTTTTTTATCTCATATCATATACATGAGGCATGTCAAAACTTTGGCCCTCTTGATGTTTTGGACCACAGTCTTTTGTCATTGGCAATCTAAGCTTATAATTCTGGGAGCTGTGGTCCAAAACATCAGGAGGGCTGAAGTTTGGACATGCCTGAATACATAATGGCCTATTTCAAGGACAGTTCCTCTGTGGACATTGTTTGAATCTACTGGGGACTTGCGAAAATGGAAAGTTCCATTCAGAGCCATTAGATCAGTGATGGCGAACATTTTAGAGACCAAGTGCCCAAAATGCAACCAAAAACCCACTTATTTAAGAGCCTTGTGGCACAGTGGTTAAACAGCTGTACTGCAGCTATAACTGTGCTCACGACCTGGGGTTCATTCCCAGGTAGCTGGTTCATGGCTGACTAGCCTTCTATCCTTCCGAGGTGGGTAAATGAGTACCCAGCCTGCTGCTGGTGGGGGACAATGTGTAGCCTGCATAATTAAATTGTAAACCACCCAGAGAGTGCTTGAAGCACTATGGGGTGGTATATAAGCAGAATACTTTGCTTTGCTTTATTATCACAAAGTGCCAACACAGCAATTAAACCTGGGGCTCCAGAGTCTTTTGGAAGAAGAAATAGCAACAGATGCTGTCGTGCCACCGTGGTGGGTGGATTGATGTGTGTGGGACTATTTGACATGAGTCCCCCAGCCTTGGGTACTGCCACATGACCAGCTTCAAAGTGGAGAACTGGAAGTATAACCTGTTTGTATCAAAGTTTGTTATCAATGACAGCTCTGTTATTATGTTTTTCTTTTAAAACAAAAGATATTAGTGTATAAGTTGTTGTTTTCTAAATGGCATTTAGACAGCTTTCATTGATACAAACAGCTTCTTACTGAAATGTAAAAGTCCAGCCCCTCTCAAGGAGCCCTAGCATAGAACTGAACACCCAAGCTTTTGCTACACATTCAAACATCTAAGCCACTGAGCTATCACTGTATCATGGAAAACAGACCTCCAGTAATCACATTTTATTGGAAGGAATCCTTGGTTTTTAAATCACCCTCAGGTTATGCTTCCAGTTCTCAACTTTGAAGCTGTTCATGTGACAGCACCCGAGGCTGGGGGACTCATGTTAAACACCCCCACACACATCAATCCTGCTGCTACTTCCTCTTCCAAAAGACTTTGGAGTCCCCAAAGAAGAAGGGGAGGAAAGGATAAAGAAGATGCTGGAGGGCAATAATAATAATAAAAAATAGTAGAACTAGCCTTGTGTGGGGTTGAGGATTCCCAAATGCTGCTTGTAGGATAGAAGGAGCCATCACACACGCACCGCCCCACTCATACAATGGGTTGGGGAAAGGGGCAGGGGCAATTGGGGGTTAGGAAGGAAGGGGTACCCCCTCCTGAAGAGGAAGTTGGTCCTCCCAGCCAGTCTGCCCATGCCACACAAATTGCGCTGTAGCTACCACAACAGCCACATTGGACCCTTGGCAAGTGGGTGAGTTGTCAAGCAAATCAAACACAAAAACCCTTGATTTCCGAAGGGTAGACTTCTCTCAGATGAGGAAACTAGTTAGAAAGACAATAAAGGGAAGGTAAAAAGAATCCAATCTCTTCAGAGTGCATGGAGCCTGTTTAAAACAACGGTAATAGAGGCCCAGTGGAAGTGCATACCACAAAGAAAGAAGAGCTCATCTAAGTCCAAAAGGGTGCCGGCATGGATAACAAGTGGAGTTAGGGAGGCACTAAAGTGCAAGGAGAGGTCTTTCCGTAAATGCGAATCCTCCACAAATGAGGAAAATAAGGAACACAAACTCTGGCAAAAGAAATGTAAGAAGATGGTAAGAGAGGCAAAGAAAGACTTTGAGGAATGTATGACTAGCAATATAAAGGGAAATAATAAAAGCTTCTTTAAATATGTTAGAAATAGAAAACCTGCCGGAGAACCGGTTTGCTCTTCTGGATGGTGGAGGGAGTTAAAGGGGAAGTAAAGGAGGACTTGGAAATTGCAGAGAAATTAAATGAGTTCTTTGCTTCTATCTTCACGACAGAAGACCCTGGGCAGATTCCACTGCCCAAACAGCCCCTCTCGACTAAAGAATTAAATCAAATACAGGTTAAAAGAGAAGATGTTTTAGGTTTAATTGATAAATTGATGATCAATAAGTCACCGGGCCCAGATGGCATCCACCCAAGGGTTATTAAGGAACTGAGAAATGAAATTGCAGATCTCTTAACGGTAATATGCAACTTGTCTCTTAAAATGGCCACAGTGCCAGACTACTGGAGGATATTGGATGTCACACCAATTTTTAAAAAAGGAAGGAGGGGGGACCCTGGAAAATACAGACCGGTTAGCCTTATATCTGTCCCAGGGAAAATGGTGGAAAGCCTCATCCAAGAGAAAATCTTAAAACACATAGAAGAACAAACCTTGGTGAGAGAAAATCAGCATGGTTTCTCTAAAGGTAAGTCTTGCCTGACAAACCTTTTAGAATTCTTTGAAAAGGTCAACAGGCATGTGGATTTGGGTGAACTGGTGGATCTTGTCTATCTGGATTTCCAGAAGCCTTTTGACACAGTTCCTCAGCAAAGACTGCTGAGGAAATTGCACAGTCAGGGTATAAGAGGGCAGGTCCTCTTATGGATTGAGAACTGGTTGAGATCCAGGAAACAAAGAGTAGGTGTCAGTGGGCAATTTTCACAATGGACAGTGCTGAAAAGTGGTGTACCCCAGGGATCTGTCCTGGATCTGGTGCTTTTCCATCTGTTCATAAATGACCTGGAGACAGGGAAAAGCAGTGAGGTGGCCAAGTTTGCGGATGACACGAAACTTTTCCATGTGGTAAAAATCTGAGAAGATTGTGAAGAGCTCCAGAAGGATCTCTCCAAACTGGGGGAATGGGCTGCGCAATGGCAGATGTGTTTTAATGTAGCCAAATGTAAAGTAATGCATATTGGGGCAAAAAAAATCAAAACTTTATCTATCAACTCATGGGCTCTGAGTTATCCATGACGGATCAGGAAAGAGATCTTGGTGTGTTGGTGGACAGCTCAATGAAGGGGGTCTACCCAATGTGTGCCGGTGGTGAAGAAGGCCAATTCCATGCTAAGGATTATCAAAAAGGAGATTGAAAATAAAACAGCCAACATCATAATGCCATTGTATATAACGATGGTAAGGCCACACCTGGAGTATTGTGTACAATTCTGGTCAATGCATCTCAAAAAAGACTTAGTGGAACTGGAAAAGGTTCAGAAGAGAGCAACTAAAATGATTACTGGGATGGGGGACCTCCCATATGAGGAAAGGCTAAAACATTTGGGGCTCTTTAGTCTGGAAAAAAGGCACCTGGGGGGGATATGATTGAGATGTACAAAATAATGCAGGGCATGAGTAAAGTGGATAAAGGGATGCTTTATCTGGTATTTCTCATGAAATACCAGAACAAGGGGACATCCACTCAAATTGAGGGCTGGGCGAGTGAGAACAGACAAAAGAAAATATTTTTTAACCCAGTGCGTTGTTAGTCTATGGAACTCCCTGCCACAAGATGTGGGGATGACATCTAGCCTGGATGCCTACAAAAGGGGATTGGACAGATTCCTGGAGGAAAAGTCCATCACAGTTTACAAGCCATGATGATGTGTAATCTCCAGGCTTAAAACTGGGGTACTTCAAGGACCAGATGCAGGGGAGTGGTATCAGGAGACACATATCTAGTCTAGTGTGCTCCCAGACACATTTGGTGGGGCCACTGTGAGATACAGGAAGCTGGACTATAGGGGCCTTGGGCCTGATCCAGCATGGCTCTTCTTATGTTCTTATGTTCCTATGTTCTTGTGGGAGCAGGGCAAAGAATCCCCATTGCAGCCTTATTCAGCTCTGGTGCAGAGAACATTAGCTTTGTTATTGTTATTTGTCTTGATGTTTCTTTATCTTTTCCCCTCCTCTCTCTCCTTCCCTCCCTCCCTCCCTCCCTCTCCCTCTCCCTTTCCCTCCCCTTCTATCTATTCTTCCATATGAGAAAACAGATGTCAGCAATACTTTGTGTAGAAAATCATCTACTTGTCAGAAAATGTACAAGAACCTCTCATGAGGACCAGGGAGAGATTTGCTGGCTTTGTTTCATTTCAGTAAACAAAATATTTGCTTTTTCCCAACTGGCGACTGGGCAAGTCACTGTCAGACAAGAAGAACAGATAAATATGAGTACATAGTCTAGTAGAACGGCCTTAGAAACTATTTCTTCCCTAGGCCCTTACTTCAAAAAGGTAGGATTAGAAAAAAAGTATTTAACTCTATGATATATACCAGTGATGGCAAACCTTTTGGAGGCCGAGTGCCCAAACTGTGATTCAAAACCCACTTATTTTTCGCAAAGTGTCAATATGGCAATTTGACCTGGATAGAGTGGTACCTCAGGTTTAAAAAGCTTTGATTGTTACCCTTTGGGAAATCAAGAATTGAAGAGCAGGCTTTTGAATTTCCCACGGCTACAGCACCCTCACTGTGGCAGTGGGAAATTCAAAAACCTGCTCTTCTACCCTTCAGGAAAATGACGATCTAAGAGCAGGCTTTTGAATTTCCTGCAGCCACAGCGAGAGTGCTGCCCAGAGCGGTGTGGCTGAAGAGTAAACTGGGGCTATGAATGCCATAAGCCACTACCTCCCCTTTGCCCAGTTCTCTGCACGAAGCACAGTGATGTGCTCTGAAGGGAGGGGGAAGTGCCGTGGCTATGAAGGGGTGATGTCACATGTCCACAGAAAGGGTTCTGTGTGCCACCTTTGGCATCCATGCCATAGATTCACCAATATTGATATATACAATATATTTATCAGTTAAATAGTCTTTCACATTAAACTTTATGATCTTTGCATCCATTCCTAAGTCAATCTTAATAAGATTAATTTTATTTCACTTATGTTCAACCATATGCTGTATCAACCTGCAGCCCCCTCTTGCTCTTGTTTACTCTTTCAGTATTCAGACCCTTAATCCAGTGAGAATAATTTAAATCCTCCACCTCCCCCCCCCAACTGCTTTCCTGGCCTTTCACCTCCTGGTATATGATCTGATATTTAACCTGGCAGTGAAAAATAGGGATATGGAAATAAGTGTCTTTTGGACACTAGACTATTTCACACTGATTTCATTGTGCCTAAATTCTTACACACAAAATTAACTGGAAACTGAGTCCCATAAAAATCACTTTGGACTTAGATGTATTCAGTGGAAATGATGCCAGTTTATTTACTTGGAATGCAGCCCCATTGAACACAATATGTTTTTGTTACTAAACTGTCTTGTTTTTAATCTGTTCAAATCTCCACAAGCATGCTGTGTAATTAGATTCAATGAAAAATAGAGATTAGTGCTCAAGTTGTATCAATTGTTTCAAGTACTACAAAGCCAAAAACACTGGAAGCCCAGGCTGATGTATGAACAGATGTGTTCCCTGGTCAGTAATCATGCAAGGTTTCCTCTCTAGACCAAAGTCAGGTGGAAAAGAGGTAAACATTAGCAAAGTCTAACTGAGAGGCTGGCAGAATTTGCTCCCTGAAACGCAAACAAAATATCTTTGTCTTATTATGGTAATGGGCAGATACGTCCCAAGCAACTCAGCCTATCAAAAACTCCACTGTCTACTGCCAGTCCACTTCATGCTCTCCCACAATTGCTTCAAGAAGAGGTAACATATTTGCAACTTGTTGCTATAGAAACCATTTCTTTAAAAATCCCAGTCTGGAATCTTGAGGAAGATAAAGTGTCTACTGCTCCTCTAATGAATGGGGCATAAACAGGCCTTATGATTGGTGCCATCCTAATATTGGATTACAAAACATGCTGACTTCTGCATGGACTAGTCCATAGCCTGTAAGCTTTGTGGTTCAGTACAGTTCACTTCTAGTGAATGATTTTAAAATTCCTTTTGGTTTAACAAATCACACCTCTGTGTATCATGGAATTCTATGTTCTGACTCTCAAAGAGAGCCCCTGAACAGTCAGGTTGTCACACTTTAATCTAGCAATCAAGGCTTTCAGATAAAAGCAATGCAGTGACAGAGCTTGTATTTTGTGAGCAGCAACAAGCCATTGACACACCTGCTGAATAGACTACAGCCATTGGCAGAGAATTAAGAATTGCTTAGCAGGACAGCATCCTTTAAAGAAAAAAAAAACATGAATTCAACACCAAATCCAAAAAGAAATTTTCCAGGTTTCTGGGTTAAGATATGTCTGGTAGTGTGTGGTTGATCACATAAAGGAAGGTTCCTACAAGAATGCTACCCTTTCTTTACTCCCATTGTACAAATCAAAAAGAAAGTGTCAGACAACTTGTTCAATAACTAAAAGAAGTAAAAACAACAAAAAAGTGTTTTCTTGGCAGTCGATGTCTCCTAAGAACAGCACACTTGGAGACATAAATGACCCACTGGTATATATTTATTATAGCAAACCGGATGGGACATTGATTTAGTACATCAGCAGGATGTCTACATAGCAAACATCTTATTGTTTCATAAAACAGACTTGATTGTGCAACTCATCAGAGTAAGATAAATCTGGAGAGAGTGATGTACTGTAATCGTCATTGGCATATCAAAGTCAAATGAAGATGATAATCATGGTGGATAAAAGAATGAGTCATTAGATACCACTGATTGACAGTATTGAAGCATTTTATGCATAAATAGATCTACTGGAGCCAATCTTCATCTTGAGCCAGAATACCACACGCAGTCTGGCACACGTTCCGAACATCCTACCCTCAGGGGCTACTTCATAACAGTTATGAAAGAGACAGATTTTTGATATTCAAATGAAAACTTGTGCGGAACTTCTACCTTTATGAACCCTCTGGTTGGCTTTCAAGGGAAAGGCTGAACTGAATGATCCAGAAAGGGAATTCCTATAGGTTGCCATTTCAACAGTACAGTACTCTACCCCTTGAGTTCCAGGACCACAACCAGAGACCAGGGGATTCCCGCTTGTGATTTCACAGAGGTGGGACTTGTGACATCTCTTAGATGGTGCAGAAAAAGTTTGGGTACAGAAGTGCAACTGCATATCAGCTTGTTTGGAGGTTCTAGCAGCGGAGCACAGCTATCGTATACCCTTGACCGAAGAATGGTACACTCCTTCTATCTAGGATGGTCATCCTCTTCCACCGAGCGTGCAGCTTCGGGAGGAATGCACATGGAGTGGTGAGGGAGGAAGGGGATACCCACCTAGCCAGCCAGATCAGCCGAATCAACCCTGGCGATCAATGGGGTGACAGATGTCGCAGCCAGATCGCCCTCACATCCACAACTGCATATCAGTCAGCTAATTGTAGGGCCAGCATAAGAAGAATCTGGGTAAGTGGGCCCAGGATCCAAACTGTAGCAAAAGAGAGCTCTTTGTGGGGGGACTGGGCTGGAGATATTTATTTATTTATTTATTTATTTGTACATACATACATACATACATACATACATACATACATACATACATACATACATACATACATACATACATACATACATACATACATACATACATACATAACATAACATAACATAACATAACATAACATAACATAACATAACAAACATAACATATGCTGTGGCAAGGATTTGTGGGGCAAGATGTTTCACTACTTGGTGGCATTGCTGCTGTATTCCCCTCTTGGCTCCAAAGAGGAGAACGTGCCCAAGTATAGGTATGCATTGGAGCTTTCAGTCAAGGGTATCTATGAAATCCACTATTGTTATTTAATCTAGTGAAGTGTTTAGCTCTTTCCCCCATTGCTCGGTCTTGTGCACAGTTTCCGTCGCTCCCTTCTACTGTGTCTCCTCTCCCTTAGTGCAGAAATACTGTCCATCTGGAGGATCCTGAGGACTAATTGCTGTTTCTTGACACTTTTGTGCCATCTAACTGAAATGAATACTTTGTCCAAAATAGGCCCCTCAGCTAATTGCAGCTTTTCAGATAGCTTGAAATCTCTGACCGCCACAGATGTTTTGTTACCAATTTCATCAAAAAGGGCACTGTATTAAGTGTTCCGCCAGGAGCATAGCCATAATAAAACCCTCAGTGGATTCATTTTCATTCATTGTGTACCCATGAATTAAACTTTACCCATTCATAAGTAAGATTGACTTCATAATGAAATGCCTTTCAAACCTCTCCATCACTGTATTATCTTCCTTAGAATCTTTTTATCTTAGAAAGCTATCACTTCCCAGTCCTCCAATAGGCAAATTGGCATATTAAATAGTTCCTCTCAGGGTTTGCTTTTTATCCTTGATGTTGTCTCAAACTTATCAACTTTACTTAGGATATTTTATCAAGAACTGCAAATGAAAATGGACCATGGACATTACAGAAACTGCAGCCATTTTCACCCTAACAGATGGTTTGAAAGACCAGATCAGGGCTATTGATGACAACTTCAAATTCAACATTTTTGCCTCCAGAGATACTTCAGGCTTGATTTGACTGAGGACAAACTTGTATGTCTTATTTTTGTTGGATCCCACAAATGAACTGAGACCAAGAGAGTATCCTGTCTAGACCATCTTGACTGCTGCCATTGGTGCTGTGAACATTCAGGCTGGCCGTTGCTATGTAAAGCTTGGCATTCATTTTCCTGCTGGTAATGTGGGCACAATATTTTGCAGTGATATTTGTCCCTTTCCTGCCTTTTTAAATTGTTGATACAGAAGCATAATATCCCAATTCATAAATCAGAGTGGGGGAGAATAATTGATTCTTTCTTTCTCTCTTTTCCTTTTTTGTATCATAATACATGGGTCTGCTGTGAATCTATATGCAGACAGCATAAATTGTTAGTCAAACACATGGTGGCCTTCGATTAAGGATTCACCCATCTGACAAAGTGAATAATTCTTTAATAACTGAAAGGGGCAAGGTGAGACCCAGACTCTTTGCTTCATCTCTCCCCTCCTCCCCCCGCAGTGGTATAACCCAGGAACATCTCTTATAAATAGCTATCCACAACAACTACCTCTGCTGTGTGCCAGGAAAAAAACCATCAATTGAAGAAAACTGACATGAGGGCTCTATACAGGGGTTTTGCATCCAAGTCAGAGGCTATAGCTAAATTTATTTTGCACTATCCTCATCAGATTTTCTTCTGGGTGCTTTGTGACTAGAGATGGGCACGACTTAGCGGTATTTTCGTTTTCGTTTTCGTTTTTCGTTTTCGTTACGGAAACGAAACGAAAACGAAAATCGGCACCAACCTGGACCGAAAACGGAAACGAAACAACTAATTTCGAGCCAATTTTCGTTTTTCGTTACTGGAAAAGCACTCAATTGAGCTAAATGGGGAGAAACGAAAATTTTTTCGTTTTCGTTTTCGTTTTTTCGTTTTCGTTACGTAACGAAACGAAAATGAAAAATTTTGAAATTAGCCCACGAAAACGGAAACGAAACGACTCAGACCCTAGCCGAAAACGAAAACGAAAACGAAACTTTTTTTCTGAGTCGTGCCCATCTCTATTTGTGACTGTTCAGGCTTACTCTGGTAGCCATTTTATGAAAATGACCATGATGCTCTCTCAAAATGTGAATGGGCCTACCACCCCAAGGAGTGCATTGACAATTTTATTTTCTGTTCCTTTTCACAGTATGATCAACATGACATTTGCCTTTTCTCTCATCAAAATGCACATAGCTTGAGATCGTCATTGTGATATGAGTTACACACCTACCCTAATCTCCCTCCCTCTCTTTGGGCCTTTTCACATGACCCCTAAGATCTGCTGGCCACTTAAATTCAGACCAGAGATCTTGGGGGTTTGTTGCTCTTCCTGCGTCCCCACCCCTCTGCACTTCCTTGATCCTGTCTGCGTGAGGGAAGGGAGAAAAAAGGGGACAAAAGAATGCAGGCTCACCTCCATTTGCCGGTCCAAGCCTCCCCGTCATCCTGATTCCTTCTCTTAAAGGGGCGGGAGGCAAAAAAAGCAAAAAACAGAAGCGAGGAGAGCCGGGCACTCACTCCTTTACATTCGGATCTGGGATTTTTCACCTTCCAAGAGCAGGTACCTGAGAAGTGCGCTGGGACGTGCTTAGGTGGGTGTGGCCACACTTAATTTTCTGTAAACTCCAGAGCTGGTGGGGAAACAATTTTAAGCTCCGGAGCTGGGAGCCATTTGCGGCAGAGTTTACGGGTCGTGTACAAATAGTATTTGTCGGTCACTACCAGTTTATTCCTTTTCAAATTATATAGGGTTAGAAAACTGTGATACCAACATGCATGACTTAATACTGTCACATATGAGGAATTTGTTTGTCATTTTAATGTCCATTACCAGTTAGGATATTCTTTTCTGAGTTCTCCTTTACCCTTGATTGCTTTAACCACCCTAAATAAGCTTACATCATCAGCAAACTCAGTTACCTTGGGCTCGTGTGTGCTGCGAGCAGACACATTCATGGACTCCACACATCCATATTGTATGCTCTGAGGATTAAGGAAATAAATGGATTGACAGCAACATGTTATAATATTAACAAATATAAAACAGTATTTTAGTAGGGTGCAATGTAGGCTAGCCTCCTCATGATGCATCCCGGGCAGTGTGACTTGTCACAGCTAAATAGTGTACACATTTTGGGTGTTGGCCTCACAAGTCACAAGTATTTTTCATCAAACAGAATCAGGAGGAACACTAAAATTAAAAATATCTCTTTTCAGACATTTTATGAACATTTTATATTGTCTTTGCAAAGTTGTACACAATAATGCTGCATTTTGTTTTGCAAAATAAAGAAGTATTTTAATAAGCAATAATTACATCCCTGTCCACTCACTACACTATAATTGCTGTAATTTTTTTTAAAAAAATATACTCTTGTAGAGCATGATGGAAGATGGGTTATAAAATTATTAAGGATTTCTTGTTCTATTCTTTGGTACATGTTCAAGTGATACCCTTCCAGCAGCCTGGGTTTCACATAGTCAGAAATATGGCTTTTCTTTTTGTGAGGCATGAACAAGTGCAAAGTTAAGGTACAAGAAGATAGTGAGAGCAAGACATTCTCTGTTGGGTTCATCTATCATGCTCCTTGTGAAGGGGATGCATTAGGAGCATAATTTTCTTATGGCCACAGTGCCATGTATCATAATTGGAAGTTTCACTTGATTCTCCATCTCTATCAAGCGAGCATAAAATGTAGCCTCCTCATTAGCTAGGCCAAGGAAAGTCTCTTAAGATAACAACAATATATGTGTACTGTGAGCATGAATCATCTTGAGAGGTGGAAAGTCTGTGTCGCTTTGAATGTGGATATGAATAAAATATGTCTAACTCGCCTTTCTGCAAGGAGGAAATAACAATTCCTTGCAAAGCAAGGGAGCATATACAATTATCTAATGGATCTGGAACTGATCTAGGAGATATTTCTTAGGCAAGGTTCTTGTATTGTACCAAATTTATATACTCGCATAAAATATTATGCAGGACTTTATTATATTACCACTCCAACTCTAGCTCATGTTAGAAGACTCATGGGTTGAGTCTTACAGTGAATGTAGAATACATAAATAAATAAAGAGACCAAAACAGCTTTAGAATTACATTTCCAGGCTCATTTTCCATGCTGGCAAGATAGTACAGTAAGCCTAGTACAACCTTCCCCCACAGTGGTGGTTTTGGTTTGTGTTGGATTACCATCTTTTCACTGCAGCCGCCATGCCCATGCTCTCTGGGACCAATAGAAGTGTAGAGCTCACCCCAGAACCCCCAAAGGGCTTGACAAAGCGCTGAAGCAAGCCATTAGTCCAGCAGGGACTAAAGTCACCCACAGAAAAGGCATGGCCAGGCATGGAAACAAACCAGGCCAGAGTGAACTGTGGATAACCCTGAGCTGTTCAGAGGTCAGCCTCCAACAGGCATGAGTCAGAGGGAAACAGATGGCAACCCAAGTTGATAGAATCATATAATCATAGAGTTGGAAGAGGATGGCCATCTGTCGGAAATACAGGAACCCCAGTATTTCCAACAGATGGCCATCCAGCCTCTGCTTAAAAACCTCCAAATAAGGAGACTCCACCACCTTCTGTGGCAGCATATTCACTGGCCCAGGAAACTTAAATTCATTTAATGTTTCCAGGTGTTCCTGTACTACCTCTCTACCTATTCTATGTTGTAATTCCCATGCTACCTCATCTACTCTTTGTCCCAGCTGATCTCTTTCTTCCTTTTTGGAGAAAACTGAGGCAAAGAAGTTGTTGAGCAGTTCTGCCTTTTCCTTGTCTCCTGTTAGTAACAGGTTATCATCAACATGCAGAGAGCCTATCATTTCCTTATTTTTCCTTTTGCTGCAACCCCTTTTTAATATCTTTAATCTCTCTGGCAAGTCTAAGTTCATTTTTGGCTTTAGCTTTTTTACCATCCCCCTGCATATATTAGCTATTTGCTTATATTCCTCTTTGGTGCATTCCCCATTTTTTTTCCATTTCTTGTATTTGTTTTTCTTTATCGTTAGCTGAGTTGAAAGTTCTTTACTTAACCATGGCAGTTTCTTTAGACATCTCCCATTTTTTTTTCTTCTTGTTGGGACAGTTTTAGATTGTGCTTTTAATATCTCGCTTTTAAGGAACTCCCATCCATCTTGAAATCCCTTCTCTTTCAATGTTTCAGTCCATGATATCACAGCCAATAATTTCCTAAGTTTACAAAAAGTGGCTTTCTTAAAGTCCAGATTTCTTGTCTGACTATGCTTAGCTTCACCTTTCAACTGTATAACAAGTTACAAGAGGGCATGGTCACTTTTACGTAAAGATCCCATTACTTCAACCCCATTTATAAGGTCCTCCTTATTTGTTAAGACCAGATCTAAAATGGCTGCTCCTCTTGATGCCTTTTCTACCTTCTGGAACATGAAATTGTCTGCAAGAGCAGTAAGGAATTTGTTATATCTTGCATTCTTAGCTGATCTAAAACTAAGGAGCTCATAATAGATTACAGGAAGAAGAAAACAGATCTTCAACCACTATTCATCAATGGGGACTGTGTAGAAAGGGTGACTGACTTCCGTTTGTTGGGAGTCCATATTGAGGAGATTTTAACCTGCAGTGTAAACACCTCTGAGCTGCTGAAAAAGGCCCAACAGAGACTGTACTTTCTGAGAGTGCTCAGAAAGAATAACATCATTCAGAGACTATTGGTGTCTTTTTATCATTGTGTAGTAGAAAGTGTAATGACGTACTGCATATGTGTGTGGTATGCCAATTGAATGGTGGTTCAGAGGAAATCGCTCCAGAGGGTTATCAATATGGCACAGAAGATCATCGGATGCCCACTGCTCACATTGGAGGAATTACACAGCTCCCGCTGTCTTAAGAAAGCTCAGAATATTGCAGGAGATATTTCTCATCCTGGACACTCTCTGTTTCTACCATTACCCTCATGCAGAAGATATAGATCTATTAGAACAAGGACAGAAAGATTCAGAAATAGTTTTTACCCAATAGCAGTAACCATGCTAAATTATGTTAAAAATTAAGTTGACGGGTAATATTAGTGTTGAATGTGTTACACATATATTGTATGGGGGATTGTGTATGGCTGTTGTTGTTTTTTAAATTGTAGTTTTTATGGATTGGGTATGAATGTTGTCAGGTGAAGGAGTGTAGGGCTGTGTGTGTATGTTTGGTTTTTATGTCAGTTTTAAATGAGTGTAAGTGATGTTTGGCGTGTGAATGTTGGAGTATGTGTATAGATGGTTTGTTCTTAAATTGTAGATTTTACGTCTTGGATTTTTATGCTGGGTTGTGTGAATGACTGACTGGATGGCACTTTTAATCTCGTTGTATTTATACAATGACAATCAATTCCATTCCATATTAGTACTACATCTCTCCCTTTTGACTGTGTGGCCATCTGCTCACAGAAGGCATCATTCCACTCCTCCAGCTGGCATGGGGGTCTATAATATACCCCCCAAAGTGACATCCCTCCCAGTTTTCTCACCCCTGATTTTCATCCAAATGCTCTCAACACGCTTTCCCTGCTGTTTATCTTGTATTTCTTCAGCAGCATAGATGTCCTTAATATATAAAGCTACACCTCCTCCTTTCTCACTAACTTTGAAACAGGTTATAACCTCCAATAACTACAGTCCAATCATAAGTCTCATCCCACCAAGTTTCAGCAATGCCAATTATGTCATATTAGGAGTTCCAGCTCCTCTTGTTTGTTCCCCATGCTCAAGATATCAAGCCTGATCAGGAGGCATATGTGGCCAGCCCAAAGCCCCTTCCTCTCACCTGTCAATGATTCCCCACTTAGAAAAGGCTTCCCTACCCCAGAAATTCATTGGCTACGTAACCTCTGGCAAATAGTTCTGTCTCCACTCCCTATGATATTGTTTACTGTAACTAATACTCGCCTTGAGCCCAGGCGAGAAGTGGTGCATGCCGGAACACATGCTGGAGAGCACACCTGGAACTCAGATATGTTTGAACCACCACAAACCTGTCATGAGTAGTCAGTATCTTCACCTTTTTTTTCTCCACGGCCTCCTGATTTGTATAACCCTATCTAGAGATGATGATAGTAACAAGGTCTTCATCTTTAACCTCAGTTTGGTCCTAGAATTTTACAATAACAGGGATTTGGAAACCATAGTTGTTGAGAGTTTCAGATTTCCTGATGTCTGGGGCTACAACTGAGACGAACAACTGTCATCCTCCAGCATATTCAATGGCATAAACATCTGGAGGGCATAGTTTACCACCTCTAATACAGTTTATGGCAACATTCCTATAGCTTTTAGAAACCATAGAAATCAATAGTTCTGAGTCCTTAATGGCTACTAGGTGAAAATTCCTGGAAGTCGCACTTTGCACCAACAGCAATTTGCTAACAAACACAAAACTATTGAGAATTCCCAAGAATCCTTGAATTGTCAGCATTGCTTCAAGGTCTAAATGTAGTCTGCTGCAGTATCATATCTCTCAACTGGCTAAATGCCAGGAATACAGAAAGTTGAACTAATTATGAGTTGAGCCCAAACTTCAGAAGGGGTAGTAGGTGGTTTGGGATCATTCTAGCAGTTCTAGTTCCAGTTCCAGTTTCAAACGGCAAGTGTTTCAGAAGCATATTGTTCTGATCATCTAATTTCCACATTTTGGTTTCTGGGTGTCTAAAACTTCCCTGACAGTTGATGTGATTACTACTAATATGATTTCAATTCATATTTATTCATGAAATCTTATCCATTCATTAGATTCTAAGGGGAAAATCATGCTGAGAATCCAGATGTGAAGTAAATGGGTTCATTTGTGAGTACATTCAGATCTGTTTTCTATTGTAACTTCTTTTAGCTCACTGACAG
>JAHTLZ010000379.1:8990440-9001589 GCA_023846285.1 Phrynocephalus versicolor | reverse complement strand
TTCATTTTTAAAATTTCTTTATTTTACACTGTTGGGGCCAGGCTGGCCGGTTGGCAGTTTGTTTTTTTACTCCCGCTGACCAGCTGGCCCACAGTGAGGCCAGTTGGTAGGGGGGGTGTTGGATTTGTTTACTCCTACCAACCAGCTGGCCCACGGGGAGGCCGGTAATTGGGTTTTTTTAAAATTCCCACTGACCAGCTGGCCCGCAGGGAGGCCAGTTGGCAGGTTTGTGTATTTTTTACTCCCACCAACCAGCTGACTTGTGGGGAAGCCAGTCACCTCCCCCCCTTTTTTTTTGCAATCTCCTGCTGACCAGGTGGCCCACAGGGAGGCAGCCATCAATTTTTAAAACTCCCACTGATCAGCTAGCTCACAGGGAGGCCAGTCAGCAGGGTTTTTTTACTCCTGTTGACCAGCTGACCTGCAGGGAGGCCGGTGGATGTCCCACCACCACCAATGCCAGCTTATCGGTGCTTATTTTTATTATTTATTTTGACAAGCACTGAGATCGGCACTTTTCAAAATAAATAAAAAAAAATGGAACGGAGCGAATTGAAAATTTTCATTTTGTTTTGTTTCATTTTTATAAGGTCACTTTATCTTTTGTTTCATTAGGAAACAAAATGAAAAATGAAATGAAAAAAATTCATTTTGTGCCCATCTCTATTTGGTATCTTTTCCCCTGCAGACAATGTGAATACAATATTGTGGAGCAATATCAACCCATTTCCTAATGCTTTGAATATAAAAGCAGAATAACCCCCATTCATATGCCATAGGCTTTCTGAAGAATTCAGTTTGAAGAGTGGTTTTACCAGTTCACTATCTCCTGTGGGCTTCCACAGCTGAGCAGGTATTCAAATCCTGCTCTTTTGAATCCCAGTCTACCACTCTCTCCATTACATTACACTGAGTTTGCTACAGATTCAGTTTGTAGTTTTATTGGTGCATTAAATTTAGTTAATATGTTATATCTAGGTAGGCATGAATCTTCTGGTTCCAATTCACAAATAAGCACTGAAATGCTGGAAGCAGTAGATATGACACACAAAGAGAATTGTCTGCCTCCCTCTAGTATTTTGCCAGCCATCAAACAAAATGTGGTTTATTTCAATAAAGTATTTGTTTTGGAACTCAAAGGAACAGGCAGATAGGCAACAAATAATTTCATAAATTCTAAATATTGTGAATAGGTTGCACTACAGATTGGTGTTTCCGGAGACAAATAGCTCTAACAGTAGTTATCGATCAAAAGATTAAATACTATGAACAACTACCATTGTTGTTATTTTTTGTAGAAGATTATAAAACTGTTTTAACAAAGGAATTTGATGAACATTATATTAGTAGAGGTTTTCTTGGAAATAATAAAAAGCTGGAAAACTTTGGAAAGTCTGAATACAAGAGCCTGAGTGAACCATGTGTGGTCTATTACAGTCTTAAAAAAAAAACTCATACATAAGCAGCATCATAGAAGGACTGAGCATGACAGACAAATTTAGAGAATACACTTGTTGTGAGTTTTTTGGACTGTTTGGCTGTGTTCTGGAAGTTTTTCTTCCTGACATTTCACCAGACTGTGGCTGGCATCTTCATAGGGCAAGGAGCTCAGGGAACTAGGAGTTCTCACTGTACTCTGGGTTATAAAGTGAGTGGGACTGGGTTTTTTTTAAAGTTGAGGAAACTTGTCCTATGCAGGAAAATAGGTGTTAGTCATTGTATGTGATGAAGGGATTAAGATGTTTCAATGCATCAGGAGTAGCAACGATACTTGATGGGGGTTAGCTGTTCTATTGTGTGAACTGATCACTTTTGCTTTTGGCTGGGTGGGGAATCATTGAGTTTTGACCTTTTGCACTCTGCAGCTTTTAGTACTGGAAGCCAGGCTTTGTTAATTTCTAGACTTTCTTCCTTTTTGTTGAAACTATGCTTATGTTTGTGGATTTAAATGGCTTCCCTGTGTAGTCTGATATAGTGATTGATAGTGTTGTGCAGTTCCAGTGTCCTAAAAAAGGATTTCATGTCCAGTTTGTTTCAGGGTGTGTTCAGCTACTGCTGATTTTTCAAGTTGTTTAAGTCTGCAGTGTCTTTCATGCTCTTTGATTCTGGTCTGGATGCTGTGCTTTGTGGTCCCAAACTCCCAATATATACCTGGCCACAACTACAAGTATCCGGAATGCTCCTGCAGTGGCAAATGGGTTCCTTCTGTCCTTTGCTGACCATAGCATCCATTGTATTTTTGTGGTGAGTCTAAATACTGTTTGTAGTTTGTGTTTTTTCAACACTTTGTCCATGCGGTACGAGACTCCTTTTATGTATGGCAGAAATACTTTGTTTGTTGGAGGCTATTTTTCTTCTTCAGTTTGTTGTTGTTGTTTTGTTTGATGGCTCTTTTGATTTTGTTTTTGGAATAGCCATTTGCCTGTAGGGCCCAATTCAGAAGGCTGAGTTCAGTGTTAAGGAATTCAGCTTCACAGTTTCAATTTGCATGATCTACAAGAGTTTGATTATGCCTCTTTTTTTACCGCTATATTTATTTTTCCATGCTGAATTGTATATTTGGGTGGATATTTTTGAGGCAGTTTAGAAATTCTTCCAGTTTATCTTCACTGTGACTCCAAATTACAAATGTCACCCACGTATCGGAACCAGACTGTGGGTGCAAAGGGTGCCACATCCAGAGCTTGTTTTTCAAAATGTTCCATTGAAAAGTTTGCTATTACCAGGCTGAGGGGGCCCATGGCAACTCCATCTGTATGTTCATAGAAGTCATTCTCCCACTGGATTTAGCTGGTCATTAGGCAACGTTGGAATAGGGCCTTAATGTCTTCTGGGAAGATCTGTTGGATGAGTGCTAAAATGTCCTTTATTGGTACTTTGGTGAAGAGGGATACTACATCAAAGCTGATCAGTCTGCCTCTGGGGTTGAGTTTTAGGGTTCTAAACTTGTCTATGAAATGTCCTTGATGTGGGATGAGGTCTGTCCAAGGTAGGCCTATAGGAGGGTGGATAGGTGTTTTGCTAATTTATATATTTGGGAGCCAGTGGTGCTAACAATGGGCCTGAGTGGGCTTGAGTCTTTGTGGATTTTTGGGAGTCCATATAATCATGGTGGAAGAGTTTCCATCTTGTAAATTTGTAGAATGACATTGGGGTGGAGGGAGGAACTCCTGATCAGCATGTTTGTTTGTTTTATGATTTTGTTGGTGGGATCCTGCTTTAGCTTTCTGTAGGTGGGGTGGGGTCTAGAAGTTGGCTGATTTTTTTCCTTGAATTCTTCTGTTTGCATCATTACTCTGGTATTGCCTTTGTCTTCTGGCAGGATGATGATGTCTGGATCCACGTTCAGGAACTTGATGGCATTTCTCTCCTTTCTTGTTATGTTGGTACTTGGGGTTTTAATTTTTATAGGATCCTTGTCATTTTGCTTCTTATTTCCTCTGCTACTTCTTCAAGAAGATGGTATATGGCTGATTCCATGTTTGCAATGATGACTTCCACTGGAATTTTACTGGGCGTGACTGCAAATTTTCCTCCTTTGGCTAAGACTGAGGTTTCTTCCTGGGAGAGTTGGTGTTCAGTTAGGTTTATGATAATTCATGAGGTGTCTATTGTAGGTTTTGGTTGATTTGTATGGGTTCACTTTTGCTCTTTTTATGGTTTTCCTTCCTATGGGAAAGAATTTATACAACCTGCAAGAAACTGGACACCACAGAGAACTACTATTATTACACATTACTATCAGTAAAAAAAAAAAAAATAGAAGCCGGGATTGGGATAAAATTGATACCCTCTCCTACAGAAAAATGGAAAAAGAAATGGAAGCCCATATAGCCAGACAAAAATGGAAATTCGACAAATGACATACAAATAAGATCCTGGCTGTGAAAGCCTTCGAAAATAAATTTAGAGAAATATGATACTCCTTTATTATGTACATTAATGACAACTTGTCATCCTATGATCTTCCACTTGAACAGCTATGATTTAATTTGTTTTTAACATGTGGCACAGGTCCAAAGTCTTAGATGTAGAAGGTTAAAATCAATTTTAGGTAAGGAGGAGAAAAACCATCTTTTGTAAGTATGTTAAGAACTGTGACTGAAAACTTCTTGTGTCAGACTCTTTATACCTTTTGTCTATTATTATGTGTTGTGTGTAATCTCATGACATGTTGCAATAAAATGGGGGGGGGAGTAAATTCTGTTAGGGATATACATGGATAAATGGTTTGTTTTTTTCATCTTAGGTTCTTTTTGGGAATGCCTCTTCCCTTTCCTATTTCACATTCACGCATCCTTTCAATTGCTTTTATTTCAGGTGACATTTGTGTTTCCTGACATTCTGAAAGCTGTAACACCCCCTCCCCCAGAAAAGCAGAGAGAAAGAAAAAAACAGAGACTCATGTCTACTCCAAAAGCAGGCAACAGAAAATAAGAAAAAAATATTAACCAATCTACTAAAATATGAACTTTTAACAGATTAAATAAGTGGAATATTAACCAGATAACATTTTTAAAAATTCAAAGCAACAAGCAAAAAGGAGTCATAGGTTTCCCCCAGACAAACCTGCAGAAGTATGTGGAGATGACTGTCCCCTCACCCCATCCCTCAATGCCTTTTCTTGTCTTATCTTGTTTGAATCCAGTGGGCCAGGGCAGGGCAGCAAAAATAATCCAAGCAGTACAGCCATTTCCTTATCTTTCTCTTTTAGCAAGGTGTGGGGGGTGTACTCCATTCATGGCACTTGTGGGGTGTTGAATTGAGCATCCCAGCTAGTGCCGTGGGAAAGAGTGGGCTGCCAGTGACTTTAATCAACCCATTCTCTGCATCGGGCTTCCTTATTTTGAGTGAGGTAGCAAGCAATATGGGTAATCATTAACATTAAAAGGCAAAGCAACTATATTTCATGCATATCCCATGTGTATATTACTCCTTCAGCCTTCCTTTATAGGGGCACATCTCATGTTGAGTTTGAACCACAGCATAAAAAAAAAATACATAAGCAGCAGTAAAATTCAAGATAATCTGTAAATTTATCATAAAATATATTCAGGTTACAATAAGTTACCCCTTTTCTACTTTTTTTCTTGAAAGCAACTTGAAGTAAAGATCATCAAAAGATTTTTCTCTCCTCCCCCCACCCCAAGAATATTCTATTCTATGGAAAGAACAAATAATGACTGTAGTCTTCAACATCGTTTTGTTGACTGTAATTTTTTAAAATAAAGGATAATTTGGAGAATGCTCATTTTTCCTTCATGGTTTGAAATGGGGAGAGTTATAAGCCTTTAAAACAATAAAAGCAATAATTGAGAGAATTGCTCTGTAAGCCTAGCATGTACTGTTGGATGCAATCCATGTCTGCCTACCTGCTGCTAATGTCCTCCACCCACATAGACTCTTGCTAAAATAGTTATATATGACAGAAACCAATACTCGAAAAACAACATTCAGGGGAAAGAATTATGGAAGCTTGTGGGGAAAAAGAATAGTTTTCCCCAAACCACACTAACCCAAATCTTGTCCAAGAAAAAAACATACACAGAAGGGCAATCAGGCAATTTCAATGTCCGCTATACAGTTAGCATCCAGTTGGCCACATCATGACTATCTTGCCTGGAGGTGGTGGAAGAGCAACAATGGAAAGCCAATTCTACAGGTAAGGTGACTTGCATGATCACTCACCTATGCTGTCTTATTCCTGCAGGATTCTGGCCAATAAATATGCAAACTGGAACTGAGATTTGTTTCCTTGAGCCTGGCATATCAGACTTCTCAAGCATTAGTACTTGGCTTATTTACTGTGTGATATAATGCAATATTAAAGATGGGGATGAATTTTAAAAATGAATAAATGAATCAGCAATATCAATGAATATTACTGATTCATACGATATTCATCCCTTTCTTTTAGTCAGTTCCATAGAATCAAATTATCCCTTCAATGGGCTTCCCTTTCTGGCTATGCTCCCACAGATCAGTTGTTCTTTGGAGGCACAGGTAGAGAGGGAAGAAAAAAAATCACTTCCCAGACTAAAGGCAAAGCATTATCTACCAGATCTGTATTCTGATTGGGTAGATAGTGCCTTGGCTGGATGGCAAAGAAGAGGAGTAGGGTTAGAGCTGGGTAGCATGAGATCCAACCCCTTCTTTGCTCAGATTCATGGCCACTATGCCATCACAAAGTTAGATTGGTGTGACGAGGATACCAAGAATCATGGCTAAGTGCCACTCACCAAGGGTCCCTATGCCTTTACTTCAAAATCCCCCCCCCCTAGGAAAAAAGGGGATATCAAGAAGGGGATGCCAGCGGGCTATCCCCTTCATGCAAACCACAGAAGCACCAATGCACCGCTAATCCTTCAAGTCCCATGCACACCATGCTCAAAAGCAAAAACACACTGTGCACACAGCAAGCCCAAGTGCTGCTGATGAGAAATGCACTTCCTGCTGACCCAATACTCAAAAGAGGCCAAGGACAAGGGGGAGAAGCTCTTTATGCTCTTCACCTCTCCTATCCCTTAGAAAATGGCCCATTTAAGCTCCAGCTGATTCAAAGTCCCTCCGATTCTAGCTAGATCTAAATTCGAGTCTTCAGTAGGCTATACAAATTCTCAGGTGGGATAAGATGGAGATGTTTGAAAAATGATTTGGTCCACCTTCCCCACCATGGGTTTTAACCCCCCCAACAATATATATGAAAATGAGATATATCATAAATTGGTCCCAACTAGACATGGGCACGACCAGAAAAAATGACGTTTCGAGTTGTCGTGTATCAGAATGGGTCCGTTTCGGGTCGTTTCCATTTGTCGTGAAATTTTTTAAAAAATTTGTCGTTTCGTTTGTCGTTTGTCGTTTCCACCACGATTTGACTTCCCAGAGCATGGGGCATCCTGCAATCAGGGCCGGCGCTAGGTGTTTTTGTGCCCTAGGCGGGGGCGGAGGGGTAGGCGGCGGGGGAAAGTGTGGGTGGGTGGCAGCGGCAGGGGGCCATGAGTGGGCAGCAACAGCGGCAGGGGGGAGGCGCGGGCGGGCGGGCGGGCGGCCAGCGGCCGTGGGTGGGCGAGTGGGTGGGTGGTGGCGTGGGCTGCAGGCGGGAGGCGGCGCGGGCGGACGGGCAAGTGGGCAGTTAGGATATCACTTAGGATAGAGGTTCTATTCTTGGCTTGCACCCCAAATGCTGCTGGGAATCAAAGAAATTATTTTCTAAATTCAATTCCCTCCCTGCCTGCCTAACTTAAATCCCAAAGCCTCCAGCTTCCCTCCTCAATCTCGATCAGATCACACCAGCACCAGCAGCCAGCCCTCCTCCCTCAACCACATCCATACACCCGACTGCGATTTCTGGAAGGTGCCTCAGCTTTTTATGCCCTCCGAGACATCCAGAAGTGTCAGTCAAAAACCTGGCGATGCCATTGGTGGAATGGTTCAAAAATTTGCATGGTCCCATCCCATGCCCAGCCCAAATGGGCAGGTCTAAAAAAAATAAAATAAAATAAAATAAAATAAAATAAAATCAATACAACATTTTATTGCTATAAAAAAACCACTGCTGCTACTATTAAAATTCAGGCATTTAAAATAAATAAATTTCACATGTTTCTGTGGTGATTTGGTGTGTTTTTGACCACGATTTCAAAAGAAAAATTGTGGTCGCCATTTTGGATCCCCCACCACCACATGGCATGGCAAGACGACAAGGATGACCCCCCCCAGCCTGGTGCAAGCAGCCCAGGACAGGAGAAGAAGGGGGGAAAGCCCGGGGACCCCCCAGAAACCACCCCTCCGGTAGGTGGGAAAGCTTCAGGCAGGCATATTTTCGCCTGCTTTTTTGGCCGGGAGTCGGGTTTTTTTTAAAAAAAAAAACTTTAAAAAACTTTTTCTGTGCTTCGCATTGCGCGATCGCCGTGATGCCACAAACAAAAACGAAAAACCCGACCAAATTTTTCTTTTTTCGGTTCGAGTTCGAGTTCTGACGGCTTAATTATCGTTACTGTTTCCGTTACATAACGGAAACAATAACCGAAAACGGAAACGACAATTTCGCCGAGTCGTGCCCATGTCTAGTCCCAACATGTCAGAAATATTTGGGCACCAGCTGAGGAGATATGAGGAATGGGAAACAGCTTATGATGTGTTTGTCTCCTCAATTACTACTGAAGACAGAGAAAGTGCAATCAGGAAGAGGAGATAGCATAGAGGCACCCAATGTTCACAGGTATTCCTAGGTCCCCCTAGACTGTTTAAAGCGCTTTTGATATAACTGCTTTTTGAAGATAACAGTAGCAAAGAAACCTGAAAGCTGAAACAGTCCTGCAATATATTATGTGATTCTACTTCTCCCAAAGTATGTAGGACTTTGTAAAACAAAAATCAGTAACCGCTTACCATTTCCCAAAAAAGGGGAAAGAAAAGATTAGAACATTTGGTATCTCTCTGCAGTGGATCCAAAACAAAACCCTAAACATTTCCACTTTGATTTTAAACTAAGGACTTAGTGACCAGATTGCTTATGCTTATCAAATTAGGGTGAGATATAGGTGATTAAAATAGATACTTATTTTAAAAATGGAATAATCCTCGTACCTTTCACCACTAATAAGTTTTTGTTTTCTTTACTTGATCACTTCCTGTCAGCCTGAGATGTAGCAAGAAGAAGATGGGATATAGAAATCTCTAAGCACCAGTGACTGAATCACACACATGGATCATAAGTCTCTGATACTTCGACTATGATGTGTGGCTGACATAGCATATGAGCACATACATTAGGCTGCATAAATAGAAGAAGAATCCCCAAATCCAGTGAGGTGCTAGATCCTCTCTATTCAGCACTGGTTAGGCTTCTTCTTGAGTAATGTGTTCAGTTCTGGACACTGCACTTCAAGAAGGATGCTGACAGACTTGAACAAGTTCAGAGAAGGGCAACAAAGATGATTCAGGGTGGCTGGAAACCAAGTATTATGTGGAATGACTAAAAGAACTGAGCCTTGAGAAAAGGAGACTGAGGAGAGATATGGTTGTCTATCATACAGAGGAGGGGTAGAATCTGTTCCTGGTCAGACCAGAGTGCAGGGTATGTAACAATGGGCTCACATTTTGATTTTGGGTGAGTACCAGGAAAAACTTCTTAACAGTTAGACCGGTACAGCAATGGAACCAATGACCTCAAGAGGTGGTGAGTGCTCCAACATTGGAGGCATTCAAGAGAAATTTGGACAACCACCTGGCAGAAATCCTATAATTCGTATTCCTGCCTTGAGCAGGGGGTTAGTGATGATGGCCTTACAGGCTGCTTCCAACTTCACGATTCTGTGTTTCTATGATTCAGAATCATTGCATATTTGTCATGCCAAACATACCATAGAGCATGTCTCATGAAAAGAATTTTCCAAGGAGGCAGTTATATTTGTCTGTTGTGACTAAAACAACAGAGTATGGGGCTCCTACAAGATTAGTAAGTTTTATTTGCTGTGAGTCTTCATGCATATCAGACAAAACCCAAGGAAAATAATCAGAATAAGAAGTGGAAAAAGTCAGGAACCTTGTGGCACTATAAAGACTGTTATATTTTAACATGAGTTTTTGCAAAACTCATGAAACTAGTCCATTTCTTCAGATGCAGAGGGAAAATGGTTTAGTCTTCCTGAAAACTCAATCAAGGGGACTATTGCTGAAGAAAAGAATGTTGGAAACAGGCAAAAAAAGAGAGAGGAAAACAGCTGAACAAGAATTTATGATGTTGCAGGAATTTGTATAAATTCAGGCTTGATTAATACCTAGCCCAGCCCTTTATTCAGAGAGTCTTTTTGACTCCCTGTACCTTTTTAATGGCATTCTCCAAACTTCCTTTCATAGTTTCCCCCATATTTAGCAGGCCAGGTCATTAAAAATGATCAATATAGATCTGCATGGTTCCCTTCCTCACATTTGATGCAAAAGCACATAATAGACTCTAATTGCCCCATCTCCTTAATATTCCTTGCAATCTGTGAGGAAAGATTTGTTGGCTTTAATTTTTCAGTGTGTCTCCTAATGGCCAAATATTCTGTCACATCTTCAACAGCATTCAAGGAATAGTAATTCAGTAATGTTGAAGTTTTTCAGTACCTTCATATTTTATTTCCTGCACAATGGGCTACTCAGACGATACTCAAACTTTCTTCATTTCTGTTATACATTATCTTGAAGAGAACTGAAGATAATTTATATCTGTTTCCAGGTTTCTGCTCTGAAGATTCCACCTTTCCTTTCTACAAAGGCTTAAATATCATTATTAACACTGGAGTTAAATTTGCAAATTAAGTAGAAAGGTTTTTGCAGGGGGATCATGGATACACATAGTGCAAGAGAAGTGGCATTTGTTTACAGATATGACAATTTATGAAGCATGTCAGAATCAGAATCAGAATCCTTTTATTGGCCAAGTGTGGTTGGACACACCCAGAATATGTTTTGGTAAAAAATGCTCTCCATATATAAGAAGGAAATATAAGAATAATATATTCAACAATAAAAACACAGTACAACAACACAATATAACCCATTATTTAAAAAGGAAGAAAAGAAGTAAAAATTAATTATTCAACAGTTTGATAGCATTTGGAAAGAAACTATCTTTATATCTAGTTGTCCTAGTATGCAATGCCCTAAAACGTCGCCCTGAGGGTAACAATTGAAACAGATTATGTCCAGGATGTGTGGAATCTGTATATATTTTCAATATTAAGATATTGGCCTAGATGAGTCTTTAGGAGTCCTCACAACTAAAAACATGTCCACTGGCTCCTGCTTTCAATTAAAAAGAATCATCTATTTGAGCTATGAGCTCAGAGTACTGCATTGCAAAATACTATCTCAAGCCCAATGTGTCTGGAAATTTTTTAATAATAAAATCAGGACAATTAATTCCTGCTAACAATTTCCTACAGCAGAAGCAGAAGAAGAGTCCATGCCATCTTACCTAGAGTGAAGCGTTGTACACTAATCAGGTCTGACTAGGTTCAGGTTTGGTGACTTTGTTGAGTCCATTGCATGAGGTACTTGATACATGATCTAACTGCAAAGTCTTCATTTCAGAGCTTTTTGGTATTCCAACAACCTAACAGAATAAGTAAACAAGGAAACTGCTTTCTCCCATCGA
>JAHTLZ010000379.1:8960268-8990400 GCA_023846285.1 Phrynocephalus versicolor | reverse complement strand
ACAACCTAACAGAATAAGTAAACAAGGAAACTGCTTTCTCCCATCGAGTTCCCTGTTTGCATTCTACACATGTGTTAGGGCCAATATGCTTTAGTGGACTCTTTTTTTACCCACAGTGCATTCAATTGAGTTTTCAGGACACCAGATACAATACATTTTGCTGGGAGATATTCCAATGGCATAGAAATTATGAACTGCTTGTTGATCATGGGGAAAGGAATCTCCCATGGCCTTGGAGGGAGGATTTTGCTTCAGAATTTGACCTGTTTTCTATTTCCTTGCCTATTCCCTTTGCCTTTCTGGCCCCCTCCCGCTCTTTTCTTCCCTGCCTCCTCTCAGATTGAGTAATTGAGCCTGAAGGATCATACAAATCATGTAATTAAGGAACAATGCACACAAAAGAGGGCCCTGGCAGGTTCAATTTGTTAGTTAATATCCTGAGGCAAAAAGCCCTAGCTAGATAAGAGGTTTTTGCTGCACTGACAAACTGATCATTATGATTCAAGGATGGCTTGTGTGAGGATGGTTCCATTGCAGGCAATAAAGAATGAGTAAATGCAAAGCAAGCAGTGGGTTTGTGTTGTGGAGGCAAAAAGCAAGTGTTGGGAGTGAAACATTAAATGGCTACCCAAATATTAGGGTTCAGACCAAATTCGAAGTGATTTCATACGAGACTTAATCCCAGCTGCCACATATCACCAGTGGTTTCTTCACAACTATTGGCCAGTATCCGACCAGATATTTATGTACATCAGAGTGACTGGGGTTATCTCTGAGAGTCACTTGGTTGTCTTGTGCCTTGTTGCCAGAACTGTGCTTATTAGCTGTAATTAGCTTTGGCAACTTCTGTGGCGGTTCTTGCATGCTTCATTTATTCTGTGTTGTACATTTTTGTAGCATCACCTTCAGTGCTTTCATACCATAACATACAGTGCCTTATGAGGATACTATTGCAAAGAGAAAAGTAGCCAGTGTGAGATGCAGTAGAAAATAAAGAAAACACTGTGAGTGCTTTGTTCAGTGTCAGAGAACTGGCCAAAACACTCACAGTGCAAGGGTCTCCATATTTCCTATTCCTTTGCACCCCGACCCAGGGTTGTCTTCATCCTTGAACATTATAGAGGATCTCTGTAACTTCCATAAGTTAATGTGGGAAAGCAGGAGCCTGAGGGAAAGGGAAGTTATAGTTCAGTAAGGACCAAAGAGCAATGTACTGTATTTAACACCACAGAGCTCATTCTAAACAGAGTGCTTTTGTAGTGTCCAAAGTGTTTCACATGTGTTATTTGGTAGCAATCCATGCAATAATTCTGGGAGGTAAGTTTGGTAGCATTATTATATCGTAGATGTGGCGATGGATTTAGGGGTGGGGAGGAGAGAATTGTATTTTGAAAGAATGTTTTTTCATAGGCGATTTGCCAAGTATAGAGCAGAGCTAAAACTCAAACAGGGAGCTCATGAATGCAGTCTCATCAACTGTTGTACTGACATTCTCATTGATCTACTACACCTTACAATCTAACAATTGCATCCAATTGTCAACTGATTTGCATCCTGGCAAGATGCCTCATCAGTGAGAATGGCTTGCTCTTGCCAACCAATTGAGTTGGATCCCTCTTGACAAACTTGTTCTTCACAGCAACTGCTGCCCCTGGAGAAGCTTGCCATCATTCTGAAGAAGGCAGGGGGGCTGTGATACATCAGTGCAAAATAATTCTATCTTGTTTGACTTGTTCATCATGCACTGTGGGAGACCACCAGCTTCTTTCATTGCATTTTGTGAAAACCTATATGTAGGACATGAATGAGGTGTAACTGTTCCCCTTGGCTTGATATCAAGCTGAATCAGAATGGGACATAGGAATGAGCTGTAGGGTATTTAACAGAGGGAATTTTACATTTCTGCACTGGAACTTTGACCAGTGAGATCTCCCTATAGGCTTGAGTAATGTGGTTCCTGCTCTTCTTTCCCATATCAGTGAGAAGACAGGAAGTAGAGTGATACGGTACTTAACTTTAGGCAACTCTGGCTAACTGAAATCACAGTGTGGGAGCAAGCCAGGGTCATTTAACTTGTACAAATGATAAAGTGTTCTGCTTATATACCGCCCCATACCACTACAAGTGGTCTCTGGGTGGTTTACAATTTTAATTACAGTGTGCAGGCTACACATTGCCCCCCCAGCAAGCTGGGTACTCATTTTACCGACCTCGGAAGGATGGAAGGCTGAGTGAACCTTGAGCCTGCTACCGGGGATTGAACCCATGTCGTGAGCACAGTTTTACCTGCAGTACAGGCATTTAACCACTGCGCCACGAGGCTCCACATATGTCCCAAGATTCAAAAATAATGGAAAACCTAATTGTTACAATCCTATGGCACAGCTGCATAAATGGCATGCCTTTTGGAAGTAAATTATTAGAAACGAATGAACCTCTGTAGACATTATCTGTTGCAAAGTGCATTGCACAACCTCATGTTCAATAAATAAGGTCTTTGGAGATTCAGGGCAATTTGCCTCTGAATGTTAACCCATTTTTGCCATATACAGTTCATAGAAATAGGAATGACACAGTTCTATACATGTGTGAATCACTGCTAACATTGTGGGAAGAGGGCAAACAAAGGGAGCTGCACCATGTAATTACACCTTAATAATTTCCATAGCAAAGGCAACCTGTTGCCTTGGAAATGTAATGTTTCCCCCACACACATTTGACCTTTGAGAACAATAGCAGCAACAGAAACAAAAGTGACTTTAGCTGTCACTTTTAATCAGTACTTAATTCTTCCCATTGAAAAGAAGTAGCTACACTTACATTTCAATTACAGGTAAATTTAAAAATTGATTGCAAATAAAATGTTCAGTGGTTGATACTAAAAAGATTAGCAAGACCAGGAAATATCCTCATAACAGGCAAACTTTGTCAGCTGAGGTGGACCAAAAAGTTACCATGATGTAAGTAATGCAATAGAGGGACCATGATCTAATCTATGTGGGCTGTTTCAGAGATACCTGCAATATAGATCTCTCAAGGGGCACATGTTCCCTAGCATCCTGTTTGAGTTCTTTGGAAACAGAACCATGTTTGCCTTGGAGGATAAGTGTTGCTCTTGAAAACAGAATGCTCCATAAATATTTTCTTCCGAGCATAATATGAATGTGCACATACATGATTATTTTTAATGCTCTATATTACATCACTGCCTAGATGCCCTAAGCACATCCGATCTCGCTTGATTTTGGAAGCTAAGCAGGGTCGGCCCGGGTTAGTACGTGGATGGGCGACCACCAGGGAATACCAGGTGCTGTAGGCGCCTGGAGTAGGAACTGGCAAACCACTCCAGTACTCCTGCCAAGAAAACTCCATGGACATGGAGTCACGAAGAGTCAGGCACAACTGTAACGACACAACACACACACACACATGTTACATCAGTAGCATAAATGAATACTTCAAATTGAGGATTGTTTGTTGTGAATGAAGGGTGAGAGATACTTTCTGGATCTTTTATTTCAGGAGACAATACGAAAGAAAGGACCACATACGTATATCTAAAAAAAAAACAAAAAAAAACTGGTGCAATTATTTGGCATTCATGGACCTGTAAGGAAATAATAAACTGCAAGCACACATAAAACAGTACTAGAAATAGAACACTAAAATTTCCTTGCTTTTCTATGCAGTTTAGGGGATTTAGTTGACCAAATTATGCCTAGTTTATGGTGAAAAGCAATACTACCTACATTGTTAGTCAATGCACTTTGCACTGCAGCATGCAGCAAGATGTAATATAGTATAGCATTGACAGTAAGCAGCAGCTTTAAACCTGCTTACCATTCCAGTGATTTCAGTAGGCAGCATATACCTGCTCTGAAGCCTCTGACCTGCTCCCTGTCAAAATAAAGGGCTCACAGATGGAAACTGGCTTGATCTGTGCCCTTTCAGAGATGCTCCATTCTGCTCCTTGCCTGGGTCTATTGTTGCATTTGTGCATTGCCAGTAGCCAGTGAGGACAGTATTTCTGTGAATGGGAAAATGCAAATAACAAGGAAAATGTATGGGCTGAATAGTACAGGGAGGACAGAATTGCTTCTGATCAGGAGAATTGCAGTTTCAGAACGGGTCATTCTGTTTTTTTCCCTGCCAGCAAGAAAAAGCTTTCAGTGGCTTCCTAAGGCAGACACCAGGAAAAGAGTGAATGGGGGATTTTAAAGAGGCAATTCCCTCTGTTTTTTCCCTAAAAAGGGAATAGTGTTGACCTGTACTTCTCTATACCATTTTTCTGACAACTGATGAATTAAGTTGTAAATTCATTTTTATTTTAAAAGCTTATAATACTGAACCCAAGGCACCTAGAGATACCAAAAAGTGCAGAAAGAATCCCTTGACCCTCCTCTACAAGTCCCACAAGTCTGGTGATGTTTGGATTTTTGATGCCCAGGCTATGCAACATGAAAGAGGGACCCCACAGGAAAGTGCCCCGAGGAACCTAGAGACACCACATTTGCAGAGAGGCTTCTCCCACCTTTCTTCTACAATATGTCCAAATTTGGTGAAGACTGGGTTTCAGATATCTGAGATGTGCACCCACAAAGAGCTCCCCCCTGGAAGGTGCCATTTAGCAACTGGCTTGAGGGAACCCAATCTTCACCAAACCTGAAGTGATTGTAGAGGAGAATCAGAGGAAGCTTCTCTGCAAGTTTGGTTTCTCTAGGTGCCTGAGGAGAACTTCAGATATCCAGTCTTCAAAAAAACTTGGAGAGATTGTAGGGGAAGCTTCTCTGCAATTTCAGTTCCTCTTGGTGGCTTGAGAACCACCTTATAGCCTGAAGAATCAATTGATCAAAATCACTAAACAAATTTTATTTGTATCCAAGGGACGTAGATTTGTATGAATCTAAATCCGCGAAGTGGTGATTTTTAATGAATTTTTCCATTTGTTGTTTATTTCATGCCTCTCTCTACAGCTGAGTTGATCCTTAAAGCTAAAGATAGAATTGGGCTGCATTGTTTACAACATTGATGTTGCTTTCGTAGCAATGAACACCAAACATATACTAATGGTCTTTTTTAATTGAAGATATGAAGGCACAAGGACTTTATAAAAAGTATTCAACAAGATATTATTAATGACACAATAAAAACAAATTCAAAAACTCTATAGTATTTTGCTACAATGGGACACACAAGATGAAGAATTGAAAGAAACCATGCTAAAATGGGCCAAAAATGGCTATAACATTGAACTAGAATCATGGCAACAACTATGGACAAAGAATCATAAATTAACATTAGCTACTTCTTATAAGGAAAACCTCTACAAACTATTCTATAGATGGCATATAACACCAGCGAGGCTTGTTAAAATGTTCCCTAACAAGTCAAATAAATGTTGTAAATGCAAAACTCAAGAAAGGACTTATTGTCATGCTTGGTGGACATGTAAAGCAAAGTCTTACTGGGCCAAAATCTCAAAAATACAATTAGAATTTAAACCAGAAATATTTTTGCTAGGTTTATTGCCAAGCACGGTGAATAAACAAAATGCTTATTCAATAATACATATTTTGAATGCAGCTAGATTGGTATGGGCCCAGCTCTGGAAATCTAAAAATCCACCCACTGATATGATTGTTTTTTTAAAAAAAATAGAGTATGGAGAAACAGACAGTTAGTGGAAGATAAAAGCTTTGTAGTAAAAAGGACGAAAAGGATGAGTAGATAATAGAATGTCAATGATAGAAACTCACCAAACAAGGTATGTCATACTGTAAAACTGTTTTATATGTATGATTTTTTCCCTTTTCCCTTTCTTTCTCTTTTTTATGTATAGTTTTTTCTTGTTTTGCCTTTTAATGAAAACCTTATTAAAATAATTAAACTCTTGAAAACTGTTACCTTGAATAATTTTCTGCTTAAGAAATGAAACTTAATATGTTCATATACATTTTAATTGCAGCTACCAATATTACCAGACCATGGCTGTTGTAGGAAGGAAGACACCTGTGTTTCATTTGTTTCCATAACAATCAGTGTTATACTTATAAAGGGAAATGTGTATAATAATATTTTTGTTGAACAAAAACACACAAATATACACACACAATGTTTTGGAAAGGTAAAACTGGCAGAATTCTGCAAAGCAGTCCTAAACACTCTCTTCAAAGTGAGTGGAATATCTCACTTCTATGTCTGTGGAGATTCTCAATCATCCAAATGAGTTTATCTGGAAGATGAGTCATGGCAACTGGACTTCGTTTCACTACTTTTCCTCAAACTGACGAAGGTGCTTGGATGAGTAGTGAAATGTTTCAATCTCTCAAGAAAAGAAGTCCAGTTGTCATGTCTCAACTTCCAGATCTGACTTCTCCTTTAATTGAATGTTTCATACCATTTTTTGCAAGGGAGTTGAATATGTTAAAGCTGATTCCCCACCCCACGCCTATTAGAAAGTTATCCAAGAACACCAGAAAAATTTAAAAAAAAATTATGGCAGAGCTTCTACTTCAAGATGGTGCAGATTTCTGACAGGATCAAATTAGCATCATATGGTCATCATATTACATGACAGGCCTGACAGCATCATCTGTTCTGGAATCAATCTGGTATAATCAAGCTCCAAAGAGGATTATTCATGCTATACCCCAGAGGGGAAAACAAGGCAGCTGAAAACAATGGTTTTATATAACAGACTAGCTTTTACATCGGTGGGAGGATAAAATCTCCACAGAACCATCTTCATTGTCCATGCAAAACACCTGTGACATAAATGCTAAGACAAGCTGCTGAAAATGTTTCACCTAAAAGATGAATGGGTACATTTTCAGATATGATTTCTGATACAAATGTCCCAGTTTTCATTATATCCCAAGGTCCAAATGTGTTTGGCAAAAGTAGGCCATTCTCTTGCATTAGACCCTCCACCAAGGTAATTAGGGAATGAACAAATAACTAAAGATAAATGGCAGGATTCACAAAGAATCAGTAAGGCTCATTTGAAACAGACAAAGTCTATTTCTTTGACTAAGCCTCTGAGGTTTCTCTGCTTGATTACTTGCATCTGAAAAAGGAGTGAAGATGTATTTGTAAAAGAGTGTGTGAAATGTAAAATGAAATCTATTATTCAAAGGGCCATCTAGGGAAATAATGAGTGAGGTTTCAGCAATATTAGCTTTGCTTTTTTGCAAATACATTATTACTGGGAAAGCCTTATTCCTTCCCAAACTGATAATAACCCCACCTGATTTATATTTTTTTCTTTTCCACCTGCTTTGCAAGTGAAGCTATAGTCTGCTAGCCCCAATTTCAACTCTGTGGTACTCTTACAAGTTTTATTTAATCCTAGCATGAATAGGAAAGTAGGGTTGTATTCTTTCTTTCTTTCTTTCCACCATGAGTCCGACAATTGCTTTCTATATGGTAATAAAGAACCACTAGGTGTTGATTACAAAGTATAGACTGGAACCAAAATCTTTGCGAAGGGAAAGAAAATACAGTGGTTCCTTGTATAAAGTAATTAATTCATTCCAACTGAAATTTTGTTAAGCAAATTTTCCTTTATACAAATTTTCCATAGGAATGCATTGAAAACAGAGTAATCCCTTCCCTAATCATGACCATTAAGCAAATCTCCCCTATCTCTGGAATTTTTTATGTTGTACAAATTTTATGTTATACAACCCGTTTGTTATACAAGGGTCTACTGTAATTAGAAATAACTAAGAGGGATGAGTACCAATCTCCACATTCAGTTTAGTCCACAATTTGGTACGATAGACCTAATTGGCTTGGATCTATTTGGTGCCAAATCCACCTCAACCCATGGCCATGACATAGGCTCAGATGTGGTTCCATTTGCTTGGGACAGAAGCCCTCTTCATCTTAGGATGCATCCAACCTAATTCAAAGCATGTGACTTTAGGCATCAGCCAAATCTGATACTCATCTCTAGCAATTCAGATGTGCATCCCTAGTAACTCAGCAGTACACTGGAAATGAAACAAAGTCTTAGAAAACACTGAATGAAGATATGATACTCCATACCATAGAGATAGTCCACTGTTACTGGAGCCCTTTTGTCTTCCCTTGAGATTCTTTGGAAGAAGAAACTCTGATGTCCATATTTTTATGTCATGGTGAGAAAAGCTGGCAAACATCTGGGGTTATGCAGGAAACAAATATTTGGTTGGAGCTTACCCAAAGGGTCATTCCATATCAAATCAACCAATGCATGGAACCTTAATGATATAGATTTGGTTCATTTTGGTACATTTGTACCTTACCATGAGATGTTTAAAAAAAAATTTTTCCAGATTTTTTGGTCCACCTGTTTTTGAAATAATGCATTTTAAAATTTGCAAAAAAGAGCCAAAATTCACTACCTACATAAATTCAAATGTGATTTAATAGATACCTGTGATAGCCACAGACCTGGGACAGGTGTCATTTTAAAGCTTATGAATAGGGCTTTCATTTGATATACAGCATTTTCAAATTCACAGTTAAAGATACATATCTTGTAGCCAATAAACTTTTTATTGAGGTTGCAAGACTCGAATAAGTCTGTTAATGTTAGGACCTTTTGAGGTCACTAACTCATAGGATCATCACAAATCAGAAGCAGTGGCATAATTGGGGAAGGCATAGGGACAGGCACAACATTTTGGGGCTAGCCTGCTGTGCCCCCCCCAGCACTCCTTCCCAATCAAGGGCAGGGCAGCAGCCTGGCAGTTTACTGTTGGAACACTGAGGGAACAATGCTCAGGTTTCATGTATCGACAGAGGCAAGGTGGGTAACAGATCCAGATGCGAGTAATTAATGGAGAAAGACTCAAGGATGTGAGACTGAGTGTGTCCATCCTGAACAGAGACCAGGTGATACAAGTGCTGTGTAATGATTGGACTGAGTTACAGGGTGAGGGTATATAATTTCCCCATAAGCCCAGCATAAATCACACTACTCAACATCCACATTCCAAGGTGGGGAGAAAAAGTGGGAGGGGAAAAAGGAGCCAAGGGGGTGGATCTTGAACTGTCATGTGAACTTGCTTGGGGACCACTCTGAAGGTGGCCTGGAGCATGCACATGGAAGCTACAACACCCAGGCTTTGATGGGCTCAACCATCTTAGCTCTGCTTACAGGTTGCCTGGTTACCCTACACCACATCCATTGCTCTATAATGAGATATGTTAAATGCTATTTTGCTATGTAATGTAGGCGGGCAGCATGTAGTCCAGGGGCTGACTGTGCTTCCCAGGGGCATTTTTATGAGCCTTCAGCACCCTTGGAGCCCAGTAACAAGCATGGGCTGTCAAGTCAATGCCATCAAGCACTTCCTAAAATTGAATTTTAAAATATATCTTCCAATTTGGCCCATGCCCAAAGCAAACTGTCATATTTACAGCATCCCTGCGAATTTTTAATAAAGTTGACCATTAGAGGTTGTGGAAGTTTAGTTAAAAATGCAGCTTTTTTGTTAAACCTAATTTTCATTTGACAATACTGCCCTGTTGCATCCTTTACAGTACATACTCACAGCTTACATTTTAACATCATCATAATCATCATCTTAGCTTTATCCTTGGAGAAGTCTGAAAAATGGCCTTGTTGAGATCGCTCAACAAGACTGATATGAAATGAGAAATTGTGATGTTCTGTTGTCACACTCTGAAAAGAACAATAACATATTGAACTCAACTTGATTTACATCAAAGTAAACTTAGTAGTATTGCATAAATGAGTTGGCTGCCCCTTCATGCCACAGATTGGTATATGTTAGCAACTCTTATTTTTCACTCTTCATTTTCCCTTGGTTGTACTCTTGGGCTTCAATTATTTTCACAGTCTAACTGGAAGTTAATTACTGAAGTTTCATTCTAGTATACACCAATATGAATGTTAATGCAAGTCTTCCAGCATCCATGCTTCTTGAAAGCACTTATAAATTACCATATGGGATTGAAAGCTACCTCCTAATTGTTAAGTTCTATGCACAATGAAATCTCATATTTATTTCACCCTTGGAATAATTCATGAGGAGTTTATAGATGTTCTAATGTACTATAATTGCTGTTGAAACTCTCTTGTTTCTTTCCCGACTGAAACCAAGTTGTTTAATGTTAGTTGATTAGTAATCACGTTAATATGCCTGCTGAACATATAGAGGAGTTAAATGACACCACTTTGAACAGCCCCCATTCTTTCTATAGTCCTATTATCTCCATTATCATTACTTTGTAAAGTATCTGAAACTTTTCAGAAGTTTTTTCCCCAAACACCTTGACAAATGGGGCATCTGTAGCACAATGTTTTTCATGCCTAAATAGAAGCAAGGCCAACCAGACAACTATAGTGTATATATTGAATTGTAACCTTACAATTTTGCTATGAAAGTGGTTCATTTATCCATTTTATATATTGTAATATAAATAATCATTTGTTGTTGGTTTAATACTGAGCAAGCCCAGACCATCTGGACATATAGCATGATAACTAGGGCCAGACACCTTTTTGAAGAAAAAGTTGGTTTATTGGTTACAGATGCAATTTACTGGACTAGCACTGGAATGGATCCAGTACATCAGCAAACCAAAGTGCCAACCAATGACACCACCAGCCATCAGCAGTTAACTGAGTGTTACTACCAGGAGTGACAGTCCCTTGAGGACCACATGCACACACACCACTCCATGACTCCCTGCCATCTGTGGGTAGAGCCAGGCTTTTGCCCCCCACCCCAAGCTAAGACAGACTGGATCTTCACCTCCCCTTAAATAATTCCTCTACACTTGTTGCCCCAACACCACCTGAATCCATCTCAAAGTCCCAGCTGACACAAGAACTGGGCACGGCTCATTTCCTGCCAGACACCTGCAGCTGCTGCAACCAATCAATGCTGGCCTCCTGAACATCTTTTAGCCATGTCCTATCCCCAATCTGATAGGTGCATTCAATCTTGATGAAAGAAGACTGGCAATGTATAGGTGATAACCATGTGTATATCCAGCTGCCAGTCCAGGATGGTACCATGGGGCTCATCACCATGGTCTTCTTATGCCTAGAAATGTCCACCTTGTAAGGGTCCCAAGAATCTTGTCACACATCTCTCTCAGAGCACATCATCCAGATTGTGGGGTAGCAGGTTTTTATAATGTCCAAGTCCACTTTGATGGAATAAATCAAGTCAAATCCTTTCAACTCCATCAAGTGATTCTACCTCAGTTGTGGCAGCAGCATTTCTGGTGGGCCCTTGCAGGTGAGCTGGCACCACAACGAGAGCATTAGCTGGCTACAACACATCCCTCTGCAAGCCCTCTACCTGAGGTTCAACTCCTCCATCAAATCCAAGCTTCCACCCACAGCTGCTGGCAGCCACATATTTACACATTTTCTCACCCCATAGATAATGCTGTATCTGACTCACCAGATGTCATTCGGTCATCCTGTAGTAGAAACTGAGAAAAAATAAACCATCCATTATTTGGGAACATGTATTTAGGACTTGTAATCAGCTGATCACCACCTCCCAATTTTCCTTTTGTGTTCTAGAGGTAAACCCAGGGCTGCTGGCTCAGTTGCCTCACCAATGAGATATAAAGTTCTTTCATAGAAAACAAACCAAATAAATTGTAGTTCATAGGACCTCCTCAAACTGATAGCATGTCCGTGCTGGGCCATTGGCATATACCAGTGGAGGTTGAGCCAAAAAGGCCCAGGTTGCTCAGGATGGACAAGAGCTGCCCTCACTCATGTCTGCCTAAAGACTTGGCAACCAGCTACTCTACCATGAAGGTGGCAAAGAAGGCAAGTGTATAAGCTGTCTTAAACAGGAGAGACTCATAACTGTCTTAAACAGGAGGAACCAATATATTTTGTCCAGCTGCTGCAGCACTGCACACAGGACTTGAAAAATAATAGGTTTCCTTTCCTCCCATCAGGTGCCATCAGGAGCCCATTCCCAGTCCACTATGGCTCAGTTAACCCAGAATTACCCACAGGAATTGGGAGCATTGTATATGTGATTAAAGAAGAAAATTTTTGCCTGATGCAAGCACATTCTTGTGGATGCTGGGCTCTTTGCAAAAAGTGACTCCTCTTTGTCAAGGGACAAGAAGATAGATTTTGAAAGAGCAACAAGACATTCACCAAATTTCACCAAAGACATTCTTCAGAAGTAAGAGTCCAGTCTTCATCCTAGCCAATAGAAACTTAGAAACCAAGGATATGAAATACAGAGTTAGGTTACTGGAGGTTTCAGTGCTTCTTTTGTGAGTGCCAGGGAATCAGTCAGAGGTCAGTAAGTGCCCAGAACAAAGGGACAATTCACACCTTCAATTTGCCTCCTGTTACTGAACACTTCAAAGAAAGGGGAACTAACACTTCCTTGCTTATCTTTTATCAAAAGGCATATCAAAGCAGCCCCAAAAGGAACCTAATGCTTCAACTCCTGACTTGAAAAGAGACAGTCCACTTCCTTCCCCAGGACATTTGCAGACTGCAACTGTAAGAAGGGAAGATGTTTTCATCTTGAAGGGACATGAAAGGGGATTGAGATACTGATGGCAACAGGTGTGTGATAGCTCATTTGCTTGTATAAAAGGGAATAGGAAAACTAGCTAATGTTACCTCTAAGGAGGAGTTTTCACTCACCTGCTTTTTTAAGACACTGTACCAGGACAGGATGAGGACTATCTCTCAGATCCAAGCTACCTCTCTGGCTAAGGTATTAGCATTATGTTGGAAAGTTTAGCGTTTGTTGTTTTCTTCTGCCATTCTCCTAAATTGCCCAAGCCTGTCCATATTTTCCACAAGTATCTTTCCCAGAGATTTTGTAACATTTTAGAATGGTTCTACTTTTAACCTCCTCCATTACTTTTAATAAAATGCAAATATCATCTCAAAGAGCTGACAGGATTTTAGACTGAGAGATATATGGTACTAAAACAAGGTTTTGTCTTGACCAAGCTACCAGGATTTTGGTGTTTGTGGTTTTCTGGTCTCTGATATTTTCCTTCCCATGAGCAATGTGTGGTGACACCTTTACCCTTGCAAGTAAGCCACCCTGTGTCTTGCTGCCCAGCCTTGTGGATTTTTCAGACTCCCTGGAAATGACCAGTATAGGATGTTTGGGAGTAAAATTGTCTCCTTCAGGCTCAATAGCCATTACCATCACTGAATCTTAACACAATAGATGTATTTATGGCAGTGGCTATAACCGAGTGATAAAAAATCAGCCATTTTTCATAAATTGCTCATGGGAAGGAAAACATCAGAGAACAGGAAACCAATATCCTCTTCCCAAGCATTAGCTGCATGCAAACATGTAAAGTTGACACCCTGATTCAGACCATTATTCCATTCAAGCCAAGTTGTTTGTTCCTCTCACATGCCACAATTCAATTAATATTTTAAACTGAGCAGTTAATCTTTCCATCCTTTTTATGAAGCACAGCTACATTTCTGCATCCCAATCTTCAAATCACTCTTTTTTGTGATGCTTAGAGTCCTTGGCCTTCTGTTTCAATAATTTTTTTCATTTGGTTTTCCTTCCTCTTTTCAGATTTCTGAGCCTCTAACTCCTCTATTGATCCCATTTCTCAGCTTGTTTAATTGAAAAACAGATGAGCGCATCTTCTAACACTTGGATCCAGAGGTTGGTTTACTTTAAAAGCAATTGGAATTACTGAAACTACTCTATCTATTTTTCAGTGAATGCTCCAACTAGACATGGGCACGACTTGGTGAAATTTTCATTTTCGTTTCCGTTACGTAATGGAAACGGTAACGATAATTAAGCCGTCAGAACTCGAACTCGAACCGAAAAAAAAATTTGGTCTGGTTCTTTGTTTTCGTTTCTGGCATTGCGGCGATCGCGCAATGCGAAGCACAGAAAAAGTTTTTTAAAGTTTTTTTTAAAAAAAACAACTCCCGCCCAAAAAAGCAGGCGAAAATATGCCTGCCTGAGGTTTTGCCACCTACCAGAGGGGTGGTTTCTGGGGGGTTCCCCGGCCTTTCCCCCCTCTTCTCCTGTCCTGGGCTGCTTGCACCAGGCTGGGGGGCATCCTTGTCATCTCGTCATGCCATGGGGTGGGGTGGGGAATCCAAAATGGCGACCGCAATTTTTCTTTTGAAATTGTGGTCAAAAAACACACCAAATCACCACAGAACCATGTGAAATTTATTTATTTTAAATGCCTGAATTTTAATAGTAGCAGCACTGGGTTTTTAAATAGCAATAAAACGTCGTATTGATTTTATTTTATTTTATTTTATTTTTTATTTTTTTAGACCTGCCCATTTGGGCTGGGCATGGGATGGGACCATGCAATTTTTTTGAACCATCCCACCAATGGCATCACCAGGTTTTTGACTGACACTTCTGGATGTCTCGGGGGGCATAAAAAGCCGAGGCACCTTCCAGAAATCGCAGTCGGGTGTATGGATGTGGTTGAGGGAGGAGGGCTGGCTGCTGGTGCTGGTGTGATCCGATCGAGATTGAGGAGGGAGGCTGGAGGCTTTAGGATTTAAGTTAGGCAGGCGGGGAGGGAATTGAATTTAGAAAATAATTTCTTTGATTCCCTGCAGCTTTGTCTGCTGAAGGGAATAGCAGTTTATTCTTTATTTCTTCTCCGGCAGTTTGTGAGGATTTTTTTCTGATATATTGGATAAAGGGGGAGGTTCGACTGGGAGTGGGAGGTGTGGATTTATTTTAAATATATATTATATACTACCATTTATTTTCTATTTTCCCAACTTCAATTTGCTTGCACACACACACATTTGGGGTGCAAGCCAAGAACAGAACCTCTATCCTAAGTGATATCCTAACTGCCCACTCGCCCGCCTGCCCGTCCGCCCCGCCACCCGCTTGTGGCCCGCGCCGCCGCCCGCCCACGCCTCCCCCCTGCTGCTTTTGCCACCCGCCCATGGCCCCCCGCCACCACCGCCCACCTGCACCTCCCCCACCCCACCCGCCCCCCCACCCCACCTGCCACCTAGGGCGCAAAAACACCTAGCGCTGGCCCTGATTGCGGGACGCCCTTATGCTCTGGGAAGTCAAATCGCGCTAAATCGCGGTGGAAATGACAAATGACAAACAAAACGTCAAAATGACAAATTTTTGAAAAATTTCGCGACAAACGGAAACGACCCGAAATGGACCCGTTCCAACAAACAAAAACTTGGAACGTCATTTTTTCTGGTTATGCCCATGTCTAGCGCCAACATTATAGAGCACTCTGCCCCACTAAGTCCAGGTGGGCCTCCTCTCAGGCTATCTATTGTCAGCAGGAAATAGTTAGTATTATTATTATTCTGCCTAGTGTTTTCTGTGCCAAGTATCTGAGGCTAAATCCAGTTCTTAGCCTCAGCTAAACTAAAATCAGTGGAACATGTTAAATGTTAGATTAACAGTTCCCATTCATTCACACTTGATTTTAGCCGAAAGGCCAAGAATTTATAACATATCCCATTTATTCAGTTGGAGAACTTTAGCAGGAACTAACAATTGTTCTGCCTCTCTTTGCTGTATTTTAGTTAATGTGTTGTTTGATCTGATATTGTGATTTGTTCAAAGCCACTCTGATTAATGCACAAGAGCACAGAAATGGAGCAAGAATGTGGGTTCAGAATAAGCTGTGCCATGCAGCCGATATTTCATTTCTGCTTAGTGTTTCTTAAAAATCACTTTTAAACTAAAACTCAAGATAGATGCACACAAACAACAGCATTATAATGAATTAAAAGGGCTGATAAGAGCATTAGGATTAGAGGGCATAACTACAGTGGAAGACAAAGGCCTTTAGGAAAGGATTGATTGCTACAAGAAGGAAAGTAGTGTAGAAATCAATAATACAGATAGTAGTAAACAACTGAACCTAAAATCCCCTGAATGGACCCATAACTCTTTAAATGTTCCTGTTTGGAAGGGGGGAAATTAGCAAAGCACACAGAATAGCCTAGAACAGTGGTTCTCAATCCCTTCCAGCACAGCGAGTTGTAGAGGATTCCGGGAATTGCAGTCCAGGAACATCTGGGGACCGACAAGTTGAGAACCACTGGCCTAGAAGCAAGCTGATCTATTACTTCAACACTGCTTATTCACACTGTTGTTGGTGTTAGGAGTCCTGACAGAAATATTCCCTGTGATTAGTAGTTAGACATGTCTGTCCCCTAACTACACCCCCAGCTCTTTTTACTATTTTTTCCCAACATGGCATTCCCTGGTATGGAAAGATTGAGAAAAATGGGGGAAGTTTTCTAGGCAAACTGTGTGCCTCCTTCTTTGCCTGGAAACATCCAGATCAGCTTTATAGTTTTGAACCCAGGTTTGCTTGACATGCTTCCGAGAAGTCTTGACTATACTTCAGATGAATCCTGAATCTATTTGAAGCACTTGCTTGCTAGGTCAGCAGCATCCCAGTTTCTAAGATTTCAAAACCTGAGACAAGGGTGGAGCCCATTTTTTGTAGTGGGCAAGCAGCATAGAAAGGGTGTGGTGATTCAGCGGACTAAGGCTCTGAAATGGTCTGCTGCTAAGTCGGTTAGCTCGGTAGTTCGAATCTCAGGTGCCATGCAGTGGAGCGAGCTCCCGCTGTTAACCCCACCTCCTGCCAACCTAGCAGTTCAAAAGCATGTAAATGCAAGAAGATAAAACATTACTGCCGTAAAAAGTGGAAAGGTAAAACAATGTTTCTGTGCAGCCTTGCCAGCCACATGACCACGGACTTGCACAACACTGGCTCTGTGGTGTGAAAACAGAGATGAGCACCGCCCCTAGAGTTGAACACAACTGGCACGCATGTGCAGGGGCAACCTTTACCTGTTTTATCTTTAAGCAGCATAATGCTCCAGCAGTTCTCACTGCCTTATCAATCTCTAATAGCAATGACTGGACAGTGTGAAAATAGCATCTGGTATAGACAAATGCATTCTTTACTCTCCCCAAAATAACTTATCTGACTGACATACCTCTGACAAATGTAAAATTGGCATAAGATGTTGGTAGCATTATTTTTCAGTCAAAATGTGGTTTCTTGCTGTAGTGGCCAATTAACATTGTTCTCCAAGAAAGACACTACAGAAGAAGAACATTAGAAAGACTAATTTGGGATTGCAAAGAAAGCCGACACAGCAGAAACACGGTCTGATTTAGAAAACTACCTTAATGGGTTTCATGAAGATTGAAATGGAAGGTAGCCTTTTGTGGCCTTTCAAGCAAACATAATGAATGTTACTTCTGAAGACTTGCGTCAGCTTTGATTTTCTTTAACATTAAAAGAAATCTTTGCTGCACAATTCTGTTTTCCTATTATGTTCCAAAACTTCAAGACACCTACCTGCAGTGTTCATTAAATGCTTTTACACACCAAACCTACCATGTCTTAATGCTGCATTCTTTTTTAAAACTATGAAGACTGGTCATCATGAACCAGTTACATCTATTGCTTTTATTCTATTTTAAGACAACTTAAGAGGACAACACTTGTGGGGAAAGAACCCGGAGTGCTTCACTACTGCCGTTCCCTGATCTCTTCTATGTTCTTCTGCCCTCTTGTCAGCAGGGCAGAAGTAATGGTGGGAACAATGCTTTCAACCTTTCCCCCATGCTATAACCCCCTTTTTATCCTTACAAAGTAGGCAAGCAAATGGAAGGGCGTAGACAAAAGCCCTCTCTAAAACCCAGCCGTTGTCTCCCACTGTCTCTGCACTGGACAGGGACTGTCTGAAGGGCACCATTACTGCTACACGTGGAGTGCCTGCACAAGGTGGAAGATCCTGAAGAAAAAAGGAGCTCTAAGAGCAGAATGTTTCCTTCTTTGGATTGATTTGTACATGGGAGTCAGCAACAAATGGTGGTTGGGACTTGAACCCTGTCCCTGCCGATAATTCTAAGTCAGCACTTATTGGACTCATGAATTAGTCCTTAGAGCAGATCGTTATTAGTGTCATAGCTGGAGGGAGACTGGATCCTTCAGCTCTGTGTTCTCTCCGCCTCACCTAAAACAGCATGCTCAGCATATCATTTCTCTTTTCATCTTAAATAGAAAACCATAACAATAATCTGCATGATGCCTGTGAGAGACAAGGAGTGGTATTCTGAAATCAGATCTTCCACCTCTCAAAATGGACCATCATCTAAGACCTTCAGGAAGTGGGCTGGGATCCGTTCTATGGATGCATCCCTGGGAGCAGAGGATTGCCTTCAAATGGCTATTCAAATGGCCTTTGATGATGATCTTGTTCTTGAGCAACACAACTGTTTCTCTAAATATGCTCAGCTGCTTTCAAGGGACAATTGCTGACCATTTGTCCAAAGGTGATGTATCTCTGCAGGATGACCTTGTCATGTGTTCCATATGTTGAAATCTTCTTTCAAAATAACCCTGTAAGGCACCTGTAAAAACATCATTTCAGAAATGGGGATTAATTTTTAATCTATCTATGTTAGATAGGTTGACTGAAAATGTTCATAATATATCAAAATACCATCCTCTATAAATCAGGAACCTCATTTTTACCATATTAATTGACTTCAGAAGAGGCAGGCTCTCTCATAGAAAACAAAGTGCCTTTTCTAGTACTATACTTGCTGTGGCATATATATGCACTAGAGATGGGGACACATTAAAAATGGTGATTTGTCATGATTTGTGACTCATCATGGCTGACATATTGATGAATCAACAAACTGATGAATTTCCAGTGATGCAATGACAAATCAATGAATCAGTTTGTCTCCCCTTTAAAATGCTCTGAAAAGACCCCCTGGGACCCAGATTTTCAGGGATGATTTCTCTGACACTCCTCTACAAGCCCTCCAAGTTTTTTGAGGATTGGCGTTCAGATACCTGAGCTACACATATCCAAAGAGGAGCTCTCCAGGAAAAAGCCCTCCATGCACCTAGAGACAGCAAACTTGCAGAGTAACTTCTCCCAACTCTTCTTTACAATCACTTAGTTTGGTGATGACTGGATTTCAGACATCTGAGATATGTACCCACAAAATGGACCCCCTAGGAAAGTGCCCTTCAGCAACTGGGTTGGGGAATCTTAATCTTCACCAAACTTGGAGATATTGCAGATGAGAATCATAGGAAGCTTATCTGCAGGTGTGAAGTCTCTTGATGCCTTGGGAGAACTTTAGGGGGGATATTTTGGGGTACATAATTCTGAAACCTAAACTGCAATCTACACCAAACTTAGAGGAATTGTAGAGCAGTGTCAGAGGATCCTTCCCTTCAAATATGGTGTTTCCTGTGCCTTGGACACCATGGCCCAGTGGTGGAGAACCTTTGGCAGTCCTGATGTTCTGGACCACGACTCCCAGAATTCCAAGCCTGTACTGCCAATAGCAAAGGACTGTGGGAGATGTGTTCCAAAACGTCTGAAGTGCCAAAGGTTCACTATCACTGTCATAGCCCAACAAACTGACAAAACAAATTCACTAAAATGCATCCATTTGTATTCACTGGGGAATGTCATGACAAATAAAATTGATGCATTTTGATAAATGGGCCAAATTCATCAGAAATCATGATTTATTTTTCAGTTTGTCCCCACCCTCAAGGGAGAGGAAATGGAAAAGCAAGAGGTATACTACAAGTAACTGGAACCTGTAGTTTCTAATGACAATGAATAGTTTTAACAGGACCCACCAGTTTCTCTGATTTGCAGGAGGCAGGATTGTTGTCAAGTCCCTATTAAAAACAAACTTTTAATACAACAGTCTGAATAAAGCTAGTTGCAAGTCCTCCATCTTATAGTCCGCTTTGACCTCTTGTCACCCTGATCTGAATTAGGCTCATAAGATGAACAATGGCCTGAATAGGCTTGTTAGGTAGACAACAGTATCCATAGCCTTAAGGTGAACAATGGCCTAAGGTGCTAAAACCCATAAAGTATGGGTTGTTAGCTATGGCCTTGGTGGTGAAGGCTTTTTGATTTGTCTGGGTATTATTGAAAGCACAGACTGATAAAATAGCAGATAGACTGGCCCTGGGGCCCTCTCCTCTGTTGAGAGAGGGATTTTCAATGCTCACATGTATGGCTTCAATGCTCACATGTATAGGCAACCATGGTTTATGTATGGCTTTAGTGAAAATTAAGCAGAAAGGACCTAATAATAAAAAGTGTGTCCTTAAAATAATAATAATAATAAATAAAACCCCAAGCCTTTAAAAACAGCTCCTTGTACATATTTTTCTGATATTTGGCATTCATGGCTTCTGAGAAAGAGGCAGTATGCTTGTGAAATTCAGACAATTCCGTTCCTGGCAGTTTGGTTTTTCAAAAGCCACCATTTAAAGATCTGCTCATCTCATGTGTATGTCTAGAATTTTACAGAGATAGTCCTCCCTAAAGGTTACTTGGCTAGAACATGTTACAAAAATGATTTGATATCAGTGTCAGACACTGAGGTTTGCATTTCCAAAGACAGGCTTGAATTGAGATCAAATGGAATTGACTGGCCTCCAGATTGGTCCAGAACGAATTGATTGTTATCTAAATGGGTAAATCTTGGTCTGAAACAATTTTGTGGTCTATGTGTAGGTAATCACTAATAATTATTTTCAAATATCTAGAAATTGGAGGAAAATAAAGCAAATTCTTGGAACAATAGTTGTTAGTGTCTAATTTATTTTTGCATTGAGTACTCATAATGGTTAGCCATTTGACATGTGTGTATGTTGCGTTGTTACAGTTGTGATTGACCCTTCGTGACCCCATGTCCATGGAGTTTTCTTGGCAGGAATACTGGAGTGGCTTGCCAGTTCCTACTCCAGGCGCCTACAGCACCTGGTATTCCCTGATGGTCTGCCATCCAAGTACTAACCAGGGCCGACTCTGTTTGGCTTCCGAAATCAGGCAAGATTGGATGTGCTTAGGGCATCTAGGCATAGGATCCAAAAATGGAAATTTTCATATTTTTAGTCTTTTTCTCAAGAATCTTTCATTTCCTAGAGATATGGGTGAAAACAATCACTTTTGGTACACAGAGGGACTCAGAGAATCTCTAGTTCAGAGATACATATGCTGTGTTCTACAGGGGTTCAGCATGACACCCTCCGAGGACCTATTTGTAGCTAAATAAAGCTGACTATAAAAAAAGCTATTCAGTTCTCAGATGCTATTCACATGTTTAGATCCTTGACTAAGTGTTGTAATAACTATTGGTACATATTTATTCAGTCCATTTATCTAATAATACATGATTTGTTTCCTGGTTAATATGATGACAATAATCCCGATCCTAGTTTAGACAATATTCATTGTTTCACTGTTCCTTTTTTATTGTTCTGAAATTGCTCTTTTATTTAGACGCCTCTCTTTATCTTTGTTGAGTAGGCTAATAAGTGGTAGATCTGACACTACCTCTATTTTTTTCATAAGTGCTCTCTCTCTCTCTCTCTCTCTCTCTCTCTCTCTCTCTCTCTCTCTCCCCCCTTCCGGTTTATCCAGTTCATCTAACAAGTGAGCTATATAATCAGGTCTTTATTTATGCCACTTGTTTTAACCAGATGTAGTATGTAGGAAAGGGTACACTTGGGATACATTACTACTTAAGAAACAATAATAACCAGAGAGAATGTGCCCCCTTGTTTTATCCACTCTGTGAAAGCATCTGCTTGCATGACTATGAAAGAGAGACACAATATGAGATTATGCTTCCACTCTTCACACCTCCAAAGTTAAGCATCGAGTAAGGATGGGTCAGAATTATGTTCAGTTTATTTTTGATAAAAGTTTCAAAATGTGCAAATATTTTGGACAAGTTCCAATAGAATCCTGGAAAATTGGAAAGCAGTGACCCCAATAATGTTACTATGGATGATCTTTGTCATGTTTAGAAGATACAGTGTTATGTTCCAATAGTCTCCTCTATGCCCAAGTTTTTGCCTACAATCTGTTAGAAGTGAACATTATTTCTTTCCCATAGCTTCTTATCTTCCCATGGGAAAGCACATCCAGTTAATATTAGATGTTCTGGGCAGAAAGTTGGAGGTTATCCATCAAGTGGACAGTTCTGAAATGAATGTATGCTTAGATATTTGGCTCTCTTATCAGATTTATCATTAGTGAGATCATGACTTGTTGGTGTCTCTCTCCCTAAGATTGTCTACATGGGCAACCCGGTCTATGTGGATGTGTCTGTGTTTGTGTTTGTGGATGGCCACCTCTAGAGAAGTCTGAAATACAACCACCAGAAACTGGGCCATCTCAGTGGTGACCACAAAGCCATGCTGCCTATTGATGTTCACCTGACTCCCTCTTTTCTGACCTTCAGAAGATGGATGAAAGCTAAATTATTCAAAGAGGCTTTTGGCAGCATCTCATTTCTTGGATATTTTTGCAGACCCAATTGTTTTCAATTGTTGTTTTACTGTTGCCTCTGGAGGGTTTTTTGTTGGTTTTTAAATTGAGTGCATGTGCTGGTAGAGGTTTTTTAAATCATTTTTATGGATACAAATGGAATGGATTGGATTAATGGATGGATGGATGGATGGATGGATAAAAATGTGCTATTATTTTGTCAGTTAATGAAATATATAGAAAGTTAGCAGCATCGAGATATGCTTACTGAACAGTGTGTTGACTGCTAGGTTGTCAAAAAGTACATAATGAGCTGAGATGCCTTGGTTCAGTAATCCTCAGGGAAGAACAAGATCCCAGCAGGTGCAACACCGGCAAGCAGGAGAAGGTTCACATTGATCTTTGCATGTTCTCTGCTGCTTTCCTGTTCATATTTTCTGCTGTGTTGTCTCTTCAACAATGTGAAATGAGCCTTTCCTTCATTGGTGCCTTCATGGTCTCCTAATCTTGAAGGCTCTCTTGTCACTCTTGACAGGACAATCGACAGGCTTCAGTAGTAGTGTGCTTTTGGAGGAATCCATTTGCCAAGGATGTGGCTGGTGGCACTGAGCAGAGTCACATCCATGGCTGGACAGGCCCGAGTGCATGGGCCCCCATTGCTCAGATACTATAACAGGTTACCCACGTGTTGTGAGGATCTGAGCAGGTGGGGAAATGAGGGTGCACTCCTGGTATAGTGTTTTCAGATCTTTGGAGGGAGGAAAGAAAAGGGGTGAGAAAGTGAAAGGAACAGGATGGGTCATTGCCACTGTCCTCTACACTATCTGGGAACAATCAGAAGCTGCCTATGCAAGGCAGGTTTTTCATAATGGGACAATCGTTGGCCAATCAGAGACAGGTGTGCAACAACAGGCAACTGAGTATGCATCTTAAAGGACAATTAGAAACCACTTGTGAATTGCATCCTTTTAAATGGAAACAACTACATGCCCTTCAGAAGTATGCACATGAGCAGTTAACTGAAAATGTTGCCTTAAAAGGCCAGATGGCTTTCTTGAGAGAGAGAGAGACTAAGGGGTGCTCAGAAGGTGTGTTGTGTTGTGTTGTGTTGTGTTGTAGAAGAATGTGTTACCATTGCAATGGTTTGGTTTGCTGAGATGAGACACCTCAAGCATCTTCAGCAGTGATATTTGTACAATCCCTTCCAAATGAGGACTTCAGCTATATCCTAGGATTCAGACCTCATTGCTGAGGACAGGAATCTGTGGGCTCTCAGCAATCATGAATGGGCTGAGGGGGAGAAGGAAGGAAATGGCTTGACTTAGGCTGCATGCAGAGGCATTGCTACTGTTGACCAGAAGGGGCACTCCACTGTTTCTAATAGTGGAATATAGGTGGCAGAGATTACAGAAGGGTACAATGTGCTAGAATGATGGATGGATTTTCTGTTATTCTCCCACCATCAGCACATCAAATGGCATGCCTGATCTCCTAGAGCAGACATGTCCAAACTTCAGCCCTCCTGATGTTTTGGACCACAACTCCCAGAATTCTAAACTTAGATTGCTAATGTCAAAGGACTGTGGGAGTTGCTGTCCAAAACATCTGGAGGGCCAAAGTTTGGGCCTGCCTGTCCTGGGGATTCCATTTCACTCGCTTCAACTCAATACTAGAAAGGGATGTAGACAAACCCTCTGTTATTTCATCACTCTTTTTTAAAAAAAATGATCAGTGTATAATGTTTGTAATATAAAATGTCCTGGAATTGTGTCACATCTTGAATTTGCACTAATTAGAATGCCTTTGCAATGACTGAATGGTGTTTAATCCCCTTACTTAGTACCTGCCCCATAGGATTAAAAACCAAAATCTTGTCAAACTACATGCAGTGGAGAGAAAACATAGGCTTGTGCATTTTCTGTCTGTATCTGCCAATAATGCCCAAAGAAGCATCAGGGCTTGTTGCTGTTATCACTTTCCATTGCATTCTGCTCTCATGACTATGGTAAGTTGATTCTTTGTTGTGATACTGATGCAGACAAAGGTTAAAAGATCTTTTCTTGAGAAAAATCTGGCTCATTCTAGCAGGCAGGAATTAACTTTGAATGGCCTTGGGTTACTATAGTTAGAGCACACCCAGTTCAAGTACTAGTGTCTCCCCTAAACATGAACTTCCTGTAATCAAAGAAGAACATGTGAACTGTATACTCGATAAACTGTTCCCAGGCTAATCTGTGCCAATGTACCTTGTACTGATGTGTACAGATCTGCCTTGGGCAATCGTTTGCAAACTGTAACAGCTGCCAGCTGAGGTACAATATTTACACTTTGAGAACTTCCTATTTGCTTTTACTTTGTCAAGGTGATTTGACTGCAGCTCCATGATCATTCTTCCACTTTATCTGTGTTCCAGTCTGATAAGAATGAACTCAAAATAGCCTGGGACACACTCATTCCTTTAGAGGCCCTGGGAAACTTATTGAATGCTTTGAAGGAAAATGAAGCTGTTTTAGTTTTGCTGTGTAGTTTGTCACATCTCTAAAGGAATCATGCTAAAGTCACAGAGTGCCTGGTTTTAAAACCATCCACACTGTGCTTCACTGTGCCTCACACTGGCAAGAAACAGGGAGAAAGGGTTAGTGCATCTGTAGAAACTTTGGGTTTGATTTGTTCTACTCTTTCTTTGGTACTGGCATATAGAGATGGTTCATTTCATTATTCATTTCATTTCATAATGAAACAAATAACAAAGCGCAGAGTGGATTTATAACGAAACAAAATGAACCAAAAAAATTGATTAGGTTAGGTTTGTTTCGTTAATGGGGGGGGGAGATGTCTCCTACCTGGTGCTGGTCCAGAGGTCCTTCAGGGATGGCGACAGAAAAAAAAAACTAACGGCTGTGCTACAGATGTAGCGTGGCCACCGTGGTTGGCAGTAAAAAAACAATAAACATTTTAAAAATTTAAAAAGGAGTGCCGACCGGGCCCCAGGGGTGGCCTGGTCGGCACCCTAAAAATTTTTAAAAATACTTTAAAACCCCCAGCACTGACCAGGCCACAGGGGCCACACGGTCAGTGATGAAAGAAAAAAAGCCCCACGCTACAGCTGTAGCATGGCGCGAAACCCAGAAGTTTTAAAAAAAACCCAAACATAAAATAATTTTTTTTTAAACAAGGAGCATTGACTGGGGCCCAGGGGTGGTCTGGTTAATAATAATAATAATAATAATAATAATAATAATAATAATAATAATAATAATAATAATAATAATAATAATAATAATAATAATAATAATAATAATAATAATAATAAAGTGCCCACCTGGCCCCAGGAGCCGCACGATGGGCACCTGGGGGGGGGAAGGAGTGCCGACTGGGTCCCAGGGGTGGCCTGGTCAGTAAATCTTTTAAAAATATATTTAAAAACCCAGCGCCAACCAGGCCCCAGGGGCCACACAGCCGGTGCTGATAGAAAAAAGCAAAAACAAAAAAAAGCTGGCTGTGCTACGCCTGTAGCATGGCTGGAACCGGAAGTAAAATAAAAATAAAATTAAAATAATTTTAAAAGGAGTGCCGACCAAGCCCCAGGGGTGGCCTGGTTGGCACCCTAAAATGGTAAAAAAAGAAGAAGAAGAAGAAGAAGAAGAAGAAGAAGAAGAAGAAGAAGAAGAAGAAGTTCCCACCTGGCCCCAGGCCAGCACCTCAAAAAGCTCCTGCCACAGGGGCCAGGATCCACTGTCACCACCAGCGGTGGTAAGAACCTGAACCTGAACCAGTTCAGGTTTGTATGAATTTTTTTTAAAAAAATTGTATGAACCTGAACCCGAACCAAACTGAACCAAACCGAACCAAGGGTGGGCTTGAAACAAACAAACCTGAACCATGGGTTTTCTGTTCGTGCCCACCTCTACTGGCATAGCTTCATAAGTCAGAGTGCCTAGTTGTAGAATCAGGGGCAGGAGTTCAAATCTCAGGGAAGTCAATAGTTTTCCACTGCTGGGTTAAACAAACAAACAGACAAGTGAATGAAGTCTGAGAATAGGTCAGTTGGTCTATTTCTGGTCCATATTGCTTTTGCCCGATCCTTCTAAATTATTCACATCCTATATTTTAATTCATGCTTAGAATTCTTGATTAGGTGAGAATTCTTGACATTAGAGCTATTTAGATAATTATAGCTGGGCTGAAATTCCAGGTTCTTTCCTATGAGCATTTGAATTAGCAATAGTTTCTTCTAATTTTACAAAGTAAATAAACAAAGCACAAAACAAGCCTGAAATATGCTCGGCATAATCGATTACATTAGAATAGATGCCTTTGTTTGTCTTTTACTCGATATTGAAATGGAACTGTCCTAGCAACATAACTGTATACTAAATGCTCTGGTAACAAATCTGTCAGGAAACATATTGGTTGAAATCCAGCACAATAGAATGAGGCAACTGAATCAGTTGGAATTTGGTGCATCAAATCCTCTATAGGTTAGTGTGTGTGTGTGTTGTGTCGTTACAGTCTTAACCGACTCTTCGTGGCTCCATGTCCATGGAGTTTTCTTGGCAGGAGTACTGGAGTGGTTTGCCAGTTCCTACTCCAGGCGCCTACAGCACCTGGTATTCCCTGGTGGTCGCCCATCCAAGTACTAACCAGGCCCAAACCTGCTTAGCTTCCGAAATCAGGCGAGATCGGATGTGCTTAGGGCATCTAGGCAGCCAAACTTTAAGTAGATTTAAATAGGCCTACTCTAGCGCACCTAACCATGCAAAGCAATAGGATTTCAGCCAATAGATGTGTCAATAACAAAGCAATGAACTTCAAGTTGCAAGATTACTACATTATTTGAAATATTAAAATAAACCATTCATCATTTAAGATGCTTCAAGAAATGAAAAGCATTAAATAATAGCCAAGGCAAGACAAATGCAAAATAAATAGGTCAAAGTAGCTAAATCTTAACTAGCGCCAAGTGTTGTGAGTAGGGATGAGCATGAAACAAAAACAGAGTTTCATTTTGTTTTGTTTCTATTAGTGGCTTGTTTTGTTTAACTTTAAATGAATTTTTGTAAAAAAAATGTAACAAAATAAAACAATAATGAAATTATTTGTTACTCAATAAAATGGCACCAAATATGGTGGGTAGCTTTTTACAAGGGAGCCATTTTACAGAGTTATGGAACATTTCATTTTCAAAGGGAAAAAGAAGCATTTTGTTTCATTTCGTAATGAAACACTGTTTCCCATTTTGTTTCATAACATTTTGGAAGGTTACAAAACTATGAAAATATGTGTCATTTTTCGTAAGGTGCCAACTCTAGTTGTGAGTATTTAACTGATACATTGATCTAATACATTGGGGGAGGGGATGGGGGAGATATCTGAAGATTACAAAAAGACTACAAAGTTATTCCCTGTTCTCTTTTCTTCTTATATTGATCTCCCAGCTACTTGGGATTTTACTACTCCAGAATTTGAACCTGGATATGATTACACAATTCTTTATTTCTGTCTGACATTATCCCATTACAAGTTTCAGAACTACAGTAGGACCACAGTACCTGTGGATTTTAATAGTGATTTATGCCTAGCATGGTCTCTGCCTCCCTCTAGTGGCCAGTTCTGGTAACTTCATCTTTAGAAATATGTTTTTCTAGGATTTTTCCTTTAAATTTTTAATATTGTTCAGTCCATGGTTAAGTGAATCTGTGTATACTGATCCCAGGCATAAGGGGATTCTGCTGAATATTTTTCTTACTATAGAAACATAAATAGCTACGTGATGAGAGACCTACTAATTTCTCACCAGCAGTTCAATGGAACTAGTTTAAAACTGGTGCTCTCTCCCAAGATCTGTGAGGATGATGCTTTCCTGTAGACCTGAATATAGCCTTCCTCTTTTTACAGCAAGATTGGATTTTTTTAAACTGTTAAAGTGCCATTTCAGAAAATGCAGATGAGGTGGCAGAAAATGGTGGCCTCCATTTTCATATGTTCTCCAACTTTTTATAAAAAGTTAGCATGAGGTTATGTCATGGGATGAATAATTCTACAATGCATGTCATTTGCCGTAATATTATAACCATTTATTTATTATTTATTATTTATTGGATTTATACCCCGCCCATCTTCCCTAAGGAACTCTGGGCGGCTTACAAAGTTGATCAAGTCAGAAAATATAAGGAACACAATACAATACATAAGCAGCAATGAGTTAAAACATGTTAAAACACGTGCACCATAATTCTTGCACTAACTGAATGAAATCACTGTAAAACCTCTCTTTCACCTTTGATTACAAAAATATCCTGAGCTTAATTCCTTTCCTTTTAACAATGACTAGCATTCCATGACAAGGGGTCCTGGTACTAAATCTGTGAAATAATTATTTTCTCCTTTTGCTAATGAAAGTCAATGAAATGTGCTCAGTAGTTGATGCAACAATTTCTCTTAATCAAATTTACATGAAATTTAATTCTGTATATATAAATAAATATAGTGGGATAACACTATCCATTTTATCCTTCAGTGGATCAAACCCAACAAAAACCCATGAGAACAGAAACCAATGGAGATTAAGTACACTCTTACTAAACTCGACAGTATTTCAGTGATCCTCTTTTCAATGTACTACTGGTTTCAGCTCCAGAAGCACTTCATGCTAGCTCTGAAACTGTGATCTCAGAAAGTCAAGGGAACAGGTGTGTAGGTATTAGAGTATGACTAAGAAGCACAAATCCCACTTCAACCTCTCAACTTTTTAAGTCAGCCTTACAGTATACTAATCCTTGCCACAATCTGAAATTAAGGTTCTGCATACCCATACCCATGCTTTGCCCACCTAGCCTGGAAATATAGAGACAAACATGTTTGTGGGATTAAAACTGGACCACAATTTATTGATGCAAATTCACTCTGTTATACGTTTCATTTTCCTTCAAGCAAGGACGCCTGGGAAAAGTGCAAGGGGCTCTATTATTTATTCCTGATTATTATTAGCAAGGCTCTGCCCACTTGTTCAGCATCCTCCAAAAGATTTAGCGGTCTGGGCAGCCCCTTGACATATTTTATACTTAATCCTACTATACTATGCCTAAATTACTAATCCATTCCTAATTAGAATTGAGGGCTGCCAGTCTAACACATCATATTCTTCACTAGCTTTAGCCTGACTTCAATCTGCCACTTGTACAGCCTGCCGGTTGTGACCGGAATTAATAAAACTCCCAAAGCCCTAAAATGAATGGGATGGGTGAAAATGCACTGCCTCTCCTGGCCAATTTGAGTGACAGTCAAAAATTCCCATCCAGCCCTTAAAGCGACCAGCTACTCTCATTCTCTTAATTGGGTGGGAATGTAGGGAGACATCCATGATTGAAAGAGGTACTGCACCATGTGGCTCACCCATAAATAATCTCTGGCCCCAGCCAGACGGCCATGTGGTCTTTTTTCTTTTCCAAATGTGCCTGCCTCCAAACAGGTGGGAAAAGTGGCCCCTCCCAGCACTAAGGGCTGTAAGAAACAACCATTATTCAAACATATACTGAAAGACCTTACATGCAAAGAAATTGGAGCCCAATTTAGAGGGAGAAATGTATTTTTCCTGATTTGTAGCTTGTAGTGTTTGCCTTTTTCTAAAAATCCCCAAGGTCTTCCAATAATAACTGGAGATTAGACTTCAGAACTATGCAATATTTGGATTTAAAACTCCAGTAGTATTTTTACTCTGTAATTTAATTTTACATTGTTGCTGGAGTCATTCCCAATCAGCACAGTGTCAGGGAACAAGCCAAGTGAGCCCTGAAGTTTTAGACTGACAGATA
>JAHTLZ010000379.1:8946022-8960228 GCA_023846285.1 Phrynocephalus versicolor | reverse complement strand
CTTAGTTTTCCCAGTAGCAGGAGAAGGGAAAGTATAGTACTGCAGATGGTGAGAGTGGCAGTCCAGTACCACCTAGAAGGCCAGACATTATATCTGATGTAAAAGAAAAATATCCAATTTTTGGTCCAATAAAAAGCAAAGCTATATGCTTTAGAAATCAATATATTCAATGTCTACCTTTGTTAACAACCCACTGTGTATTAGATATGTCTCAAGCCTGCAATTATTTTCCTTTGGGCCATGTAGAAATTAAATTACACAGGCTAAGTTGCTATATTTCTTTCTTTCTCTCTCTCTCTCTCTCTCTCTCACACACACACACACACACAGAGAGAGAGAGAGAGAGAGAGAGAGAGAGAGAGAGAGAGAGAGAGAGAGAGAGAGAGAGAGAGTTATATGCTGCAGTATTTGGTTAGAGATGATTTATTGTCCAAAAAGAAGTTTAACAATAAGGTCAGTAGATGGGTTAATGGAGTAAAACCAAGCATAACGATACCCTTATATCATCTTGATTTCACATACAGCTGTATGGATATTTCATGGAGCAGCTGGGTCAAGGGATAGCCTGAGGTGCATGTACTATAGAAACTCACAAGATTAGTGGATATGGGTTATGTACAGTCTTTTGGAAGGAAGTTTATAGATGCTGCACAGCTGGTGGTGGAATGATCAAGTGATAAAATGGGGGGGGGTCTGTGATGCATACTCCTGTAGAAACAGAGCTAGGAACAGTTCTTCTTTGAATTACAACTGTCTGTGAGATTCTGAGTTTTAGTGCAAAAGGTAAAGTTTTCAAGTTTTCAAGACAGCATATATAATCTGCTTGTTAGGTCCAATTTAATTTTTGAATGCTGAGAATAAGATTGAGGAAATTACTGAGATTGTAGATGTTTTCTATCTAGGCTTGTACTACTATCCAGTTCTTAACAGCTTTAGTCCGTTGTTCTCTAATCCAGAATCATGAACACAGTTACAGGTTATCTGGCTCCACCCCTTCCTACATCACTTCACAATGAATAGCAAGGCTGAAGGGGAGAGATTCCTACCTCTGCACATGAACAAGGATACTGGGAATTCTGGAAACCCTTTTTTGTCTTCAAATATGTTGATGTGCAATTCATTATCCCTGTATTTCCATGTTCCTTCTCGTTCTCCAAATGTTCAGCCATATGTGACCATGCTTGAATGTGGTGACATATTTTGGCCTGCTTAATCTTAGCTTGCCATTGCCCCACTACAGTTTCAAGTGTGTGTGTTTTTAAATGTTCATCTGCTTCCTTTCAGCAAATAGTGCAAATTTCCATGACAGTATGCTGGGCAAAGCCATAATCCTTGTCAGAAATCTTCCTTCAAGGAAGACTGTGGAAAAACCAAGCCCTCATTCACTTGAATATGAGCTGATCTGTTGGTCTCAGAGAATTCTTTCTTCATGTTCCATGTCAAATACGTGCATTCACCCCCTCCTTATGATTCTCTACTGTGTAGCTATTGATCCTTCATGTGTTTCAGTTCAATTCATCAGGTTCTTGTTTTCCACCCAGCATTATTTTGCTGAACTCATGAAACAAAGCCATCAAGCTAGGCCTTCCTAATATGACAGGTGTATTAAAGGAGAAATGAAGAGGCTATTTGGGAAAGGCAACCATGTCAGAAACTTTCTTTGTTATATAATTCATCTGCTAAAGCTATCCACAGTGATCCAGGCAAACACAACTCCAGGAATGGTGAAAGCAAGCCAACCACTTACAGTATTAGAAAATACCACCAAACTCTTATGGGGGGAAACAGTCTCATACAGCATTATGAAATATTTTTGTTGCTGCTCCAGCAGCTATAGAGAGAAATGAAGTCAGCTTGCTTCCATTTGTCTTTATAATCAAACTGCAGAATAATTATTGCAGTGGGGTATATTAGTTGTTGCTCCTACAAACATTAAGCACCATAAATTATGTGAGCAACATTTTCACTTTCTCAAAGGCCCATCATGCTTATAATGCTTGCTCTGTTTTTTTCCTCTCTGAAATTGTTCTCTGGAAAAATAAAATTATATAATGAATTATTGCCTTAATAAATCTAACCTTTTGAGGAAAGGCCTCTAGAAAGGTGTTCGGATCTTGTTTTTGTAACCAACTCTGAAAAAAAATAACAATAAATCAGCTGATAGAAATGTCTTTAAAAGTCCATGAAACAGTATAATAAAGCATGCTGAAAGTAAAAGCTGCAAATAAAGCTGACCCTGAGTAAGCCATAGTCATCAGAAAAAAGGTTTAACTTGAGTTTGTTGGCAGAGATGACTGTTTCAAGAAAAGATTCACTCATGCCCCTTCTATATACTAGAGATGGGCACGAAATGGAAAAATAGTGTTTCGTTTCATTTCTTTAGTAGTTTTATTTATTTTATTTATTTATTTTTACAATTTATATGCCACCCACTACCCAAAAGTCTCTGGGTGGCTTACAATCAAAAGAATTAAAACAGTTTAAAAATAAAATATCAATAAATAATTTTAACAATAAAAAATTACACTAAAATCATTACACTAAAATGCCATCAGAGGACCAACAATCTATATTGTATCAATTAAAAAACTTTCTGCAGCAGGAAGGTTTTAACCTCGTGCCAAAATGCCATTAATGTTGTTGCCAGGCGGATCTCACTTGGGAGGGCATTCTATAGCCTGGAGGCAGCTGCGGAGAAGGCCCTATGTCTACAAGCCATCCCTCTCACCTCCTTGAGGGATGGCTCTTTCAACAGGGCTCCCAGGCTCAAAGGTAATTGCCAGGTAGATTCATATGGAAGGAGGTGGTCCTTCAGGTATCTAGGTCCTAAGCCATTTAGGGCTTTATATGTCAAAACAAGCACTTTGAATTGGGCTCAGGAACAACTGGTAACCAATGCAGGTTATGCAGAATCAGCATGATGTGATCCCTGACAGCCCCACCACTTACCAGCCGCACCGCACAATTCTGAACCAGTTGCAATCGCCGAACCACCTTCAAAGGCTGCCCCACATAGAGCACATTGCAGTAATCAATATGGGATGTTACCAATGTATGCATAATTGTCACAAGTCTCTGCTTGTTCAGGTAGGGGCGGAGCTGGTATATTTTCCGCAGCTGAAGGAAAATGTTTTGTTTTTGTTTGTAACAAAATTTTAAAGTACTTTGTTATGAAATGAAATGGACTGAAATGAAATAAAATTCTTCCCTGGGTCCTATAGGACCATGTTTTGGTATGGAAATGGCAGGCTTAGCTTCCTCAAGCGACTTTAGGTGAGACCCTGAAATTTGGAGAGGTTTGGGTTTCAGGAGGCTGAATTATGAAGCTCCAAAGAGGGTTAGGGTAGTTAACTGAAAGAGTGTGTTCAGTGCACAATACCAATATAGGGGTTAAGCTGATTAATGGAAATGGCAGACTTAGCTTCCTCAGGGGATTCTAGGTAAGACCCCAAAATTTGGAAGGATTTGGCTAGCCTGCGGCTTGGCTTCCAAAGTTCAGAATCCAATTAGAAAGAATTTTTACTTTGGAGCTTCATAACTCAGCCCACTGAAACCCAAACATTTCTAAATTTGGGGGGTCTGCCTGAATCGCTTCCCTGTCATTTCCTCTTGGATGAATTGTTTTGTCCTAGAGGGGGGAAATGTTTCATCATGAAACAAAGCACGTCCTACCAAAACAGCATTTCATTTTTCGTTTCATGCCCATCTCTCCTATATACATTTAGGGTTTTTTTTTTCCAAAAAAGAAATCTTTATGAAAATATTGATTTTTGCTGACTTCCCTAGTTAAGAATCAGTGTTTATGGAGGTCTACATATTCTCAACAAAGATTCCCATTTAAATAACATTCTCAGGATTTATTGGCATGAGGCATGAAGATTAAACTACCGGTAGTATAAAATCAATACAGGGCTGTATGTTTTACATCCACAGAGCTATTTGGTTTTCTAATGGTGGAGAAGGCTCTGGAATGGGGAGTCTGGATTATATGAAAGGGGCATGAAATTCCAGGAATCAATAGGATCCTGAATAAAGCAGGGGAATTTTCTTCCCCAATCCACCCCATCACTTGGATAATTTGGAGGATCTTTTGACACTGATCCACATTCAGCAGTAGAGATGGGCATGACCAGAAAAAATGATGTTTCGAGTTGTCGTTTGTTGGAACGGGTCCGTTTCGGGTCGTTTCCGTTTGTCACGATAATTTTCAAAAATTTGTCGTTTCCATTTGTCGTTTGTCGTTTGTCCTTTCCACCGTGATTTAGCACAATTTGACATTCCAGAGCACGGGGTTAGGGTTAGGGTTAGGGTTAGGGTTTGTGGGCTCTGGGCTGCACCTCTGGGTGCCTCTGACCCACTAAGAAGGGAAGTGTACTGGCATACAGGTTAGGGTTAGGGTTGGGGTTAGGGTAAGTGGGCTCTGGGAGGCACCTCTCTGGGTGCCTCTACTCTGACCCACTAAGAAGGGAAGTGTACTGGCGTACAGGTTAGTGTTAGGGGTAGGGGTAGGGGTAGGGATAGTGGGCTCTGGGAGGCACCTCTCTGGGTGCCTCTGACCCACTAAGAAGGGAAGCGTACTGGCATACAGATTAGGGTTAGGCTTGGGGTTAGGGTAAGGGTTAGGCTTAAGGTTAGGGTTAGGGTTATGGTGGGTTAGTGGGCTGCACCTCTGGGTGCCTCTGACCCACTAAGAAGGACAGTGTACTGGTGTATGGGTTAGGGTTAGGGTTAGGGTTAGGGTTAGGGTTAGGGTTAGTGGGCTTTTTATGCCCTCTGGCACATCCAGAAGTCTCAGTCAAATCCTGACCATGCGATTGGTGGAATGGGCCAAACATTTGCATGGTCCCATCCCATGGCCAGCCCATCATTGCGCGTGCGCAGGTGTAAAAAAATAAAAATAAAAATAAAATAAAATAAAATAAATGGAGACGTTTTATTGCAAGAAAAACCCACTGCTGCTACTATAAAAATCCAGGCAGTTAAAATACCTAATTTTCACATTTTCTGTTGTGCTTTAGTGGGTTTTTTGACCACGATTTAAAAATAAATATTGCAGTCGCCATTTTGGATCCCCCCCCACTGCATGGCATAGAGACAGCCCAGGAAAGGAGGGGGGAAGGCCGGGGACCCCACCCCCCAGAAACCACCCCTCTGGTAGGTGCCCTCACTCAGGCAGGCATATTTTCACCTGCTTTTTGGCCAGGAATTGTTTTTTGGTGTTTTTTTTTAACTTTTAAAAACTTTTTTTCTGTGCTGCTTGCTGGCAATGGCATCGCGCGAGCCCGCAATGCCATTAACGACAACGACAAACCCGACCAAATTTTTCTTTTTTCGGGTCGGGTTGGAGCTGGAGCGGAGTAATTCTCGTTACCGTTATCGTTATGTAACGATAACGATAACCAAAAGCGAAAACGAGAATTTCGCCGCTCCGTGCCCATGTCTATTCAGCAGCACAGAATACTGTCATTGTGCCTAAAGTACAATAGCTACATATGCATTACTGCATATTGTTCCAAGCACCAGTTCTAAAGACGCTTTGCTCTCTTACCCTGTGAGTAAGATGAGGAATATTTCGATTCTCTTATTTTTCAACGGCTGGAGTTGAAGTAGCAACTCTATGGTAGCATTCTTGTTTGTAGTAATCAACATTTTGCATGTCACATTGTGCAGGAGTATTTCTATCCCACAGGCCCCCTGATGGGTGAGTCAGAAGAATGATAAGGTAAATTTGAAAGAGCACCTTCAAACTGTTACTTTTTAAAATGTTGTTAAGACAAAGGTTCTAGCTAAAACTCATGTATCCAATACCTCACAACGGAAAAGTTAGACATTTCTTGTTTTAAAAAAAATCCTCGGGGTTGGCAGTGATTCTCATAGGCATAGTAAAGAGTTTGGAGCTGAAATATCGAAAGCAATGTTTGCCTAAAGCTCAAAAACAAAACTGGATAAATCTGGAACTTTTTAAAGTGTCAAACAAATCAAGTCTATAAAAGAACAGGAAGCTAAACTTAGATTTATTGATGCCAATTATTTTAGATAGTTGAAACGTTTACTTTAAAAATAACATTGCAATTTGATAGAAACATATCTCCACCTTTTCCATTCAACAGTGTCAATGACAGGTACCAGTATACAGTATTATGAAGTGTCTTAAAACAGTCATGTTTCTGACACATCTGATAATTCGTATTGTGCTATTTTAAAAAAAAAATCAAAGGAGGGAGAGAAACAAAAGGGTGAAAGATGTCAAGCCATTTTTAATACTTAAAAACTAAGCTGCCTGCAAATCAAGCATGCTAGATAATTTTTCAAACTCATTTTGCAGACGGACTTATATCAACCATTGTCTTTCTAATCTGCTTGTGAAGGAAGAGTTCCTAAGGGGCAAGTCGCAAGAAGCAGAATTTGGATGGTGTTCCATTTGGAGAACTTTGGAGTAGTGGTGGCATTAACTCCCTTTCTTCTAATAATTCTCAATCTATTTCCCCAATTTTTCTGAACCAGTGTGATATATATATTATCAGCAACACAACTACCGTACAGAAAACTTCACATCTCAGTTTGCAATATAGGTTTCAAGTCTTGCCCAAAAAGGCACAGAAGCCAAACATTAGGAAATATATATTTTAAATATTCTGTTCTCTCCACAAACATTCTTTCTTATTTATCACATATTTGCCCAGTGTGTCTTACATCCTGCCTGATTTCAGCAGCCAAGTGTTTGCTTGGCATTCATTAGCTTTTTAATCCATCTTCAAAGCCTACTTTCCCCTAGAGATAATCTTAGCTTTATTTATATTTCTACACATAGGTGGCAAGGTGCTTTGCATTCTTCAGGGTTGTTCTCAGAATATAATACCTTCAATATAAGTGACAAAAGATATTATCCAGCTTTTCGCAGGAGTGGGACAAAAACTATCACTACCCTGTATTTGTTTGTTTTAATTGTGGCAGTAAAAAAGACTAGATTTGGTTAGGAAAGGAAATGTAATTATGCAGAATCAACGCTGCAATACTGGTATTCTTCCTCTAAACCCATCCTTTTCAAGCTAAAATTATAAATTACATTACAAACCTTGTATGACATCTGTCCCTAGTAAACCATAATCTGGTAACCATAATCTGGAGTTTATTTTGTTCTCCTGCTTGTGAGAGTTCCTTAGGTACGAGGTGCTAGTATCGCCACTAGGTGTGTACATTAATCATTCAAAGTGTTCAGTCCAGAACCAACAATGGTACATTGGAATTGGGCAATTTCGTTCCAGCAACTGTAACAGGTGTGAAATCCAACCTCAGTATGCCCTGTACTGAGCAGAGAAAATGAACAATGAGTCTTTACTGAATGGAGGAATGACCTGTCTTGCACAGAGGAAATGAACAAAACAATTTTCGTGTTGGAAGCTCAATCTGTCAGTCACAGTGACACATCCTCTTCCTCTGTCTTGCCTTACGTCTAGTACTTTCTGTTCTTAAAGAGCTTGGAGGACAGAAATCAAGCATATTAGATTGCCTTGTTTGAGACATCTGTGCATTTCAGAATATCTGAAGCTCCAAGGCTTTGAGAATAACAAGATTTTTAGCAGTCTGGCTTCAACTGATTATCTCTGTAATATATAGTCATTAGATTCAGAACCTCAGTCACTTGTTTCTCCACACTTTCACAGCAGCTGTATTACAGTGCGTGAATAAAAAGTTAGAAATCCTCAATACTATAAAGAGAAGACAATTGCAGTTTTTGGACACATAATGTGCAATAAGAAATGCCATCTGCTGCAGGTTATCCTTCACGGAAAAATAGATGGGAAGCATGGCCTGGAGTGTAGAAGAACATTCTGGTTTTGGTCCACAGTGAATGCAGCTGCTCTGTTTAGAATAGCTTTAGATAGAAACCATTTCAGGCTACTGATCGTCAACGTTCTACGAGGACATGGCACTTGAAGAAGAAGAAGAGAGCAACTTCTTGCTATATTGAAAGAAAAGTTTTGCAGTAGTTATTAAAAACAATCCTAATTGAGCCATTCATTTAAACTCACAGGGGAATGTTAATTAACACTTTTTTAAAAATGGTGTTGGATAGAGAAGGGTACATTACCTGGAGGCAGTTTTGCATGGTTTGCAGCTGTAGAACATCACCAGCTTTTGTGGCACTGAAAATCTTCACCAGAAAGAGAGATCCTCCAGGGTATTAATTAGGGCATTATCCCAAAGCAGGCCAAGAGTACAAAACAGCTCAGCTTATGAGAGTGGATGGACGGCTACAACTTTCCACCCCAGATCTTAAAAGACCTCAAGAAGCTGAGTTCATATTGGATTTCCATGCTTTGTGAAGAAACTGAAAATATATGCTGGACCTGAACCAAGTTCTGTAATACCTTTTAGACTGAAAATATGCTAGGAGGGCAAATATAAATGAATGCATAAATAAAACATTTTTTTAAAAATTGGAAAATTGAAATGAGACATGGTTTCTCAAGTAATTTGGATCTGAAGAGTTCTGGAAAGGAACATGGCAAGGGAATCCTCACTAAACAGCAGTTCCTATGGACCTATAGGATTTAACATGTACACAGGTATGTATCTGTTTTTCTTGAACTCTCCCATGATTTTTACTAGATCACAAGGTTTTGAACGGCAGGGATACCCATAGCTCCAATTTAGAATGACATTGTTCACCTGCCATTCAGGATAAATGGGTATGACATGATTGTTAGAAAAGGGTGTTTCTAACCTCAAGTGTCATTGTGAAGAGATGCTTTGTGATGCCAGAATGAACCCAACTTATTTATTTATTTATTTATTTATTTATTTATTTATTTATTTATTTATTTCTAGACTGCCCTGATTTTCCCAAAGGAACTCTGGGCAGTTTACACGAAAGCCAAATAAGAAGGAAATCCATGAACAAACCAATAACCATCAAACAAAACAAATAAAACAATAGCAAACAAAAGCAAAAGCCCAGCAAGAGGCTAAAAGGCTAGAGGGTAACAAAAAAGACAACAAAGCCAGGAGGAGCAACACAACATTACCAATCGCCATAAGCTTCTTTAAAAAGCCAAGTTTTTAATGCTTTTTAAAAGACTGTTAGGGGCCCAGCTTGGCGGATCTCACTAGGCAGTTTGCTCCACATAGCGAGGCTGGCCACTGGGAAGGCCCAGTGGAGACCTTATAGGCTGCATAAGGAATGGTCACCCGGAGTGAGAGTGCCAGCAATGCTCTGGTGGGCCACACCGACTCCGACCTTTGAGAGATCTGCTCTGCCAGATACTCAGGCCCCAAGCCATGGAGGGTTTTGTAAACCAATACCAATATCTTGAACCTTATTCGAGAGGCAATGGATAGCCAGTGCAGGTGGGTCAGAATTGGGATGATATGGTCAAAACAACCTGCCGCAACCACCAATCGGGTGACCGCATTCTGCAACCACTGCAATCACTGAACAAGGGACAAGGGAAGCCCCAGGTAGAGAGTGTTACAATAATCTATCATTGATCTGACCAGCACCTGCACAACTATCTGCAGGGAGTCACCATCAAAATACAGGCAAATCTGGGTGATAAGCCTAAATTGGTGGAAGGCTGACTTGGAAACAGCTGCCACCTGGGACTCCAGGGACAGTGCAGGATCCAAGAAAATGCCTAGATTCCTCACTCTTTCAACCAGCTGGAGGGCAGACCCACCCAGACTGGGAAGAGGGGCATTGTACCCATCCACCCACCCCGGAGAACAGAATCTCAGTTGTCTTGTTCCTACTTTTTCACTTCTCACAGATATTACCTGCATGGCACCTAAAGACTGCCTTTTTACACCTGGAATTTTTTTGTAAAATATATATCAACAAAGACAGCACTTACAGTTCACATGTTCAATTTAGGTGGCTTTCTATTTCAGAAGAAGGCACAAAGAGAAAAAAATAACCTCTGTGTTCGCTCAACAAGAAACTTTCATCTAATCCATCCACTTGTTGAATATTTTATACAGCACAAAGGCAGCAATGTGGATTGGATTAAGAAATAGATGGAGGCTCATCTTGACACAACATGTACGGTTTCTAATAAGAAGAATCATATTTGGCATCTATGTTTCTGGGATAGATGGCATATTTTAGATTCATTTCAGCCTGTTTCCAGGCCTAATTCTAAGATTGTTTTGATGGTTGACTTACAACAGAAACCAGATAGGAAGAATATCCCTGTGCTTCTGGACATATCTTTAAGATTTAGAATTATCCATGGGGTCTTTCTAAAAAATCTTGGCAGGAGTAGTCTGTACCTCCTCTTCAGATGATTGTTCAACCCAAAAAGCCCAGTCCATCCTTCCTGGTTCCATTTCCCCAGTTCTCCTCATCTTCCCCTGGCTTCTCAGTCCTTTTTTCTTTGAGATCCCCTGGCAGATCATTCCCTTATCCCACAGAAGAGAGTTGTTTGTTTCACAGGCTCTTCTGTCTGATAGCCTGCCTTCTCCTTCTTGGGTTCCCACCGATTTTCTCTCTCCACTGGTGGCAAGGTGGCTTTTACAGCCATCATCCACCAATGGGACCAGAGTACCTGTCAGAGCGTATCTCCCAGAGATCAACTGGGACCAGGCCCACGAGAATGGTGCAGGCACGCTCACTGAGGGTGGCCACACCCAGAGAGGTGTGGAAATCGTGTACGCGTGACCGCACCTTCTCTGTGGTGGGCTCCCCAGTGAGCTGCACCTTGCAGAGTTCCTGCCCGCCTTTAAAAAAGCTTTGAAAACTCACCTTTTTAAGGAGGTGCTTGGCGACCTTTCTACTTAAGTTTTTATTTTTTATTTTTTATTTTTTACTTTTTGCCGCTTGTGTTGTCCCCGCTGGAGGGTTTGCCTCCCCTCCTGTTTACTGCAACTGTGGATTGGTCTTTTATTGTTTTGTTTTATTGTTAGCCACCCAGAGTTCCAATCTGGAAGATGGGCGGGATACAAGTGTTCTAAATAAATAAATTAATAAATAATTCCTTCTTATCTCCTAGAGGTGTCCTCCACATCTCAGGGCTGACATGACTACCAGGGCCTCTTTCTGGGTCCCAGTTTCCCAGGAGGAAGTGGTTTCAGTGTCTATGATTCCTTCTTATGGATCCCCACATCTCTTTGTGTGCTCCAGAGCTGGCTGGGCAGGAGTCTTGCACCCCAAGTCAGAATGTGATAGCATGCCAACAGACGCAACCATAACCCTGCCTTCTTCACAAGGTACACATATATAAAATTCTCTTTTGGAGTATATTCTCTTTTCAGTCTGCCTCTGAAAGGCTGACTTAATGTGGTTGGGATTATAAGCAGGAGGACAAAAGAGTACATAATTATCCGGTGAATGCAGACTTTCCTGTGGACCTGATCTCACACAATTATATTCAGTCAATTTTATGAAAAACTGGAATTATGGTCATAACTTTCATCCAATTATGTTATATAAAAGCCAGCATATATATTTTTCACCTGGATTTCATCATATGGAAATTGATAGTCAAGCATGCAATGGTTTTAGTCTCTTAGTTTATATAATGATTATAGAAAATTGTCTGATGAATGTCACCACTACTTCTGGTGTCTATAAAATTTGAAAACTGGAACATTTCTTATAACCTCTCGCCTACTGTAATAACACGTTCAACATCCATTTCTTTATGTCCACAAGACTAACCAATTACATTCCATTATGACTGATTATGTGGCCCTCTTCCTATGATACACACCACTGCAATATAATAAACTTCACAAAGGATTATGGCAGTTCTGGCACACAGTATTTTGCTAATAAATTCATTCCATTTTATGCAAATAAACAATGAAATCTACTTTGTTTTGGTATTTCTATTTGCAGATAAAAAGAAATGGAGGGAAAAGAGATACACAAAAACTGAATTTGCTTTTTTTAAAAGTATCTGTTTGTTTAGTCATGAGCCCTGAATAATCAAGAAAGTATGTGCTATCCGAACACAAGTATTGTGTATAAGTTCCAAGCCATTCCATGTATCCATTCTGGATAGTCGTCATAGTCAATAGAGTGTTCTAGTTTAAAAAAGGGTTAAAGATTGGCCAAGTGTCAAACTAAATGTGAAACAGATTTTGAAATTGTACCATATAGCAAAATTTTGCAAAAATGTTTAAAATGAATTACGGAAACCCATATTTCCAGAGCCAACAACTGTTTATCAAATAATATTTAACACATCTACAGTATGCTATACACAGGACTACAAAGATACTGATACATCCTCATGTTTATCACAGTGGTGGTAAAATCCTGAACTACACATAGTAAGCTCAGCATCCCTAGCACAAATGCTGAAAAATTCAGAAGTGACCAGAAGATTTCCAATGGGATGTTCAAGAAGATCATCTATCAGCTCCAAACTTCTACTGGGTAGCAAAGTGAGCACAGTGCTAACAGAGCTCCTGTCTTTTTCCAAGCATTCAGTATGAGCTAACACTGCTCCCTAGTTTGCTGACAGGATGCCTGGTGCTCCAAAGGAAGGATTGGCAGCTCACTAGCACCTCATTTCCTTTGATGTCAGGATCAAAACTTAAGACCAGTGAATGTGTCATTGTGGATAGCACTGGAGTGGACTCTTGTGATGTCACAGGATTGGATCCTTATGATGTAATAGCAAGAAGGCAAGGGTTTGGAGTGGTGGAAAATGCTTCCTTCTGGTCCACCAGAAGGAGAAATTAACACGAGGGAAATATGGCTAAATGGCAGTATCTGTTTAAGCTAACCAAGTAATAAGACAATCCAGAGTCTGAAAGAGGGAAGCATTTTTCATGGGCAGGCAGACAGCAACATGCACACATTCCCACTAGGGTCTGAAGGAGAAAAGCGTGAATGTTAAATCTGTTATCTTTTCAGTCAAGTAGACCAAAATGCCACATCATTATCAACAGCAGCAGCAGTAGCAGCAGCATCACTGCATGTCATTAAGTCAACCATTTCCAGAATATACATAAGCAGTTTACTAATCCATTCTTCTGGGGACATCTTGAGAATGTGCACGTCGGCTGGTTCTTCTTCCAGGAGGCACAGTGGGAAATGAAACTTGCAACTTCTGGCTATCCAGACAGTTAGCAAGTAACACTGATGTTTTTAGTTGTTAATAATTGTTTAGTGGCATAGAATCATAGAATCATAGAATTATAGAGTTGGAAGAGACCTCATGGGCCATCGAGTCCAACCCCCTGCCAAGCAGGAACCCCTTCACAATATTTCCGACAGATGGCCATCCAGCCTCTGCTTAAATACCGTCAAAGAAGGAGACTCTACTACCCTCCGTGGCAGCATATTCCACTGCCGAATAGCTCTAACTGTCATGAAGTTCTTCCGAATGTTCAAATGGAATCTCTTTTCCTGTAGTTTGAAACCATTGCCCCGAGTCCTAGTCTCTGAAGCCATGGAGAACAAACCTGTTCCCTCTTCAATATGACATCCTTTCAAATATTTAAACATAGCTATCATATCCCCTCTCAGTCTTCTTTTTGATAGGCTAAACATTCCCAGTTCCCTAAGCCGTTCTTCATAAGACATCTCTTCCAGGCCTTCAACCATCCTAGTCGCTCTCCTCTGCACCCGCTCGAGGTTGTCAACATCCTTTTTAAACTGAGGCGCACAGAACTGGACACAGTACTCCAGGTGGGGTCTGGCATGTTCTATTACTATGCCTAGGGAGTGTGGTAATTCAATGTTAAATATTTTAAATATTTTCATCTTTAAACATTTACAGTATTTATTTATATAATTTGTATACTGCACATTTGGTAACACAACCATTCTGGGTGGTTTACATCAGTTCAAATAAACAGTTCAAACAAAGAGCAACAATAGTGCACTCAAATCAAATTTAAATACAATGTACAAACAGATAAAAATAACAATTAATATACAAGCTAACAATAATATACAATTAATATACAAGCTAAAAATAACAATTAATATACAAATTAATTGACTTTGAAGTGCATTACTTAACCAATGAATGTTCTGAATGTTTAACCCTCACAAATTAATTTTCAAACCTAACATTTCAACCTCTCTTAAAAGCCTAGTACTTCTGGGTCATGTGATAGAAAGATTCACTGCAAGCGGAATCTTTCCCCCTTAAAACCTCTGCAGCACTGCTGCCAAATTGTATACAACAAGTAGGCTCATGATTGACAAGCCTGAAGCTCCTTTCTCTGCCATATTGCAAAGCCTTCA
>JAHTLZ010000379.1:8882996-8943631 GCA_023846285.1 Phrynocephalus versicolor | reverse complement strand
GATAGATAGATAGATAGATAGATAGATAGATAGATAGATAGATAGATAGATAGATAGATAATTATAATTGCATGGTATAATTGCAAAATTCATGTCACACATATAATTAAGCTAGTATTGTTATCTTACTAAGCTTATCTGGATCAGAGTTGCAATAGTATTAGCAGCTAATTGTTTTTGTAAGAACACCTCCAAGTTTTAAACTATTTGCATTGCTGAGTGCAAAAGGCAATGCGATAAAACTTCTCTTCTGGTACAGTATGTACCCACTTGTGATGAATAGTTTGATTAAGCCTTGTCTGTCTTGTAGTAATACGATTAAGAGGAATAGATTATTAGATTAGGGTCCCCAATAAAGATTAATCCTCTCTGAGTAAAGCTCAACATTTTGTCATGAATATTTATTCAAAGTGTAGGATACAGAGGGTTTTAAAGAGTTTTAGCTTGGTTAATCCAGGAGGTGACATGAACAACCCTGAAACCTGATGGGATAAATCATATAACCAGCACAACCTCCTTTCCTTTGCTTCCATCACCCTGATGATGTATTTAACATTTACAGTAGAAACCCCATACCAACTGGATCAGCATCTGTGGATTCATTCAGCTGTGATCACTGCAGTCTATGATTTCTGATCACTAGAAGCCATTTAAACTCTGACGGATCTATTCCTTGGGTCCAGGCCAGGTTTTCAGAATTCCTGCAGCAGGAGGGAGGTGAGGAAACATTCCCAACTAGGCCCAGCAGGGGGACAGGATGCTCTTTGTTACTTCTCTCTCACAGAAGGTTTTGCCTGGCAGAATGGCTTGGACTTTGGCCAAAGTGAGGCAATGGTGCTCCAATCCCAGATTCTGCTGAGATTGCAACAAGAACTGGAGGCATCATGCGGACAGGGGCAGCAACAGTTTGAGCATGCAATCGGCACTCCCCGGACAGTGGCATGGATCTCCAACGCATGCAGGGAAGGGGGGGGGGGCAAAAGAAGGCCCTAAATGTCTCTCACCCGTCACCTGCTACATACAGAAAAAATGACTTTCTCCTTTTCATTCTTTGAGCTCAGGGGTGGGGTGGAGGAGAGATAGCACTACTGCCACTGCCTCCGCTTGGAAGAGGCTTAGATGGGTATGTTTGTATAGGTAAGGTGGTGGCGGCAGTGTTGTGGCTTGCTGGGTGAGCCGAGCAACAAGAGGGTGAGAGGAGCTTTTTTCTTTTGTTGCTGTGCAACAAGGCTGGGATCCTACTTACTATATGTTCTATACAGATGGGCACGAAATGATTTTTTTCGTTCTGTTATTCATTATTCGTTTTGTTACATAACGGAACGAATAACGACCCTGGCAGTGAAATAGGGATGAAACAAACAGAACAAAGAAAATTATGTTCATTACTTTTCATTTTGTTAATGGCAACGCGTGATGAAATGAGCTGTTTTTAAATGCTAAAAACGTATGAGAAACAGTTCAAAATATTTTTAATGCCTGATTTTAGCTATGGTGGATCCAGTGATTTAAAACATTTGAAAATGTTTTTTCAAAGAGATTTTTTTTCTTTTTTGAAGGGGACAAAATGGCTGGCGCAATGCTGATTTTTAGGGTATTAAAACGTCTGTTCTATATGTATGCTACTTCTTGTGATTTGCAGTATCCGTGGGGGTGGGTGGGTTTAGGAATGATCCTCTCTGGATATGGGGGTCCTATGGTGTTTCCAATATTACACTGAAGAATATGAACCATTTTTTTTTTTTGCCAAAAACAAACACAACCTGGTTGCCGGATGCCGTGTGCTTTTCAAGAGAGATTGCTGTGTGTTTTATGCTTTTTTTTTTTTGAACAAAATGTATATACAGGTGGAGATTACTCCTAAGTACATTGAGATACAATCACAGCTTTAGAAAGTGAGCCAGGAAAATGTAGCTAGTTTGCATTATACATTGCTTGTACATACTAATCGATTCTCTTTACATGAGCCACAGTTCAGGAATCTGTGTGGCCCTTTTCCTCTCTCTGTCTCTCATTGTTCCAGTTTGACAGGTGAATAATGAAATAAAGCTAGAAAGAGCAAGTTGTTGGGATCAATCATTCTTGTGGCTGTACACTGATGAAGATGTCATTAAGGATATTTGAATTATAAACCCTCTGGTGCATATTTAGAAAAAAGAAAATACATTACTTGTACAGACTAATTTCCATTCCACATCACTACCAATCAGAAAGGCAAATGAAGCTCATGTGCACTTCCCCATGACCAGGCACAAACCCAGCCAACTAATTTGCAAAATAGGCAGTCACAGTGGTAACGAAAGCTCGTGCAATCAGATGCTTTCCATCACTAAAGGGAACACCACCTCTAAACTCATAGAGACAGGAAGTGCAAATGCATGTCTCCTACCTTTATTTCTACATTGCTAGGAGTCATGTCATGATGAGAATGCTGATAATAGGTGTGTGTGTGTGTGGGGGGGGATAAATGGTTCACCATGGTAGAACCTTCAAGCTGTTAACTCTAGCCAAGTTGATAAACTGTTTCCCAGGAAGAATTGGCTGTCCCAGGAATGCTAGGAGTTCTTTATGGAGCATGGGTACGAATCTGTTGTCTGCAAAGTCAGCAGCTTGGTCGTTCGAATCTCAGGTGCCACACGGTGGAGCAAACTCCTGCTGTTAACCCCAGCTCCTGCCAATCTAGCAGTTTGAAAGCATGTAAATGCAAGTTGATGAATAGGTATCACCAAAAAAAGCAGAAAGGTAAAATAGTGTTTCCTTGCAGCCACACTGGCCATGTGGCCATGCAATTGCACAACATTGGCTCTTTGGCTTGAATATGGAGATGAGCAATGCCTCTAGAGTCAGACACAACTAGCATGCATGTGAAGGAGAACCTTTACTTTTATCTTTTTAAGATATTACAGAAAGGTGGGCTATTAGTATATGTAGTGTGGTAAGACACCTTAATTTTTTTTACAGGGGGGAACTGTCTCCTTCTCTCTGCTCAGAAGGAGACAGCTGTCCTCCTTCCCTTGTGTTTTTTTTGTTGTTGAAAGGGATATTTCCTGCTTTGAATTGTAAAGAAAGAGGCATTGCATTGTCTCCTTTCTGTTTTTTGAAAAATCCTGTTATTCACAATATTTTGCAAATCTTTTAAAACCCGCTTCCTCTTCTTGACACTGCAAAAGGGAAAAGAAAAATGAACACCAGGAACTGAGAGGGAAATAGGGAACTGCATGGAAAGGCGGAAAGGGGGAGGGAAGGAAGAGGTGAGAAGATTCGTACTACTTTACTGATATATCACTTTCACAGTTTTTTTAAAAAGAGACTCATCCACCCAGAGGACCCGACACCAAAACACAAAAGAAGCAATACAGTATACGTGGTCCAATACAGAGAGGAGTTTGAAGACCTCTACATAGGAGAAACTAAATAGCCATTAAAGAGGAGGATGGCCCAACATAGGAGGGTCAACAGCTCAGGACCAGAATCAGCAGTACACCTCCATGTTGAGGACAAATGGCAGTCATTCAAAGATAAGGATGTAACCAGACAGAGAAGATAGGTGTCAGGGAAGCCATTCATGTGAGTATTGAAAACCCCTCTCTCAATAGAGGTAGGGCGGTGCTCAGGCACAATCTATCTGTTACTTAGGCTATGATTTCAACAATACCCAGATAAATCAAAAATACTTCACATCTCCAACACCAAGGCCATAGCTAACGACCCATAATTTATGGGTTTCAGCCCCTTAGGCCATTTTCCACCTAAATGCCTCGTGAGGCTATTGTCCACCTAATGCACCTATTCAGGCCATTGTTCATCTTATGAGCCTATTTTAGAACAAGGTGATATGAGGTCAAAGTGAACTATAAAATGAAGGACTTGCAACTAGCTTTCCTCATACTGATGAAGCTGTTTGGATGAGCAGTGAAACACTTCTATCTCTCAAGAAAAGAACTCCAGTGGCCATGACTCATCTTCTAGATAAACTCACCTGGATGACTGAGAATCTTCACAGACATCCCTAGACTAGCATGTGTGTAAAATGTTAAGTCTAGAGGAGAAGATGTACATTTCTAACAATATTACAATGCATTGATGAGCATGGCTAGCAAGGTACATCCAGGTTAGATAAAATAGGCACTGTGTCCATCATTTGCCCATATGTTCTATATCTGTCACATATTAGTACATAGATTTCTTATTGGGCTAAGCATCCTACAGGATAGTTCAGGCACAGAAAAATGTACCTGTACTAACTAACCATGATTCAGTTCTTCTGAGCACCAAAATACCATTCATAGGAGTTTGACTACCAGATATTCTAATTAGACATGTGAGCTTTATATTAATATACAGATATGAAGCTTGGTAGTTCAGGCACTATGGCAACCCAATCCCTCCCCCCCAACACGCCAACTGGACCCATGTGCTGCTTGACAAATGATGCATGTACCAGCTAGTTCCTAGGGGATGGGACTGGGTCACTACAGCACCTGTAGATCTGAATTTCATATTTGTGGTATGAATATGAAGCTCTATTGTCTAATTCTAATGCATTTCATTGCAGTATTTTGACCAATCTCAGGTGGGGTGGGGTGTATATTTCTAGTGTGTTGTGATGGGTCAGTGTGGTGAATAACTGCAGTATGAATTAAAATGTCCTCATAGCAAACTGCACTGAAAGAACTGTCAGTCATTTGAAAACGCCATTTGAATATAATAGAAGCATGGTAACATGGTTCTGATTTAAAATCCAGGCTTTAAAAGGAAGGGAAAAACCCATCATGCTTCTATGCAACTTCCAAAGGCAAGTAATCAATCTTTTTATGAGCAGTTACATTAGAAAAGAACCAGGAAAAACTGAATTAATTCTCAATGATACGTCTGTTTTCTATAATTTGTAGTCCAATACAGTATCTGAGAAATCCTTCCTTTTTCAGAAAGGAGAGGAAAAAAGATTAAATATGTACACTATATTAAAAGGTAGCATATAACTATGAATCATCCATGTTAGCACTAATGCTTAAATGCTGACTTTACAAAAATATCAGTGCCAGTGACCTTGATTTACCCTACTACCAAAGTAATAAACATTCTTTAATTTGCAGTATGAGATATAATTCACTAATCTAGAAAATTAGATTTCTTCAGGAACATTGATTATATTTGACAAATGCAAAAAGTAAGTCTTCTACAATTTCTCCCTTTTTTCTTTTTACTTGTTAATAAACTTTCTATATCATATAAGGTAAAATGTATGTGAGAAAAATTAAATATTAAAGGCAGTTATTCACTCATGGATGAATACAGTTATTGCATTTTTTATTTTCATCTCAAAAACTGGCTATTCAAGTGGAGATCTTGTAGATAACTTTTCTCTTATTGAGAGCAATGCACAGAAATGTCTATTTGATCCTCTTTAAAACAAAACACTACCACCTAATTCAGAAATTTCTACTCCTGTTTAGACAATCCTCATAAGATAGGCAACAAAATACTTTAATTTCCAGATGAGAAATTTATGATATCTATGATGTATGATGGTAAATGATTGATTTATGTATTAAAAATGGAAATAAAACAGTCATGATTACTGCTGTAGGTATGTCTAATGACTTCCCAATATTCTCCACTCTATTTATGGGAATAGAAACTGCAAGGATTTGTCAAAAAAAAATTTTTTTCAGAGGAAGGAGAAATTATTTTCAAAGATGGAGTTAAGTATTAGCAGCAGTTCCACCATAGCTCACCTCCCCCCAAAAGGTTGTTGTTGTTGTTGTTGTTGTTGTTGTTGTTGTTGTTGTTGCTGTTGTTGTTGTTGTTGTTGTTGTTGTTGTTGTGTTTTTATTGCTCTGGAAAAGACAGCCAAAGTGATTGTGTTGGCTGCCTAGCCACCATTCTGCTTCTTTGACAACAATGCATGCTGCCCCTAGTGTCATTCCAATGCAACATGGTGGTTGGGAAGTAGGCACCAAAAATGGTAGAGAAAATTTTGAAGCTGTTCAGCAAAATTGCCTTCTCTTTCTAGCACTATGTGTTTTGTTTTGTTTGATTTGTTTGATTTTTTAAAATGAGAAAAATGGCTCCTGAGTAATTTTTGTCCAGCACTTGTCATTCTACAGGTTCTCCACACCTTCCAAATCTCACCTTCTGGCTTATCTTTGTAGTTATATTCTTCCTCTGTTACAGAGGCTGCTTCTCTGTAAGTGCTGTAGGAGGCATAAGGGTGGGGTAGAGTTGTGTCTATTTCCCGGGGTTGTGCATTTGTTGTTTTCTTGCTGTTGTTATTTTGTTTTCCTATCACATACCCCTTAAACATTTTGTGACTTCCCCAAATGCTCACAGTGCCTAGTCTGAGAAAGGCCCTGTGGGTTGAATTACCTTCTGGTATCTCTGCCCATAGTATGATAACAGGAAATAAGGTGCTGTCAACTGTTACAGAGAAGACTGTATAATGAAATGGTATGCTATATGCACATGTCTCAGTTGCCTCGTAAGGAAGTTGCAGTAAAGATTCCAAAACGTCACCCTTAAGCACTTCTCTGAATTCTCAAATCTGTTGAAATTCTTTCTGAAGCTCGCCCTCGTCACTGTAGGAGCACTTCCATTGCTCCAGGGGGCTGCTCAGTCTTCACATTTTGGAGACCATATTGCAAATTAAATCATTATAGCAATTTACAGATTGTATGGCAGACTTAATCATTTGAAGTCAAATATGGGAGATCAATAATAGTGTTTCATGTTGAGTCTGCACTATAGGAGATGATGATTAAAGTTTAAGCTTCTTGGCAATGTTCTCCCAGAATAATGAAAGAGAAACCAATCTATTTCATCAAGCTTAGTTTTCCTGCCTATCACAGCAGATCTCCTTAGAACTTTTAAAATGCAAGATTAAAGAAATTAAATACACTTGCAGTTGCAGTTGCAGCCCATTATTTATAAAATTGTCCATAATCAATTTAATTATAGTTCATACTTTCAATCCATATTATTACATTACTTTCCTTTATTTTCAATAGCAGTAGGTTTAGGTGAATTAGAAAATTATGTCTGTAAATACAGAATGCATTTGGTTAGCTTTGTTTTTATGGGTATTGTGTTAGAACACATTTTCTATGGTAATCAGAGCTACTTTGCAGAGCTTCCTGAAAGTGTTCTGGGAATACTCAGGGTTTTTTTTCTCTTGTCCTCACAGCCTTGTCACTACTTTGCATATAATCACCTCTGAAAATTGTCTACGATTTTCAATTTCATTTTCTTCCCACAATGCAATGCAGCACAGTTTGGTCTGAGGAACTGCAGAGGATGCAAAATGGGGGCAAGGCTGACAACACAACTGCTGTTGATAGTGATACTGCTTGTAAGGCAGTGCATACATATAGAAGAGAAAGAAGAGCAAAAAGAGGTTTTGAGAAAAACAAAAGGGGAACGTCTTCCCTTAATTCTATGTTTGCAAATCAAGAGTGAAAAATTTTGAAAGGCCACTTTAGCACATCTCCAATATTCTGTCTCTAAGCTGTTATGTAAGTTGATCCGGAAGACATAGAATTTCTCTGGGACCCATCACATGGCATGGCAAAAGAAAGTAAGAAAAAATATCAAACCTTCCAGTGTGAAATTTTCTGTCTTAATTCTGCTTCAATTCCACAGGTAATTCATGTCTTTATTGAAGTTTGCCTTGGCATTACATGAACTACAATACAGCAGTGCACATCTGGACTTTCAAAATTCAATCTCCACCCTTTCTGCTGGCAGAGAAATTGGGGGAACAATTTCACCAAACATCTCCAAAGTTCTTCAGAGGTGGAACTCACCATTACCAGTAGTCGTAAAACAACGTTCTTTTCACCCTCAAAGATGTTTTTTAAATGGCCACTCCGAGTGGAAGCAATATCAGTTGTGTTGACAGATTGGCTACCAGTGCCCTTCTTTCACAATGTCCTGCAATTTGTGCTCTTCTAGACACTGGGATAGGGGAAGGGAACAGCCTCTTAAAAAGAGAGAGGAAAAGGGAAGGAACGGGGAAAGTAAATTTCTTCCATTTTTAAGGCAGTAAGTTAACTAAAACTCTCAGAATTTTGTTGTGCCTCTAAGGCACAATGTCTTTTGGAAATTATGACTCAGCACACTTCAGTATTTTCCCTCGATTTTCCAGCTGCTACATTCTGAGGCATCATTTTGTTTTGACCTCAGATGCTTGTAGAACAGCTCTCTCCTTGTAAGCCAAATAGCAAGTACTGTATAAGAGTGTTGTGTCCAGCTTCTAGAAAAAGGTAAAGCAACGTGGTCTGCTTATATACCGCCCCATACCACTCCAAGTAGTCTCTGGGCAGTTTACAGTTTTAATTACAGTATGCAGGCTACACATCCCCCCCCAGCAAGCTGGGTACTCATTTTACTGAACTCGGAAGGATGGAAGGCTGAGTCAACCATGAGCCGGCTACTGGGGATTGAACCCCAGGTCGTGAGCACAGTTTTACTTGCAGTACAGGCATTTAACCACTGTGCCACGAGGCTCTTAAAACCAGAAGTGTGCTATAATGTGTCCTCCACTTCACCCCCAAATTTGCTTCTCCCTTAAAAGTTTTCCAATTTCTCCATTTGTTCTTAAGGCTCTTGAGAATTTTTTTTAAGGCGGTGACATTATGCAACTTGCCCTTGATCATCCGAAGTTGGCCAAACAGGCTACATTTGTTTTTCTTTTTATTATATATCTCTTAACCATCTCACATCTTTCCTGGATGTCCTTCATCTGGAACTAAAAATCCCATGGTAAGAGTTATCTTTTCAAGTCTTTCCTTGGTATTTAATGTGGGGAGCTGTTTAAGTATCAGAAATGAGGTCCTTGCCGTAAAGTTGATTGCATAGTCAAAAACAACTCGTATACTGTACATGGAATTTTCAGCCCCTTCATATGTAAGGTAACAAAAGAATTCTGAACCTCACTGTGAGGATTTTTCTGAAATTTCTCCTGTTTGGGCATTCTTCCCAAAGGGTTGTTTCTAACCAAAGTGAACAGGGGTGGCCAAAATTCCCATGGTAGAAAGTTTTTGGCACAGCACTGATCTGTAATGTGTAGTCATAGTAACCATAAGAACAGGTTAAATGAGAATCAAGACTTGCTCCTGAGGCTAGGACCAAAATGGATTAAGGCCCTGCCATTTTCTCATCTTGTTAGAATCTTTGTCAAAAGAATGAGGATTAGATGTGGCTAATGCCTCTCTCTTTAATAGCAAACTATATTGTGCTGACCTTTACAATGTTATCTGATTTGTTTTGCTGAAGAGCCAGGAGACTGTTCAATCCACTTCCATTTGCCTAAGAGGAAGAGGTGGACAGGCAATAAAATTAAAGGGTACAGGAAAGGTTAAAATATAGGATAGTCCTTTCTGCAAACGGAACCTCAGCAAGAAAAGAGGAAATCCATGAAGTGACAATCCATCAAATATTCACAGTTTCAGATAAAGAACCTGAGCATTTGCTCTGATTTAAATTGCTCTTTTAACTCTGCAGTAGTGAGAAAATTATGTCAATGCAATTAATCCAATTCTGCAAAATGGAAAGCAATAGACATTATGGCATTAAGTGGAGTGGATGTGCCCTAGTTAAATTCCCAGAACTTTACAAATCGAGTTCTAGCTTAAAACAATAAATCACAATGAGCCTATTCATACTTTGTATTTATGTTCTGGTAGTAACTTTAAAATATTTATTTTAATTTTTCTATAATAATATTCCAAAATCATTTTGCTTTTTCCCCACAATGGTCATATTGTGTGATGAAGAATGTTATTCTTTTTCAGAATAATACTATTATTTGCTTCTTGCAGTCTTTATGTTTCAAAGGTGAAAGATCCCTTCAGTAAAACATTTAAAGACACTTCTTTCTTAAATGTTATCCAGTTTTTATGTTAACTGATCTTTCAGTGGCAGAAGCTGCTGCAGTAATCTGATAATGTGCCATTTGTGAATCTGGTTGCACATGATAAGATCATTTCCAGGTTTGGTGTTCTACACTAGTGTAAATATTAACTCAGAGTACCATTCAATCAAATGTGAAGTGTTCTTCCAGTGGGAAATACAAATGTCCATGAATTATCTGGAATACTATCATTCATGTTTGTCTCCACATTGGCATTAAATTCTTTTCAAATGTATAGATTTAATTTCCATCAAAATGGTGTATCATGTAGAGATTATTTGATTTTAATTTGAATTGATAACGCTTTTCCCCATCAGCCTTTCCTACCCACTGCTCACCTCCTTCCTTCCCTCCCTCCTGATAATAGGGTCAGAAGAAGAGGGGGGTTGGAGAGAGAGGGGGAGAGAGAGAGATCCCAAACCTGTTATCTTCTCTTACCACCAAGCAAGATAAGCAGCTGCTCAACTTCTCTCTCTGATGTCCCCTCAACAATGGGGAAAAATTAAAAAAGGGGGAGGAGATTGTTCTCTCTCTCTCTCTCTCTCTCTCTCTCTCTCTCACACACACACACACACACACACACACACACACACACACACACACACACACACACTCCAAGCAAAATTATGCAGAACGGAAAACAACTGTTGCTATTTCACTGCTGCCGCCACCACTGCCTCCGACCTCCCCACATTGCTGGGCTTGGCTTTGGGACCCCTGATCCCAACGCTGCTTTTTGACAGTCCCCTTAGTTCCCTCGCTTCCGTGCCTAGCGGGAGAAAGGAAATGTAACACAGCAAAGGGGAGAAGCTTTGGGGCACTCGATCCCAGTGGGAGAAACAAAAGCAGTGTCGAAAAGCAGAACACAGCAAAGCAGCAAAAAGGCTTTCCCATTTTTCTGTTTTGCTTTTGGTCAGCCATGTTGATGCATGGAAATCCAAGAGACTTTTCACTGGGTTGCACCGCAGGCAGGGTGGTCTTGCCACCATGGTCGCCAGCAAGGTGCTCTTGCCGGGGTCCAAAGTGATGTGACGTGACAATGCCCACCACCTTTGCAGCTTCTCACGAAAGGCTTCCCCACTTTTTCTCTTGGATACCTGTGAAGCTTCAAAGGTGGTGGCCACTGCCAGGTTGTGCCACCTCAGTTCCCAGGAAGAGCGCCTTGATGGCAACCACAGCATCCCGACCAACCTGCCTGCTGTGCAACCCAGCACTTTCACCCAGCTGGCTCCCCAAAAGGAGATGGGTAGTAGGGAGTGGAAGGCACTATGGTGAGGATCCCAAAACACAGTTTCCCATAGGAATGCACTGAAAACCAATTAATCTGTTCCCTATTTTTACTTTTTCTGGACCTCCAAAATGGATTAATTGGTTTTCCTATGGGAAATCTCATTTTAGTTTATGATTTTTTTAAAGTACGAAACGGACCACAGACTGAATTAATTTCATAAACCAAGGTACCACTGAACTTCAAAATAAGTGTAGTGCTTCAATGTTATTGCTTGAGTTTTAGGCCTAGGGATTATATGTTAGAATGCCAGAGGATGATTGCACTTCTTGTGCCTCCAACATGGTTACTTGTTTTAATCAAGCAACAGACAACTTGTATGCATCCAGATATGCTTTCAGCCCTTATCTGAATTGCCAGTGGTGCAGGATTATGTGCGTTGCCATTGAACACATCTGGAACACCCCAACACCCCAACTCTGTTTTTCACAATGATGGTATTTTTACACTGCGATCAAGGCAAATTATTCCAAACCATATAAAATATTAAGAGGAAAGCATATAGCAGTGGTTAGCTGGATAGCTCAGATTTTGGCTGTAAATCCAGGGGCTGGGAATTTGTGTTACACTGGGCCTCGTGTAAATTGTGCCATCCTGTGTGACCTTGCACAAGCTACACAGTCCTGGTGTGCCCCTAGAAGAAGGAAATAGTAAATCACTTGGTGAAAAGGATTGCCATAAGTCAGAACTGACTTGATGGCATATGATTAGAAAGCAATCATTTCATACCTTTCATAACACCAAACACTCTCAATGAATCTCAGTCCCAGCACCTTTTCTTTTTCAAATGTTACTTATAGATTTGTTGTAATTCTGTTATATCATTTAAACTAAGCAGGTGGGTAGAGCAAACAGAGGATTAGGGAAACCATAGAGCACCCAAAGTTAATATGGGTAAAATTCAGTGACACATAGGGGTTAAACAGAGCGTGAGAATGAAGGGAAACTGAAATCTGAGTAATTTTCATGAAAACCCCCAGTCTCTCCTAGATTGCTTCTATTGTGGTGTGGGGTTAGTGATTCAGCAGTGATTTCAGCTCAGAGACAATGCAGGCTGGAGACAGCTTCAAGTGAACAGCTCTTTAATCAGGGAGAGACAAGACTGAGGACTGGGGAGAGGGAGGTACATTTATAGGGGCCAGGACTGGCTAGGAAAAGATACATTTTGGAGGGAACAATTACAACCAATCACAAGGCTGCCTTTTGGCGGGAACCAATAGGATTGAAGATCCAAATGCAGCAACTAGAATCAACCAATAGGCCTGTTCCCTTTGGAACAGGAAGGCAGTTACTTCAACAAGCAATTACAGATCAATACACAACAGCTTCTATGTCCCCCTCTGCAGTATGTGCTTTGTCTTTTCAACCTTTGTTTTTAAAAGAATCAGAAAAAGCCCGAATGGTTTCAAAGAAACAATACAAATGCAAGAGCAGGTGGCACCCTTATTTAATCACTAAAAATATCAAGTCTCCCGTTTGCTTGATTTTTTTTTTTGAATGATTTCATATATCCTTGCGGTTTGGAGGCAAACAGCAATGGCTTTTTAAATGCTTCCTTAGAAATGGAAGAGTTTATTCAGTGGAGTCACTTGGTATGACTCATGACACTTTTACTATCACAGGAACTGTTTGGTAGGAGAGAATGCTAGGTCTACTTTTCTAAGTAATCAGTGTCCAAAGTGTTTTCATTTCCAACAACGAATGAGTTATTTTGAACCTGAAGTTATTTTTTCTTCGCGTAATCCAAGGCAAAGAAAAGCTTAATATCTTATCAAGGATAAATAAATATTCACAAATATATAAGTAAGCGTACCACCCCTCGCATCACTTGTCTCAGAAGAAGACCAACTTTGTGAAGAAGTAATCTTCCTGTGTCCATGGTGCCTTTCCACACAATTTGGAATCCTGACAATTCAGGAATCCTGGATGGAGAGAGAGCTTCCAAAAATCATAGGAACTGCCATACACAGAATCAGATCACTGATTTGTCTAGCCCTGCATTGGCAAGCCACAACTGACAATGTTTCTCCATGGTTTCAGAAAGGAATCTACACATGCCTTAATTTAAGGTCTGTAGTCTATAGTGTTCTTCCATCTATTTACTATTCAAGGCCAATCCTACTTAGCTTCCAAAACAGACATAATCAAGTCTATCCAGGTTGATATAGTATCCTGACAAATATTAACCTGCTTATATGTGAAAGAAGGAAGTGAATTCTGTTTGTTTGATTCATTCCAGCTATGATGATTATGCCCCTACAGAAACTACGTGTACAACCAGAGAATAAAGCCATCTATTGAATATGTGCTCACCAGAGACCTCAAAGAGAATAAAACTAGATCAGCTATATAGTTCCAAGTCTAGGAGTTAAATGGCTGAATTCAAACAAATATAGCACCTATTTTCTGCATTTTAAATGTTCAATAAAGGTTGCATATGGTATAAGCAATTTCTGTATTGAATTGGGTATCAGAATAAATAGATTGTATCTTGGCTTTCTGAAGACTACCTGTTGTTCTCCTCAAGGACCAAATTCCAGTGTAGTAATCTTTGAAATGAACTTTGTCACATATGTGCCTCAGGATAATCAGAGGCTTATTTCTATTTGCTGGCATGGTGTCTCTGAAGTAGGAAGTTGCCATCTGTTAGTTTGTTCCAATCTAGCAGAATATGGAATGAAATAGTCAAGCAGAATGTTTCAACCAGAAGGGTTCAAAAGCATAACATATCTTATTTGCCACAGGTTACAGGAAATTACTTCCTTTAAGGCTTCCACTGGGTTCAGCTAAAGAATTAAATTCTGGATATTCTACATTTGGGAGGTTGAGCTATATTTTTGTGAGTCATGTATATGCCACAATTTAAGGGATAAGTTGCAAAATTAAGAAAATAAATATTTTTTCAAGATTTTTTTCTTGCAAATCTTAAAATATACTGCACATGTGCATCCTATTTAAAGTGTTGGCTTAACTGAGGAGATAAGCATTAGCTGGGTGCATCCTGTTGTCAAAATGTGAAGTAGAAAATCTATGGACCATGAAAAACTATTTCCAGAAAGAAATGTAGGAAATGAACTTTGATTATACAGTGAACATAAGAACATAAGAAGAGCCATGCTGGATCAGGTCAAAGGCTCATCTAGTCCAGCTTCTTGCATCTCACAGTGGCCGCACCAGATGCGTCTGGCAGTGCACAAGACTAAATATCTGTCTCCTGATACCACTCCCCTGCATCTGGACCTTGAAGTACCTTGGTTTCAAACCTGGAGATGACACATCCACATCATGGCTTGTAACCTATGATGGCTAGCAGGCCATTGCGAGCAAGAAGGGTGAGGAGGCACATTAATGGACCAGAACGGGTGGCAATTTTACTCCTGGCTGCAATTAAAATGGGAATGGGGCCTTTTAGGTCCAGTTCCTTCCATGAGCATTTTCCCTCCCTCTCCACCTTTTTGGGACATACTGGTTTGCACTTTGCTACAGAGGTTCTTGGTTGCACTCTAGAAAATGATTATACTTTCTCTGTCACAACTCAGGTGGTGGTTTGGGGCACTGGGATGGATCCAAGCAGCCAGAGGTCAGCAGGTGGGGACCTGCATGTCTTGGTTGGTATGGAATCCCTCAATGGGAACCAGAGATGGGGACTGTCATAATTGGGGTGGGATAGATTACCCCTGCCCCTGGATGGCAAGGAGCCATGGAGTGGCATACGTCCATGGGGTCTCCAGGAAACCTGTCCTCCCAAGTGGTCTCAAGGGAAGGCCGTCTCAACATGGTGGTGTCACATCAGGAGGCATTGGGGTCTCTGACGATCAGGAATCCAAGCCAATGCTTGCCAATTTAACTGCTATTGTAATTAATAAAGTTGTGGCCTTTTTACTCCACTTTTAGCAGACGTGTCCAAATTTCGGCCCTCCAGATGTTTTGGACCACAACTCCCAGAATTCCAAGCATGTATCGCCAATGACAAAGGACTGTGGGAGTTGTGGTCCAAAACATGTGAAGGGCCGAAGTTTGGACACCACTGACTTATAGTGCGTTTCTTTTATTTAAAATGCTAGGGCCTGCTTAGCAGTAGGTCAACAGGGATTTTTTTTTCCTTTAGGGGAAATATTCCTGCATTTCCTTTATTTTTGTAACTCTTATTCAGGCCTTTACAGGAGGTGTCATTTTTTATAATTTATTTTTTTAAGCTTTCATTATTTCTTTTTAATTCTTCCCCTCAGATCCCCCATTTTTTTATTTTCCATAGTCTTCTCATATCCTGGCCACTGAGCATATTCATTCCACACAGGTCAGTTTGGATCTCTACATCAATAGACCAATGTGGAGTGAATATGCTCTTAATGCTAAATTAAGCATGTTTAGCTTCTCAAATCAAGATCAAGGGCTGCTTGGAACTGCTCTCCCATAGATACCACCGCCATACTGTATAAGTTCCCTTGGGAATACGGTGCAGTATACTGTATAAATATTTGAATGAATGAACGGATGGATGCATGAACAAAATTTGTTGCAGATATATTCATATGACATTTCGGTCAAATGTGCATTTATATAATAGTTCAGTCAGTGGGTTAGTTGCTTAATATGTAGCTATTTTCATGCCCTTTTAAAAGGAAAGCTACTGTATTATACTTTTGCCTCTGTATGAACCATTCATGTGCAGGGAAAAAGATGAGAGGAAAGCATTTGTAAACAATAATGAGAATATTACAGTGATGCAACTAATGAAGGTGCTACAACAAAAGAAATAATGATCTTCCATTTGGCCAATGTTATACATGAACTGTCGTCACAGCAATAGGAACGACTTCACAGTAGGAAAATACTATTAATACTATTAATGAAGGTCATGGTACTCCAGTTGAATAGATGTGCTTTTGGTGTACACTCTTGTTAAAGAACATCACAGAGATGAAGCAAACTATTTGCTAGAATAAATTGCCCTATATTTGGACAGTATATTCAATGCCTAAAAAATACTGTTGGATTATAAATATCTGAAAATTGGACAGCTGAGTCATAGTCTCAGGATGTAACTTTTTCAAGCTTTCTTCTTCCACTCTTTATCAAATAGAATGGTCCCCAACCTTCAAACTCCAGATGTTCTTGGACCAAAACTCCTCAAAGCCTTCACCACTGCTTGTGCTAGTGAGGATTTCTGGGAGTTGTGGTCCAAAAACATCTGGGGGCTCCAGATTGGGAACCATAGATCTAATTGGTTCTGTGGAAAGAGCCAATCAGCTGGACAGTAGGAATGCCTGATCCCTTTGCTAAATGATAGAAGGTTCAAATCTCTTTATCCCTACATGTTGAGATCTTAATGTCCCTCAGTGTACTCCCAGTTACTTTCTGAACAAGGCATGTGTGCCTGCACTGATTTGAGAGGTCAAGGGGAAGGTAATGTGTGGGAGACCATGAAAAAGGGAGAAGAGAGGTTTTGTGTATTCATGTACTGTATTTATTTATGAAAATAATTATATTCCATTGTACAACAAAAAGGCCTTATGAGAGCTGCAGAAAATAAAGCAGTTTGAAACAGTTTGAAATTGAAAGCTGTTTGAAATTATTTAGAACAGTTTAAAATAATTAGAAACATGCACATTTTAACTGAATTGCCACACATTGTAAATCTCTGTATGAGAAATGTTTATTGTTACATTCCATCATGTTAGAACCAATTTATAGTAACCCTAATAGGGCTTTCAAAGTTAGCGCCTTATACCAGTTCCATTCCTTCAGTAAATTTCCATGACCAAGGAAGGAATTGAACACAGGTCTCCTAGTTTCTCACTATACTATTCTATGCTGAGAATGTGTGGAAAATGAGGGGAGAATGTTTTCCACAAATGTGAAATTTCTTTGGAAAATGGTACTAATCTAGACCAATCTTGAAATCTTTGTGCAGTTCCATCATAACAGAAGGTACTGTATAGCCTCAAGAGGATTTTGAGAAGTACTGAGCAAATCTGTTGTCCTGTACCATACCACTAAATACAACTAAATGTATCCTGACTTCCAAATTCCCAGATTCCCATACTAATGTGTAGTTTTTATGTCCCTCCTATTTATGGTCTTTATTGAAATAAATGATACACATGTACAATATGTCAGGCACTGGGGAACCCGTCAGAATGGATGGGATCTATCAGTTCTGGTGGAATTAAAAACCTTGGTTGTCTAAATTGTTTAACAAAGTCTTTAGCAACCCTCATAGTACTATAGGATTCTTCACATAAGGAATAACCTATCTTTCCTATAAATCTAGCAGTTGTTCTGATCTTAAAAACTACTAACCTGTCACCTGTTTATCTACAAATTACAAGCTGTTTACATAACTTATCTCCCAATAACACAAAATTTTATCAAATGCATCTGCTTTCTAACAGACCAACACAAAGACTCCATCAATCCTATGGTGGTAAGAAATTGCTCACTATTGATTCCTTCATATTGAAGAAACTGCAGAAATCTATGCTTATCTTGATTAACAAAAAGCATTGAATTACGTGTCCCACTCATTGCTTCTTGAAATTTGAAGATCTACAAAATCAATTATAGAATGAAGGACAAAAGATGCAGAGACCTCCTCTCTAAAAATCTCCTTATCAGAAGAAATGTGTTGGGGGTGGTGGTGAATCTTTAAGCCATTTTTGTTCCATTTGTCTTTGTATCCATGGTATAGATAGCTCAGTAATAGCAATTAAAGGCTGCAAACCTAATTATCAGATAAAAGTTCTTGATATTTATCACTTAATGCATATGTCATATACAAAATTATTTGCAAGCTCTGCTGATAGATTAAATAGTCTCATAAATATCACTGAGACAGTACAGATATAAAATGAATTTTGGTGCTGTTATAGTATACTGTATGTGAAAAGACACAAATTCTCAGTAGGCATTAACTATGAACTCGCAAATGGATAATTTATACAATGCTTAGAGGAGCAGAAAAACTAGATATATAGGGACCCATGAAAATCTCAATACAATTTGCAAGGGAATTTAAATTATTATTCAGGAACAAGTGATTTGGTAGAATGAAGGTAGTCATCATGACAAAACTCAATGCAAAAGTTACTTCTGTTAATAATTGGGCAACCCCTGTATTAATGTATTGTTTTGGAACTGTGAACTGGAAGTACTGTGATCTTATTATTTACCTTACTTTTCATGTAAAATAAAAACAGTGTCATCAGCCCAAGATGTGCATCCAACATTTCTATAACCCCCAGGGAAAATAGTCAAACTTCAAAGCTCTTTCTCCATCAGCACAATTGCATTTCATTGGATGATAGTAGAAAATTAATCAGTATTGAACTTTGCACATGAAAATCAACTTGCATTCATAAGCAACTCATGATGCAGGAATGTTTGGCCTGAAAAATAATTATAGGGACAGCTTCCCAGATTCCTTCTGGATAATAATGTCAGTAAGCTAGAATTAAATCTGTCACTTAAATTATGCTGTCTTCAGACAGAAACTGAGGGATTCATACATGCAAGCCAAAACTGAGTTATTTGCACAGGACATTGTAGTTATGAAATAAAATGTAACTGATATAGAACCAATTCACCATATCATAGCTGGATGTCACAAGCCTAACCCACATGCTAAAATCATTTTTCAGCAGTTGACCAAATCATACTATTTATCTCTCCTTTTAGCACATTGTAAATTCCAGCCTCCCCCAGTTTTAGAAAAGGAAACCATAACATTATACTGAGACCAATATGTTTAAAACAGTTGATTTTAGGGTTGTCAGAAGTTATAGTACAGAATAGAGATTGGCTGGAAACAAAAAAATGGTGTTTCAGTTTTTCGTTTGTCGTTGAGAGGTCTGTTTCAGTTCGTTTCCATTTGTCGTGAAATTTTGGAAAAATTTCGTTACCATTTTTCATTTTTTCGTTTGTTGTTTCTACCCGCTTTTGTGCAATTTTTAAAGCATTTCCATGCGCAGGCATCCCCCAACGTCCCAGACCAGAGGGAAAACACTAAAACAATGGATGCTGGCAGAGACACAGTATAGACTAGGTATGCAGGGAGGCTGCAAAGGCAGCGGTGGGCGTTGCCCAGGGTGCAAGGCAGCCACAGAGTGACTGCACTGTGGGGCAAAGGAGGGTACTCACCAAGAGGTACGCAGCACGCATGCACACAGGGAGGCTGCAGGACTGAAGCTAGAGTCGCAGAGATAGCAATCCCACCCTAACTCCCACCAGAGACTGCGAGGAGGGGGGGCTGCCAGACCTTTTTATGCCCTCTGTGGCTGCCAGACCTGTCCGCCCAGTCTACAACCTGGGCATGCTATTGGTTGAATATGATCCCATCACATGGCTTGCCTCCATTTTGTGGCTGGTGCAACATCCATTTTAAAGGGGAAAGAAAAATACATTGTGATGGGAGAAGACAAAAACAAACGTTTTAAGGACCCCAACCCCCCTGGTAGGTATTATCAGGCAATATAAATAATTATCGCTGCGTTTTTACGGATGTCCAGGGCGTTTTTTAACATTTAAAACAGCTCATTTCATTGCGCATCGCCATTAACGGAAACGAAATGTAACAAGCACAATTTTCGTGGTTCTGTTCATTTTGTTGCATTTTCATCACAATTTTCGTTTGTCGTTTCATTACGTAACGGAAATGACAAACGGTAATGGAAACGAAAAAATGTTCATTCTGTTCCCATCTCTAGTACAGATTAAGCAATAATACCAATAAACAATATCATCAACAAATTCCATACTAATTTCAGCAACTGGAATACCTCCAAAATCTCTGATTACCAGCTTAAAACAATTGCCAGTAAATGCTAATTAGCTTTCTGAAATTCAATAATCAACATGTCATCTTACTTGCAAGGTTTTAGGACATGGCTCCTAATATTCAGGCTTGGGGTTTTGGTTCTCCCCCAAGCACCAGCAATACTGAGAAGTAAGGAGTGCAATATAATAATAATAGTGTAATAGAACAGGTACTTGAAGTACTGACAGAGTATGATGCTGGTAGCATCTATGTATTGTAAATGCTACCAAAGCTCTAGAAACAACACATGAAATAAATACATAGAATAGGAATTACTCAGTACTAGATGGGAAAAGGCTCTAGTCTCTAAATATTCCAATCAAAGACAGATTTAATGTTCATAAAACAAAGGCCAAATACGATTAACATTTGTTAAACATGTTTACAGGAAATGGCAAATTTACCCCTCTGTGCAACATAAAAGACTCCAAAGGGTTTTTTTTCTTGCTTCTCTGGTGAACAGTGTGGCATTGGTTCACACAGCATAAGAATTAGCAATGTTTCCATGGTTGCCTTTGGCAATGCTATTGGAAATACTGAGTAACACTGTAGAAGGATTAAGACAATCAATTATTTTGATGTGATGCCAGCCACAATCATGGAAGACCAGCAAAGAGAACAAATCTCTAGAGAAGCTATGAGAGTTGCATGGCCTCCATTGGATGACCTTGGCTTCTTATATTATAAATGTTAGCATTCTTGGAGAATAAAAACCCAGGATATATGACATTTCTCAGCAGTATTACATCAATATTTATTTACAAATGTACATTTCTCTACACTGTTGTTTTTAAGTGCCACCACAAAGTAAATGTTGAGGTTATTAAGATATCTATTGCGATTACGCAATATCTATCTATCTGTCTGTCTGTCTGTCTGTCTGTCTGTCTGTCTGTCTGTCTGTCTGTCTGTATGTATGTATGTCTGTCTGTCTGTCTGTATGTATGTATGTATATGCAATATGCAGTTTACAAACTGAAAACAGTATGCATTTTTTTAAAAAAGAAATGTTACTAACTGCTATGTTCACATCCACCACATGAAAGAAATAAGAGTGTTCAAATGGCACCTTGTGACCCTTGAAATCTGACCCTGTTCATCCTGAAAGAGATCTGACTGGATTCATAGGACTACAACCTTTGTCAATTAATAGAAAATAGGGCCACTCACGAGTCAAAGTGAGCCAGATCCATAAAATGGCAGATTATGGGAATACTGCTGCATGCCTGTCCAGCCCTCAAATATTCATGTGAACAGATGGGGGTTAAATTCCAGTTTTCATGGAATGAGATATGTTCAACTCTCAGAAATGTATGTTATTGATTCAAATATAGGAAATACATTGAATGAATGAACAAATGAACAAATGAACGAATGAATGAATGAACAAATGAATGAAAGAACGAATGAATGAACGAACAATGAAAGAACGAATGAATGAACGAACAAACAAACAAACAAACATATGAGTGAATTATACCTAAGGTTCCAAGAAACACTTCCTGGTAAAACACTATTCGTTAATGTAACCTACCATTCAGCAATATATGGTGTACATCTGCCATGGATCTCTTGGAACTATTGTATTTTTTCCTTTTCACATGGAACCCAGCTTCAAACAAATTGACACATTTTTATGGATTAATATGTATTAATTTTGATTTACAAAACCCTCATTAATAAATAGTAATTTATTGAATTAAACATTAAGTTGAGAGATGAAATTGCAAATCATTACACAAGGCTTCGGGGAGCAAAGAAAGATGTCACATATTCAATATGATGTCCTGAAAGTGAAGCTCCTTTAGTTAGAGATAGCACCTGGCTACACAGGTACTATCTCTAACTAGACCAGATCAGACATGATTAAGTGAAAGTAGAAGGGGCACTATAATGCCTTTCCAATAGGTAAACAGATAATTGCAAGTCCACATGGCAGAATGACGTATTCCAGGGAGAGATTTTTCTGTACATCAATTTATTTTGAAATAATTGCAAAATTGATAGTGTTAGGATTACCATAAACTGATAACATGACATATGCAACATATTGTTGATCAAAGAAATTAAAGCAGGCAATGAAGGGGGTGGCAATGTCATAATAACTTTCTTACCTGAACTTGGCAATAACAGACAAAAAGCCTTCTCCTCACACCCCTGAAGGCTGTCATGTGTTAAGGCACCAGATCAAGTTTCATGAAATTCCTAGACTTTCCTGGAACTCCAGATGATGAAGCAAATCTCCGGACAAACAGGACATCATGAATCTGGTAAACTCTGTACTTTTCTAGCTGCCATCCAGATGTCATCCCTTCTACTGACGTGTTTTTAGTTCATCCATGTTGCAGTACAATTTAATGATCTTGCTGTCATTTCTGTTGATTTTTGTGCAACTGTTTTTGTCTTGTAGCTGTTTTAATCTTGCTCTGAACTGCCATGAGCCCCAGTCCAGGGAAGAAAATGTAACAGAAGTCAAATCAAGAAATAAATCAAACATCAAATTCCTGTCCCCTTTCATCATTTGCTGCTTCCCCTTGTTTCCCATTTGACTAAGGGTGGAGAGACAGGAGATACACACTGGAATTAGAGTGCATTGCATATCTCACCTTTCACCCAACTATAAGGACAGGAGACACTTAGCTCAGACACAAGAGAGGGAGCCTGGGGATGGCAGAAACATATTTTACAGTATATATATATATATATATATATATATAGTGGACCCTAGTATAACAATCAGTTTGTATAACATAAAATTTGTACAACATAAAAAATTCCAGAGATAGGGGAAATTTGCTTAACATAATCGCCTATGGGGCAAATCTGTACAACATAAAAATAGGATCACTCTGTTTTCAATGCATTCCTATGGGAAATTTGTATAAAGGAAAATTTGCTTAACATAATTTCATTTGGAACGAATTAATTCCTTAATACAAGGTAGCACTGTATTCTGTATTGTGAGTCTTGTCAATAGTTTCTAGATTGTTCTTCAGGTGTGCTACCAATTGTATTGCTAGCCACATTTCTTATCAGGCAATAGTGCTAAACCCAGATTTTCCACAGGCTTGGAATACAATGCTTGGAAAAGTCTAAGACTGGCCTTATCATAAATTAGCAGGATATGTTATCTGTCCGTTTCAATATAACTAGATCTCTGGTATACTAAATGGAGGTGGAGGTAGAGAAGTTCGTATCAAATGCTTACAAAAATAATCAGAAGAAGAAAGTAGGGGAAAACTGTAGTATGAGTTTTAGAGCCACATCTAATCCTCCTAAAGATATAGCTTGTACATTTTCTGGCTGATCAGTCCTAGTCAGGAAGTAGTTACATCAAGTAATTACAAAAGCAAATGTGTACACTGAAATGGCAAGTGTGAACACTGAAATTGGGAATATAAAATTACACAAAAAGGAGCTGGATGTTGGGATGTCCTTTTGGGCATATGCTAGTTCAATACAAAAACCTCTAATTTATGAATGTGGGATATCGTGCTTGCATATTCAAAACACAATTCATAAAGTGACACCAAACAAGAAAAAAATATCAAAAGCTGACTCCTTTTTTCATCACTTACCCATTTTCCGCCCAAACAGAAAGCAATTCTCATGACTGTTTTCAGTACATGTAAATGGTAGTAAGCACAGGAAGGTATCCCGTAGACCATCAGGACTGCTGCCATTGGTGTTGTAGACATTCAGGCTGCCCTTTTCTATGTAAAGCTTGGCATCCTTTTTCCTGCTGGTAATGCAGGCATGTTATTGTGCAGCAATATTGAGCTATTTCCTTTGCAGAATGTTGATTTTCTCTGCTACAAATTAATGTAGCCACACTACCACTATATTGGATTCACAGGTGTCCATATATCATATGAAGCCAGGCAGAACTGTACTTTTACAAAGTTGTTTCAGTGTCTGCAGTTTGAAAATACTGTCTTTTCTTATGTAAACTAACATTGTGTGTCAAGCAGGGATGGAGAAACCTGGGCCTGGCTTCTAACTTTGAGGAAATATAGTATTTAAATCATGAGGGGTCTCTCTTTTTGCTTACCTGTCAAGGGACATCACTACCATATTGGTGTTGGACTTAAAATATCAATTTGAGAACTGTGTGTGAAAAGTCCAGGGTACTTACATGGGAATCTGTTTCAGGAAGCCTCATTATATTTCTAATATTCACCCAGAATGTAGGTGCCTGGTTACTTTGGATTCAATGTCTCTTCACAGCAGTCTGTGTTGGAGGAGGGGGAGTATCAATATGAAATTCAACTGGCTATTTTGTTTCTGTCCTTCCTAGTGTTTGTCTCATCTGATTTGCAAGTTACTTTACCATTCTATGGAACTCCCTGCCACAGGATGTGGTGATGGCATCTGGCCTGGATGCCTTCAAAAGGGGATTGGACAGATTCCTGGAGGAAAAGTCCATCACAGGTTACAAACCATGATGGAGATGTGTAATCTCCAGGCTTTAAACCAGGGAACTTCAAGGGCCAGATGCAGGGGAGTGGTATCAGGAGACAGATATCTAGTCTCATGCGCTCCCAAACACATCTGGTGGAGCCGCTGTGAGATACAGGAAGCTGGACTAGATGGGCCTTTGGCCTGATCCAGCATGGCTCTTCTTATGTTCTTATGTTATGTTCTTATGTTCATTTACAGACCCAAATGAAGTTTCTCTTTTTGGGACCTTCCATTGGAGCTATAAATGCTAGAATGTGCTTATGTTTGATAAATTGTAGAATTTCACTATTTTTCTTTGGCACATGGAAATTGATGTGTTATACACAGAGAAGAGCGGGAAGCAGGTAAAAGTCCAGACAAATTCAGGATTTCCCATTTCACATAAAGTCACGAGAGCCTTCTTTTCTAGTAACCAAGTTGCATCAAAGTGTGTGTTCATGATCGTAAATAGTTGGAAATTGCAGCAATTTAGTGTTAACTGAAAAAAGAAATCGTAACACAGAGAGACAACTTAGCACAAGAGCAAGAAGGAACAATAAAATTACCTGGTACATGACAAAGAGTGCTGATGTAGGAAATCCTGAAACACATACATATACTAAAGTTATGCTGCTTCTGTGACATTTTCCCACTCAATGGCAAGTACATTTCAAAAGTCCATATTCCTTTGAAAGTGCTGTTTTATTTCAGGGACCTAGATGTGTTTCAGAAACAGACATCTGGTTGTTAATTCAGATAAACTGCGAGTCCTTGGCTACCCGCCCCATTTCTGTTCGAGGTCAAGCCAAGAACTTCAAGAAGCAGAAGCCTTTGCTGTGTGCCCCAGGATTATAGAACAGGGCACCACTTTGGCACTGCACACCCTCAATGACTTTCGACGGGGCTCTGAAAATTAATTACATTGTCAGGAAACCATCTGGGAGCTGATACACAGGAAATTTGTATCAGAAATTGCTGCTGCAGCTAAATTGGTTTATCACTGAGAGTATGTTTTCTGGTTTTAACTGGAGTAGGAACTGGCAAACCACTCCAGTATTCCTGCCAAGAAAGCTCCATTGACATGGAGTTACGAAGAGTTGGTCATGACTGTAACGACACAACGCAACAACACAAGCCACCAGGCATGCAGCAGAGCAGCAAAGCTGTTGCTGCTGAATTGGTGCTTGTGTCAAAAAAAAACAAACCCTTATGGATATTTCCTTAATATCTTTATAATCTATACTAATAATGATCTTGGATCTCCAGAACTCAAAGGGACCCTACTGATAATCTAGTCCTGCTGTTTGCTTGAACCCCACTAAGGAATCAAACTCCCAGCCCTCTGGCTTTGCAACGATACCTACCCATTAGTGAAAGTATCCATAAGGGTTGGAGTCTTCTTCAAACCCAGCTGTTTGTGACAGACTTAGCACATGCAGTTTGACTTTTTCAGTGGTGCTGCGAAGGGCTAGCCAGGACTTCCCTTTGCAAGCATCAGTTGGCTATTCAGAGTAGAATAGCCACATTTTGTGTAATGACTAAACATCCATTAGCTGGAAAAGTCTTGCTACTGTTTAATCAGGCTTTGAGCAATGCCAGCCCTCAACAAGATCATGGATGAAATGTCAGGATAAAAGGGTTTCATATGGGAAATTTCTAAGATTCCATTGATTTACATGCAGTTGGGTAAATCAATGGCATCATCATGAAAAGAAGCAAATCTTTATGTATTCAGATATGACACTTCGACCCTTCTTGTTCATTTTAACAAGTTTGTTGATGCCAGTTTTTGATAAGCTCACAGCCTGTATGTGAGTATATTGGGAAACTGAACAGTTTGGCTTGCAGCCACCTACACAGCATCTGTAATGCCATTCTTGATTCAAATTAATTAATATGTTCTTTCCGGAGATGGCAAGACTGGGAAAGTGCCTGCTTTGCTAATACATCTTTTCTAGTCCTAGGTCTTTCCAGTTTTTTCTTTTTTAGAAAGAACAGCTTCACTTTTCTATTTTCACATATGAGATGTTCAATATTTATTTGTTTTATTTAATTAATTCTAGATGTTGCTTTTGTGAGTCATCTGTGACTTTAAGAGCTGCTGTTGTAGTAATTGTTGCTCTTCTTCTTCTTCTTCTTCTTCTTCTTCTTCTTCTTCTTCCTAATATCTCTTCTCTGCTCCACACATTGTGATGCGATTTGGACCAAGAATATGTATTGCTCGATAGAATCCTGTTGATAGATGTTTCATGCTGAACTATTGCAGTTATGAACTAGGAACATATCTGAAATGAATTATTAATAGTTTGTTTCCTATTGAACTGCTATTGATATTGTAGGTAGCAATGTAGACATTGTTGGAATAATGTGAACAAGTTTTGAAAATCAACATATCTTACTAAGCACATGAAAACACCTTGATTAGGTAGCTTTAATTCAGTATGGCAATATAAGATTTTAATCCTTGCTTCTGCTATAGATGAAAGCAAATATCAGGTCAATTTTTAACTTTTGGACTGTGAAACTAATCTTCAGCTCCAGGAAATTAGTTTCTTTACATGTATACTTGAAAAATCTATGGAACCAAAGTATGGGAGTTGCTGTTGGCTTTTCCTTATGTTAATATTTAAACTAAAGTGACCAGCCTATTTTAATAAAGCCGAGAAGACACAAAAGTCCTCAAGTCTGCTATAAGGAAACAGCACCCTCTGATGGAATAACTTCAGAAGATAGGAGATCAACATGGTTGAGCAACACCACAGGCAAATTTATTATCAGGTATGAAAGGTAAATGTCCCCGCCCCCGCACATGCGTGATAGTCATGTCCGACTCTAGGGGTGGTGCTTATCTCCATATCCAAGCCATAGAGCCAGTGTTGTGCAAGTTCGTGGCCACGTGGCCAGCATGGCTGCAAGGAAACACTGTTTTACCTTCCCGCTTTTTACGGTTGTACCTATTTATCTACTTGCATTTACATGCTTTCAAACTGCTAGGTTGGCAGGAGCTATCATGTCCAGTGGTAGACAAAATGGCCTCTATTATAAATCTGGATGAATGTTCTATGCTACTACAAGATTTCATAACAATATCTCATTGTGTAGCACTGAAGTATATCTTGGGAGTGTAACATGGCCAATGATGCTGTTTTCCAAGTCTCTCATGACATGTGTCATTGCTCATTACAAACCTTGTGTGTGTGTGTGTGTGTGTGTGTAGTCTATTTTTTACAGCAGTGCTTTTCAGTCTAGAGGTACCCTGGTGTTCTCACACTGCAACTCCCAGAAACCCTGGCCAGCACAGCTGGTGGCAAAGGCTTCTGGGAATTGCAGTTCAAGGACACCAGGGTGACTCAAGATTGAGAACCACTAGTTTACAATATGAAATCAACATGAGGAGGCTGGTACAAATCTTCATCTAATTGAGGATGGTTGTTCTACAGTTCAGGTCCAACATTTGAACCAAGTATTGCCACTCTTTGGCAAAAACTAACTAGCTACAGCCTATGAGCCTGAGATACAGAGGTAATACAGTGGCCGCTTCACAACCAAAGGATAGTTTTATAGAAATTAGGGCATTCCTACGGAACATATATTAAAATTTAAGATCGGTGAGGTGGGAAGGAAGGATGAGATAGAGCTGAGAATGCAAGAAATACACAGAATCCATAGTTTTCTTTACAACCTGGTTTGGAACTTTTTGGATGCAGTCCCACAGATCAGACTGTACAGTCGTGATAATGGGGATACATGTGGGGCTGCATCATCTAAGCCCTTTTTATTGCCTTTCAGTCTTCAGTAATTTATAATGAAACATCACATTTTCTAAAGCTGTGCAGAAAAATGCATTCTACAGCATAAAATCCATCATTTTTATCATCTGCCCTGTCAAAAATGATATGATATGCGTAAACTAAATTATATTTTTGGTTGTTAAAAAGAACATTAATTATTGTAGTGCAATCTTTTATATTTGTAATGAGCAAATACGGAAAGGAGCAGATCAAGATATATATTTCATAGGTATTAGCAAAATTAACAAGCAAAAAGTTAATGCATTATCCATTCTCATTACAGGGATATGATGGATATAGAGGATAAATAAGAAACACAGTTGTTGTTGTTAAGCATTATTTTGACTGCTTGTTGATGAAATAGATAGCACTACCTATGAGAAAATGAGAAACTAGCCACTAACCCTGCCCAGTAGATCTAAGGTGTGATAGAAACCCTAGGAACATTGAAGTGAAAAGTGATCAGACTGAGACGCTGGAACCTTTGTAGTGAAACTTGATGTTGCCAATACATTTCAAACAGATTCTTTACATTTACAGTCTCCTTTTTTAAATTCTGAGAAACCATCATGCCTTCCCAAATGTCTTTTACAATCTTCTTTTAACAAAAATAAGCATTTAGAAATTTAAATTTAAAACATAAACGTTTAGTAAAAAATGCTTTAAATTATAAAGGGTGGGCACAGTTTTCTTCAGAAATCCAGTACAGGAATGGCATATCGTATAGGAGTTTGTTTAAGATGGTTTTTAAAAATGAAACTCTCACAATTACATGTTTCCCATGGAATTTCTTCACACAAAGTCTATGGATTCATAAGATTATAGGAAAAGTTGGGACTAAGTTTATTTCTACATTGTATGTTCCATGATTCCATTTTGCATTAATTTTGAGTTTAGTTATGCTACCTAGCTGTTATACTTTACAGATAGCTGTTTGGAATTTTAGCATTTGCAAAGAGACACCAACTAAAAGAAAATCCCAGAAGATGAGGGTTCCCGCCATTGGTTAACCACTTCATATCAAACACAATGCAACTGTCAAAGGTGTTTTGGACAAGTGAGAATAGTAGTGAGCACGAGAAGGTGTCCTGTAGATTTAGACCATCTTCACTGCTGCCACTGGTGTTGTCAACATTCAAGCTGCTCTTTTCTATGTCAAGTTCAACTGTTTTTTTATCCTGCTGGTAATGCAGGGACAATATTGTGCAGGAATATAGGGCTATTTCCTGTTCTTTTGAATTGAGGATATAGATGCACAATATCCACATAAATTGGATGGTTTGGTTTGAAATAATTGATTTCCTGGCTATTTAAAACAGATGTTTTAAGTGTACATACACTACACACAAATTCCGACAGAAACTTCAGTCATCATGTAGAATTACCTAGTTCCCAGAAAATGAGTGCGCAATCTGTACTATGGTTGCTGGGAGAGGACTCTTTCCCGGTGGTAAGTGACCTGGTGTAGTAAAGGTATAACATACAAAAAGCTCTACTAAATTGTTGTATGCATATTTTCCCAAAAGATGTCCTCTCGCTGTTTGAAATTTAAAAGGAAGGAGAGCTGGGAATTAGCAAAAAAAATCATCACTGGCAACCAAGGCCAAAAGAGTTCATACCATGTGGAAGAAAGACAGTGAATAAAGATGGGAGGAAGGGAAAGAACTCATTTGAATTGGGGTACTGGTGGAGAGCCTTACAGAAACCTAAAATGGTCTGAAAGGTGGATGCTCTATCAATTCAAGACTGAATTCTCAACAGAGCAAAAATGAGTAAACTGAGACTATCCTAACATACACATATAATTTGAAAACACAGAACTCCCCAGAAAATATAATATTGTATTGGAAAGCGGGGACAGTAGGAAGATCTAATATAGAAAATTGTTCCCATCGGGGAAGCGACAGCAGCTGGTTTGCAAGACCTGAAAAGAGCTTATTGGATAAAACAATATCATCAAAAAGGGAGAGGCAGTAGGGAGAGAAGGTAACCTACCACGAGATACTGTACTATCAGATTGCATGATCTGAGCAGAACTTTTAATGATACAACATTTTGGAGATTATTAACTCAGATAGTTTCTACGTGTCAGAAGTGACTTGCTAACAGAGACCAATATAACTCATTTTGATGCAATTGTACAAGCACAACAGCAGGAGCACTGATTCCGGGTCCACAGATATTTGAAACAGACCTAAAATCGTGCATATCATCCATGTAAGGTAAAGTGTGCACGAGCTCTTGCATCTCTGTGGCACAAAAAAACTTGCTTTGTATTGGTTGTCCCATGATGGTGGGCTTTAGATACAGATCATGAGATGGGGAGACCCAGTGTGCTATTATGCTTAAGGTGTTCCTTTCAGATTTGATAGATCTGGTTTCTAATATCCCCTGCCCTGACATATAAATCTTGTAGAATGAGCTTGGTTAAGTCAGTGCTGCTCATTCTGACTTACCTCATGGGATTGTTATGATAATAAGTGAGGGGGGAAAGAGCTATATGGACTACCTGGGCTCAATGAAATTAATAGAGCCCTTGTATAGGCACAGGGTATCTTGCATGGATAATCCCTTTGTCTTGCTTCCTAATACTACATTCATGTCATCCCCAAAATGGTGTGATAAAGTGTAATCAGGACTCCATTGGGCACACCAAACTGATTCTCCCATCTCTAATAATCTTAGATGATCAAAAATACATTGCAGGGTAAGAATGTGGCCTCAAAATAGAAGAGATACCATAGTTGATTTTTAGTGCTGTACAGTGATTTGCAATCTATGCAGGTGTCAAACAGCAAGCTGAAAAAGTCAGATATATCCAAAATCCCACCTTCAACTATCAGGAAGCCTCAAAGCACTATCAAATGTTGTATTTTCCTTAATATGCTAATCCTCTAAAAGAGAGCATGCTGCCTTTCTACTGGATTAAGCTCTAGGGTTGTTTTTTTCTCAATACCGCTAAGCTATGTCCTGTAGCAGTATTTATTTGCCACTAAACCATTCTTCCTGCCTTTAACATGTTCATTAATAAGCAACTGGCCATCAGATCAAGCTGTGGTACAGCCAGTAATTGGCAACAGAACAGGGAAATTTGCCGGTGATGGATTAATATGACTCAGTTCATGTAGAAAAGAACAAACAACACTTGCTCTGGTTTAGCACCAAACATCTTCTCAAAAATACCTTGTTTAGCACTACCTGAACTTACAAGATGAACTTGTCGTTGATATCATGGTGAACTATGTCTAATTAACAAGGTATTGGTTGTGTGTCTGCTTGTGTGCCAGTCATGTGACCAGCCATGCAGCAAGGACCTAGTTAACAAATTTTCTGTCAATACCTACACAATTTCACTGACTCCTGAGTAAAAACAGTTGTGTTATGTCCCAATGTAGAATCCTTACAATACAAAATAGCAAACTATGCATATCTGTAAGGTGTGCCAGCCATATGTAAAGGTAGTATCATTTAACACACCCTCTAAAAGTGGTTCCTCATTCTGTTTAGTCCTATCATATGGAAGCTGCTTACGGAGAAGTGGCACCAGACAAGAATGGGTTGATTCATCACGGCCAAAGTTGTCAATAAGGTTTTTACAAATATCTGTATATATTTTAATGTTTTGCTTTTTGCTTTTTAAATTTTATTTATTTATTTATTTATTTATTTATTTATTTATTTATTTAGGCAAGCATAATAATACCTCTTAAGACAAATGCCCCATAAGATTAAAAACTCACAAGACGAATAAAATTTCTGGGAATAGAGTTGCTTCACAAGACAAAAATTCCCTGTGGGATGCTTCGCAAGACAAAAAATTGTTCTGCAGTTGAAGCAAGTCACCCAGGATGCATTGCACCCCATAGTTTGTGGAGGAGTGGGAGGAGTTTTTTCATCAAGTTTTGGAACCATTCTGGACATTTTGTGTTTTGGTTTTGGTTTTCATTGCACTTTTGGTGGGAACGACCTGGCATTCTTTTTTTTTTCTTGGAGCTTGCCTTTTGATCATCTTTGCTTTGTTTTTCATTGCACTTTTGTCACAAACAGGCTGGGGTTTGTCTTACTGTTTGCTTTTGCCCATGTTTGCATTGCACTGGGGGCGGGTGTGAGAGGGTTCCAGTTCTGCATGTCTTTAAAGTGCACTTTATAAAAGCAGGGATGGCCTTTTTTGCCTTTTTCCCAACCTCTTGATTGGATTAATCAGTTTCCCATTCATTCCTATGGGAAAACACATTTCACAAGATGAATTATTCGTACTACAAAATGACTTGTAGAACAAATTAAATTTATCTCAAGAGATACCACTGTACATACATGTTAGGATGCATTCAGATACAGATGAGACCATATGCCATGGCCCTTCATGGCAACATGTGATAACAGAAACAGAAAGTACTTGCAGAGCTAAAATATCCAGGAAAGGATTGATATTAGGAGAAAGGTGGTCAGTGATCTCAGTCACGATGCTGACTCACAGGAATTAGCCAACTGGTTCATTCAGGGATCCTTAAATTACCAGTAGGAACGTTGCTTCTTTCTATATTTTCTGATAGTCTTGAGGTACAAAGGGCTGGGGGCTGGACCCAGGGCCTTCAGTGGGCCAAGAGCGAAGAAGGTCAGAAGAAGGATGTGTAATTATTAGTACACCATGGGCTTTCAGTTAAGCATGTAAGTAATTTATGTTGATTCAGTGGCTGGGTTGCTCTCTTGGATATGCTTGTGTTTTTCTTGAATTATGCTCTACCTTCACCTTTGCATTTACTTTTTTGAAGAAAATATGTTGCAGTAATTCCCCACCCCCTAGGAAAAGATGCTGTTGGTTTTGAAAGACAGCCTCCTTTTTATTATTTTCCTGGCTTTATATCAAAGATGGATGGAATTCCTGGCCTGTTGCAAGGGACAATCATGCTCTTGGTTTGCTAGCAGTACAGGAGAAAGCACTCTCAGGATGCTGAGGGAAAATGGTTTATTAAAAGAGCCCAAATCATTTCGGCCAAAAGTGGCTTTCTTCAGGGACTTTTCACTACCCTGCAGTCAGTGGTCGGAGTCTGCTAGGTCAGACTGCTTTTAAAGTGTCCCTATAATACTTGGTTGATTTTTACATTGACTACTATGTATGCTGTTTTAGTATTCAAGGTGTTAGCTGTGCATTTGATATGAAATGTTTTTCTATTTGGTACGTTGTTTATGTATTGATTACTCTGACTTTTAAATGTTATGTTTTTCTATAGTGGCATCCTCAGCATCCTGAGAGTGCTTTCTCCTGTACTGCTACTGTTTGTGGATGCTCCAGTCTTTTCACCTTGGTTTGCTGGTGCCAACCATTTAGTATTATTGAACCTTTCCTCTAATATTGCTTCATTTCTTCTCAGTGGTATCCATATGCATCAAGATCTGACTTGCTGTGTATTGCTGTGATGTCATCATACTCATTTCATGATCTCTGGCAGGCATGCTTAAGAAAGAAAAATAAGTACTAACCATGTAGAAATGTGGTTGTCTTAACAGGAGGTGCTGTTACTCACCACAGTGAGGCTGCTCAGTGTTCACTGATATCTCTGACACATGGAAGTTGTCCGTTTCCCTTGGAAAACTGCCGCGCACCACTGGGGAAGCTTCCAGAAGAGAATGAGGTATGGTGCAGAAAGTGGCATCCCATGACTGGAGATCATCCTGGAGAGGTGCTTTCCCTGCTTGGGCAACAGGTACCTTCAGCTCTAAAGAGCTAGAATAGGTGGGGGATGAGAGAAATATGGAAAATGGGGAGCACTGACATGTGCAAGCATACAAGTATTTTTGCCAAGGAAAGGCAGAATTAAATAAATAATCAATTGACAATGTAGAAAGAGCACTACAGAAAATAAGCAGTGCCTCTGGGAAAGACGTTTTACACATGTGAACATTCTCAAACAGGTAAGATTTGGGCCCTTTTCTCAGAATATCTAAAAACAGAATTTGTCTGCACAGAACTAGAGCAACCTTAAGAATTTGTCTGAGGATTTGGAAGCGCAAGTCTAAAAGTATTGTTTATGTTGTCTACTCAGAATTCAGTATAACTTGTTTCCCTCTAAGTGTGTATGGCATCTTTCAGAATATGAGCCCCTTGACCCACACAGAGAGGCCAATGGCCATGCCAGCTGCAAAGGAGGGGAGTTGTGAACTAGTCATTCAGAAATGATGATGATGATCTTAGAACTACAGAACTGAAAGGGACCTTATGGATCATCATGTCCTGTGCCTGTCCTGGAGGCACAGTGGGGATTCTTAGTTGAGATATCTAAGCCACTGAGATATCCAGCAGTTCAATGTCATAATGGCAGGAAAGGTTGGTCATGTTTGTTCAAAATTATTTAATAATGTATAACTACCAGCTCTGTTTCTTCTGATTGTTCCTTTATTCTCTTTTAAGACCTTCCTCGGTTATGTTCTTTTTTGTACCTGCAGTTTCGTTATGCATAGAACTCTCACGGGGAACTGAAGGGCAAACTAATCATTTTCTAGTGGTTAATAAGACTAGGAAGAACATCTCATTCTTCTCCAACTAACAAAGTAGAACATTATGCTCCATTTGAATATATTTGTAAGTCACCAGGTGATAGAAAGACTTTTGGCGTTATTTTCCTGGAATCCCATCATCCTATAATTTAAGTATAATTTTAAAATCCTTAATCAGATCTATCAGAAATTAATCCATTAGATATATTGCTTTCAAGCCTTCTTCTCAGAAATATCAAAAATATATTTGCAATAATACCTTGGTTTAAGAGTGCATTTGCAAGACAAGCAAGCATGTTCTAAATTTTGCTTTAATTAAGAAGCAATGTCTTGCAATACATATAACTTAAGCAGGTCATATGATTGCAAGTGAGCCAATGGTGCTGCACTCTCTCCCTCCATCCCCCTGCAGCTTTTTTAATGTTCCATCTCAGGCAGTCTCTAAAGCAGAGGGAGAAAAGAGAAATGGAGATTTCCTTTGCATCAGCCAGGAACATTTTCAAAGGGGAGTACAGGTTAGGTTTGTTTTTATTTTCTTTATACATTTTTTAAATTTGTTTTTGACATCCTTTCTTATTTTTCAAACCATTTCTAGTCCTGGGGCAACTAGTCAAGTGTGTATAGGGTACTAACAGCAAACCTTTTAGAGACCGAATGCCCAAACTGTGATTCAAAACTCACTAATTTTTCACAAAGTGCCAATACAGCAATTTAACCTGAATACAGGTGGCTGTGAAGGGGCGATGTTGGGTACCCACAGAAAGGGCTTGAGTGCCACCTTTGGCACCCCTGCTTTAGGTTCGCCAACACTGGTATAGGGCTACAAATTATATTTTATGATTGTCACATTAAAACACAGAGTAAAATCCAGTTGTTAGTCCAAAGCTGAGCAGATTCTGCAGCCAGGTTCCTAAACCATGGTGTGGATGTGGATTTCTAGCAAAGCATGTGACACAAAAACATTTAGCCCAAATGTTCTGTTCAGATTAAATGGCAAAAAGAATGAAAAGTTATGTATTGCTGGTGATTTTTTTTTTAAATGTTCATTTGATGACAAGGTTCAGAGGCACTGCTCTTGTCCCTAAATCTGCTTCTTCATACCTGAAATGATTGGTATAGGTTACAGATCAAGAGGCATAGCACACTTCCTCTCCTCTTGGAATTTTGGTTGGCAATGAAGTAATAAAACAGGTAGAGTAGCTATGAAGAATTAAATCTTCATTTTAATATTCTTCTAATTCTGTCTGGTAGCTTAGAAGAATGTCAAGTTGACAGAAGAGAATTGTTTAAAATGCAACACACTGATTTAGCTGAACACTTCAAGCTGCCTGCCAAAGATATCAAAACACGGGGGAAATTTTATAACTGGGATTCTTACAACTTGATTGGTATCCAGCTTACCATATATTTCTAAGTATTAGAGGGCGATCCGACACGAGATGAAAGCATGGAAACAGCTTCTCATATACAATTCCTGCAGATTGCTTTGTCATTCAGCTTCAGGGAATACTAGAGACCTCATGCAAACTCGGGTCAACAGTGAAAAGCGACAAGGAGTAACAATTCTCCTCCTCTTAGCCAAAAGTGCTAAAGTGAAAAGAAAAAGCAACCCAGGGGAAGAGGGTGTAAAATAGAAGGCATTAACCAGTCAATTTCAAGGACATGTGGCCCGGGGCAAGTTATTCCTCAATCTTCTTTCCATTTTTGTTAGGTGAAGATGAAAGAGATGATTGAGGATAGCTGGGAAGAACAAGTGTCATGAAATGACTAATGTATTCAAAGCATATAGTGGATATTTGGAAATATATTGGTATATGTTTGTGCTGAGATTTTGAGACTAGATGGCTAGAAACCAAATTCTTGAACTTTACATAGTTCTGCAGAAGAAGAAATTTTGGCAGATGACTTGCCTGAGCTGAAATAGATATACGGGGGCTTGAACTTTTTTTCCTCTATGTCACTTTCATATGTAGCACATGACTGGAGAAGGAAGTTATGGTTATTCATAGAAGATCCACAGTGAAACAGCACTGCATCATACTTTTAGAGTGACTGTATAAGCCCACTTTTTCATGGATTCCCAGTGAGGTGTAGTGGGTAGAGTGATAAAGAAACCTTGGTTCAAATCCGTGCACAGCCATGGAAACTCACTTGGGGGGGGGGAGTGGCCCAATAAAACTACTCCTTGAACATCTCACATATCTTGAAGATCCCTTTAGGGTCACCATACATTGGATGCAACTTGAAGGCACATAACAGTAAAGATGGATTTTTAAAATATACATCATTGCTAGAAGGATTTGAGTATCTCCTAGGAATAATAAAGGGACTCTGAAACACATCCAAAGACTTGCTACCTTGTCTTTGTAAATATTAAACCCATAAATTAACCTTGCTTGTGCAGGTATGTAAGGGTGGCAGCATTTCAAGAGGTGTTGACAAGGCACAGCTGTGTTCCCACACTTTGTTGCCCCTTTCTTTTATTAAATTGCCCTTATTTTAGATTAAATTTTCCATTTAATTCCGGTTATGGTCACTGGAGTATGAGGAGTGCGTACTGTTCTTTGTAGAAGTGGCTTGATTATATTACTTGGATGTTGCCTATGCTCATCTATTATTATTATATTCTTGCAAGGGTGAGCAGGGGAGGAGATTAACACCAACCTATATTGATTTGTGTTTCGGAATCTGCTCAAAGCACAAAAGGCAAGAAAAGAAAGACTAAACAAACACCTGACTCTGTGTTGCTGGCTTTTAACAATGCAACACTGTAAATGCCTTAAGCCTACCTGCTAATGCACCTGCCTCTCCTTACTCTTACAAGCTCAGTAAGAGCTACAAAGCAAAAGCTAGAATGACAAGTAAATCTTTTCTATTCCTTTTCATTCTTCCTTTGTTTTCCAAGTAACAAGAATGCCAATATTAATGAAGGCGAATAGAAAAGCTGCAAAGTATACCATTAACAATGGTGTGTTCTTGCTGCTGGTAAACAATGACTATTTATTACAAACGAGTGCATGCAAAATATTTGGCGGCTGCCTTGATTGTTGCCTGGATTGTTGTGATCTATTCACCCCATCAGCATTTTGGAAAAGTCACAATCTTAAAGGGGGCAGGGGAGAGAATGAGGCATGCTTAACTCTACAAACATGGCTGAAGACCCTCTCACCTGTGGGCCTAACATGGATCATGGGGATTTCTCATCCATCACAGCCCCTTTCCTTCTCATGGCCCACCTGTCTAAAATCCATCCATAGGTAAAACTGCTTATCCCCATAGGACATGCAAGGTTAACCTTCTGTTTCCAGTGCAGCATTCTTTGCAAACTGGATTGTGATCCAAGATTCTTCCAATGATTGATCAAGATAAGAAAACCTATCTCAGGCTGCATTTAGCCCATTAAAAATCTCCCTTGCTTCCAGTGGACACTTTTTAGGAAGGTTGACTGGAATTGGAGGCAGGGGCAAAGACAACAGTTGAGATGGGAAAGTGGAGGTCTTTTTTTTTTTTTGAGGGAGGTAAACTAGCCAGAATAGGACCCAATCAATTTGGTCCATCAGTTTTTGTGTTATTCTGTTCTGTTTAACACCATTGATAATGCTAAAGAACTCACATATCAGGTCATCAGGTACATGTTTTTCAGATTCACAGATGAACTTGAGGAGTCATAAAATTATAAGTATGCCCATTTTCAAAAACATGCTTTTCTTTAAAAAAAAAGCAGTATCCTTGCTTAAGTAAAGTGTAAACACCCAAAAGGATATGGACATTTTCTGTTAATTGGCACAAAAGTTCACATGTTAAAGAGGTAAATGGCACTAACAATATTAGTAAAACTGCAAGTACTTCCAGAATTAGAGCACACCCATAAGAACATAAGAACATAAGAAAAGCCATGCTGGATCAGGCCAAAGGCCCATCTAGTCCAGCTTCCTGTATCTCACAGCGGCCCCACCAGATGTGTTTGGGAGCGCATGAGACTAAATCTCTGTCTCCTGATACCACTCCTCTGCATCTGGCCCTTGAAGTTCCCTGGTTTAAAGCCTGGAGATTACACATCTCCATCATGGTTTGTAACCTGTGATGGACTTTTCCTCCAGGAATCTGTCCAATCCCCTTTTGAAGGCATCCAGGTCAGATGCCATCACCACATTGTGTGGCAGGGAGTTCCATAGACTTACAACGCGCTGGGTGAAAAAATATTTTCTTTTGTCAGTTTTTACTCTCCCAGCCCTCAATTTGAGTGCATGTCCCCTAGTTCTGGTATTTTGGGAGAGGGAGAAGAGCTTCCCTCTATCCACTTTACTCATACCCTGCATTATTTTGTATGTCTCAGTCATATCCTCCCTCAAGCGCCTTTTTTCCAGACTAAAGAGGCCCAAATGTTTTAGCCTTTCTTCATAAGGGAGGTGCCCCAGCCCAGTAATCATTTTAGTCACTCTCTTCTGCACCTTTTCCAGTTCCACTATGTCTTTCTTGAGATGCGGTGACCAGAATTGTACACATTACTCCAGGTGGGGCCTTACTATTGTTTTGTATAATGGCATTATAATGCTGGCTGTTTTATTTTCAATCCCCTTTTTGATAATCCCTAGCATGGAATTGGCCTTCTTCACCGCTGCCACACATTGGGGAGACACCTTCATGGAGCTGTCCACCAACACACCAAGATCTCTTTCCTGATCCGTCACGGATAACTCAGAGCCCATGAGGTGATAGATGAAGTTTGGATTTTTTGCCCCAGTATGCATTATTTTACATTTGGTTACATTAAAACGCATTTGCCATTTCTCAGCCCACTCCCCCAGTTTGGAGAGATCCTTCTGGAGCTCTTCACAATCTTCTCTGGTTTTTACCACATGGAAAAGTTTTGTGTCATCTGCAAACTTGGCCACCTCACTGTTTATCCCTGTCTCCAGGTCATTTATGAACAGATTGAAAAGCACCGGTCCCAGGACCGAGCCCTGGGGCACACCGCTTTTCACATCTCTCCATTGTGAAAATTTCCCATTGACACCTACACTTTGTTTCCGGGATCTCAACCAGTTCTCAATCCATAAGGGGATCTGACCTCTTATCCCCTGACTGTGCAATTTTCTCAGCAGCCTTTGGTGAGGGACTGTGTCAAAAGCCTTTTGAAAATCCAGATAGACTATATCAACCGGTTCACCCAAATCCACATGCCTGTTGACCTTTTCAAAAAATTCTAAGAGGTTTGTCAGACAAGATTTACCCTTACAGAAGCCATGCTGATTTTCTCTCAGCAAGGTTTGTTCTTTTATGTGTTTTAAGATTTTCTCTTGGATGAGGCTTTCCACCATCTTCCCTGGGACAGATGTAAGGCTAGCCGGCCTGTAGTTTCCTGGGTCCCCCCTCCTTCCTTTTTAAAAAATTGGTGTGACATCTGCTATCCTCCAGTCCTCCAGCACTGTGGCCGTTTTAAGAAACAAGTTGCATATAACCGTTAAGAGATCTGCAATTTCATTTCTCAGTTCCCTAATAACCCTTGGGTGGATGCCATCTGGGCCCGGTGACTTGTTAATCCTCAATTTATCAATTAGTCCTAAAACCTCCTCTCTTTTAACCTGTATTTGATTTAATTCTTTAGTCAAGAGGGGCGGCTCAGGCAGCGGAATCCGCTCAAGGTCCTCTGTCGTGAAGACAGATGCAAAGAACTCATTCAATTTCTCTGCAATGTCCAAGTCTTCCTTAACCTCCCCTTTTCCTCTCTCACCATCCAGAGGGTCAACTGGTTCTCTGGCAGGTTTTCTACTTCTAACATATTTAAAGAAGCTTTTATTATTACCCTTTATATTGCTAGCAATTCGTTCCTCAAACTCTTTCTTTGCCTCCCTTATCATCTTCTTACATTTCTTTTGCCAGAGTTTGTGTTCCTTTTTATTTTCCTCATTTGGGGAGGATTTCCATTTACAGAAGGACCTCTCCTTGTGCTTTAGAGCCTCTCTAACTCCACTCGTTAACCATGCCGGTGTCCTCTTGGACTTAAATGAGCTCTTCTTTCTTTGTGGTATGCACTTGTGCTGGGCCTCTATTATTGTTGTTTTAAACAGGCTCCATGCACTCTGAAGAGATTGGATTCTTCTAACCTTCCCCTTCAGTTTCTCTCTAACTAGTTTCCTCATCTGAGGGAAGTTTGCCCTTCGAAAATCAAGGGTTTTTATGCCTGATTTGGTTGACACTCTTCCTCCGACATGCATGTCAAAGGTAATTGCAGCATGGTCACTGTTCCCCAGAGGCTCAGTGACATTCACACCCCTGACCAGGTCCTGAGTATCACACAATATTAGATCCAGAGTTGCCTGTTCTCGGATGGGCTCCGTGACAAGTTGCTCTAAGGCACAGTCATTCAGCAAGTCGAGAAACCCAGTTTCTCTTTCTTGCCTGGAGCTCGCATTGGCCCAGTCAATGTGGGGATAATTGAAGTCCCCCATGATTACTATCCTATCCCTCTTAGCCACCTCCATGATTGGAATTAACTAATTCCATTCCTGGAATTAACTAAGTTGTTACAAAGTAGTGAGCAAATTTTTGAAACCTTTTTGATACCTCTTCAGGCTGGGTATTAAAAGTATAACATAATGGGGATAAATGTGAGTGCGATAGTGATCTCTCTCAGTTAATATTAATATGGTATGCAGGAGAGATTACTTGAACTGACATTAAAGTTCTATGCATGTTTATTGTGTAGTAATTTATTGTGTAGTAATACATGAAAACTGCATTAGTCTTATCTAGCAAAATACCAGTGGCCTGTTACAACATCAAGACAGCCCACTTCTTCAATTTATTTATAGAATGATTCTGCTACTCTTCGTTATTCAGATGAAAGTCACATTTTGTTTAGTAGGGCTTCATTTGCCAAATGTTTACGTTTGATTTAAAGATGTTGAACTGGGGTCCCCCAAAGTGCTAATTCTTCTTTCAGGGCTTTGGAGGTTAAAATGCTGAACGTTTGCAGTGGAGAAAACTCTTGGCACTAGGGACTCTTACTAAGGAAAGTGTAAATAATGTTCTAACCCAAAGCAGAAGGAAACAGATAACTCAAGCATGGTGTCCAAACCCTCCTGTAAACATGCAGCTTTTGGAATGGCTCAGAACAACAAGATATGTTCCTTTGTGCCTCTCATTGGCAGACATTTCACATCTTGGCAGGGTGAGGATAGGGTCTATTAGAAATAGTTATTTGCGATGCTTTAATTTTCAGTAAGGTGGATGTGCAGGCAGCCGTAAATCTCAGTTGAGCTTCTGTATGTGTGACATTTGTGCCAGAGCCTCTTTAGTTCCTTATGTGAGATTTAGTGAGGTAGGTCATAGTAGCGTTAGCAATAAAACCAGAGCTTGTTGTTGTTCAGTCGTTCAGTCACATCCCACTCTTCGACTCTTTGTGACCCCCATGGACGAGAGCTCGCCAGGACTTCCTGTCCTCCACTGCCTCCTGGAGTTTGGTCAAATAAAACCAGAGCTAGCTTCTGCCATTCTCCACCCCATTGTGCACTTTACTTTTCTTAAGCTTACTGTTGGCCTGCAGAACTTTGGATTTTTAATTTTTAAAAATATATTTTCCTGTGTATTCTTAAGTTCCAGACAGAAGACTTTGGGTTTTACAAGTAAGCCTAGTTTGGCATTTTTGTCTCTTTGACGTTCTGGGGGCTTTTTCTTCCTGGGAACTAAGAAATGCAATGCAATTTGATTAACCAAGCATGCTCCATCTAATTTCCCACTCAGCACTAGCTCCAGGCTTCTCCCTCTATTAAGTTTTACTCCTCATCAGGGTCCTTTATTTCCACCATTATGACAAATACAAATGCATGCAAATACTTGGAAATGTTCTAATATTTGTACATCCCTAATAGGACTGCAACCTCTTGTAGGCTGTGCTGTGTGGAGGACAGATTTCAGGTTAGACTGAGGCTTAGTAGGATTTTTTTTTAAAGAGTTCAGGTCATGGCGTACCACATGAGCTGGTGAAATCCTTCACCCTACAATTCCAGGGCAGGTTCCACATAGCTGGTCACAAGCTGTGGAAGAAAATAGGCATTCTCTCCTCTTTGGGGATACATGAAACCCTGCTGGTGTGGGAAGACATTCTAAATACTTCAGTAATTAAAGGATTATGAGTACTGCTTGTTGATCTTTCAATTGCAATTGGAGATTCAGGTAATGGTAATGAAGGGTAGAGGTACTGCCTGTCTTAAGTCTGTCAAGCATGTCTTTAGTCAATGATCATCTCCATAATTGCCCTCCCTCATGACTCGGTGTAAGAGCTGTTCTGACCTTCACATAAACTAAGTACGATATGTGGATGAGCCATGATTCCTCTTTTTCTACCCAGTGTACCTTTGATCTCCCAGACACATCATTTGGGGGGGGGTCATTCTATTTGATTTTTAAGCACCAGATGACTGCTGACTGCTGATTATTCTGCTCTAGTGGAAACTACCGATTCATTTTACATATTTTTTGTGTTTCAAAAAATGAGTCTTGATGTTAAATGAGAACATTTCTTTGCAGCTCGATGCAGTGCACATCTGCAGTTTCATTGCAAACTAATCAAATTTAGCAGAAGAGATGTCTAAACTTTTGCTATTCCTTCCCCCTTTTATTTTTTAACATATATATCCATCATTTTTTTTAGGAATGAGACTGAACTCACTTAAGGAGAGCTACGTGGCAGAATAGCTAAGGAACGTTAGATGGCAGAGGGTCATCCATTAAATGTGACACCATTAGCATGCATTTCCACTAGCTAAAAGTCAATTCTCACTAGGACAGCAATGGTCAAAGGGCAGACATGTATTTGCTTCAATGAATGCAAATAGCTTTCATTAAGAATGCATAAAAGTATGTTGGCCAAAATTTAATTGATGATTGAATACTTTCTTTTATGAAAATTAGGTTGACTTCTGCACTAGGGCAAACATTTTAGTATTGTTGATTCTGGAGCAAACGTTTCATGTACAGTACAATGTAATAAAGTACAACATTTTTTAAAAAAATTAAGATTGCTTTTAGTAATACTCATCAAGATTAGTTTTAGTCAGTTATTATCTGTCAAGTGAACTGTCTTCATCCCCTTTGCCACCTGCACTGCAATTATTGATCATACAAATGTATAAATGTATAGAACACTACATATGCCCTCACTGGCCATCCTTTGCTAAGCTGCATAACCCAAGATATAATTTTCTGTGAGCCGTAACAACACACTGAAGCCAAGTAACCCTTGATTCATATGTGAAAGAAATTGAAATTTTGAAGTTTTGTGGATAAAACCAGCACAATATTTAACAAATGTGGAAGGACTTCATGTGTAATTTTGATATTATCTAAATTAGGGCTGAATCCAGTTGTTATCGTCAATTACTGAATGAATGGAGCTTTTTAAGTCAATGTTTATATATCTCCCTCACCCCCCTCTTTTTTTAATGTGTCTGCTCTAACTGGGAATAACAATTGGATTTAAGCACTGCATATTCACACCTATATCACCAATAGTTTCAGAAAGTGAATTTTTTTGTTCAATATATTAATTGCATTAATTATTGACTGTAATTAGTATTAGAACGATTCAGTTATGGAAGTAGGGTTGTAGATTGTTGCCTTGGAGGCAGAAGGAGTTGACTGTTCTTCAGTTCAGGTTTTCAGGATCTGACACAAAATCTCACATATTGATAAGTGGGACACGGGATTTTCCTAATCAACCTAGAGGTACAGACTTACTGTGTCTATTTATCAGGACTGCAAATTAGTAAAGGCAGAAAGTGGCTGGGTCAGCACCATCCAGGTGTGCATCTGACAAGTGATCAAAGGTACCCGGGATGGCCACCAATGACCATGACTTATTCCTACACCAAGCACTTGAAGCAGTGCTGATACACCCACCCACGGTGTCAAACTTACAACATTCACCAATATGGCAATGAAACTTTCACACCTCAGTAAAGCAGGGCCTACCAGGTTGTTCCAGTGAGCTATAACAGCCTGGATCTTTTTTTCATTTGTCATTCATCCTCTTTCATTTTCCTATATTGAAATAAGCTAAAGAAGGTAGGTGCTAAACACTATATTGGCAAATCAAACACTTTCTCTGCTCCATGAAGAGGCAGATGAAGTAAAAGGTTTTTAAACACTATACAGTATTAGGGTAGTGCTAATAGAGAAAGTGAAAATCTATGCTCTTAGCATTGAGGAGGTCCTGCTTTTCCATGTTAATGGATACATTTATTTGTTTGTATAATTGGTTTTATTGTACTTGTAAATGGTTTTATATTTTAAAGATTCTTTTATCAATGTTGGATGGCGTATCCTGAATAATAATGAGCATATTTTGTAACTGTGCCATATATTTTGCAACTGTGCTATAGTGTGCTACAAACAGATTGTTCATTACATTCTCTAGTGGTGGTGAACCTCTGGTGCTCCAGATGTTTTGGACCACAACTCCCAGATTTCCAAGACTGTATTGCCAATGACAAAGGACTGTGGAAGTTATGGTCCAAAACATCTGGAGTGCTGAAGGTTCACCACTACCACTGTTCTAGCCAATGAAGCTAATACACATGTATGCAAGGGAGATATATATTTGTGTGTGAAGGACATACTGCAATGAGTATAAATGAGTGTGTGCAGATGTGCAGACACCTACATGTGACCACCATTTAAAAGTTCTCACCATTTTCTTTCCTTAGGGTGCTTTTACACGACCCCTAAAATCCGAAGCATAGGGTTCCCAGATGCAGAGCTTAAAATTGTTTTCCCACCAGCTGCACACTTTAACAAAAATTAAGTACGACCACACCCACCTAAGCACACCCCAGCACATTTTAAAAGTACCTGGTCTCCGGAGGTAAAAAAAATTCTGATGCGGATTGTAAAGCAGTGAGTGCCAGGCTCTCCTTGCCTTCTGTTTGGTTTTTTTGCCCCTCCGCCCCTTTAAGAGACTGGAATGCTTCCGGGGCTACTCCCAACGGCAGAGCAGAGGTGAGCCTGCATTCTTTTCTCCCTTTTTTTCTCCCTCCCCTCAATGCAGACAGAGCAATGGCCTGCGGAGGGGTGGGACCACAGCAAGGGGAACAAACCCCCAAGATCTCTGGTCCGAATTTAAGTTGCCAGAGGATCTTAGGGGTCGTGTAAACTGCCCTTTGTCTCCAGAGCATTTTGTACATGAAGCCCACTGATGATTAAAACAAAAAAAGCAAATAGAATGCCAAACTACCATATTTTACCACTTTCCTCTTAGAAAGAGCAAGAAAACATGAAGTTTGGGAATCTGAAACACACATTCTAATTGGAAACCTAGTAAGCTCTTAGACTAGAGCTTGCCTGAACTCTTATTCGTGATCCCAAAGTATCTGACTGTCTTCCTATTGGTTCCAGGAAAAAACTTCCTAATTAATAAAATGTGCTTAACTGCTACGGTGGAAAAAATAAACATGCAGCTTAAACAGCTGGTTTTTGAGTGGCAAGGTAATGAAGAAGAGCCGCCCAAAGCAATAATATTCCCCTCCAGCACTGCTTTAACCAAAAAGCATGTCAGGTTCAATTATTCACCTGATCCACTGAGTGCCTGCCATAAGAACCTGTGTGAGTCTTTTGCCTCCCAACCAGCTTGTGTTTACTTAGATAAGTTGCAAAGGCTGAAAATAAATTTCCCCCTTCAGGTCACACTTTGGAGAAAGTTAAACTCCCCCCTCCCCAACATTTTAATGAGCAGATCTCATGGAGACCTGATTTGAGCCTATAGTTGTACCACAGTTTGTGGGGAAAGTCTAGCACATCCAGGTAAGGGTAGCACAAGCATGTCGTGGATGGTTCTCATTGCACTCAAGAAGATGCCACGGGAGAAGGCAGGGCTTAAGCTGATACTAAATTGACCCTGCAAACATCACTCTGCATTTGATAATGAACTGACCCGCATACTGTCAGCCACAGATTGGTTGCAGTGTAGGGATGACTGGTCTCTTGAAGGGGCTGAGGAATAATGGTCAGAGACCTACAAGAATTAATGGAAGAGGTCTGTAACTTTCCAAAGTAAATTGCTAATAAGCAACACATATGGATCATGTGCCCCAAATACTGGCTGACCAAACAGGAAGTAAAACAGAACTCTTTGTTTTCAAGTTAGAAATGACCCCAAACCAGGAGGTATGGGAAAGAGACTTGGGACTTCCCAACTCGGCTCATGGGAGTTGAAAAGGGGATGACATGATTTCGAAACCTGAACAGATACTAGGGATGTGAATTTCTCCATTGAGCCATTCCATGCTTTAAAAAGATGCTTGGGATAGTGTCTATAAACTTTTAGAGTTGTTTCGGTGAAGATTCTCAGTCATCCAGGTGAGTTTATTTGGAAGTTGAGTCATGGCTACTGGACTTCTTTTTTTAGAGATAGAAACGTTTCGCTGTTCATCCAAACAGCTTCATCAGTGTGAATACAGCTAGTGTAAATCCTCCATCTTATAGGCAGCTTTGACCTCTTGTCAACCTGGCCTGAATTAGGCTCATAAGATGAACAATGGCCTAAATAGGCTTGTTAGGGAGACAATAGTATCCTTAGCCTTAAGGTGAACAATGGCCTAAGGTGCTGAAACCTATCAAGAATGGGTCGTTAGCTATGGCCATGGTGGTGAAGGCTTTTTGATTTGTCTCGGTACTTTGGAAAGCACAGCCTGATAAGTAGCAGATAGACTATGCCGGAGCCTACCACCTCTGTTGAGGGAGGGGGTTTCAATGCTCACATGAATGGCCTCCCTTACTCCTCTTTCAAACCACCTATCTTCTTTGTCTAATATCTTCTCCCGCTTCTGTCCCTGTTCCCGTGTACCCATGGGTGTGATTGATGATTCTGGGATGACTGTTACCACACGCCCTCATTCCGTGATGAGATGTGAAATTCTATGCCTTCTTTCTCTTTTTTTTCGGTCTGACTTTCTGTTTTTCGATGTTTGAATTCTCCAAAGCCTTGCCTTCAATGCGTTACGGAGCAAACTTTGAGGCATTTGTCTTTTAAAATCTCAGCACTGCATTGCTAACTCCATAGGGAATTTACTGGTGAATGTCACTTCACACTCCTGCCACTAGATGGCAACAAGCTACAATCGGCACTCATTCTGTGATGAGGCTTACTTCATGGGCTCTCATCTTGGAACGAGAAGCGAGATGAGCAGATTCCCAAGGCCAGGGAGGGGAATCGCTCATCCCGCTTAAATCGCAGTTCAGGGAGCGTGGTCAGGACGAACTCGCATTATCATGCAATGGACATGCGGTAAGATCACTTTGTACCAGTACCAAGCGGGACAGCAAACTGCGATGAAAGGGACGTGAAGTAATGGCCTAAGTTTCACATTATGGGTTGAAAAAAGGAGATCACATCAAGGAACCCTGCAACCTGCATTAGCATCTTGTTTGCAGGCTCGGTGCAATCAGCAAAATAATTCTGAAGTAACTCTGATGCTGCTGGCTTAAAAGATTAATGATGTTCGCCAAAATGTTTGCACCCATGCCAACAGCATAGCTTGCTTCACTGATAAAATAAATGTCAATTAGGGTCCTGTGGCTCATTATTCAAGTTTGGGATTAGCTACAATCAATCTGAAATCCACAGCATCAGGATTCAAGAGTGAGAAGAATTAAACTTCTACAAATCTTTTCCATATCACTGGCTCATGCTGCCTGGGAGTGGCTGAATATAGCTGCATCTCCATTAGATAAAAATTACCAGATACTGATAATGAAAATGAAGGAAGTCAGCAAATGATAGGATAAACTGGATCCACCTGGTCCAGGTATATAGTGGCAGTTAAGGTAATAGTGTTGCAAAATTAAGCACAGATCATGGATAGCAAATATTTCTCAATACCTGAAATAAGATGTGAGACATCAACACCAGGAAGGATGATGGGTAAAACCTAGAGGTCCTGTTGAATACATAGCCAAATAACATCATTTTTAATCGCTCTGCCTGGGAGCATAATAAGATAGGCCCCCAACATTGGTAATTGACAAACTATGATACAAGAGTTGTTTTATTTTGGAGATATCAAAACTCTTTTGTAAACTATTGTTTACGAAATATTAGCCTCTTTTAAACATACTTTGCTTTCTGCTTATCTGAGAAGCAGATCTCAGTTTGCCCTTAATACCCACACAGTTGTACTGAAGCAAGTTAATTTGTATATTCAGTCTTTTGAGACTTGTAATGAGAGATCCCTTGTAATGAGAGATACCACTCAGGGTTAACGTATTTTTCTATTGTTGAATTTTTATACATAAATTTATTTCTTTGTTTATGGTTTCTGTTTTCATCTTTTGTTTATGTTAATTTATTATTGTTCACTACCTTGACTTGCTTTTGCAAGCAGGCAGTATACAAATCATAAATAAAACGAAACTAAAAAAATTAAAACTAAAGCCCTCAAGAACCCAGCTTGAGAGGAACTGGTAGCATGGGTAGATCTCATTGGAAGTACAGGTAGTTGTTTTGCCACAGAGGATCTAGAAAGGTAACAGAAGTCCCAATTCTTATTAACTTGGCATGTAACAACACAGTGAGGGGAATTTGAATTAATTTGCCTTTTCTTGCTGTGAAATAGCTCTGAGGCATTCAGTTCTCTTCAATTAAAGTAGGCAAAGGAGGAAAATCCTTACAGATCTTTTGAAGTGTCTGTAACTGGCATGGTTCAAAATAAGTTGAAGAAAGCTAGGAGATCCTTACACAAAACAATGTAGAAGTCAGTGATACCTTTATAGATCACTGCAAAAAATCATACAATCTGCTACCTTTTGTGGATCAATGCCCCTTTCTTCAGTAAGGGCCCCAGCTTTCCTTGAAATATCTGCTACCTTTTGTGGATCAATGCCCCTTTCTTCAGTAAGGGGCCCAGCTTTCCTTGAAATAAACTATTTCAGGAATGTTTCAAGAAAGTTTGCCAACAGGTAGTTGGCTGGTATGTCATATACCATCAAATTCAGGGTGCAGAATGCCCAGAATCACTCAGACTGTTTTGGCACTTGAGGTAGACAGTGCCAGGAGTTCCTCCCTCCTCTTAACATACATTTTAAAAGACTATAATACAGGTGCTCTGCATGATCAATGTCTTCCATTCAACAGAAGTCAAGGATCTTCTAGGTATTTTCTAGTTATGTGAGTCTATGACCAGTATCCTCTTGAATTTCAGTTAAGAAGAAAGTCCCACCATGGAGTAACTGTGGGACAGTGTCACTACTCCAATTCCTAATACTATGCAAATCGTGTTTGATTTCCGGGGAGGGGGGGAGGGAAGCAACCATAATATATACCTGTTTGCCCAAATAGGACAGCCTCCAGGGACGAGGATGCTTTTTGCTCAGTGGAAGGTCAATGGAATACTGCTTTAAACTGGTTTTTAATAACATAAGTCAGAGATTTTTAATAACAAATCCCATGTAATTCATGAACCTTGTTTTAATGAGAAAGCTTCTCTCTTAAAGGCTTAGGTTAATTCCTTATCTTCTGGAAATAATCCAGACATATTTGCCCTTCACCTTTTCTATAAATAGATATTAATCCTAAGAAAATGAACAAATTTATAGACAAAAGTGCATATGTTATATAACAAAAAGCCTAAGGGTTTTCTCTACTTTGCCAGATCATTTATATCATATACGTGGTCTTTTCATGGATCATACGTTTCATGCGGTAGCAGCTACATTTCCAGTCTCTATTTTTGATCTGTGAATGATCATTTAAAATCAAAGTTAATAACTTTGTATGTGAAGTGTTGGGAGAACAAGTTCTGGCTAGCTTACTGTGAGTTGAAATGATCACAACACCCTTGGCTGCTCAAACTGAGAAATTATACAGAGTAGAAGGGAGCTGGCAATAAAAGGACTGAGACACCACCTTGAATGAGCTGCACGCCCAAACTTGAGTTCACTTTCTTTGACAGACATTATCAGATTTTCTTCTCTATGCGTCGTACTATTGTGTTTCTTAATCTTACATGAAGGGTTTTCCTTACATGTTTTCTTAATTATTAAAAAACAAAATATCACTACAGTGGTACCTTGTATAAAGGAATTAATCCGTTCCAAATGAAATTATGTTAAGCAAATTTTCCTTTATGCAAATTCCCATAGGAATGCATTGAAAATGGAGTAATCCTATGTTTATGTTGTATGGATTTTCCCCATAGGCGATTATGTTAAGCAAATTCCCCCTATCTCCAGAATTTTATGTTGTACAGATTTTACGTTATACAAACTGTTTGTTATTCGAGGGTCCACTGTACTATAAGACCCCCTTGTTGCAACTCCATTGGTATCCAAAGGCATAATACATGAATACAAAGTTTCTATTCAGGGTCCACTGTATATGCAAAGAAATAAAGGTTTGCTCAGGAGAGGTTTTTACGCATCCATAGCAATAGCAGGGATTCAGGAAATTGCAGAGAATGAAATAAGATTATGTATACTGTAGTGTACAGTATGTTTATAAAAGTCTAGCAATTCCCAGCTCTGTAAATCCACAAGCTGAACACTTGTAGTTTTACATGGCCTCAGATTTGATTTTGAGGGCTGGGAAGCACCCAATGTAAATTTGAAGAATGGTTGCAGAAGAATTTAAGGAACATGAAAATAAAAAAGCCTGCTCATGTTGTATGAATGGAAACATATGTGCTTAGCTTTCACTTAACATTCCATTTCAACTAGTTACCATTTGTTACCATTTCAGATTGGATAGGGGACTACCAATTGCTCTTGATTGTAATTTGCAACATCAGCTACAGCTGTGCACATTAAGCTAGAATAGGATAACACCATTATTTTAACTCTAGTTTCTGGACCTGATCACACATTGAACCACTCATTGGTGCTTTAGACATAGGGAGTCGGATTGGGAGAAATTACCAAGAGAGAGTGCTAGCAATGAGACAGCACCAATAAACCAGCAATGCAACTTTAGAAGATATGTCATCACAAAGGAGAAAGAAAAGCAATGATTGACTTAGGAGAGAGAACAAGTCAGGCTGGAAACATGATTGTGAACAGCAGTAGAATATTAGGAGATACAGAAAAATTGCTACATGGATATATGAATGGATACTGCAGTTAACTTTTGAGAAAATTGGTGGGTAAGAGGGGGGAACATTAATCAATGCATAGAATGTGATAAAACTGGTACCCAATATGGTATAGTCAATAAAGCCTGAATCCCTGCTCAGTCATGGAAACTAGTCTACTCTACAAATACCTCACTTACCTTGAAAGTAGAGATGGGCACGACTTGAAAAAAATTTTTTTCGAGTTGTCATTAGTCGGGCCGGTTCCGTTTCGGCTCGTTTCTGTTTTTCGTGAAAATTCGCAAAAATTAGTCGGTTTGTTTTTTCATTTTTTCATTTTCGTTAGTACTGGTTTTTTTGGGGGGGTAGCTGGCTCCTGGAGGCACCTCTGTGGGATGGGTGCCTCCTCTGGCCCGCTAGGAAGGGAAAGCGGGCTCCTGGAGGCACCCGTGGGTGCCTCCTATCCTCACCCACTAGGAAGGGGAAGCAGCAGGCTCCAAGAGACGCCTCAACATGGGGGTCTCCCCTCCTCACCTGCTGCTGCAAAATGGCATGCATAACCATATGGATATGCATACCACTATTGCAGACAGTGAGACCAGTCCACTGGTACAACCCTCCGTCAAGGACTGGGTCGCACCTGCCATGTCCCACAAAGAAGGGAATTGTACTTGCGTGTAGTGCAATGCAAGTAGATCTGGCTTAGGGTTAAGGTGGGTTAGTGCAAGGGCTAGGGTTAGGCTAGTGACGGGTAAGGTTACGGTGGGCTAGTGGGTTGCACCTCTGGGTGCCTCTCTAACCCACTAAGAAGACAGTCTGTGACGTATGGGTAAGGAGTCAAGGATTAGGGTTAGGGTTAGGGGGCTAGGGCAGGTTTTAGGGGGCTTTTTGGCACATCCCAGAAGTCTCCATGGCCAAGTGGCCATGCGATTGGTGGGATGGCTCCAAAAATTTGCATGGTCGTCCACTCCCACATGGCTGGTCACTCGGCCAGCCCATCATTGCGCAGGTGTAAAAAAATAAAAAATAAAATAAAATAAATGGAGGACAGAGGAGGAGAGGAGAGACATTTTGTTGCAAGAAAAAACCCACTGGTACTGTGAAAAATCTGGCAGTTTATAAATTTCCGCGTGTTTCTGTTGTGCTTGTGTGTTTTTGGACCACGATTTCAAAAACAATATTGCGTTCGCCGCCCCATTTTGGATCCCCCGCCCGCACCGCATGGCATGGCGACTCGAGTCCGGCTGCCCAGGACGGGGGGGAGGCGGGACCCCCCCTCCAGAAACAATCCCTCCGGTAGGTGCCCTGCGCCCTTAGTCAAGCAGGCATTTTTCCGCCTGCTTTTTGGCCTGGGAATGGGTGGGGGGGAGACCCAGGAGAGTTTTAAAGTTTTTTCCCGTGCCACCCGTGCTGCTTGCTTGTGCTTTGGCGGCCGGCGGCGAGGCTGGGCTTTTTGCGAGCCTGCGGCGAGTCCCACCAGACCAGAGCATCCCAGGACGGAGGGGGGAGGCCGGGACCCCCCCTCCAGAAACAAACCACCCCTCTGGTAGGTGCCCTGAGGCACGGCAGGCATTTTCCGCCTGTTTTTTGGCCCGGGAATGGGTGGGGGGAGAGTTTAAAAGTTTTTTCCTATGCGCCATCCGTGCCGCTTGTGTTTGCGGCGGCCGGCGGCGAGACTGGGCTTTTTGCGAGCCTGCGGCGAGTCCCACCAGACCAGAGCAGCCCAGGACGGAGGGGGGGAGGCTGGGACCCCCCCTCCAGAAACAAACCATCCCTCCAGTAGGTGCCCTGAGGCATGGCAGGCAATCGCGCGATGCAAGTAACGAGCACGACAAATCAGACCAAAATTGTTCATTCGTCGGTTCGAGCTCGAATTCCGGTGGAGTAATTCCCGTTACCGTTTCCGTAGAGTAACGGAACCGAGTAACGGAAACGGAAACGGGAATACCGCTAAGTCGTGCCCATCTCTACTTGAAAGCTCTATTAGGGTACTTGTTAGTGACAACATAGAACACATAGAACAACACATAGAACTATTAATTGTATTCAGCCTAGTAACACAGCCTTTTTACATTTGCTCATCCAGGACTGCTCATCTAGGACTGAAATGGAAAAAGAGGAATGAAACCACATCAGAATTGTTCTTGGATGCCTGTGCAAAGCAATTAGGTTCTGTAATTGTTGCACCTCTGTGTTTAACAGATGAGCCGTGTAGTATATGAGTGAAGGTAGAAGCTTCCCTAGAGAGTGTGCCATTGGCAAGGAAATGTACAACACAGGAACTGAAGGTAATTACAGATGCCCTTATTATGCTGATGCTTGCAAAGAATAATAATGAGTTTGTGCAACAAGATACAGCTGCCATCTCTCCTGCCATGGATAGAGAGATAACAGGGTCCTCTCATTTTACAGCAGTTAAAGAAATGCAGAGATAAATGACCAATTAACAGTACATCCAGGTTTAACTGGAAGTTGAGTCATGGCAACTGGACTTCTTTTCTTCAGAGATTGAAATGGTTCGCTGCTCATCCAAAAAGCTTCATCAGTCTGAGGAAAGTTAGTGGTGAGTCCTCCATTTTGCATTTTACAATTTACCTTGATTTCACACACACACTGGTCTGAATAAGATCATAAGTTGGGCAAATTCAGGCTCATTACGTGGACAACAGCCTGAATAGGTTCATAGGTGGACCATGATTTGAATAGGCTCATTAGGTGGTCAAAGGCCTAGGGTGTGTGAAAGTCCCACCTATGCAACATTAAGTATGGGTCATTTGCTATGGCATTGCTGGTGGAGGTGTGAGGTGCTTCTGATTTGTTTGGGGATTGATAAAATTACCACTTCATAAGTAGCAGATAGATTGTGTCTGAGTCCTCCACCTTAAGTTGTCTCTTTGCACAAGTAAAGTGAAGTTTTATCTAACAATGAGTGCAACTACACAGGGTTTTGTCCCATCGTTTGGTCTACTCTGGGAACAGGCTCATTTGCTTCTTTGTCCCTACATCCTCATGACCTGAGTTGCCAGCATAAATCAGCCCTTCTTCAGGGTGCTCTTACCCATGCCCTTTTAGCTTTTTGTCAGGGGCTACTGTTGGCTGCAACATCAGCAGCTCAGTGGTTTCAATCCCGGATGCCACTCAGCAGAGTGAGCTCCCGCTGTTAACTCCAGCTTCTGCCAACCTAGCAGTTCGAAAGCATGTAAATGCAAGTAGATAAATAGGTACCACCGTAAAAAGCAGGAAGGTAAAACAGTGTTTCCTTGCAGCCATGTGGGCCACGTGGCCATGGACTTGCAGAACACTGGCTCTTCAGCTTGAATACAGAGATAAGCACTGCACCTAGAGTCAGACATGACTAGCACGCATGTGCAGGGAGAACCTTTACCTTTACCTTTACCATAGTTAGATGTGAGAGGAGCATCACTCCATTTGGTTTGATTCACTGGTATTGAACCAAAGCGAATGGCTTACAGCTGGATAGCTCAGTAGTTTTGATGTGGAGCTAGGGTTGGAAATTCAATTCCTCCTTGACAGAAGCTGGACTTGGTATCCATGGGTTCCGTTCCAGCTCTGTGGTTCTAAGATCATTGTTATTATGATCCATATACAGCCACAGTGTGGTGCTAATGTAAAATCCTGGAGATTCCATTCATACTTCATATTAAAACTTATGAATATGTAATTTAGTTTATAAACCAGAAATGGGAATGGTTTCTTTGAAACACCTAAATATCATTTTGCCGTATTATTTTCAGTTATATGCTTTACAGATGAAGTTGACTTGTGAGAATTGACTCTGTAACCTTCACAAGAGTTTTCGACTCATCAGATTTATGTGGCAAGGGTTTTTTTTTTGCTGGTAGTAGGGGGGAAGCTTTTCCCCATAATGAAATCTAAACAGAAGGGCATCTGTATATGGATATATTGAAAATGTTTGCAATATTTCTGGGGGGTGGGGGTGGGGAAGGAAGAGGAGGAATACTTACTAGTATTGGATTGTTTTCAGGACTGCCTTCCCAACAGCTGTGGTATGTTTAAAAATTCAAGTTGAATAAACAGCAGCAAAGTTGTCTTTTGTGCAAACATAGGAGTTTAAGCTGAAATAAATGATTTCCCGAAGCAGTATTTATAGAGACAAACTTCTCCAAAAAGTATTCTCTCAAAGATATCCTAAGGGCTCATCCAGATGGAGCTTTTGTTCCCTTATATGTATCCAACTGCGCACAGATGAAGCCAGTATTTTTTTATCTAGACAGCACAAGGTTTAAATGGATGCCAGTGAGAAAGAGCAGAAAACCCTTCATGTTCCCTCCCCCTCCCAAAATCATCTCCTGGAGCTGGTTTGTTTATTTCTTTGTTTCACTTTGTACTGAGCTGAAGTTGTGGTAATACGAATCAGAGGGGATACAGGCTTTCAAAGTTAACACTAATTTATTAACAAACAAACACAAAGAAAAAAACAGGAAATGGCATTTTAAAGGGTTTCCTCAATATTTTTGAGTTACTTTGTAAGACTGCTGATTTCCAAAGTGGATTTGCAGCAAGCTAGGGCTACACTTATATAAGAAGCTTTTAATGTTAGTGCCAAGCTTCATCTCAGTTGTGTTCCTGGTTGTATGACCAATTGCACACCCAATATGCAACCAGGCACTTGGTCATTTATCCACAATTAGCCATGCTAAGCCTTACAAACCATATAGAAAGAGCAAGAGGATTCCAGCCAATATGTAAGTAAAAGTTCTCTGGTAAGCCTCTGTCATTTTTTTCCAACAGCTTCTGCAAAATATTTCCATAACAAATTAAGGTAAAAAATAAAACGAGCTCCAACTCACCGGAGCCCAGTGTTGTGGCCGGCGTGGCCTGTCACCCATCCCTCAGCAGGTCCAGTGAAGATGGCACCCTCCATGTGGTGCTCAGAAACACGTATCAGCTGAACCCCCACTGGCCAATCACGGATGTGTCCAGTCATGTGCATGCCCCACGTGATGGGGTCACACATCTGGGGACCTGCCTGCATATGCAGGTGCAGTGGGGTAGCCAGCCCAGCCTCTTAAAGGGGGGCCAGCCCTGGCAGCCATAATTTGCTGCCTGGCCACCGGAGCATTCACCCACCCACCTGCACCATCAGGAAGGTCTGTTATTGTAGGTCATGTGGTTGCCTAATGCTGCTCATTAACCTTGTCACAGCTTCTTAGTTGTCGTGATTTGGAGGCATTGGGAATGGATCCAGGCCAGAACAGCACCAGGGAAGAGCAGGTGCAATCGTCAGACCATGGGAGGCACCCACGGACCTGTTAGGGAACAGGAACAGCTGCCCTGGGTCGGGCAGGGTGGTGGACACCGCCACTACATGGATCAAGAGGAAACACGAAGGTGCCTATGCCCACGTAGTCCTCCAAGAGCTAAACACCAAAGTGCTTCAAGGTGGTCATTGGGAGACAGGCGGGTCTCCTGGTGGGCCAGATTCGACCCAATACCTGGCCAGAGTACTGCAGAATGTAAGCAAAGTAAAAATAAAGCTGTGGCCTTCTGTTCTCCAACTTAATGTGTCTGTGTGGTTTATGATGGAGGAAGGGATCAGCTCTAGGCCACAATTTTTATTTATTTATTTATTTATTTATTTATTTATTTATTAAGCTTATATACCGCCCATCTTCCCGAAGGAACTCCGGGCGGTTTACAACAATATAACAAAATAACAGTTAAAATAACACAGAGTTAACCAAATAACAGAACAATAAAACCAAAGTTGCAGATGGCGGGGCAGGAAAAAAAATTAATTGAATCAACCAAATGCCTCCCGGAAGAGGAGAGTTTTCAAAGCTTTCCGGAAGGCTGGCAGGGACTCTGTTGGAAGATACATGGTGCGGCCAGCCACAGAGAAGGCTTGGGTACGGGTGGATGTTCTCCGAGCCTCCTTGGGCGTGGCCACAAGCAGCATGTGCGCCCGTGACAACCTAGTTGGTCGGGCCGATGTTGACCGCTGGTCGATCCGCTCTGTCAGGTAGTCAGGTCCTAGGCCATGGAGGGTTTTGTAAATCAAAACCAGGACCTTGAATCTGATTCGGGCTGCAACGGGCAGCCAATGCAGGCAGGCCAGAACTGGGGTGATGTGGTCGAACCGACGCACACCTGCCACCAGTCTGGCCGCCACATTTTGAACCCACTGCAGTTGCCGAAGGAGAGTCAAGGGCAACCCCATGTAGAGTGCGTTACAATAGTCCAGTCTCGAGATCACCAATGCTTGCACCACAGTTCTGAGGGAATCCCCATCCAGGTATGGATGGATCTGGGCAATTCGATGGAGATGAAAAAAGGCAGCCCTGGGCACAGCAGCCACCTGGGCTTCCATGGTGAGCACCGGGTCCAGGACTACGCCCAGATTCCGGACGGTGTCTGAAGGCAGAGGGAAATGCCCTCCAGAGTGGGAAAAGGGCCTCCATAGCTAAATGGGGAAGCCCCAAAGAACATAACCTCGGTTTTGTCAGGGTTGAGTTTGAGCCTGTTAGCCCTGGTTCATTCCATGACCATGCCCAGGCACTGATCGAGGGTCTGGACAGCCTCATCTGCAGTGGTGGAAAAGGAGACGTAGAGCTGCGTGTCATCAGCGTACTGATGACAGCAGACTCCACGTCTCCTTATGACCTCAGCCAGCGGCCTAATATAGATGTTGAACAGCATGGGATAGAGAGACGACCCCTGTGGGACCCCACAAGGGAGTATCCAAGGTGCAGACAGCTCCCCCCCCCATGCTGAACATGCTGGGGACGGCCCCCGAGGAAGGACCGGAGCCAACTGTGAACAGTGCCCCCAATCCCAACCTCACAATAGTAATTATCCTTATATAATGCATAGGCATATTTGTGAATTGGCTCTACATTGTTTCCATTGGCTGAAATCCTATTTCTTAACATACCAAGTCAGATTATGTGTAGCCTGCATACTGTAATTAAAAACTGTAAACCACCCAGAGAGTACTTGAAGTAGTATGGGGCGGTATATGCAGAACTTTGCTATATTAGAGTTGGCCGCCTGAATCATTGGGAATTTGGTACTCCATAAGTTCCTTTGTTTCAAATGGGCCTATTCGAACTGCAACTTACTACACTAATCAATAGGATATTGACCAATGAGTCCTGCAATTCTGGTGAGAACGGACTTTTCTTCTCATAATTCTTTGGTATGAAAATTGGCATTGAACACTCTCCAGATGTTTTTCTAAGGTCTTCACAACTTATGAAGAAGTAATATGAATCACTTAACTGAAAACATCTAATACCTGGTATGTAGGAGCAATTGACATCTTTCTGAGAGTAACTAAATAACATCTATCAAGACTTGACATACCTAGTAGATAATGGTTTGTAATGTGATTTAGTATAATATATTTTGCCAGCAGGCAAAATCGGTCAAACAAATTATTTTTAAACATTCTTGTGAATTTCAGATTCTGAAATGCAGATGCTGTTGTTCAGTTTCTTTAGAACACTCCGAAATCCAAGACTTCACCAAGTTTTACGTTCACTAAGTTTTACATTCGTGAAATGTGTGTTTCTGTACTTGTTTTGTATAGTTATGGTACCCTCAGGCATATGTTAGAGTTGGCCAAATATATAACTATTACACCTTCTCAGGGCTTGGAAAAGTTACTTTCCTGGAAATGTTAGTACAAATCTAGAAGCTGAGTCATGGCAACTGGACTTCTTTTCTTGAGAGATCAAAACGTTTCACTACCCATCCAAGCAGCTTCGTCAGTTATTGCAAATCCCAGATACCCCAGCCATCATGAAATGATATTTTCCTGAATATATCCCTAAAACCCATGGCTATCATGGACTGCACTAATGTTGATTTGATTATGATCTAGATAGTAATTGTGAACAATGGATGTAGTCATCTGAAAAACTAATTTCCAAGCTTTCAATTTAAAAAAAAAATACATGGAACTCAGCTGAAAATTTTACTGTCTAAAAGTATTGGCCTCATCTCATACATTTTTAACTACTGCTAATCGGCTTGTTTACACTCTCTTTTTCATGACTTCCCTTTTTAAGTCTTTAGCATCTCTTAATAGTTGTTCTTGGGAATCACTAAAGGCCTTGGCCAATGGTTAGAAGTTCTGCTGAAACTACATCTCAATATGTTTATGAACTCTGCCACTGAGGGCCCCTCAATTTGCATAGCCTAGCTAGGAAGCTGTTGGAACGCTTAATCTTTTAAGAACTGCAAATTTTAATATTAATCTCTCTAAGTTTTAACAAGAAGGCAATTGCAGTCTTGATTCAAAAGCACATTTGGAAGCAAAATTACCATCTCGGTTTGTTACATTTCCCTGCTGGCAAAAAGAAAAACAAAAGTCTGAACGCTTCTTAATGACATGGGAGGGATGGCACAGTCAAAAATGATTATTTTATAGAAAAGGGGATGCAAAAATCATTCCTGATAGGAGTGTCTGTGATTTGCATAAGCAAATATACTTCAGTAGTTGCTAGACCTAAACAGGGACTTTAGAAAGTTTATGTAGAAAATAAATGAAGAGCATGTTGACTAGCAACCCAGTTTGCAAGCTTGTCCATCAATAAATGCTGTTTGCATGAGTGATTCAGGCTTGATTTGATTTAGTTAACAGGCCTTTCAAAGGAGGTGAGATATTTAAGGAGTGGCTTTACCAGTTCTACTAACCCACTGAGCTTCTGTGGCCCAGTGGGGATTCAACCCCTGCTCTCCATTCACTCTATTCACTGCTCTAGCATCCATTAGTTCAGTGGACTGGTGGCCAAACTTCGGCCCTCCAGATGTTTTGGACCACAACTCCCACAGTCCTTTGTCATTGGCA
>JAHTLZ010000379.1:8845340-8871607 GCA_023846285.1 Phrynocephalus versicolor | reverse complement strand
GATAGATAGATAGATAGATAGATAGATAGATAGATAGATAGATAGATTTGACACATTAATTATAGGACCTAATGAAAATCACTAATTCATGGGTTTCCTGTAAATCAGCAACAATGCACCAATTTGTTCAAGATCCCCACTCTCTGGGAATGGAAGCAAATTCCCATGCTTTCTGGCATCACACACAGGCAGTGAGATGCAGATGTTTGTCTTCTTGTTTAACTTGGACTCTTCAGAACCATTTTAGGTAATACATTTGCAGGATCAAAGAGCTTTCATCCTGCCACCTCTCCCGCAGGCTAAGTTTTCATATGAATACTGTAATTCTATATTGTAGCTCAAACATCATGTGCTCTGGGCAAAGCTGAATCAGCCAGGAGCAAACTTCAGTAGTTAACACTCCAGAGAAATACTACTTTTCACTACAAAGGAATATATGTTAATGAACTTGATGGGTTCACTTGTCTGTGGAGCATAGGATGCTCCTCAGATAATAAGTCACCATTTGCATTTTTAAAAGGCATCTGATAATTGCATTGAAAAAGACTCAATTCAAGAATCTATCAGCAGACTTTCTATTATTCAACATACCTGATGTGAGTTATTATTATAGCATTTGTAGTCTTTTTCTTTTCTACCAATTGAATAGTGCTGCTGATAACTTTATGCCTGCAAAAAAAGTAAGAACCAAAAAATGTTTAAAAAATGTTTAGATAGAAAATCTTCTACAAGTGAAAGACCAAATACATTATGTTTGGAGTCACAGCTTCACAATTTTGTTCTCTTTATCTCTCTGTGCCAATGGCTTTGTGATAACCCCTTTCCGTATGGTTTATTTGCACTACCGAAATGCATATGAAAGACAGACATTACTTTTTGCTGCCTTTGTTTGGAAAGCTCAAGTATATCCAGGCATACAAGGGTTGATTTATCTAATAAGAATGGTTTTGAATTATAACAGCATTGAGTTTGTGTGTTCTGTTCTGTAAAGTCAGGACTGGCTTATAATGACCCTAATAGGGCTTTCAAGGTGAAATATTTAAGGAGTGGTTTTTAGAATTTCACTCACACAGTGAACTTCCATGGCCAAGTGGGGATTCAAATACTATTCTCCAGAGTCCTAGACCATCACTCTATCAACTCAATCCACGACCAAGAAGAATAAGGGATCAGCCTGAGACCCAGACAGGATGAAAGAACCTGGTCATTCCCGACATGGCTGGAGTGCCTGAAAAGCTTAAAAGGATTTTGGGCAAACACCACATCCCTCTTTACTTCAAACCCACAAGTACTCTAAGACACCCAAAAGGACCTGACACCAAACCACAAAAGGCACAATATAGTATATGCAGTGAGGAGACCTCTACACTGGAGGAGCAATATAGTATATGCAATCCAATTCATTGAGGAGTGTGCAGACCACTACACTGGAGAAACTAAACAGCCATTAAACAGGAGGATGGCCCAACATAGGAACAACAGGACCAGAGCCAGCAGTATAGCTCCACATGAGGACATAGAAAACTCATTCAAAGATGAGGATATACACATATTAGACAGAGAAAATAGGTGGTTTGAGAGAAGGGTCAGTGAAGCCATTCATGTGTGTATTGAAAACCCTTCTCTCAACAGAGGTGCGGAGCTCAGGCATAGTCTGAGCCCCGCACCTCTGCTACTTATCAGACAGTGATTTCAACAATCCCAAGACAAATCAAGAATACTTCATACTTCCACTGCTAAGACCATAGCTAATAACCCATACTTAATGGGTGTTGGGAAGGTTAGAAGTGGGACTTTCACACACTTAGGGCATTCTCCACCTAGAGAGTCTATTGGCCACCTAATGAGCCTATTCAGTGCATTGTTCATCTTATGAGTCTATTTCAGAACAGGGTGACATGAGGTCAAAGTGATCTATAAAATGGAGGATTCGCAACTAGCTTTCCTCACACTGATGAAGCTGTTTGGGTAAGCAGCGACACATTTCAATGTCTCAAGAAAAGAAGTCCAGTTGCCATGACTCAACTTCCAGATCTAGTCACTATACCACCCTGGGGACCTGTACTAGAGACATCTGTTTTGTTAATTTTAGCATAGTGTGGAATTATATGTTTCATTTAGGATCAGTACTTTAGATCTTTATGTTTATTCCAAAAGTAAACATTATTGGAGTTGTTTAGTGTCTGCAGTCAATAAGTAACATTAAGAGGAAAAACTGATAAATTGAAGAGTGGATTTATTTGCAACTATCAGTTGTTCTGTTTAGTTTCTAGGATACAGAACCAATGGATTATTGTGCTGCAGAACTGCTTAAAAGTTTCTTCCCCCTATATGAAGTTAAGTTTTGGCTTATTGTCCTTAATGTCTCCACTTTTTCAACATTTTCTCAGTATCTAATTATTTAGCAAAACAATAAAAGAAAAAAGAAAATACATTAAAACAAGAGGAATGTTGCTAGCAATTGCCTATTAATTTTTCTATTTTGTTTACCGCCCAGAGTTCCCATGAGAAAGTCAGGTGATTTATAAATGTAAATAATGAATAAATAAATATCCTAGTTGATTTTCACATCATTTACATATTTAATTTATTTACTATAGTTCTGCCTATTCTTTCAATTAACTAATAACACTGAAAGTGGCTAAAAACGGAAGTGAAAACATTCAGAAATAAAAATGTGGAAGTCATCACTAAAAAGGAATTAAAGCATTAAAGTAAATTGTAAATAAAAACAGATACTTTTGGTCTTCATAAAACAGTATGCAACAGATAATATCTGCACTTTTTTTTTTAAATTAAGGAAGTTGGTTCTCCAAGAACTAAGCATTTGTGTTACACCTGTGGCAATCATCAACAGGATTTGGCCCACAATGCTGTTCAATTGTGGATGATTTTTAGATTTACATGTCTAGCCAGGTCTAGGGAACAGATGAGTTGAAACTGAGGTTGTCCTATTTTATTTTATTTTATTATTTTTAAATTTTTTAAAGACAAACAGACAAATAACAATACTAGTGCATCCCCACACCCCGGGACCATCCAGTTCTTCCATAAGTTCTTCTTTATTACTCCAGCGTCTGTTCTAATATTCTTCTCAAAGTCCTCTTCTCCAGAACTGTCTTGAAATATTCGTTGGTTCTTTCCCCTTCCCTTCTACTAATACAAAGTCTATAAATTTTCCCCAAATGTCATAAGAAATGTCTTTTTTTTCATTTTTCCTCGTTTAACTTTTAAACAACAAGACAATTTATCGTTTATGGCTATATCCCAAAGTCCGTTATACCAATCTTCCATCTTGAGATCTAGTTTGGATTTCCAGTTTCTTGCTATAATTAATCTGGCGGCTGTCATAAGATTTACTATTAGTTCCTTGGTTGTAACATCATAATCTTTACTAGTTGACAATGATAACAATGCTGTCTCTGGATTACAATCAATATCTACTTGAATCATCTCACTTAGCTCTAAAAAGAACCATTTTTCCAAAACTTTTGAACTATTTCACATTCCCACCAGAGATGCATGTATGTACCTATTTTTTTCACATTTCCAGCAAATCTTAGAGTATTCAGTGTTCATTCTATTCAACCTAATTGGCGTCAGGTACCATCTAGAAACCAATTTAAAATAATTTTCTTTTATCCTAACCGATAATGATCTCAAGATTCTCATGTTCCAGATTTTCCCCCAGTCTTCTTTTTTTTATCTCTACATTAAGGTCTTGTTTCCAGACCTCTCTCAGAGAATCTGACTCCTTCACTTCCAGTGAGTCCCCTATTATTTTGTATATTTTACGTACTAGTCCTTTCTCTATATTGTCCTGGTCGGATTCAAGCGATAATAAAAACTGTTCAAACTTTCTCCATTCTCTAAGTTGACTGTTTCTTCTGACCCAATTCTTTGTCCATTTTTCTAACTGGATATAGTTTATCCATATTAAATCACTAGATTGCAAAGTGGTTTTTATGTCCTGATTTGTTCTAATTTTGGCCAACCAGTCTTTTAATCTGGCTGTTTTCTTAGCTTTAAATAACCCTAAATAATGCTTAAAATTCGTAGGAAAATTTTCCGAGTCTGTTACTAAACATAATGGGGAATCCTTCAGTGATAAGATTTTTCTATATTTTCTCCATGTAGTCATTAAACCATTCAGGAGGGGATTCTCAATCTCTACCTTATTTTTAAAGTCACTGAACAAGAATTTATTTATTTCCCCCTTTATGTCTAATGACTCCAGCTCCCACCATATTAGCTTCTCTGGTTTGAATAAGATTTCTCCCAAACAACTGATTTGATTAGCTATATAATAATTTCTTAGATTGGGTATACCCAATCCTCCTTTTTGGGGGGATCTATACCACAAACTTTTGTTTATTCTTGATTTTTCCCACCATTACAGTACCTATTTATCATGTCTTTGAGAGTTTTAAGATCCTTTTCTACAAAATGAACAGGTAACATTCTAAAGATAAAATTAATTTTAGGCAGTATCTTCATTTTTATCATTGCTATTCTACCAAACCAAGATAAGTTCAATTTAGTATAGCTTTGTATTCTAGTTTTCATCTACTCTTTTAATTTTAAAATATTTTTCCTTAGTCTTGGTAAACTCCTTATAGAGTTCTAATCCTAAATATTTAATACTTTTACTGCATTTCAGCCCAAAGTTGTCCATTATCTTAAGATCTTCTCTTCCATAATTAAACAATAGACTTTTTGATTTTTGCCAATTAACACATAATCCAGTTATTTCCCCAAATTCTTCTAAATGAATTTTTACTCTTTGAACTTTCTCTATTGGATCTAAGATTGTCAGTAGGGCATCATCCACGAATAGACTAATTTTGGTTACCCCATCTTTCCCAATACCTTTAATGGATTCATCATCCCTTATTGTGTTTGCCAAAAGTTCTATAACAATGCAAAAGAGAACTGAAGAAAGAGGACATCCTTGTCTAGTTCCCTGGCCTAGGATAATTTGTTCAGTCATTCCATCATTAACTATTATTGAGGAAGTACCTTCTGAGTACAATTGATTTATTACTCCTTAAAAATGTTTTCCAAATCCCCATTTTTCTAACAAGATTTTTAATGTAGCCCATTGAACACAATCTTTTAAAAGCTACATCAAAAGCTTTTAAAAGATCTAAAGATAACATGCCTGCTTTGGTATTACTTTTTCCCATTTCATAAAGAACATTCAGATTTCTTCTTATAATGTTCGCCATTTGTCTTCCCTTGATAAAACCACATTGATCATCTTTAATATATTTAGCTACAAAATTATTCATTCTTTTGGCCAGAATTGCAGTAAAAATCTTAGCATCCTGATTTAATAGGGAAATTGGTCTATATGATCCAATGTCCATTAAGTTTTTATTAGGTTTAGGTATTAAAATGGTTAAGGAATGGGTTTCGGAACTTGTTCTCCTTCCATTATTTTATTATATAGCTTTTTTAGCTTGGGTACTAATATTGTTTTGAGAAGTTTATAAAATTCAGGTCCCAGACCATCCACTCCAGGAGTTTTATTATTCTTTAATTTATCTATTACCTCACCTGTCTCTTGATCTGTAATGGGTTTCTCCATTTCCAGCATGTCTTCCTTTTCCAAAACCCTCTTCAAATTTTTGGTGATATATTTTTCTATATCTTCCTTGCTCTTATTTTTTGCTGTATATAGAGATTGATAAAACTCTTGAATAGCTTTTAATTTGTCTTTCATTTGTGTACAGACCCTACCTCTAGAATAAAAAAATGGAAGAGTTTAACAAAAGAAATCTCGAAAATATAATAGCAGATTTAGAATCCCAATTTTTTTTCTAACAATGATAAGAAGATATTGAGGCAGATTGAAGCAAAAAAAAAAAAGAATTAGAGGAATTAGAACTACAACAAGTACAAAGAAATTTACTGTATTTAAAAAGATTTTTTTAATATAGTAATAAAAATTCAAAACTTTTAGCCAGATTAGCCCAGAAAAGAAGGGATAAAAATAAGATAGGTTGTCCTATTTTAGGCATATCATAAGAAGGCAAAATTTGCTGATAAAAACAATACTGTGAAATATGGAAGGCAGCAGGAAAAGGGGAAAATCAAATGCAAGATGAACTGACTCCATAAAGGAACCACAGGTTTGATTCATAAGAGCTGTCAGAGCATTCATAGGGTGAGCATTAGTCAGAGATGACTTGATGACACCACCACCACCACCACCACCACCACCACCACAACAACAACAACAACAACAACAACAACAACAACAACAGAACTAAACAATGTTCATGTTGATGAAGAAGAGAATCCAAAAGGAAATTGCAGCCAAGAAACCAGAAGACTAAGACTCAAAGGGCAGCAATGAAAGAATTAGAAGAGATCATCAAGTATATGGATGTGTCATTGGAGAACAAGGCCAAGATCCTCCATACTTTTGTATTACGGATCAACATATGTGGGTGTAAAAGCTGGACATTAAAAAAAACAGTGAGGAAAAATGATTTGTTTGAAATATGATGTAGATAGGAGAGCTCAATTTATACTCTGAAACATCCTTACTTCTTATGTTGTAGCTGGATTACATATGCTGTGCTTCAGACTGAGAATGAGCCAGGGACAGAATAAATGTCTTCCCAATCTTTCTTGGCAAGTGTGCTTGACAATATGAGCCAATAGCCCTGTAAAGCTAATTCCCCAGCCAGTATCTCTGAAAAGCCGACAGGCGAGTTTACAGGTACCTCACTTTAAATTACCATATTTTCCCAGCTATAAGATGCCCCTATGCATAAGATGGCCCCACTTTTCCAACTCTAAATTATAGTTTCGCAACTATGTTCTTTGCTTTTTGGCTTGCTTCCATGTATAAGACAGCCCTGAATTTTTAGTTTAACAATTTTAGACAAAAATATAGTTTTAAACATGGGAAAATACTGTAAAACTCTCCTCTTTCATCTATCCAAGGTGACAGGAGGAAATCTGTTATGGGGTCTACCCTTCCCTGACTCTTGACAGTAGAATAAACAAAAGACACTCCCCCCCATCCCTCTTCATTAATTGGAGAACTGTCTGGTATATGAACTAAGAAGTAGCTGATGGGCAATGCAAATAAACTATATTACATCTTAAAAGAAAAGAGTGCAACACTTTCAAACAAAAGCTAGCTTTAAAAATACAAAAATGGCTCATGGAACAAGAAAACACATGCACGCATTTCTGGATAATCAGCACAGCCGAACAGAATCACAATGCCTGACACAAGCAGCTTTTCATAACTCTGATTCTACTCATAACATCCATTTGTTTCTCATCTCCAGTTACCCTGGGAATGGCTCTGAGAGACAAGGGAAGCTCTTGCTGGCCACTTAAAAATCCCTCAATCAACCTGATTGGCTGATACCTGTGGAGCATCAGTTGATACTTGTGAGTCATCAGTAGCATTGCCACTAACCTCACAAACTGCATTCATTGGAGGTTAACCTTTTCCAGATCTGCCTATTGCAAATCTGTATCATATAAATTAGGAATTTCAATTTATCCTGCTGCTTAACAACATGGGTTACTCTACTGGCATGAAAGTCCAATGCAGAAAAGTCCAATGCAGAAGATTTTCTTAGTAATAATGGTAGTGCAATTTTTTAATACGGTTGCCCAATTTGAACTTGTAGCAAAGAATGATGAGAGAGGTGAAAACCCAAATACAATTTTAAGCCATTATATATTGTTTCAATGTTAAGTGTCACAAACAAGGTTCTCTCAAAGGAAACCATGAGCCCTTGGTCCCTTCTATGCAGAGATTTTCTTCCCCAGTGCACTCACTGCAACTGCTTTATTTTTGGTCACAAAGCAACCTGCATGGAGGGGAAAGTCACACACTTACATGTGGGACAGAGCCCTGCAGAGTGGGGAATTTTGGTCACAAGCCAACACAACATTTTATGTTCAAATTCTGCTCCTTTGAGAACATCTGTTAAGCCTTTGAGATATCAGAACTTCCTGATGAATATCTGGAAGTTGAGTCATAGCAACTGGACTTCTTTTCTTGAGAGATTGAAATGTTTCACTACTAGAGATGGGTGTTTCATTTCAGAAGGGGACTGGTTTTGAAACGAAACACTGGCGCTTGGAACCCAGTCCCATCCTCTGGAACAAAATCAACCACTCTCTTACCTTGCCGTAGTTCACACTAGGGAAAATTTCAACCAGGAAGCAGCCTCCAATGCGTCATCTTTCCCACTCCCTGGCAGTGGCCAATCAGACAGGGAGGCAGGATGATGCAGTTCCTGATTGGCTAGTGCCAGGGAGAGAGGAAGAGGACACATTGGAGGCTGCTTCCTAATTGGAATTTCGCCCAATGTGAACTATGGCAATGTAAGACAAATGGTTGATTTTGTTCCAGATGGTGGGACTTGGTTTCGAGCGCCAGCTGCACTGGCATATTTTGTTTCAGAACCAGTCCCATTCCAAAACAAAACACCCATCTGTATTAACAACTCATCCAAACAGCTTTGTCAAGCTGAAGAAAGTTAGTGGTGAGTCCTCCATTTTATAGTTCACCTTGATTTCACACACACCCTGGTCCGAATAGGCTCATCGGGTGGACAAAGGCCTAGGGTGCATGAAAGTCCCACCCATGCAACCTTTCTCAACACCCATTAAGTATGGGTCCTTAGCTATGGGACTCATAGGTGTGAAGTGCTTCTGATTTGTTTGGGGGTTGATGAAAAGGCTGCTCATATTTTGTCTGAGTCCCCCACCTCTGTTGAGAGAGGGGTTTTCAATATTCACACGAATATTCATCCCTCTCTCAAAACACCTCTCTTCTCTGTCTAATATGTGTATATCCTCATCTTTGAATGAGTGTCCTTTGTCCTTCAAATGGAGTTACACTGCTGATACTGGTCCTAAACTGTTGCCCCTCCTATGTTGGGCCATCCTCTTGTTTAATGGCTGTTTAGTTTCTCCAGTGTAGAGGTCTGCATACTCCTCACTACATTGGACTGCATATAGTATATTGCTCCTCTTGTGTTTTGGTGTTGGGTCCTTTGGGTCAACTAGTCTCTGCCTTAGTGTGTTTGTAGGTTTGAAGTAAATAGGGAGGTGATGTTTGCCAAAAAATGCTTTTAAGCTTCTCAGACCCTCCAGCCATGTAAGGGATGACCAGGTTCCTCCACCAGCTCTGGGTCTCAGGCTGATCCATTGTTTTTCTGGGTTGAGACAGTGCTTTGCTGAAGACCCACTTTGGATATCCACAACCCTTAAGCACTGTCTTCAGGTGCCTGTCTTCCTTCTTGTAAAATAAAATGGAGGACTTGCCATTAACTTTCCTCAGACTGACGAAGCTGCTTGGATGAGTAACAAGGCATTTCAATCTCTCAAGAAGAAAAGTCCAGTTGCCATGACTCAGCTTCTGGATAAACTCACCTGGATGACTAAGAATCTTCACTGTCATATCCCTGATGATTACCATTTTAAGTCATGGATAAGTCATTTTGTATCTTATATAATTTTGCACTGTAGAAAAAATGCAAATGTCAAAAAATATAAACGCTTGACATGTCAAAGATTTCATGCAATGCTATATAATTTATTGCAAGCATGTGTTTCTCTATTGGATTATCTTGTTATTCTTTGCAATGGCTTATAGTCCTAAGTGGTACAAGTAATACAATTCTGCCTACCTCCCTAGGTAGACATCAGCTCTTTGCTAGGTTTACAAATTGTTAGACAATTGCATTTCTGGAAAAGTAAATGAGCAGTCAGGGCAAAGGAAGGTCAGTGAATGTTTCTAGAGCAATTGGCTGCTTTTTAAAGATCATCGTGGCCCATAAATGTAGTACCACATCTGCAATTAATATTGCCCCAAGTCTGTTTGTGCATAATGCTTGAAAAACAGCATGCTTAGCTGAAAGCCTGAATTGATATATGTCTCCAAAGAAAAGAAAAGAAAACAGAATTTCTGAATATTCAGCTTTTTTTCCTGTGTACTTGTTTGGATTAGTGAAATGTTTTTCTGACAAACCTATTTAGAGTCCAAAGAATACTGAGCTAAGTGGGAATAGATTGTGCTGACTATTTTAGTATGTCTGTATTTAAAAATAAATCATGCAACTCAGAGGGAAACAAAAAATAAGGGTTCTCACAGTCAGAAAATGTTGCATAGACCATTTACAGTAAATTACTTGAGAAAGAGCTCTAGGCTCAAACAGACCTTGACTACTGGACAAAGTTTACAGATTGTTTCTGAGACAGCTCAAATATCAACACTGACCCATCTTCAGCAAGTAGTGTTAATGTCACAATCATAGCCAAGACAGAGCATGTGAATGTTAGCAGTAAATTTGCTGAAAGAATAGGGAGACGGATAGACATTTGGACAACTTTGAATTAGGGATCAGCACGAAACAGAAAAATTGTGTTTTGTTTTGTTTTGTTGCCCCTGCGTTTAATTTTGTTTCATTTAAAATAAATTTTACAAAAAATTGTAATGAAATGAAACAGTAACAAAACTATTTGTTACTCTTTAAAATGGTTCCCCTGGGTCCTAGACACACCAAATTTGGTGCCCCTAAGACCCAGTGGATCCGTTTTACACAGCAACAAAATGGTTCATTTTAAAGTGGAAAAAACCAGTTTTTGTTTCATTTTGTAAAACACTGCCTGTTGTTTTGTTTTGTTAAGAAAAAAATTGTAGGCTTACAAAATGACGAGACAGCATTTTGTTTTTCATAAGGTGCCCACCCCTACTTTGAATCACACACCATCCATTGCTTTGTTCACTGAGTATGAAGAAGGTCACTTGTTCCAATATTGTTTTTGTATTATTTGACAAAAGTGCTCACAAACAGCAGCAGAACATTGCCCTGCTGCGGCCGGCACTCCTAGCAGTGTTATCAATGATTGTGGAAGCTGCTCTGTAATGTTTTTTCTTGCTTTGCTCAACTTGGCACAGAATAGGCATGATTCTGTCATGACCAAAACAACAACAACTGTAGGAAGCCCACTTTGAAGGCTTAGCACCCCAAATCCCAAGGCACCAGGCAAGCGTTGAGCAAGTCATTAGCTCATGGACTAGAGACACAAATAAGGGCATGACCCAGTGTGGCATACCAGGCCATAGTGAACCCTAGATGACCCAAGCACAGGCAAAGGTCAGCATCTAGGGAGAACAGGTTTTACCACCCAGATATCAGGTGCCCCCCCAACCTTGGAGCATATGTGATCAGAGACCCTTCCTCTCACTGTCATTATTGTCTTCACTTTCTCCATGTGGTTTCTCATATATAGCTGGTTGGCCACTGTAATGCTATCCAAGGGTGGAGACTTGAGAGTCACAGCTGACTGTTGAGCTTGATTTAAGTCACACCAGCAAATTGACTTAGACTTTTCTTGGGGGGGGGGTGTTTTGAAATATTCAGACTTGACTTCCTAAACAGACCCATATTTCTGAGTTGCATTATTGAGTTCCTATGAGGAATTGGCCTCCCTGTTCCTACTATTTCTACCTCTGCTGCCATCCTCCACCATCACTACTGCCACGTTCTGCCAGTCACCAGAGTCAAAAACAGGTATGAACATAGTATGGAAATCAGGACCTTGGGCTTGAGTGGGCCTTTGGTCTATCCCAGCAAGTCCTTGCTATGCCCTTAAAAGAAAAAGTCTTCCAGAGCGCAATCATGTAGACCAGTGGTTTTCAACCTTGGATAACCCATGTGTTCTTCAACTACAGCTACAACTCCTAGAAGCCTTAACCACTTGCTCAGCTGCCTAAGATTTCTGGGAATTGCAGACCAAGAATACCTGAATTACCCAACTTTGGGAACCACTAATGTTGATGGAGTTATGGAACACTGGAATGGACAGTCTAATTAATGTCCTCAGAAGTTTCATATTTTGATTAAGAAAATGTACAATACATCAAATGTTTAACATACTCAAGATGCAGAAATATATAAATATATATGATATAAAAATAATATACTCTATATAGTTTTACTGTTCTAATGAATTTTCTTGAGAAAATTAGGTCAAGGCTGGGTCTGTTTTCATACTAGGCAGTTGAACAAACTCTGGAAGCTTTTCTAGAGATGATTTCTGATTTTCCGTAGTCCTTGTGCAGATCATTGTGTCAATGGGCTTAATTAAAAGGAGGAAAATGGGATAAATCCTTTTCTACAATTTAGTTCTGTTTTTCTTTGGCTTTTCTTTTGCAAATAGCTGCTGTGTGAGAACAGTAGGAAATTGTGTTTCCTTATAGGGGGTCAAGAGAAGATCAAGCTTGCATCTTTGTTTATTTCTCACCATGAGTTAGCAATTAGTGTTTAGCAGCTGTTGTTTTCTTTGCAGGAGAAAGCTTGGTCTGCCATTTCTTCCTCTGTGGGAACACTCCCTCAAACAAGGAGCTTGTACCAGGCAAGCCCAATCTATAAAACAAACAAAACAAGGAGAGAGTTCTGGCCATTGGCTGCTATGTTTGTTTTCCCTCTGTTATACAGCTGCTGCATACAGTAATATGTGGGGGACTATTAGTTAAGTATCTAAGGTATAAACAATATAAAAGTTCAAAATAGATGACAATTACATATCCAAGATAATTAAAACTAGATAACAAAATATGACAGATGCCTTAGATTAAGATCACACTTCTTATCATGAGTTAGTAACATTAAAAAGTGAAAACTCAACAGGACTTTATCAAGGAGCTATACACTTTTAAATTTTTACAAATGCAGATTAGATTTGTATCCTATCTTTCAGCTATACAACACTTAAAGTGACTAACTGTATTACACCAAACAACAATCAAAATATAAAAATTGATTTTTAAAAAAGTTAGCAAAACTGATACAACTAAGGGAGTGACTCGATAGATATCTATTTTTCTGTTTGTGTCAGTGTTCCTTTCGATATTTATTCCAACAAGTACATAATATTAGCTCTAAATGTGAGTATATCTTTTGGCATGAATATATAATATATTTTGTTCAGCTGCCACAACTTATGATTCCTTATAGCCACAAGCAAAAGTGATCAGTTCACACAATAGAACAGCTAAGGACGCCCATCAAGGACCCCTGATTGCATTGAAACTTCTTAATCCTTTCATGACAATACAATGACTAACACCTATTTTCCTGCATAGGACAAATTTCCTCTTTCCCACAACTTAAAAAAAACCCCAGGCTCACTCACTTTATAACCCAGAGCACAGAGAGAACTCCTAGTTCCCTGAGCTCCTTGCCCTCTGAAGAGTCTGGTGAAACGTCAGGATGACAAACTTCCAGAACACAGCCAAACAGCCCGAAAAACTCACCACAACTATTTCTTGTAGTGCTTTAATTCCCATTATTTTATTTTGCTTCCAGTTTGTCTGACCACCTCTAATTGTCTTTTAGGGACATTCTTGGGTATGTTCGTATGACATTAGTGATGATGCATAAAGTGAGGGATGGTGTGGGAATGGGACCTTAGAATTGCAGAGCTGGAAGGGACCCTATGGATCTCTGAGTCTAGCCCCTATCAAGGAGACACAGTGGGGAGCTGATCTCACAACCTCTGGCTCTGCAGCCACTGACCTGTCCATGAACTGTATTAGTTTTGCCTGCCTTCTGCTTGCACCAGTAAGGACTGAAACAAAAATGTACAGTAGGACCCCCATATCCACTGATTCATTATCCACTGATTCAGTTATCCAGGGCTGGCAGGGAAAAAAATAAAAAAAATCAGCCACAAAACAAGCTACTGTCACAAAGAACAGCTGTAAAGGAAGCTACTGTCATAAAACAGCAGCTGTAAAGCAAGCTACTGTCACAAACAGCAGCTGCAAAGCAAGTTACTATCACAAAACAACAGTTTTGGGGACATTTTGGCATCCTCTCTTATCCGCAGTTTTCATTATCCACAGGAAGGCTTGGAACCAATCTCCAGCGGATACTGGGCTCCTACTGTAATGTAATGCAAACTAATTTTTTTAAAGAAAGAAATGGGTTTTTTGTGTGTACTTTAGCAGAACAGTGTTCTAGTGCTAGTCTCATGCAGCACTAAATCAACTGCTTACTACATTTGGCAACCTATCACTCTTTCACTTGCTAAACTTTTTTTAAAAAAAAGATGGTATTTGAATGCCAGTAAGATGTGTGGGTAAGAAGATGGTGAATAGTGACAATAGTGGAGAAGTAGGGACACTAAAAGGGATCTTCCTACAAAAATTAAACACTTATGTGTGAACTATGGCAGCAATTTAAAAGCCAGCGTGCAGTATAGGGAAGGCTGAATCAACCCACTACAAACTTCTCTGTGGTCATACCCCAATTCAAGGCAAGTTTCTTTATTTGTATTAGCTTTGTGCCTTTTCAAGCAATAAATTGCACAATATCAAACTGTCACACCAAAAATCAGGAAGAAAAATATATGCAATATGTATGAACTTGCTTAGACGAAGTCACTAACAAATATATGATTTTGAGCATCATATTGGACCTTACTTTGAAAGCAGCTGCCCCAAAATTCGCACACTCTGTAGCCGCCAGTTTTTCTTGGTCTGCAAGAGGGAAAGATACATGCAAGGCAGATGAATGTATGGAGACAGAAACCAGTAATGGAATCAGTAACTGGGTTCTCTACAAAATGAGCAGAAGAGCAGCACCAGCTAGGGTGCTTAGGTCATCAAGAGAGGCCTATCTCTCCATCCCGCAACCTTCAAAGGTGCATCTCAGAAGAACACATGAAAGGGCCTTCTCTGTTGCTGCTCCCAGACTTTTGAACTCCCTCCCGCTGGAGGCCAGGACTGCCCCATCTCTGCTGTCTTTCCAGAAGCAGGCAAAGACCTTCCTCTTCAGTCAAGCTTTCCCTGAAAGAGGGACTACTTACTATGTGACTTTTATATTGATTATCATACATGATAGCATTGACTGATTTCATAAGAACACCAGTGATTTCCATGTTAGTTTCCATCCCTCATAATGGATTTTTTTCTTCTTGTATGCTCTTTGTAGCTTTAATGTTACATTTTAATGTTCTAATGTTATTTCCTAATTCCCTGTTCTTAACTTGAATAAATCTTAAATGTTCTGGGCCGTATATTGTCCCTCATTATTGTAAGCCACCTTGGGTCCTTTTCCAAGGAGAAAGGTAGGGTAAAAATATTCAAAATAAATAAATAAATCACCATAGGGACACCCAAAGTTTCATAGTGCAGTTTTTCTGGGTATCATTTAAGTAGCAATGAGGTCAAAATACTATGTTGTTCATGTGAAGAAACCCTTCACAATTATGAATGATTAAACCTTGTAAATAATGTGCCTTAGTATTTGGTGGGCTTGGTAGAAAACAGCTATACCAAGGGCCTAACCTTCTAATAACAGCACTATCAGAAATAAGAGTCTGCTGAACATGTAATATTTAGAAGTGCCCACTGCATGTTATCTGACTGCTCTTGCAGCATCCTGGGCGAGATAAAAATCTAAGGATGCTACAGAAGTCCATGCTACAGAAGTCCAAATGGCATGTGAGATACGTCAGATCTGGCATGTGTCACCTTAGCCAGATCTGACATGCCCCGAGATGTGATCAATCTCCACAAACAGACTCAGTGGGAATGTGAGCTTTTGCTCTATAGAAGGGTTCCTGGCCACTGGTGAAATCTGGAACCTAAGCTTAGAGCTAAATCAGTAGTTTACCCAATGTGGAGTTGTTCTATTAACTGAAGGATTCAGGAAGTCACTGGTTAAAAGAACTGAGAAAAATAAAAAGGACAGGACACATAAAGCCTAAATACATTCAATTTAAGCAGTATGTAAAGATTAAGAAGAAACTCTGTTCCAAGATGATAATATAGATTAAGAAAAACTACAATGCAGATAATACATCTCCATTTATTCACCCAGACTAATCGCCTCATTATCATCCAGCCAGTATAGTGAACTGTTCACTGATACTTATCATTTGGGACACTGAAGACCATTTTGCAAGTGGAATAAACCCAGCTAAAACTGCTTTGCTTCTGTCTTCAGAGACTATCGTACTTTTGCATTTTATTTCCCATTGTCATAGCCTTAACAATTTATAGTCATTTCCCATTGTTAAAAATATTAATCATCTCCCGCATAATACATCAATGATTTCTACTTGTCAATTCTGCATGTAAACAAGATTCAGTCCCCCCTCCCACCCACCCTAATTCTCATTTAATACAGGCTTATGAAAGTTTTCTACAATGCACTTTCATCGTATTATACCACTTGCCTTCTCAGGATTTAAAAAAAAAAACAGTGAATGCTGCAAAATCAGAATATTCTTTGTTCAGTTCTCACCTCTGTCACGAACTCATTAAATGGTCCTCAAGCAAGCCACTCTCTCAAATTCAGTTATCCCATTTGCAGTTTGAAAGGTGATACTGGCTACTGTTACAGGGCTTTTAAAATCTTCACATGAAAATGGTGTGATGCACTTTAAACAATTGGAGGTGTGACACAAATTTGTTGTTCTTGAAAAATGAGGAATGCATTTTTGACAAATGGGTGTTTTTGTGGCTGTTTGTCTGCTGGTCAGTCTCTACCCCTGCACCCACTCACCCACCCAGCCCAGATGGAGAAATCAAAGAGGAGATAGAAGAGCAAGTGAAGTAGGCAGGGGATATCAGAGAAGATACGCAAAAAAGGAAGCAAGGCATCCAAATGTGCCAGGACAGACGATACCAGGACAATCAACTACATCCTATGATGACATAAACAAATAATCTGCCCAACACAAGATGCCAATACAGCATTGGGGTGATTTGTTCAAATCAGCAGCATCAACAAAAGCCCAAAACAATCTGAAACAACCATAGACACCACCATTAAATAGCATATAGCCCTTAGATGAGCTTTGCTCTAAAGATTTCCCAGATGATATTTTCCTTACCTTACTTCATACTTCATCTTTCCTGATTTTCTGGATTTTTTAATCCTTCTCCAACCGCTGGTTTGTATTTTGTTCCCTGTTGTTCCTGTATGTTGCAGAAGAGGAGTTTCACTCAGTTTGCAGTCAGGAATTGGGAGAGTTTTGTTTGTTCATTCTTTTGTTTGCCCCTCTGTCCACCCGATTATAAGAAGAAGAAGTTGGCTCTTTAGAAGTTGCCCAATTCAGAAACTTCTGTCCTATTAAGAGAGAATGTAGTTCTTTCTCTGTACTCTCTTTTAAGAGGCCAGACTGCTCCAAGACAAACACCTTCTTCAGCCATCTGGAGAGCTGGTGTCCTCTCTGCCTTTAGTTTGACTCCTCTCCCTTTGATATGGATCAAAATCAAATGTCTAACAGGTGTGCGAGCTGCCTAGATGCCCTAAGCACATCCGATCTCACTTGATTACAGAAGCTAAGCAGGGCCGGCCCTGGTTAGTACTTGGATGGGAGAGCACCAGGGAATACCAGGTGCTGTAGGCGCCTGGAGTAGGAACTGGCAAACCACTCCAGTATTCCTGCCAAGAAAACTCCATGGTCATGGGGTCACAAAGAGTCAGTCACGACTGTAATGACACAACACACACACAACAGGTGTGCAGCGTGTCATATTTGTCCTTCCTTCCTTCCTTCCTTTCAATAGGGGCATAAGTTCTGCCCTGGAGGGACAGTGATCCATGCACATCCAAACTTTTCAAGAGAAAACAGGACAAAGAAATACAAATGGGATGTTCAAACTTTGGACAGCATAGGAACTCTCAGAAGAAATCAAAAGATATTAAAGGAATATATAAAATTATTCTTAAATTCCTATAGATCGCAGGCTTGTTGCTTTACAATCATTCCCTAGCTTTTATGCCCTAGCCTAGCCAGTGTTACCAAATGTGCCTACACTCAGTTTTATGACCTCTAACCATCTTAGTTTTAGGACGGCAAAAACTGTCAGTTTTACGACTTCTTTACTAGCTTCCAAAACTTGCTGTTACAACTGCTAAGCCTCTCAAGGAGACAGAGAGACAATACTGAGTGCACCTATAATAACGGTGGACAGAATAAAGCTTCTATGGGAAGCTCAAAATTGTATACATTTATGGAAGATGGATAGGATGATGGCAGAGAAGGTCAGAAAGAGGATAGTATTAAAACTTCAGGATGATCTGGGTAACAAACCCTTATTTTAACATTGCTACCAATTGTAAAGTATTGGATTTAACAATGGCTTGGTCTACTTCCATTGGCGAGGAACAAATGAAGCTGGAAATCTAGAGGTCTGCTGCACTTGAAGAAAGATATTATTTTGCACTAGATCAAGAAGCCTTTGATATCCAGAAACCAGGTTCCCAAAATAGGACCATGATCAAAGAGTGATTGTATTGGCCTTCCTGTCTTGCTTTTAGTTTAGCACTTGCCCCATGCACACAAATGGCCTACATAAAGGGAAATTCTACTTATAATAGAACCCTAGTTTAATCAAGTTATTCACAGAGCAGTTGAAAACCAAAACATTGATTTGGTTGCTTCTTGTTATGTGTGTAGCCAGTTGGGTATCTTTGGGACATAGTCCGAGCAGAAGTCAGAAAAGTCTAGCAAAGTATGTCAAACAGAAAGGGACTTCTCACTGTATGCCAGAAATACTTCTCCTTTTTGTTATTTCTATAATCCTTGTGCTTTTTCTGTTTCATTGTCAGGGTTTGCAGCATGAGTAAAACTGATGAGGATATGACTGCTGGCTTTATATTGATCATTTTTTCAGACTTCTGGCTGTAGACTGCATAATGTCACAGAATGCCTAGTTTTCATTATTTAAGAAGCAATCCTCTGCTAAATGTACAGCAGCTGGAGTGCCTCAGGATTTGGCACAAGGCTCATGCAGCAGTAGATCAGGAAGCTATGCCACCACTGGGGAAGCTACATCAGAATTATGGTGAGGTAACTGGCCCAGGAAAGAGAGCATGGGATAAACACAAAGGTAAGACTTAGGGTATATTTTCATTGACCATCAGGGTAAGTTGCAGATTCTTGTGGGCTCCTGAGCACACAGTATATCCACTGTCTCTTGCAGTCACTGCTATGTTTTTCTTCCTTCCCCCAATGCCCTTCCAGAGAAGCAATTGGAGGTCTGAAGATATGAAATGTTTGGCCCTATTGGGATTTTCAAAGCACTTCTGTTCCTGTGCCTTTAGAAACTTTTCCTTTGACCTTGAAAACCTCTAGTTTCCATTAGAAACCACCCGTTGCCTCAAAGGCCTCTGTGAATCCAAGAAGCAACAACAATGATGGAGGTCTATCTCTCCCCCCCCCCCATTTATTCTGCTGCTGCCAAGCTCTTCGTGTCATCAGAATCCAGAAGGAAATTTCAGATCTTCAACCAAATATGCAGATGTTATGAAAGCGATTTACCAATAATGGCCATCTTGGAGATGAAGATGGCAGGAGTCATATTCCTTGCCATCTTTCTCATTTATGAATGTGTAGAGTGGAAATTATTATGTAGTTAAACACAAATCCACTTGAGTATTCTTGAGGCAGATAAGCATACACTACAAAGCAGACTTAATCCAATTCATGTTTCATGCACAACCACACAGAATTTTTATTTTTCATTCTTATTTCCATACATAGGCATGGGTCAGTAAAATGAGAGATAATGTTAACATCTGAACTTCTGAAGACAGTTCTGTTGTATTTTCTGCACCTCTTCTTCATTATTGGGGAACCACATCAGGCATCATCAGGCATCCTGACCACTGATTTTTATATTTTGTTTTTTATATTTTTATATTTTATTTTGTTTTGGTCAAAAGCTACCTTCCTCCCACTAGTAGACTCAAGGCAGTTCACAATCAGTTAAAAGAACATGATCATTACAATTAAAACACCAATATATATTTAAAAACTATTAAACCACCCAGAGAACCCATTTGAGGAAAATCAGTTTGCGGCATACAAATAGATAGATAGATAGATAGATAGATAGATAGATAGATAGATAGATAGATAGATAGATAGATAGATAGATAGATAGATAGATAGATAGATAAACCCAAAAGAAAAATTTAAACCCACCATTATATGGCATTAAAAATATTGGCTAAAATCTCATTACACGGCTGAACCAAAAACTTTACTTTTGGAGCAGAATTAATTCAAGTTAAGAAATCTCCATAAACAGTAAGTCCCATGATGCAGTGTGCAACAAATACTATCTATGAAGATTTCTTAATTTGTGGCAATATGGCTTCAAAATTTATGCCACATATGTAATAATTCAAAAGGACTGACACATCAAAGGATGTGTATTTCACCCTGCAGAGTTCCTGAGGACTCATGTTGTTGACTGATCCCCCTCCCGGGTACAAGAAGTGGAAAATCAAATGAAATTCACCAGGCACCTTCTTGGGTACCACCCCTATTGGTGACACTCTAAAATTGGGGGTAGGCCATTCTGCAAATAATCCAAGCACTCTACCCTCCATTACCTCTCTATTGATTTTTTTCTCTAACTACATGTTCCACCCCCAAGACAGATTTCAAGTTCCGAGCCATCATAGCTATCCTCTGCCCCACGGCTGAGATTTTAAAACCAAATTCAAAATCCTCCCCAATATACTTAGCTGCTTGTGTATCAGAGTATCTGACTAACCACTCCTACAAGGGTTGTAGTTTGATTGGGCTAGGTTCTTGGAAACTGAGTTGTTGCCTGGGGGCTGCTTCTTATTGCCAGGATCACCTCCCCCTGCACCCTTCTGCTGACCCTTTTGGCATGTCCTGGCAGCGTGGCTGCCTGAACATGCAGAGCATTGGTGTCTAAATTTACATTGTTTTCTTTTGCAGAATCCCCCTAGCGTTGAAGTCCCAAGAATACAGGTAGGCTTGAACCTCCTGCCTGCAGTTACGTGGGCCCCAGAAGCTTGACCTATGCAGTGCAGGAGGTGACCACTGTCTGAGCACTCCCCCCGGGGAGCCCTATTAGGGTTCATTATATAAACCCAAAGCGGGTACAAAGGCATATCCCACCAAAATTTTGGGTGCAAATCCACCCTCATTCGGAATCCTTTGCTGTAAAATAACCATGCTGGTCCTGGAATATCTACAGCTGCTTGCTGTGCCTGCAGACTTTGCTGTAAATGTTCAGAAATATCAGCTGTTCATTTTAAAATGATAAAACATGTCTACTGAAGCTCCATAACTACCCTGTGTGATGTAGTGTATGATGGACCTGGACTCAGGAAACCTGGGTTCAAATTGCATTCATGGGAATTCACTGGGGATGGCGCACTCGTATCTCCTTGAATGTTTCACCTGTGTTGAAAGAGTGTTCGGGCTGCTGACTTGACAGCACATAACAACAACTAAAGACACTGTTTTGCATTCCCTTTGTTCTGATGCTCATACTCTTAACGACACTTCACATTTTACTTCAAGTCTCATCTTATTTGTCACCCACGCAGGTCTTCATAACCTAATAAGGAATAGATCTGCCAGATTGAAGAGAGAAGTCAGAACAAGAACATTCAATAGAATGTTGCTTTTTTGTGTGAAAATAAGAATCACAGGATCTAAAATGGGAAAGGGAGTGAACAATGCCTCAGGCTGCTTGAAAAAACCGAGGCACAATAAAAATACAAAAATCAATCTTTATGCATGCCATCACATTTCACTCCTACCATCACCAGATTGTATGGGTAATAAGAAATGGACAATAATCACAACAGTGAGCAGTGAGAGTAGGTTGGTTTCGATTTATCATCTTTCCCCTCAACACTAAGAATTAGGGCAAAGGAACATTTTTCTGAGTTTAATAGACAATGACTTATCTTCTATTGGTAAAGTATAGTGCCAATGCCAAAATATACATTAGAGATAGCACACCTTTAGAAGATGGGATGGGTAGCTTTATAGAGAAGGTAGCAACTTCATGAATCTTTGAGAATCCCATTGCTTCATTCAAAAGTATGATCATGCTTTCCTTTTCCTTTCTTCATCTACTTAGATTAGGACTCTTCATTAGGGTGAGCAACACTTAATCATTTATTTCACCCCAGCTTTCTCCTAAAAAGACTCAAGGCAGCTTACATCATTTAAAAGAAATAACATTAAAAGTTAAAACAGTAACTTATTGGGATCTTTTAAAAATACTTAAACAAACATTGCATTAAAAACAGTAGATAAAAGCATTACTAAAACCTCCATGTAATTAGCCATAACATCTGGGCAGGAGGTTATACTCCCCAAGATCTCTGATAGACAATCCAGAATCATAACATATTCATTTATATTCCTACTGCCAACCTTGTTTTCTTTGGGTCTCTTCTTCAGTCCTCCACTCATCTGATCCTAATGACTTCCCTCTTGGCAGCTTACAAGAAACTAGTCAGAAGAGGTGGGAGGACAGGCAAAATCTAGCATTCATTCAGAGAAACTGGTCATTCACTAGGACAGTCATAAGCTCTAGCTCCTGGGTGCTTTCACAGATAGGGAAAGCTGGGATATTATATAGGATAAATTGGGATAATCTTATTTTCAGAATTCTAGACTGCACCAAAGTATACAAAAAGATTTACCAGGGAACTAAAGTGTGGCCTTCAGCACACACCACCCATGGCCACCAACCCACTTTCTACAGTTAATTGTTGTTCACAAAAAGAAGGAAACACTTGAGTGAGTCACCTGTGTAAGATGTGTGTTTTAAAATGGACTTTGGAAAGGGCAGGTGTTCTTTTAGGTAACAGATCATAATTTTAAACAAAATGGACCACTGGGTGGGCAGCCACCCATCACTTTGCTTATTGTCAGATCTCCACAAGCTTTAATTTTGAGGTAAGTTTAAATCGCTTCAGGTTGACAATAACATCATGTCAAAAAGGCACTGAGCTTGTTCAAATTATAACCCATAAATGGATCTGCATCAAATGTTTCCTAAAGAGTATTTGTGGTGAAAAATAACACATTAAAATAATGTTGATAAGGAATGGTTCAAACCATTCATCAGAGCCTACTTATCGCCTTTTTTCTTGTGATGCTTGGTAGAACAGTCTATCGTTTTATGACCTATTTAAAATCCAGGAAAACAATATCAAACAAATGCCAATTGGAGCAACACAATTATGCAAATTCACATCCCCCTTACCAAAAAGCTGTTCATATTCCCTACAATATGTTTCTATTCAAGGCTCAAAGTCCTTTGCAGAAATGAATGGGGTTACTTGACTTCTAGTTAGGGGAAATAATACATAATTTCCCAAGCCTAGTTAGGAAAACTGCCATTTGCAATTTTAAGACTCTCTGGAACAGAAATTACTCAGAGCACCTCCCATCCTTTGGCCAACTCTTTCTTCAAGCTACTCCATCAATCTTTCTGTCCATTTAGGACTTTTATCACTCATTTGCCTCACTAGGAAGGTAGCAGTGGCTGTTTATAGGCTGGGAATTGAAGATGAGTAGATGGGTGGTAAGAGGAATAAGGTTCCACTTTTAGCCTTTTGTTCTCTTCAAAACTCATAGTATACCACCACCCCCTCCTGGAAAGTCCTGAATGTACTGTATGTCTTGGGATTAGCAAAACTCCAACAGGAACACTTGATAAACAGATAGACCTTCTTGGCTTTCTAGAAAAGATTTTGTGTTCGCCTTTACTTTGCTTGGGTGTCCAGCCACTGTCATTTTTAACCACTTTTCTTCTCTTCCCCCCTTTATCACTCTCTTGCCATTTTTAGCTTCATTTTAGCTTCATTTTAATTTTTTGTTGAATAATGTATCTTTTGTTTTATTATGTACCTTATATATTGGCTTTTAAGATGTATTCCCTTGTTTAATTGTTGAGTTATCACATGTTGTAAACAGCCCAGAGTAACCCTGGGTCTAGATGGGTGGTATAAAAGTCAAATAAATAAATAAATAAATAAATTGGCCTTGCTTCAACTCCAGAGAGTAATTTGTTGCATTGCTTGTTTACACTGCATTGGCACTGTGCCACTGGAAAAACAATGCTGGGAAAATGGCTGCTTTGCTTACAAAGGGAAATTGTTCAGAGAAGAAGGTTTCATTTTCCCAGAGACTCCCATTTCCCCTCACATTCATACTCAGTCTCTTCCTGGCTTCTCCTCTCCATCCCTCTAGAACTGGCTTTGCTGCTCATTGCCCAATGGTATGCGCTCCCTCCCTTTTCTGAACCTGACACCTCATCTTCAAAGAGAGGCAGGAAAGGCTGTAACACAAAGAGAGACATGCTTGTAATCTTTCTTCCTGACTCCTTCCATTGCTCAGGCCAAACATTTCCCCACCTCCACCAATAATCATTAACCTGCAGGTACCCCACACAACTGAAAAGAAATGGATTACCACCAGGGCTGTCATATCCAAAGAAGTAACAATGTTCCTCCTTGTTCCTGTACAATTGGAACTCTTTACAAAAGTTCAGAACTTCAGGACTCAACTTCAAAGCTCACATGCAAAGCAGAACATAGGTAAGAGAGGTTTATCCCTCCACCAATTTAACTTTTTCAAGGGACAAATTGCAATGGCTTTCAACTTAAACAAAGTGAATACTTACAGGGAAACAATGCATTTATTATTTTAAAAAATATTAATGGATTCTTCATGTGATTATAGGAAAAGCACAATTTTAAGACTGGAATCGTGCCCTTAGCCCTTTAATTCATAGAAATCTACATCCATTTCTCTCACATCGTTCTCCCTTCATATAGCTGGTCTTACAAAGGCATTAATCAGTGACCCTGAGCCAGAATGGCTGCATTTTATGGGCACCAAATTACATGGAGAACACCAGTCTTGCTCTGCTCTTTCTACAGTATGCAGAGGACCATAAGTACTGCAAAATGAATTTTCCATTTTCAAAATAGTGCAGTGCCTGGTAAATAAGCAAAAAGAACCAATTGTCCTGAGCCCAGGCACTAGGCAATGAATAAAAAATAAATGTTCAGTGTCAGTTGCAGGGTGGGATGAAGCTCCACTGTTTTGAATGGTTGCAGATATTAATAGAAACTGCATGATGTGTACAAACTTGAAATCTTAAATGGCTGAAACATTTGGTTCCCAGCTCAAAAGTCAAACATTTAATTAAGGCCTGATTTGTGACCAAAACAATTCCAGACACAAATCTCTTCTCTGCTATAAATACACTGAGAGTGGTCACAGGGAAGCTAATATATCTAAAAATCAAGCTTCCTCACTGGCTCGCCTTACAATATTGCTATCATTATGATTAACATAACTAAGTCATGTGTCCTCTTTTCACTGGAGTCCATGCAACAAGTATCTGGACATTGAGTCATGGCAACTGTACTTCTTTTCTTGAGAGACTGAAATGTTTCACTGTTCATCCAAACAGCTTAGTCAGTCTGGGGAAAGCTAGTTACGAGTCCTATGTTTTATAATTCACTTTGACCTCATGTCACCCTGGTCTGAAATGGGGTAATAAGAAGAACAATGGTTTGAGAAAAGATGTACAGTTGCCATGACTCAGCTTCCAGTTAAACTCATCTGAATGACTGAGAATCTTCACACAGATGCAACAAGTAGTTTGTTTAATGCATTACCAAACCTCTTTCTTTTGGAATTTTGTAGCAGCTGTGTCTAACTTCAGGTTCCACATTTTCCAAGACACATAAATACCGTCTGAGTGGTTCGTGGTTCATTCTGAATGTACCTTTGAAACTATTACAGTGACCTGACTTGCAATAATTGAAAATCCACGCTCTGCGGATGCAGGTTGGGTTGGCCTTGGGGGGCCTAACCGGGGGCTCTTTTACTGCCTCGAACGGGCCTGTGAGGGCCTTCCCAAGCCTGTTCAGGGCAGCCCCAGCCCTGGGGTAAGTATGGGAGGTCTGAAGCAGGCCTTTGCCCCTTACCCCAGGGAGACTTTTTTGATATACTGCAGTCCCGCGAATCTGTAGCAGGACCACAGTATATGGACTGCGAAAGGGCGGGGGACCACTGTACTTAAATTTCAGTCCTAAACATGAATACTAGGGAATACACCTTGCTGAGCTAGAACTTAACCTCAAGGAACCATGCATAAAATTGTGTTATAAGAAAATTAATCATGGCAGTAGATCATTGTTGCTCACCTTAGCCTTAAACATTATGTACATGAGAGAGTGATGAGTTCAGTATTCCAGAATTTTGCTGCTTTGAAATCCACCTTCTTCATATACAATACAATTGGAAATTCTCTTAATCTGGCTCTTGATTTCTAGGTTTATGCTAATCCTCTAAAGTATTTCCTAAGCTCTAAGGTGTCTTTTGAAAGCTTGCCAGACTTGAAGCTGTAAGGAATTTAAATTTATGAGGGTCCCGCCAGCGTGCCTTTTTGC
>JAHTLZ010000379.1:8834539-8845330 GCA_023846285.1 Phrynocephalus versicolor | reverse complement strand
ATATATATTTATAATTATATATAGTTAGTCAATCGTTCTCCCTTTCAAAGCGATAGAGAAACTGCTGACATATGAATTTTAAAATACAGATTACCCTCAGAAAATAGTACAGTAGAGTTGCATATGTAAATAAACACCATAATATTAAAGCTTCCCCTAAAGCAGAAATAATTGCAGAGTTTGTTCCTAGGAACATCTTACCTTGTGGCTGAATTTTGCTACTGTTTATGAAATACACAGTGCACCAGAAGTTAAGACTGCCAATGCCTCGCAGAACTAGAGCATAATGTTTAATACATTATTATAAATTATACTTTTGTTGCTCATTAAAAAGTTTCCTCTTCGAAACATACACTCAATCTGGATTGAATTTCATGACAAGAATCCTGCTTACTTTAATAAGATAATTAAAAGTAGGTCCAGGGTTATTTAAGGACTAAATTAAAAACTTCCTGGGCTTCATGGTGACACATGAAGGCTTTCTGAGATGTTTTTATTTACTGCATTTTGTGACTGCTAATGTTATTGTACATTTTGATAGGGGTTCAAAAGTTCCTATAAGTGGTCAAGTACTCTAAAATAAATAGGTAAGATGACTCCTCTTTCTATGCATATGTAACCAATATTGGCCAATGGCCACACAGAACGGTTACCATGCATTCAGAATTTCACCTTCCTGGCCTATTGCTTTTGGGGTGGCATTCTTGTTTCTTTGGGAGACACAGTAAAGGGCGAACACAAGTGGTGCTCAATATATTTCTACTTATATATCCTTTTGTAGCGGTGTTTCCCAAATTTGGGTCCCCAGATATTATTCAACCACAGCACTCAGAAACCCTGGCCGGCACAACTAGTGAGAAAGGTCCTGGAGATTTAGTGTGGTAAAAATAAAATAAGGAAAAACAGAATTCAAGCAAGTTCTTTTTCTTACTGATAAGGTCCTGTCAAAGAGGAGATAAACTGACATAGATGGATAATTGATGCTATTAAAAGGAGGGAAAGGAAAGGGGGATAAAACAGGGGGAGGAAAGGTCTAAATCAAGGCTGGAGGGAGGCAGCAACAGTATATTTATTTATTTATTTATTTATTTATTTATTTATTTATTTATTTATTTATATACTTTTTGACCACCCAACTTTCCCTCAGGAAATCTGGGCAGTGTTCAACAAATTGCCAAATAAATAATTTTATTTTTTTCAACTGCTGAGTTTTCTGCTCAGTTGCTTCTTTTTACAACATGTATTAATAAGTCTGGTAAAAGATGTCCCAACAGCAAGAAAACAGTTAACAACTTGAAATGGAAATATAGTGTTTCATTTCATTTTATTTCTTTAGTAGTTTCATTTTGTTTCATTAGCAATGAATGTTTAAGTAGTTTCATTATGAAATAAAAGGAAAGGAAAGGAAACACTATGCTCCTCAGGGTCTTAGATGCACCAAATTGAGGGAGCTTCCTCAAGCTCTTCCTTATAAGCTCCTGAAATTTGGAGAGGTTTGGGGGTTAGGAGCTGAGTTATTAAACTCTAAAAGGGGATGCCCCTAGGTAAAAATCATTCTAAATTGAATCAGAAAACTGCACTACTCCCCCACCCCGCGGGTGAGCCATTGCAGCTTGGCTTCCAAATCCCAATTCAATTTAGAATGTTTCTTTTCCAAGGGGCATCCCCTTAGAGTTTAATAACTCAGCCCCCTGACCCCAAGCCTCTCCAAATTTCAGGAGCTTACACGGAAGAGGCCAATGAAGCTACGCTATGATTTCCATGCCAATACATGACAACAAACCCTATTTTTGAGTTCACAGTGTTTTTAGTGTGTTCTTGCTATGCAAGGTTAGCCTTGTGTTTACTACAGTCTGCTATAGTAGTGAAAAAAGTAACATTTCCTGCTGGCTAAGCTGTTAAAGGAGCTGTTGGGAGATGGCTGCTCTTTAGTTAGGCTATGGCCATAAAATGTGGTAATATATGCAGATGAAGAGCTCACATGATCATATATTCTGGTACATGGGATTTAAAAGATTAGAGAATTATAGTTGATCTACATTAGTCCAAGAACATCGGAGGACCCATGGTTGGGAAACACTGTTCTATTGAGTAGCAACAGGACGCCTGCAATCAATTGGCTGAATTTAGCCCTTGGAGATTCTTTTTTCAGGAAGTAACTTACAGAGAGTTTCATGGACAATTTCCCAACTTCTAAAACCTTGTGTGTGCATGCTGCTTCATTACAGTCATGACTGACTCTTCGTGGCCCCATGTCCTTGGAGTTTTCTTGGCAGGAATAATGGAGTGGTTTGCCAGTTCCTACTCCAGGCGCTTACACTCAGCACCTGGTATTCCCTGGTGGTTGCCCATCCAAGTACTAGCCAGGGCCGACTCTGCTTAGCTTCCGAAATCAGGGGAGATCAGATGTGCTTAGGGCAGTGGTGTCCAAACTTCAGCCTTCCAGATGTTTTGGACCACAACTCCCACAGTCCTTCATCATTGGAAACACAGGCTTGGAATTCTGGGGGTTCTGGTCCAAAACATCTGCAAGGCCGAAGTTTGGACACCCCTGGTTTAGGGCATCTAGGCAGTGGTCTAAAACCTTATCTTTGTAAATAAAGATGGGGCAAGTTTATGAGAAAGATGGTGGAGATCTGTTGTTGTTCTTGCATTTCTCCAGCACACCCCTTGACAATATGTGAGTTGCCTGCATCAGTTCTTTGAAGAGAGTATCAGGAGAATGAGACCCTTTGACATATCCCTGAAATTTCCCTAAAATATCCAGTTTTGATATGAAGTGCTGGATTAACACCAGTGGCATTAAAGTGCAGGACTTTGTACGATGTCCTTCTCTACCAGCAAAGCAGCATTTCCATAAGGACACTACTTGCAGTGGTTCTAATCCTTTTTAGCTGAAGGTGGTGCCGGAGGACTGTTGTTCATCTTCCTCACTATTAGCCTGTGGGGTTTCTCAGGGCACAGTGTTTTCCATGCACTTTTTAATAATTATGCAAAGCTGACAAGGGAAATCATTTGGAGTTTGAAGAATAAGTCTCACTACTGTGCCAATTCTATTCCTCTTTTTCAGCTAATACCAAGGAGACTGGGGATCTTGGTGCAATGGAAGGTTAGCAAAGCAATGTGTGCTGCTTAGATATTGCCCCATATGTATAAATCACACTCTGGATAGTTTGCAGTTTAATTATGCAAGACACATGTTGCTATTCTGGCAAGCATTTGCTGACCTCAGAAGGATGGAACATTAAGTAAACCTCAAGCTGACTAAGACAGAACTCACATTTTGACAGAGTCTTCACTGCAGTATTGTAGTTTAACCACTGTGCCCTGAAGCTCCTTACTGGTGGCTGAAGAAATAGAGGCTCAGTGCCTTAGCTGTGGAACTTCCTCCCTCTTATTTTGGAACTTTAGCCTTATTTCAATTTTACTACTAACTCCTTTTTTAAAACTTCTTTTTAATTTCAGTTTTTCCATAATGAAATATTGATGCACAACTTATTGTACATCAATAAAATCATCAGTAAGCAGAAATGTGATTCCTAAATACTTTAAATAAATAAATAAATAAATCTTATGTTTCCTCTGCTGCCCCTCTTGGTAAGCAAAGGATTTGATGCCTTTTTAAATGTAAATACTGAAAAGTAAAATGTGATGGGAACAGGGAAATAAACAGTATATTTCACACTTAAAGAAAAAAAACATGAAAAAATTATGCAGCACTAAGTTGAGTGTCAAGAAGAAAATGCACTTGTCGGATGCATGCCTGAAAACTAGTTATTAAAGGCAGGGACTTGGCAGCAGTTTTTGGAAATGTAGCTAATATTCACCTGTCAGCTCAACCTGTAGAATGAGAAACAAAAGTTAGTTACTATGCTAAAAAAAAAAAAAGTCCCCACTTTTGCTAGCTGCTGCTGGCTGCTAGAAGGCACTGCTGCTCCCCATCTAATCCAAATCCAAATCCACATTCAAATTTAAGGGTTTAGTCATTCCTATTATCTATGTCACTTTAATCATGCATCTTTTACTCTTTTTTTTTCTGCTTTTGTTGCTACGAGACAAGCAAATGGGGAAGAACGTGCAGAGAACAAGCTATAGAACAAATCTATGGCTGTAGTTCATATCGTTTATTCTACACCCCACTGTCAAGCTAAATTTGTCACTGACACCTTTGGATTTGCTAGAACTACACAGAGAAGAGAGATTGTTCTTTTATCAATATATTTCAATATCATAGACGTTTTCTGATTTAACTATACTGTTTTCCAAAGGTCTCAATTGACAATGTGCATGTGACGAAATTCAGCTTGTCTTAGCTGTGCAGCTGTTGTCATAAATACTGCTGATTTTTATAATCTAAATTTAAAATGTCTTGTTGGCCAGCACTGGAGACTGATTTTTTGCTGTTTTTTAGCTGTACATACTCAGATTTTTTCCAGTACTATATTTCTTAAAAATACATTGCTTCAATGACACTAACAAAAGTTTGAAAGTACTTATATAGCCCAAGGATACCTGCTAGAGAGCCAGGAAAGGCAGCAGTTCTTTGTCAAATATCACAGACCTGAACTTGATGCTGAGTAATATACATGATGGACCTGAGACATTCTGTGTAGGGGAGAAGAAAAGAAAACAAGACATCCAGAGGGCAGTGCTTATGGTGAACACACACATTTATATGCATTGCTGGGCTCCTGTCAACTAAGGCAGAAAGCAAGGGGTGGCTTTCTCTCCTTGGTTTCATTGCCTTGCTGTTTTTGTTGTTGTTGTTGTTTAACTTTTAAAATTACATGGGGGTGGCGACATTTGTTCCATTTTCCTTCAATGGGCATGTTTGGGAAATTATCTCAAAGCTCTCAAGTTTCTGTTGATCTACCCTTGACTCAGCCTGGCCCTCATCTTCTTCCTGATGCTGATGCTCATGTTGCTACTAGAGATGGGCACAACTTAGCGGTATTTTCGTTTTCGTTTTCGTTTTTCGTTTCCGTTACGTAACAAAACGAAAAACGGCTCAGAACTGGAACGAAAATGGAAACGAAACGACTAATTTCGAGCCAATTTTCGTTTTTCGTTACTGGAAAAACACATAATGGAGCTAAATGGGAAGAAATGAAAAATTTTTCATTTTCGTTTTTGTTTTTTCGTTTTCGTTACGTAACGAAACGAAAACGAAAAATTTTGAAATTAGCTCACGAAAATGGAAACGAGCCGAAACGGACCCCTAGCCGAAAACGAAAACGAAAACGAACAATTTTTCTGAGTCGTGCCCATCTCTAGTTGCTACTTCTGTTGGTGCTGTGTAGGCTCCATGACTTCATCTTCTTAACACCCCCCCAAATATGATGGGCAAGATGGTAGCTTGGAAAGTTGCCCCCTCCCTTGGAAATCTGGACCTGAACCCAAACCCAAACCCTTTTCTAGAGATCCTCTTGGGTTCTCTCTGATTATGCCCTAGTCTGCCTCCCTTCTGGTTCCAGCACTTGTGACACCTGAGTTTGGCAACCAGCCTCTGCACAGGTTGTTCCTGCAGGGTCCCACCCTCCACTGGGAGCAAGGAAGCTTTTCTAGTCACCATCCATCATGAGATGATGATTTCCCTCTTCTCCATTAGGGGTTGGTTCCCTGTCCCCAGGGCTGACATGGCAACCATGGCTTCACTCTAGGTCCCATTCTAGGTGTCAATTATCTGTGGCTTCCTCTTCCTGTCCTGACCATTGAAACTCCACTGTGGCACTGGTGTCAAGGGTGCTGTAGTCTTGCACCCTGGATCAGAGCACAACAACCCACCAACAGGAGGCATATATGGCCCTGGCCTCTTGATTTTATTGTTTATTAATTTGTTGATATTTTTATTACCTTGTTAACTTGTATTGTTGTTATATACATGTTGTGAACCGCCCAGAGTGACCTCATTGTCAGATGGGCAGGATATAAGACAAATAAATCAAACGAAAAAAAATAACAAACTCTAATCTGGGTCTGTCAACCCCACCTGTTTTATACAAAGGAGAACAAGAAATTTTCTGACTTTCAAGACAAAAGAGGAAGTAAAACCTGAGTTTAGCAATGTCTAAGTTGTTGCTCTTTCCCTGATGTTGGGAAAGATTGAAGGCAAAAGGAAAAGAGGATGGCAGAGAATGAGATGGTTAGACTGTGTCATCGATGCAACCAATATGGATTTGACCAAACTCTGGGAGGCAGTGGAAGATAGGAAGGCCTGGCGAGCTCTGGTCCATGAGGTCACGAAGAGTCGGACACAACTGAACGACTGAACAACAACAAGTTGTTGCTCAGAAGAAACAAAAAGACTGAGTGCATTTGGATTTTTGGTCTACTGCCCCCATTTGCGCAGGTTATTTACTAATGCCTTGATTTCTGACATCAGTGACATAACCTCTTCAGAACCCTGTCTCCAAGCATATCATCACACATTTCTTTTAAAAGGGGGAGGGTCTCAAGTGGACTGTTTGTATACATGAATGGAGTTTTTTAGAGCTCTGGCACACACTGGTAACACCTGAATTTAACATTTCAGCTGAGGTGAGACTGTCCCTCTTTATTTTACCATTTCAAAATGAACTTCCCCAAAAGAAAAGGCACGACTATCATATCTCCTGTGAACTTGAATTTCCCTATCTGCCTGCTCTCTGGCAACCTTATGAGAGAGCAGAACTCTTCTGTAACGCTCATTTCCAGTTGGTCATGGCTCATTTCCGGAACAGAGCAAGTTTTAAAATCTCATTCTGCTCACAATTTCCAGTGCAACCACCATCATCCTAATTCTCAGGTGCAAGGGATACATTGAGGCCATGTTGCTTTTACAGACACCCCTCTTTTGCTTTGCAATACTCGAGAATTATTTTGTAGTAGCTTTCCCATTGTTTTTCTGTCCATTTGCAGCTTTTGTTCTTATTACACCAAGCATACTGGTAAAATAGTTCCCTTCAATCATTTCCACTATGGAAGTGGCAATTTTTCTCCCTGTGAAAGTTTTTGCAACTATAAGTGCATGACTGGTAGAAATTCAGCAGCTGCTACTTTACTTGGCACTTCAAATGCAGTGAAAAGTAAAGCCATACTTGCCACTCATTCTTAAGCACAAAGAACTTCCAAAGAGTGAGGAGAGTAACTACTATTTTATATCTTCTCTTTTTTTAATTTTGTGCGGAAAAGTACATGACTCCATAGTATTCTAACCAACGTAAAAAAAAAACCACAGTAAGAAAAATTATCATATAAAAATATGCCCAGTTTTGAGGCATTTCCTGCATACTTCCAGTTGTAGAAGAGTTATTCACCTCCTTTCCCCTAGGTTTTCTGTAGACCTTGCAAATATGCTGTGGACAGCCTCCTCCACCTTCCACATGTGATGTGTGTGAAAGGGGAAGGAGCAATCTGATCCACCAGCAATGCCTGTGCAGAGCTCAGAAAGATAACAATGAAAAAATACCCAAGCAGAACTACACACACACACACACACACACACACACACACACACACACACACACACACACACACACACACACACATCAATCCATCCATCCATCCATCCATCCATCCAGAATAACAAAAGGTGTTCAAAAAAGTATTATCCTCCCATTAGGCAAAGATGCAAGGGCACTGTCAAATGTAACTACTGCAGCTTCCCCATTGCAATGGCTGTACAGGACTTGATAAAGTAGCAGCACAGTAATCACTTCTAAACTGGTGAAAATCATATCATAAGCACAACGTGTTGTCCAGTTCGGTAATCAGGCACACAGAAACACCCACTCATCTTAATTAGTTTATTGTTAAATCTATGGATGACATGACATAGTTATACAATGACTTTTTTATCATTTCTTTTGTTTCAGGTTCTTTTGGGGAGCTTTTGGATGAAAATAATTCTCAAGTGATTTGACAGATAAAGCCGGAAAGGGCACAAATGTTGTGATTCTGCTCTTTCATTTATTTATCAGAGTTTTATATAGCCCATCCAGCAATCACTACTCTGGAAGGTGCACAACAAAAGCAGTAAAGAAGCAGAAAATAAAATGATTATAAAACAATCAACTATTAGATGCAAACATAGAAGACTAGGCAGATTCTAGTATCAGTTTTCAGACCTCCACTAAAGAGTTCCAATTCTTCTTCCTACACTTTTCCATTTAGTCAGAGAGTACCTCTCCAAAAGCCCCCCTAGACAGCTCTGTTTGCTTTTTGAAGACATGTAGGGAGGGCACCTGATGATGCACCAGCAGTAAGTCCTTCCATTAGAAAAGTGCCACTGCAGGAAAAAAAACACACCCCAATAATGGTAGTGTTGCCCATACAGAAGGGGTACTTGTCATTAAAAAGCCTGAATTCTGTTTATTTTTACTATTTATTGAGCATTCACCTAGAATGTTCTTTAGATTCTAAAGCCTACAGATTACATTTTACAAGTCCTGGGAACAGTACTGAAGGACTGTAGCCACCATCAATTCTGTAGTGCAATCAATGAAACAACTTCAGAAGAACTGTATTTTTCCATGAAGTACTCGAGGAGCTAAAAAACTGCAGGAGCTCAATGCTTCAGTTGAAATTTGACTGAAAAGACTTAGGAAAATAAGAGTTAGCCTGAAACAGCAAAGATGGGGAAAGCAACAAGTAGTGGGAAAAGAGATACAGGAGGTTAATAGGCAGATTAAATATTTTCTGAAGTCATTGCCTAAAATCTTGTTGCTAAGTGCAGCAAATTATAGTAGAGGAGCCCCATGGAATCATTGAGGATTTAGTAAGCCTACTCCTTTTATAAATTCCATAAATTCAAATGAGCCTACTTGAACTGTGATACACTGTGTTAAAATCACAATGAAAGTAGACCTATTTGAATCAATGGAACTTATGGAGGAGTTCAGTTCACTCATGAAATCCCCACTCATTAACAGGGTTTTCTCTAGTGCAATTTACTACACAAAGGAACAGGATTTGGGCCTTTGATGTTACTCTTAATAAAATGAACAGATTTTGTGAAAGCGAAGAAATTATTATGGCAGTGGCAGCTGTCTTTGATAACTTGAATTTTTAGCAAGTAAACCCACACAAGAATCTTAGACCTGACAGATGAAGAGATCATTGTGTTCCTTAAACAGAGCAATACAAACATATTTCAGTAATTTTACCAACAAAGTGGCCTTTGCAAATACATATGAACTCCTGGGTGATAGAGGGACTTTTGTGTAGAGAGCAAACATCTGTGAGTCAACATTTTCTAACTTGAGGCAGTGTTCCGTAGATACTTTTTATGACTCACTGGCATTTAGCGAAATGGATGTGCATTGAAAAAACAGCCAGCTAACATTCTTGGTGCCTGTAATTGACTTTTCTTAACCTACTTTAATTCTAGCAAGATTCTATCATTCTCTGGATGGCTGATATGAGGACAGATGCTCCTGCCCTCAAGCACCCAGTCTCAGTTTAAGGAATTATATACTAGTAGCTAGACTTTAAGTGGACTCGTCGTTGTCAACCAGTGTTGGCACAATCTAGCTCCTCAGGCCACCTGTTCTTAGACAGACTTATTTAGATAATATAGCTGTAATCTATCATATGTGTAACTACTGGAGCAGAGCTAAATAATCCAGATTATTGACTGACTGATTGATCGATTTGATCTGATTTGATTTTTATCCTGCTCCCATTAGTGCCAAGGCACTACCCTGGGTGGTTACAAGAAATGTCTCTCTCTCTCTCTCTCTCTCTCTCACACACACACACACACACACACACACACACACACACACACACACAGAGAGAGAGAGAGAGATAAACACATTAAAAGCACTATTATTAATTTTAAAAATAGATGGCACAAACCAATCATATAAAATCAGTGGAAGCAGTTTTAAAAGAGGGTGAGTGTTATACCAGAACAGAAACAAACAAAAACAGTTACAGCTGGTAAATTAGTGGAAGGTGATAAATGTTTCTAATCATGCAACCTGGCTCTCTATTCATGGTTGTTATGAGCCACCAGTTTGTCCCCAATTTGTTGCAACCTATAAATAAGTGATCTTCAAATTGTCCTCTCTTCAGTAACCCTGCTCATATCTCCTAAGCTCCATTTGTTGGTAAGAGAGGGGCACAACCAGGGAAATGTTGGCTCATCTTAGTTCAGGGTTTGTTGAAGTCCATAAACCAGCTGGGCTGCCTCTAAAAACCAAAATGAACCAAACAAAATACACAGGGCAGGAAAAGGCAGGGACTAGGCAGGTAACAGGGAGACTGGGAAGGGGACAGGCTGTGGGGCAGAGAAAACAAGCCAGGAAGTTCAGTAAATTGCAAAGAGGTTTGTTGGTTTGAGCAAGTTTGGGTTCTCCAGTTTGGACAAACCCAAACCTATCTGAGCCAATAAACCAGTGATTTATGAACTTCCTGGTTTGTTTTTCCAGTTCATGCTCATCTCTGAAGTTGATCTATCTCAGTGATTTATTTATTCATTATTGGATTTCTATATTGCCCATCTGGTGAACCTTTTAGAAACCGAGTGACCAAACTGCAACCAAAAACCCCCACTTATTTATCGCAAAGTGCCAACACGGCAATTTAACCTAGAGCTCCAGAGTCTTTTGGAAGAAGAAGTAGCAGCAGGAGCTGTTGTGCCACCATGGAGGGTGGATTGATTGGGGGGGTTGACATGAGTGCCCCGGCCTCGGGTGCTGCCACATGACCAGCTTGAAAGTGGCTTCCTCTTCCAAAAGACTCTGGAACCCCAAAAATGAAGAAGGGGGATAAATAGGGGGGGAGAAGTTGCTGGGGGGCAATAATAAT
>JAHTLZ010000379.1:8805028-8834529 GCA_023846285.1 Phrynocephalus versicolor | reverse complement strand
ATAATAATAATAATAATAATAATAATAATAATAATAATAATAATAAACTAGCAGAAGTAGTCTTGTATGAGGTTGAGGATTCCCAAAAGTTGCTTGTAGGATAGAGGGAGCCCACATGTACACACTCTCCCACACACACATACAATGGGGTGGTGAAAGGGGCAATGGCAATTGGGGGGGGGGGAGGAAAGGTTACCACCTCCTGAAGAGGAAGGTGGTCCTCCCAGTCAGTCCATCCATGCCACACGAGCTGGGACTTCAAAATTAGCCAGGGCTTTCACATCTCTTTAGAATGGTCTTTTTTTTAAACAATATCTCCTCCCTCCTTTTCTCCAGTCTGTTTCTCTCCTCCTCCCCCCTTTATGTTTGACGAGCGTGTCCCAAAGAGTGTGGTGAACTCACTCTAAACCCCTGCAGGGACAAACCAATAAGGAAAGGAGAGGGTTGTTGAGGAAGGAGGAGAGAGAGAAAAAACAGAGAGATGGGAAGATAGTGTTGGGGAAAACTTCCCTGAGTGGCCACACTGGGATTGGTGGTGGCAACGCAGAGTCCTGCCCCCAGTGGTTTGTCATTGGTGGCAATCCCTTTTACCATGAGAAAGAGGAGATAGAGGGAAGGGAGAGAGAAAGCCAGCAAACAGTCAAGTATGCGCAGGGTGTACGTCTGGGCAAACTCTGTGTTGGGGCGGCACAATGTGCCCTCAGAAAGGGCTCCACATGCCACCTTTGACACCTGTGCCACAAGTTCTCCAACACTGATCTATCTTGTATTTTGGTCTTTCTCTTTCCCTGCTCCCTGCAAATTTTACAGCATTATTATCTTTTGTAGAGAATCTTGTCTTCTCATGATGTGCTCAAAGTTAGATGTGAAGGCCCGAAAAAAAAAAAAACCAGATTTTTTTCCCTGGGGGAATGGTTTTTTTCTGGGGGGGAGGTTCCATGAAGCCTCCCCACCCCAATGAAAAAATAGAAAAAAGACAAGAAAAAATTATTATGGAATGTTTTATTTTAACATGATGAATAAACTATTTGAAGATAGGGTATTCAAATATTTTCCAAATCATTTCTAAAAAAATATAATTGAAACTTAGTCCCACTCTCTTCTATACATTACCCCCTCTTCAATTCTTCTTAGGAAAAGGAGGTTTTTATTTTATTTTTAATTAATATTGTAGAGAGGAAATATGAATAATTGTTAATTATGGGTTTTAAAATATTATTTTGTAGTTGTTTTTTTGTTCCATATAAACTAGTAAACACTTCAGGAGACTGTTATTCCATTTGTTACAATCACAAATAAATATTGTTTAAAAAGTAAATTCTGTTTGTAATAATCGTTTGGATACACTATATTTTAATATGCTAGTTGTCATAATTTTATGCCAAGTCAAATTGTCTATAGTTGTATTTTATGTTCCTAAAATAACAAAATGACTTTCAAGCTGTAAAAGGGGGTGGGATGATAATGTAGCTTTTTTTTTTCAATTTTTCTAAAAATTTCAGTTTTCCCCCCCAGAAAAAATGGGGTGGGGTGGGGTATTTTTGAGCTTCAAAATGTCCAGAAATTTTACATCTTTAGTCAAAGTAGGACAGCTTCATTTTCAAAAATTTTGCTTCTAGAGATAATTCAGGCTTGATTTGATCTAGGACCCACTTGTTCAAATTTCTGGCAGTACAGCAGATCCAAAAAGCTCTTCTCAAGCACCAACTTCCAGATGACTCATTTCCACCCTATGAGCTTTCTTTATAGTCCATTTCTATACATCGTGTGAAAGCTGGACAGTAGAATGGATAATCTTGGCCTTCATCTCCAATGACACATCCTTACACTTGATTATTTTCTTCTATTTCTTTCAAGCTACTCTTCCAAGTCTTAGTCTTCTTCTGATTTCTTGGCTGCAGTCTCCATTAGGATTGATGACTGAACTCCTATCTACAAACTTTCACCTTTGTCAACCCTCTGTAGCCATGATCTTTGTGTTTTTAACTTTCAGTTGCCATCCTACTTTGGCACTTTCTTCTGTCACTTTCCCTAAAAGCAGTTTCAAGTCATTATTGTTTTATGCCAGTACAATTATGTCATCTGCATATCTTAAATTATTGATGTTTCTTCCACCAGTTTTCACTTCTCTTTCCTCTGAATCCAGTCTGGCTTTCCATATTGCAGTATATGCTCTATGTACAGTTTTAACAGATAAAGGGATTAAGAATGCTGGCTAACAGGGAAACACACTACCTGACATGGAAAAAATAAAGATATTTGTTAGCAGCCTTTGATACCATTGCTCACAGCATCCTCCTGGGCAGGCTCTCTGAGGTGGGGATCACGGATCTAGCCTTGTGCTGGCTCCACCCCTTCCTCAAGGGCCATGCTCAGCGAGTGATCCTGGGTGGAGAATTGTCATCTCCCCGGTCACTCTCTTGGACTTGGGTGTTTTGAACTCCCATTTCTTTTTGAGATAAAATATTGAACAAGAGAGACAAGCATCTGTAAGCAACCTTATCTGGTGCTTTATAACGCTAAGCATTTTCAGTCGTGGTGGTGTCTACTGAATAATTAAATTGTTGACAAATTTGTTTAAAATCTGTTTGATTGCATGAAATACATATGTTGGTGTCCGTTTGCATAAATCTTTACTTATACTATATTGTGTCAATGCTTTAGCCTCTTTTCAGTATTTTGTTAATGCTGTTGTGGCTATTTACCTAAGATTACTCTTGGTGTCCAGTAGCATTCTCTGTGCAGTGCTAGAAATACATGATTATAGTTATTTTGTGAAAAGAGATCATAAACTCTCTCTTCATTAGAGTTTGTGACCATTATAGGGACAGTTTAGGGCATAGATCAGTGATGTAGATGAAGGTGGTATGTTTGTAAATGTTGGACTATCAGAAAAAAGCCATTGTTGACAAAGGCTTCAGGAATCTATTATGCCTCCAATAATAGAAATCACTTCAGAAACTGAAAGGCATACTGTGTGTAACTCCTCTACTAGACCACTGAAAAATGTCAAACATATGCAAGATTTCAGCCCATATGGGCTTCATCAGGCCCACTTTTCTCTTGATGATGCATTAGAAATTAATAAGTTCCAAAAATCATGATTAGCTACTTATACAGTAGGACCCTCATATCCACTAGGGATCTATTCCAGCCCTCCCCTCTTCCCCATGGATGCTGAAAAACATGAACTATAACAAACACTATTTTACTATGTCTGTGAAGATTCTCAGCCATCCAGGTGAGTTTATCTGGAAGTTGAGTCATGGCAAGTGGACTTCTCTTCTTGAGAGATTGAAACATTTCACTGCTCATTCGAACAGTTTCATCAGTCTGAGGAAAGCTAGTTGTGAGTCCTCTATTTTATAGTTCACTCTGACCTCATGTCACCCTGGTCTGAAATGGGCTCATAAGATGAACAACAGCCTGAGTAGGCTCATTGTGGACAATAATCTCAATAGGCCATTAGGTGGGAAATGGCCTAAGGTGCTGAAACTCATAAAGTATGGGCTGTTAGTTATGGCCATGGTAGTGGAGCTGTAAAGTCTTTTTGATTTGTCTGGGGATTGTTGAAATGGCTGCTTGATATATTGTGTCTGAGCCCCCCACCTCTGTTGAAAGAGGGGTTTTCAATGCTCACATGAATGGCTTCCCTGACCCCTCTCTCAAAACGCCTATCCTCTCTGTCTAATATGTGTACATCCTTATTTTGAATGACTGCCCTTTGTCCTTCAAGTGGAGATATACTGCTGATTCTGGTCCTGAGCTGTTGCCCCTGCTATGTTGGGCCTTTCTCCTGTTTAATGGCTGTTTAGTTTCTCCAATGCATTTTATTTTAATAAAACTATTTTAATTGCAAACACAGTACATAGCAAGTTGTTAGAGGTCCCTCTAGTTGCCAGGTCTGGTAATTTCATGTTTCGAAAGATAGACTGTATTGCTATTCCTAATGGGTGACCCTAGGAAAAAAAACCTTCTAATTGGAATCATATGGGAAGCAGCAGCAGCCTTATCTACCACCCAATCAACTTTGAAATAGAAGGTTTTTTTCATAGGGGCACCCCCCCTTGGAGCTTCATAACTTAGCCACCTTACGACCAAATGTTTCCAGATTTCAGGGGGTTCCCTAAAATTGCTTTCTGAAGGTACCCCTGCCACTTGGGAGTCCCAAGGTATGTAAGTTTTGATTGAGTGCGTATTTTTTTAAAAAATATATATCAGGTATATTTTTAACAGTAGCAGGGGTACCTTCAGAAAGTGATTTTAGGGAATCCGCTAAAATTTGGAAACATTTTGGGGGTAAAGGGGCTGAGTTATGAAGCTCCAAAGGGGGTTCCCCTAAACCTTCTCATTGGAAGCATATGGGAAGCAGAGGCACCACTATCGCTCGCCCAATCAGGACTTGCCCTCCACTGACCTCCCCGTTGTCCAAGCACCTAATTTTACCCCCCCCCCAAAACTGGGAAGCTTATTGACTCGAGTATAAGCCAAGGGTGTTTTTTTCAGCCAACAATAAGGGCTGAAAAACTCGGTTTATACTCGAGTATATACAGTAATTTACTTTCTGCCAAGTGTGAGCAGAGCTGAGAATAAAGTACACTAGTACCCCCATATCTGTGGGGGATTGGTTCTGCTTCGCCCTGTAGATACCAAAATCTGCAGATCAGAACGAGTGCCCTGTCAGCACCCCAAAAATCAAGAGCAGCTGCTACTTGGGACAGCAGTTTGCTTTGTGACACCCTTTCGCGACAGCAATTTGCTTTGCGGCACCCTTTTGTGACTGCAATTTATTTAATGCTTATTTAATGATTATTTTTAACTGTCAAGTGTGGATAACTGAATCAGCGAATGCCATATCAGCAGATACAGAGATACCGGGCTATTTGTAATCATTCTGCCTTAGATACTGCAGGCAGGAGCTAAGTTATAATATGATTGCAACTTGACAAGGAATAGTGATTCCCTTGTCAGGTTAACTTTCTTATTTACTGGGTGTGTATAATTACTTTCTTATTTACTGGGTCTGACTTCACCCAATGTCAGCGGAAGAATATCATGTGACTCAAGTGCTGGCTTGTGTTGAGCCTCATCTTGCTACCTCAGTGGTCTGTTGTGGATTCCGAGGTGAGAATGAGGTAAATGCGGGGGGGGGGTGTTTTATGACATTAGCCTATGGCTTTTACAACTGAGATTTCTAACAGGTAACTAAACATAAATATTTTCCTGACAAATTTTAAAAGTGAAAAATTATATTTTGAAAATGCAATGGTAATGCCAAGTGATGGGTTTTGAAACATGAACTGTAAGCAATTACTGTTTTAAAACATCATTTTAAGCTCTAAGAACACATCAGAGAATATATTTTATCTCTTTATATTCAATTCTCCCTGGGCTATCTACAGGTTTCAAGTTTGTTTTCAACTCAGGATTTTTTTGACAGGTGTTTTTAATTATTTTATTTCAGTTCCAAAAGACTATATTCCAGAAACAACAATGGAACAGAATACTGTTTTGTACAAAACCTTTTTTTAAAATTATATAATGTGAAAACAATACAAGGGGAAAGGAGCTAAATGATTTAATATGCCTATGAAGTGACCTTCATATATTGCTCTGTGTTTTCCATAGCCTTTCATCTCTTGATGTGCCAGATTTCAAAAGAGATTCTTCATGAGGAGATTGTAGAAGGTTTGAGCAGCCACTGTTTGAATAACAGCAGTTCATTTTGCTGTTGCCGCTTCAGCTAGATTTCCAAATACAATATTACATAAACCTGCCTTCAGTTTCTTAACAGGTTGTTTTAAAGGTGCATTTCCATACTTCTGCTTTGTGTTCCACTGCTCAAAGTAGCAAGAAATAGGGGGTGGGGGTGGTGAGAAAAGAAATCTTCCTTAGCACTTTGAAAAGATGGTTGATGGAAGTTGCACTTTAAGGAGACATAGAAGTAATGTGAATAATCCATCTTGCACTTCTCTCCAACATCATAATACACAATGATGCCATAATAAGCTACTATATTGCAGTGCTGCTATAGCAAGTGCATACTGTCCACTACAGACTCCCAAATTAATCCTACGAGGGCATTTTCACTTGTCAAAGGTTTCCAGACAAAACTGAGGTAGAGGGGGAAAGTATATTATCTACAAAGAAAAATGTTGAATAGCTATCCCAGAGAGTTTATGCTTGTATCGTTTGGACAAAAGCAGGATCTTGGGAGCAACTACCATGCTGTACAAGATGTGATAGAATCTTAATTAAAAGATGGTCTGTTTTACTGATGGGCACGTTCCCTGCTGCTTTTCAGAATCTGCTTGGTGTCTAACAAGTTTTTTTGGCAAACATTTGGATTAAGCACATCTGTTTTCTGATATTCTACTTCTGGCTCATCATGTTTCATATATGTGTTCACTATTATACTTTATCATGTTGTGCCTGGTGAAAAATCTGGCCACTACCAAAACAAACATAAAGGTACGAAAAGGGGACCATTTAACGTTTTCACATTTTAATAAGACCTCAACAAATCTGCACTTCCCGAAGCAGTAAACAAACTGGAATATAGTACATCCCATACCCAACAATATGCCACATATACCCTAATCTGTCTCTTAGTCTGTCTGACAAAAATATTCTGCACAGGGACATGGAACTATATCTGGTGAAGTGTAGAACAGATTCCTGCCTTTTTTGATGTAGTATCAGCATAGATTTCAATTCAAACCACACTTACTATATCAGGGCAATATTTACAACTAGAAACGGGCACGAATAAAAAAAATGGCAGTTCGTTTATTGTTTGTCGTTTGGATGGTCCGTTTCAGTTCGTTTCCATTTTTTGTGAATTTTTGCAAAAAAAAATCGTTTTCATTTTTGTTCGTTTCATTACCATTTTGCTACCATTAATTTCATTTTTTGTGATTTTTTTAGGATTTAAAGCAATTCACTAATATTGCAGTAACGGAAACGAAACGCACGACAAAATTTCCGGTGTTTCTGTTCGTTTCATTCCATTTTAGAGACAAAATTCGTTTGTCATTTCGTTACGTAACGAAATGAAAAAATGAAAACAGAAACGAAAAATTGTTCGTTTCGTGCCCATCTCTATTTACAACATTACAAGACGGCACTCCAGCATCAAAATGAAACATGAGACAAATTATCTAGTAGGTGCTATTCAAATACAAATGTAGTGCACCCACCAGTCATCACCAGAAAAAAATGAAATATGTGAAGTGGTTTTTTTAAGAAAAAAATAGTCTCTAATAATTTTATAATCTTTTAAATAAGATTTTGTAGTATTTGCATGTAGTTTTATATACATTTTCTTGTTGATGACGATTTCTTTTCCACAATACTTCTTGGTCTTTTAGGATATACCGTACTTCCTAGAATCATAGAATCATAGAGTTGGAAGAGACCTCAAGGGCCATCTAGTCCAACCCCCTGCCATGCAAGAACCCCCAGCACAGTACTCCCAAGTCCCAACATATGGACATACAGCCTTTGCTTAAAAACCTCCAAAGAAAGAGACTTCATGACAGTTAGAGCTGTTCGGCAGTGGGATATGTTGCCACGGAGGGTGGTGGTGTCTCCTTCTTTGGAGGTGGGGGAAGCCTCCACACTGCCACAGCACTAGTTTCAAATGGGAAAAGGTCCCCATATTTGGGGTATTCAGGGAAAAAAATGGAAGAAAGATGGTGGTGCTGGTGGTGGGATGACACAGAATAGAAATGCAGAACATCACTCAATACATGTTTACAATATGAAATGATACATCTAACCAGGAAAAAGAAAATCTGGATTAAAGATCTGACTGCTGTATGCCTAAAATATTTTCATTTCCCTTCACCATCCCCATGCCTCTAACAAAAAAAATAGCAACAGATAGGCTTTTTTAATAGTCCATATAAAAATCATCTGCCTTCCCTGAAGCCGTATCCCCTGCTTCATTAAGCAGTAAGAAGAATTTAGGCAGGATAACTATTCTTCCACTATCTGAACAAAATCCTTTCTAGGCTGAACGGAGATGCATCTGCCATTTTTTTTTTCCAGGATGGACAAGTTTACTCAGGAGGTCTGTGTCTTATATCAGGATGCTATGTGAAAGGACAATTGATTTTAAAAATATATAAGATGTGAAGAGAGGAATTTGATAAATCTATGTGTGATGTAAAATGTCAGACACCACATGATGGTGATCTATACACAGTTACTGAGCCCTCCTCTGGCATTCACAACAAACTGAGTCCCCATTCATTTGTGTTGTTATCTTGCAATGACGCAATCAGTTCAATTCTTTCCATATTTCTCTCAGAACATTCCATGCGTTTCCAGACTTTTGATGCAGGCGAAACAAGGAAACTCTTATGCATACCTACATAATAATTTTGTTGCATGAGAACACACTTATGAATAATTTGGTGATAAATAACCCTTCATTAAAGGGAAGAACAACAAATTCTGAAAAAAATAATGAAACCTTATCCTATTCTACCTAATCTTGTAAAAGCTAATGCCCATCTGTGGGTCTGATTATCCATTATAATGGTGCTAATGGAAAAATGTTGAAGTTTTCTGCTCCCTGCCTACAAAATAAGCCTTCTGCCTTTTAATTTGCAGCTGACAGATCCATGTAATTTTCTGTAACAGACCTGGGGAGTGTTGAGTGCTTCTCCCTTGCATTTCTAAATCAGGTCACCCTTGGAAAAGCAGTAATGTGTTAACTAAAGGACCAATTGTTTTACAGCAATGTGTTTTTATACTTAATTGCTATCTCATGCTATTGATGGAAATACAACAGTGGCATGCACATGTTAGAACATGAATGGCTGGTCACCAGGTCCACTGATCCTGCAGCACTAGAAGCAGCTACCAGAAGATGAAAGGAGAAAAGAAAAAGGACCAGAGGGTAAGCATGCTAGCAGAGAGTTCCTAGCAGCTCCTACAGAAGCTTAACAGTAGCATCTACCAAGGACAAGAAGTGGTGATGGCCTGCAGACTTAATAGAGTGGATGACTCATCATGGGATGAAATATCCCTCCTGCTGTGACAGCAGGCCACCTTGACTGTCAGTTGAGGATTTGGTTGGCCCAGGCAGAAGGGGCAAGCATAATCAAACTTAAACTTATGCACCAATCTGGAAGCCTGCCTAACTTATTCCGTCGCCTGGAAAACATTCAGTGCAATCTTTCAGCATAGTTTTTTATTGAGATGAGTGACTCAGTCTCAGACCTGATCTACAATAGTCAGACAAAATAATTCAGCTGGTTGATATCAGTTTGAGTGGCCATAGGGTAGGTCTCATACAGAAAGACTAGAGATGAGCAAGGAGCACTTTCTTAAGTGTTGTCTATATAAGTACGGCACCAGAGATGCTGCACATTCACTTTCTCCACCCCACATTTCTCCACAGTGTGCGCCAGTCATCTCCCCCACTGACCTGCCGGCACACAGGGCTCCTTCCCTCCCCATCATGCAATCTCGCATTCCGGCAGTATCTGCAGTGCGCAAATCACTCATAACACACCAAACCTGCTTATTTTACCATATTTCTTCAAAGGAAGACCTTCAAAGCTCAAGGCTTGATAGCCCATTAGATACATATAGAAGAGTAATTCTGTATTGCTTATTCCTCCTAAATCAACACATTTGAGAAGTCTAAAAGACTTTGATTTTGTCACCTATTGTATGCTGACTGGTGTTTTTTTTAAGCATGTTTGATAAAGACAGTGTGGAATATGAAGGGATGTCAACTATGAAAATTAAGCCATAACTTCTTTAAGGCAAGACAGCCACTAGCACGTTCACATCCATTATTGGCATAAAAAGAACTTACATCCATAAAAAGAACTTTCATTTCTTCTTCACATTAATTCAGAAGGGGTATTTATGAGGAAGCTCATAAGAATCTGACAAAGTGGAAGAAAAGTTCTGGTAAGAATAATCAAATAAGTACAATAATTACTGTCAATTTCAAACTTAAAATTTGGTATTCTGGAATGTCTCACTTTTAAGTAGGATTGGACTAATAAATAAATGGAGAATTGACCATTTCTGTCTAATTCCTTCTGTACAAGTTAGGCTCATTTGTTATCCCATTTCTTTGTTGTTATGGAAAATAAGTAGGTCATTTGTGGTGCTAGCTTATTCCTTGAGCGGTGGCATGCATAAAGACTTTTCTTTTATCTGTGATTTTTGTTTCCCTGACAATGCTCTTCCTATACTAGTTTATCTCAACACTTAGTGATTTTAACAAGGGTTCAAACACATTTAACACAATAAGTAAACATAAAAAGAACTAAAAGATTTACCTTCCATTCTTGAGCTTCATCCTCATTTTACCTGGAAGTTGAGTCACATCAACTAGACTTCTTTTTTCTTGAGAGATAGAGAAAGAAGTCCAGTTGCCATAACTCAACTTCCAGATAAACTCACCTCGATGACTGAGAATCTTCCCAGTCATCCTCATTTTAGTTTCAGTATGGAGGCAGGTGGGGACCACCTGACTCCTCATTCATTTGTGACATCATCAGAACAAACTGTTTCTGATACTGATAGAATATGTGCATCTGTTTCAACAATTTCTAAGGCCCCTTTACTTATTCTGCCTTAAATGACCAGACTGGGGTTTTTTTTTTTGAAGACTTGGACAAGATGGTGGTACCCATTCTTCTTCTGTATCCAGGCCCTGTTAAAGGGTGCACACATACACCACTCAACTTGAGCTTCAGCAGTGAAACCATTTTAAATCTTCAAACCATTCTCTAAGAATGTGTGCAGACTATCCTTCTGCCACCTCCATCTGCAGTAGACTTCAACTCACACAGCACCTCTGTGAACACGCTTGACTAGAAGATTGTAAGAGGCATAGTGCAACATGCCTGGGGGGGGGGACACCAGATGAGGAAAGGCCACCTTAGACTCTCCACCAAACTTCCATTTGCAAGTAATTATCTTCTTTGCAGTTGTGGCTTTTGATTTAGCTGGACTGAGAAACAGTTATCCAGGTACAGTGTACTCTATTACAGTTCTAAACATGAATACCACTTACACCGATCCTCTCAAAGAAGGATTTTCACATTTATCCTAGAACAAAGCTACTCTGAAAGCAATTTGAATTTTTTTAAAAAAAAAATCCCACTTACTCTTTTTCTAATTTCAAAGCACTGTATTCACACTAAGTGATTAATTGCCTTCTTTTCTTTTCATGTGGCATGTTAGACTCCAGTGCAGCCCCCCCCCTTATTTATACATAGTCAGAGATTCAATTAAATGTGGAAGCTGTACTTAAGGATTTTAATTGGCAGAATTGCTAATAATTTACTTTATTGTGTTGAAAGAATCCCCTGGAAGAACAATTCTGCAAGTCCTAAACAAGGAAAATGTAATGGCACTTCAGTAAAACAAGCATTTTCATCTGTGACAAATAGAAATGTCATTCTAGTGGAAAAATTGGAAAGTATGGTTTGCAATTTGTCATGGACATGAACAGGGAAAAAAACTACACTCCCCTTTAAAAAAAAAACTAAAATCCATCCATTGATGTTCTCTATACTGAAGGCCTATATTTAGTAGTGGGGGCATTCTTTGTTTTTCCTTGGCCAAATATACCAAAAGAAACAAATAGCAAAATGTAATGCTATCTATAGGAGAAAGACAGGTTGGCATCCCCACCCCACCCCTTCCATGTTCAGGGACAGACAGTTGTGGTGGTTAAATCATACACGGACACTGCCAAAGAGAATTATAACCCAGCCACCCAGCCACACAAAAGGATAGCAAGTTAGCTTAGGAGATAGCATAGTGCAACTCTCTGTACTCCGCTATTTCATCCCAGCCTTCAATCCATATTTGCCACTTGACAGAGCTCTCAGTTCTTCCTACCTGTAGATACTACCCAGTATTTAGGTAAAATATCCTTTCTTGTAATTTGAAACTAATAGTCCATGTTCTACCCTCTGGAGTTAAATAAAGTATTATTTTTATCTTTATTTTTCACATGACTGCCCTTCAAATAGTTGGCATTTTCTATGGTATCTCTCGTTTTGCACTTATTTTTGTGTAGGAACATAAAAGAAACCTCTGTCTACTCCACTATATTAAATGCATCTTCTAGAAATACAACACAATTTCTGGATAATCACAGCACATTAAATGAAACAGATTTATGTAGGAGCAGGCACTTTCTGAAGATCAGTCTCTTTTATAGACTATAGGAAAGTGGACGCCTGTGTGGATCATGAAAACCTATGGGTTATTCTGAAAGAAATGGGTGTGCCTCTGCATTTGATTGTCCTGATCCATAACCCGTGTTGTGGTCAAGAAACCATTGTTAGGATTGTGTATGGAGAGACAGAATGGTCTCCTATAGCCAAATATTGTCACTCAAAGGGGTATTTTATCTCGCTGTCTTTTCAATTTGTATGCAAAACATTTCACTTGATTAGGCTAGGCTAGATTCAGAGGAAGGAGGAGTGAAAACTGGTGGAAGAAACATCAGTAATTTAAGATATGCAGATGATACCATCTTACTGGCAGAAAGCAGAAATGAGTTGTAATGACTTTTGGTCAAAGTGAACTAGCAAGTGCCAAAGCAGAACTGGAGTTGAACACAGACCAAAATCAACCCTACATACACAATGCTAGTGTTGACAATGAAGAAAATGGACTAGTGAAAGATATTGAATACAAAAGAGAAAGATAGAAAAAAAATGAATATGTGGGTTCAGTCATCAGTCCTAATGGAGACTGCAGCCATGAAAGTACAGTGGTACCTCTACTTACGAGTTTAATCCATTCTGAATGCATGCTCATAAGTCAAACAACTCATAAGTAGAACAGCTATATCTAAAAAATGGGGGGGGGGAGAAAAAATGTAAGTAGAGCAGACCGTGTTTAAAATTTGTAAGGCAGAAGTTAAAACACCAATGGTTTTCTGCATTTAAGTCAAATTGCTCATAAGTAGAGCCATTCATAAGTAGAGGTACCACTGTAAAAGAAGACTGAGATCTAGAATGACAGCAATAAAAGAATTAGAAAAGATCATAAGTGTAAGGATGTGTTACTGGAGACCAAGAGCATAATCATCCACACTATCATCTTTCTGTTCAACATTTACAAGTGTGAATGATGGCCAGTAAAGAAAGCTGACAGTGGGGGGGGATGGTTCATTTGAAAGTTATTGTTGGAGGAGAGCTTTGTGGAAATTCTCTCCTTTCAAAGGATTCATTTGAAAGTTTGTGTTGGAGAAGAGCTGGACTGCCAGAAAGACAAACAAGTGGATTCTATATCAAATCAGGTCCGAACTAAGGGTGTCGTCATACAGCCTAAACCTGGGATGTAACCTGTGTTAGAAACCATGCTAAGTTCCACACTGACAGAATGAATTCCCAAGTTCATATTTATTTCCCTCTGAGTCATATTATTTTTGTAGGAAGCAAGTTAAAATAAATGGCCACCAGATGGCTGTTTATATTAACACAGTTTTCTTAACTGACTTAAGTCCATTGTGAACAATACAGCCAGTTTTAAATGGAGTGTTTATATTCTGCTATCTCACCTGGGTTTTGATCCTGATCTTCTGAATGTCTGGCTTTTCCTCTTTGTCCCGGCACGTGACTGAAGATGTGGGATAGGAGTTCCCACTTACAAAGCTGTTTTTTTTTTAAATTTTAAAGCACAGTTCAGCCCCATGGCCAGCAGGTGGTGCTAGCATTTTTAAAAAAGGAGCATCCGGCTGGAGGAAATTAAAACAAAGAGCACCAGTGGAGCTTCCTGTTGCTCCGAGGGTGCAGGGAATTTTAAAAAATAAATAAATAAAACAGTGCCGGTCGGCCCCAGGAGCAGCCGGTTGGTGCTATGAGAAAAGAAAAAGAAGAAACCTGGATCATCTGCATGGTCCCATGATGTTTGCCTCCTTAAAAGGTGGATTTTTAAAGCAAGGCAGAAAATTCCCTAGCTGCCCGGTAAGTCTTAGAAACCTCGCTCAAGGGGGCATTACCGGGTTTTCTTTTATTTATTTATTTTTCAAAAAGCCCAGTGTTTGTGGGGAAGGCAGACACGATTTATTTACTAATTTTAAAGGGACGTGGGATAGAGGCCATAGAAGCACAGGAAAAAAAGTCAATAACCATATGACTTGAGTCAGCTGAAATTAAAATGCAACAAATTATGGGGGGAGGGGGTTGAAAATGTAGAAAGGCTCTAACTTTGAAGGAAAATAATGCTGAAATTGATGCTGTCCTACTTTGGGCAGATCATTAGAAGGCGGAGTTCTTTTCCAACTCCTCATACCAAAATGGATAGCCTCTGTCTGGTTGGGAACAGAAGTTCCTAATAGCATACAGCAAGCCCCTATCAAACATTTCATTAACATTGTACATTAAAACATGAAAGTTAGTCTTTAAGGTGCCACATGTTTGTGTCTTTTGTTTTGTTTTTCTTTGTTTTTCTTTGATTTTTGCCTGAAATTGTACACAAAGAAACTGTCAATTGGAGCCAAATAGAGGACTTTACCTCGTACTAAGAGGAAGATGATGTCCTCAATGTGGTGCAGGTCATCTTGAAAGATAGTAGATCTCTCTGCCATGGTACTAGGTAAGGCCTTGGGTAGATATTTAGGTTATTTTCTGTGGTCAACCAGTAAAGAAAATAAGCCTTTTTTTGTTTTGTCTTTGATACCTGACAATGAGGAAATTGCTGTGTGTCTATCAGCCTTTTCTCTACAAAGACATAAAGTGGGAATTGATCTTGCATTAGAGGGCTAAGACTGCTTCTACAAGTTTCCAGCCTCCAACTGGTGGTTTTACTTTGAGCTGCTGACCTTGAAGTTCAAGGATGCCATGATTTAGGATCCTTTCTGTTCCACCCTCAACCTCTGCAATGCCCAGCCGGATGAAAAGTCATGCAGAACTCAAATGTTTGCCTCTTTCTGAGATCTGGTCATGGAAACTCAGTGGGGGAGTGGCATTGGTAAAACCACGTCTCAAATTTCTTACCTTGAAAGCCAGTTAGGGTCACTACAAATCAGTACCAGAACACACACAAAACTATTTCCCACCCTTGTTTTGGGATTTTGTACAAAGACATCTGCCTTTTTTACTACAAGTATTTCTAATCACTATTCTGTAACTATTCACATTTCTCTTTTGCAATGATTTGTGTTTGTTTATCAATTTGTTATAATTGCACATTCTTTAGGGGAAAAAGATGCTGTATTTCTATAAGAAGTGCTTGAAAGCTGAGTGGTTTAGGTATCCGGCTGCAATTGGGAATTCAGGTCAGATATTGGGAATTCAATTTGCAGGACTCAGTGATCCATAGCTTCCCTTCTAGCTCTGCAGTCCTAAAATGATGATGATGATTACCGACTGATATCATTACGTTTGGAAGAAGAGCGTTTTGAGAGAGAAGGAAATGGAGTCTTTTAACAATCTAGTCAAGCAAAGTCTCCCCACCCTTAAAAAGTCTGATTTATTAGTACATCAAAAGAGATGGTGTTAATTAGATACTTTACATCTCAGTAGGTTAGCTGAGGGGATGTTATCTCATTTGTGTTAATTACCCCATTCAATCCCCTCCCCCAGATTAATGGCCTCTGGAATAATTCCCTCAGAAGTATTTGTGATGTTGGTTTGCATTATAATTTCAAAAGCAATGCATGGAGAGAGTGCTTTAGAAGAAATATATACTAGGCCTACATCATCAATAATGTAGGTGCAAGTATAGTAAGTATATATTAGAATAAACAGGAGATGTCCAGTTGAAACTCCCAAGATGGCTACATTTTTAAAGATGTTGCAGAAGACATGATGCTAACACGCACAACCTCTATTGCTAAAATGATACAGGGGCAGTAGAATTTTTACACTCCCCTTTCCCCTCAATATAATCTTCAACAGAATGCAGTCCTGGAAACACAAATGTGGTTTAGAGGCCTCTTCTGCCCACCCTTGTATTAAGAACAAGTGTTACTGGTCATTTCGGGGCCAGATGGGGATTTTTGGCCTGTTCCTTATTGGTTCTGAAAGGAGTAGAGATGGGCATGACCAGAAAAAATGACGTTTCGAGTTGTTGTTTGTTGGAACCGTTCTGTTTCGGACTGTTTCCGTTTGTCGTGAAATTTTTCAAAAAAATGTCGTTTCCGTTTGTCGTTTGTCATTTGTCATTTGTGCTTGGGGTTGGGGTTGGGGTTAGGGTAAGTGGGCTCTGGGAGGCACCTCTCTGGGTGCCTCTGACCCACTAAGAAGGGAAGCGTTTAGCGATTAGCGTGTGCCATACATGTATATAATAATTATGTTAGGGTTGGGGGTAAGTGGCAGAGGCACCTCTCTGGGACGGGTGCCTGACTCACTAAGAAGGGAAGCGTACTGGCGTACAGGTTAGTGGGCTCTGGGAGCCACCTCTCTGGGTGCCTCTGACCCACTAACAAGGAAAACGTACTTGCGTATGGATCTGGGTTAGGGTAGGGTTAAGGTAAGGGTTAGGCTTAGGGTTTCGGTTAAGGTTAGGGTGGGTTAGTGGGCTGCACCTCTGGGTGCCTCTGAACGACTAAGAAGGACAGTGTCCTGGCATATGGGTTAGGGTTAGGGTTAGGGTTAGGGTTAGGGTTAGGGTTAGGGCTAGGGTTAGTGGGCTTTTTATGCCCTCTGGCACATTCAGAAGTCTCAGTCAAAACATGGCCATGTGATTAGTGGAATGGGTCAAAAAAATTGCATGGTCCCATCCCATGGCCAGCCCATCATTGCGCATGCGCAGGTGTAAAAAAATAAAAATAAAAATAAAAATAAAAATAAAAATAAAATCAATGGAGACGTTTTATTGCAAGAAAAACCCACTGCTGCTACTATAAAAATTCAGGCAGTTAAAATACCTAATTTTCACATGTTTCTGTTGTGCTTTCGTGGGTTTTTTGACCACGATTTAAAAATAAATATTGCGGTCGCCATTTTGGATCCCCCCCACCGCAATGCCATATCTTTTATCAAGTCGGGTTCGAGCTGGAGCGGAGTAATTCTCGTTACCGTTCTCGTTACGTAACGATAACGAGAACCGAAAACGGAAACGAGAATTTCTCCACTCTGTGCCCATGTCTAGAAAGGAGCAGGTGTTTTTTTACCCATCCCATTATGAATTATTATTTTCTGGGTTGGGCCTGGTAGTTTATTCTATGGTCACACTGGCAGGTAGTGATGGAAGGCAGGCATTGTAGGTGAATTGATGGACACTTGATAAGGGTGTAACCCGGCCCTCCTAGAGATGGGAGTCTCAGGTGGTTGGGCCTGGAGGGAATTCCCAGAAGTTATTCCATCTCATCTGGTGCTCCATTTGGGGCTAGGCCAGCCCCAGATGGATTAGCCTTCTGTCTTACTGTTGCCCCCCCTTTAAATGTTAATTATGTTGATGTTAATAAAGTGTGGCCCATTTTCAACCCACAAACATATGTCTTTCTGAAATATCCCATGCTTGCTTTCCTAGGTAGTTTGGCCTGAAAGGTAAATCTGTTACAATAAATGATTTGATTACTTCTAGTCTGTATTAGAGATGGGCACGAATTTAAAAAAGGCATTTCGTTTGTCGTTTGGAGGGTCTGTTTCAGTTCATTTCCATTTTTCACGAATTTTTGAAAAAAAATCATTTTCATTTTCGTTCGTTTCATTACCATTTCGTTACCATTTATTTCATTTTTTGTGATTTTTTAAGGATTTTAAGCAAATCACTCATATTGCAGTAACAGAAACAAAACGCACGACAAAATTTCCGGTGTTTCTGTTCGTTTCGTTTCATTTTAGAGACAAAATTCATTTGTCGTTTCGTTACATAACGAAATGAAAAAACGAAAACAGAAACGAAAAATTGGTCGTTTTGTGCCCATCTCTAGTCTGTATTATAGAATGGACTGAAAACTTCAACCACAGTGAACCTCTCCCCCTCTGGATGTTTAGGAGTTAACACCCATGGGTCATCCTTTTCTGATTTGCTTTGGAGTACAGTTCAGGAGGTGGAAATGAAAGGAGATTGCCAAGAGGGAAAAGATCAAAGAAGGAAATGCAAACAACCCCCAACATAAATAAATAAAACATATCTGCTGGGGAAAGGTGTCTGTGAGCCAGCAAACAGAAATCCTCCATAGAGTCAGATAAGAGTTTAATTTTATTTGGACAGCTGGGCAGCAGTTTCCATCTCAGATTCACCTTAAGTCTCCCCTTGGAATAATTCACTTCCATTCTCCTTCACTGGGTCTGGTCTTTGCTGTTTAATACGCAATTGTACGTTGTCATTGCCCCCTTGTATTTCTTTCCTACCTGCTCCTTGCTCACTGCACCAACACACCAAGCAGAAAGACAGGCAGGCAAGGCAGCTATTCAAAATAAACCATGTTTATGATATTTCCACCCCACCTCCTACCCCACTCCTCCAGTCAAGCCAAATGTAACACTTTTAAGTTCTATCTAGCTGTTTGATTACTACTGATGTATCTTCCCAGTACAATTTCACAAAATAAATCTCTTCTTATTTGGATTCATATAATCAACAACATGAACAATCATAACAACAAAAATGCTGCCATTTTTGTACACCCAATCCTTGGTAACAGGACCAATGCAGAAGTTGCTTGTAGAATTTGCAAACTTCAAGTGTTCCTTTGATTTCAGAGTAAAACAAAAACCCAAGATATAAAAATTATACCCAAACCAAATTGGCAAGGGGCTTAGAACCCCAACTGGCAACAGCATCTCCAGCCTGTTCAGCTTTCCTGCTCTCTGCGATTCAAACCTCTTACTCACAGCTTTTCTCTTTCTTCAGCCATTTGGATAAAAACAATATTTTTAGGGGTTACAAAAACGCAGAATGAGGTATGCCCCTTCTCAATGCACTCAAAATAGAGAATAGCAGACATGTTATAAGCAAAAAAGCAACACCATTCTTTTAACAACAATATCCAATTAAGAGGACCTTTTCTCCTCTTCCCCTGTTAACGAATGTTCTTTCCAGCTGCAGTAAAATCTTTGAACTTCTCTTGAGTAGAGATGGGCACGACTCAAACAAATAATTTTTCGTTTTTCGTTAAGGGGTCCGTTTTGGTTCGTTTTCATTTTTTTGGGTTTTTTTGCACATTTTTCATTTTCGTTTTCATTATGAAACGAAACAAAAAAACAAAACAAAAATGAAAAATTTTCATTTTCGTTAGCATTCTTTTCATTGTGATGTGTCTGCCATAACAAAAACGAAAAACACGGCAAAAATTTTCGTTTAGTTTTCATTTTCATTTTGTTTTCTGGAAAATTTTCGTTTTTGTTTTCATTGCATAACGAAAACAAAAAATGAAAACAAAAAATGAAAATTTCGCTGAGTCGTGCCCATCTCTACTCTTGAGCTTTTTCAGCTCCTGATTTCAAGGCTACCACCTTGAACACCTCTGAGCTTTCAGGCATCTAATGCCAGTAAGCCTTCTATTAATGTCTGCCCAATTGCATCCTAAGACAGCATCAGACTGTGTGATTTCAACAACAGTACCACCATTTGCAGCCTGCTGTTTGTAACATAATACCTCAAGAAGATATGTGTGATCACAAAAAGCTTCCTGACAGATTTTTTTCCTTTTCAAGTTGCCTGATAAAAGTACTGGCACATCATGGCTTGGGGGGATTTGTCTCATCACCCACATCACTCTCCTTCATTTTGCACAATATCAGTGCCAACTTTAGCCATTTCTGCAGTGAGGCTCAGAGCTGGACGAAGAGGCTCTCATGCAATCTAGACTGGGGCTTTAATCTAGGTTTACAGAAGAGCAATTTGCCCAGATTGGCTTGCATGGACTTAACTTCCTGATCCAGCACCTGAATACATCACCAGCTTTTGCAATACAAAGATAGCCCAAATATTTCCTTTTTCCCATTATTATTATTTTTTTACAAACAGGGCTATCAGTCTCACAAAGAACAGAACCAGTTTTGGGTTTCAAGGGACTTCTTTGTATTTTCACAATGGAAAACAAAATGTTTATTGTCTTTCATGGACTTTCATGTTCCCGGAAACCTAGGAGCCATCAAGGTAAAATCTCACACCTAATGAGTCCCATTTGAGTGTCTGCAACATCTCCTCCATGACATTTTAGGACAAACTAGTTTTAACACCATGGCTTTAATGTCACAAACCCCATGAGACATATTGTGGGATCACCCTCTGTTTACAGAAATACAGATACAAATACAGTATACATTTGAATCATTATATATCAGGGATGCTATTCATTTAGAGCCCTACACTGGATTTTTAAGCCAATGAAAGTCACAAATCCTAGCTGACCTACAGCAGATCACTTATAGATTTCTCAGAAAGTCCTGATCTACCTATGCTGTCTATGTACTTTGGTGCACAACAACAAAACACTGCCTTAATTTCCTTCCAAAGAACAGCTTGTATGGCTGGTTTGGAAAAAAATCCAGTGTCTTCAGTAGCACCTTCTCAGTTGTTCTTTTTGTTGTGGTGGATAAAAACAAACATGCGTAATACTACACAAACAGAGCAAGATATTCTTTGATTTCAACAGGCTTCTCGAATGGAACTGTTGAGTATGTCTGTGAAGATTCTCAGTCATCCAGGTGAGTTTATCTGGAAGTTGAGTCATGGCTACTGGACTTCTTTTTTGAGAGATAGAAACATTTCGCTGTTCATCCAAACAGCTTCATCGGTCGAGCTGTTTGGATTAACAGCGAAACGTTTCTATCTCTCAAAAAAGAAGTCCAGTAGCCATGACTCAACTTCCAGATGAACTGTTGAGTACTGAGCTTTTCCCCCTAAATCCCTGACTCAATGGAAGGAAGGAAATTCTGTCTCTTATTCTTTACAATGGACAGAGATCTGTCACATGACAATGCAACAAGCACAACTCAGATCAGAAATATTTAACTTGCACTAATTAAAAGCTTCCTATCTCTTAGTTTTAGGTTCTGAGGCTTCCTCTGGAAAGCCTTTGGATTGGAAGCCTTGGAGGGAGGGTGGGAGGAGGAGCCTTCAATGGTCAAGAATTGCTGCTGGGTATAGGTTCTAATTCCAGCAGCAACAATTTTGTACTTTAAAAGGCTTCTACCTCTGGTCCCAAGGCTTCTCCTAGCCCAAACCTTATCCGGCACAAAAGGCAGATCAAGGGAGCCTTAGAACTTAAACCAGGAAACAGGGAACTTGAATATGCAGAAATTTTTCCCATTACAAAGCAATGGGTTGTACATGTAGCTTCCATATTCACAAACCACTTGCTTTTTGTAACAACATATCACACCAGATAAGAAATCCATAAGATCAAACACTCGCACAGAGATTTGTACCTTAGAATCATAGAATCATAGAGTTGGAAGAGACCTCAAGGGCCATCCAGTCCAACCCCCTGCCATGCAGGAACCCCCATCAAAGTATTTCTGACAGATGGCCATCCAGTCTCTGCATAAAAACCTCCATAGAAGGAGACTTCACCACCCTCCGTGGCAGCCTATTCCACTGTCAAACAGCTCTAACTGCCATGAAGTTCTTCCTAATGTTTAAATGGAATCTCTTTTCCTGCAGTTTGAAACCATTGTCCTGAGTCCTAGTCTCTGAAGCCATGGAAAACAAACCTTTTCCCTCTTCAATATGACATCCTTCAAATATTTAAACATAGCTATCATATCCTCTCTCAGCCTTCTTTTTGAAAGGCTAAACATTCCCAGCTCCCTAAGCTGTTGCTCAAAAAGATATTTTTCTACATTGGATTTTTGGCATTTGTTTATGGTTAACATGGCTACCTCTCTCCTTCCCTCCCTTCCCTCCCCCCTGGCTAAGTCTTCTTATAAATAATGTTCAAATAAAATGAGGGGAGCTTTGACATGGTATTGGTAGCATCACATTTAGCAGGGTTCCTGAGTCTCTAATGTGAACTTAGCAGATTTCCCAAGAATACACAGCTGTATCTGAACAAGTTTTGCCATGATTCATAAAACCAATGAAAACACAGGATTCATGAGAGAAGAAAAAGTGCAACCCCACATAGTGATTTGGTTAAAAAAAATACAGATTACACACCCAAAATCTACTAACAATAATGAGCTGGGTCTCTTGTCATTTCTCCAATCTAAAGATAAACAATCATTTTCCCTCCCTGGAGTCCAAGGCTAATTTGAGGCTACATCTGTTAAAGTCAGCAATGAAGCCATTGTTAGTTGTGTACACAAGGAACTTTGTGAGTCTCATGATGTTTAGTATGTTGTACTAATAATAATTTAGCACAGGTAGGGCTGACATTATGCAGTTAACTGAGGCAAAATAACCTAATAAACGATACACAGAGCTTCGCAGTGGCTTCTACCAGAATTGTTTATGTTAAATTTGAACAGTTTGTTCACATCAGTACCTCTAAGCAGATGGACGGGGTCTCGCCTCATAGTTGGCTGAGAACATGTCCACAGTGGTACATAGTTATGATATTTGGATCACAGATGGCACTGTTTGTCCTGGAAAACAGACCCTGTCCTCTTATGTTTTTACTTAGAATGATCCATCATCCTTACCCTTTAAGAGTTATCCCACACCTTTTTGATATCAGGCTAGGACATGCATTCTCTTGGGCACTAGATCCCAGAAATCTCGGTGAAGGGGTGAGCATATCCTCCAAGACAAATAACATTTTATTCCTCATGAGTGTGTCTTTGTGCATGTGTGTGTGTGTGTGAGAGAGAGAGAGAGAGTGAGTGTTTGTGTAGTAAGAGTCTACTTCACCTGACCAAGCACAAAGAAACATATGCCATAATAAGTATGGGTGACTGCAACATGCCAGGAGACTGCTGCTTTTACCTTCATTGAAATCTCCCAAGGACAGGGATGGATAAGCTGTGACCCTCCTGGTTTTGCTGGATGGCATCTCCTATCTTTCTGCACCATTAGATAACCCATTAGCACTGATAGGTGTTGCACTTCAACAGCACTTGGCGGGAGTCAATATGTGGCTAGCTTGAGGGATTTCAGGAGGTTACACAGCTTGTCAACTATACAAGGGCAAGCAAATAGGGTAAGGAGCTAGGACCATGATATGGTTCTCCAGGTCAGGCATTTATGGGCAGTAAACAGGCTGACTTATCAGATAATGGACAACTGAGTGATATGTCTCTTAAAACAAGACCTGAGGAGCAAAATGGAGTTAAAACGTAGTTTGGTCACAGCAGGGGACTGCTTTTAATCAGTTCAAAATGGAATGCTTGTGGGTTAGATAGACGTGCCACTGGACACATCATCCTCTGTATTCCACAGAAACTCACTCATCTATGAACTGTATTTAGCCACATTTGAATTGATTTTTCCAAGGCTTCTGCCCTAATCCACTGGTCCCAACAGGTGAAAACTGGGGCTTTCATAGCTGGAAAATATGGAATTTATTGTTTTAACCAATCACATTTATTCCCTTCATTACTACTACAATCTTTATTTCTTACCATGGTGTTTTACCGTTCCCACACTAAAATTTATGCTCAACAATAATATTACCATTATGCTCTTTAGCATAAAGAACAATTAATTGAATGTTATTTTGTTTAGGTTGATTCCCACAAATTCTATTATAATTTTTATGCCTTTAAGGCTTACTATCTATTTTTACTTTCCTGCACAGAGCTATGTACATTGATGTCACTATGTGCTAGGTAGTATAATAACTGTGTAATTTAAAAAAAATCTGTGAACATATCATTTTGTTTCTCCTGAAAAGTGTGCATTCTGTCTCCCTCAAAATGTGATCCAAGTTCACTGACATAATGTTTGGTGATTTGTAGGACATGAAATGTTTAAGATTTAAAACCACTCCACTAATGGACGTCTATAATCACATAAAGTTAGTTTCCAGCTAGGCAGCTATTTACAGCTGAAAATATGCTTTTGTTTTCAATACCAACTTGTTCATGAATCAACAGCCCCTTCTTGGACAAACGTGAGGCAAAATTGCCATGAGAACTGTACTTCATGGCACTGCATGATCATTTATTTATGATATTCTACCTGGAGAATGACTTGTCAAATCTGTGTCTGCCCCTTTTCATGAATTCCTTTTCATCTATTCGTTATGAAGCACAATCTGAGTGCTTCGAACAGAAATGTTAATTGAGAAATGTAACATTTCCTAAATAGTGATTTAAAAAAAAAAACTCTGGAGAAGAAAGAGTTCGATGTTAACAGGAATGAGCATTTTGCAAATTAAAATGAAGACCAGAGGCTTCTTTGTAATGAATATGTTGATTAGAGGATACATTTTCTATGTTTTTAATAAGACATTCACAAATGAACCTGCTGACTGGGAGTAAAAATTAAAAACTTACCCTTGAGATATGGAGTACTGTATTTAATTTAACAATTTTGGTTTCAACATATTTATATATATCTCAACCTCTGAACCTATGGAAAGGTTAGGCCCTCTTGATATGATCCCAATGATTTAATTGGTTTTGATCATCTTTATTCCTTTGTGACACATTTTGCTTGTTATCTGATAACCCAATCATTCACAAAGATAAGAAGACTGTAAATTACTCATTTGAAATGTATAATTTATTATGTTTAATTATTGTACCTCTTGGTACAATAACCCTGTAAACCACCCAGAGTGGACTTTGTTGCCAGATAGTGTGGTATACAAGTCAAATGAATGAATGAATGAATGAATGAATGAATGAATGAATGAATGAATGAATGAATGAATGAAGCTACATAGTCTTATGTGCTCCCAGAGGAAATTGGCAGGGGCACTGTGAGATACAGGACTAGATGGGCCCTTGGCCTGATCCAGCATGGCTATTCTTATGTTCTCACGATCTAATATCAATGAGCAGAATAGTGGTAGATCAGAAGAGGAATTCAGTCATGCCAGATCCACATTTTCTCCAGCCCAGAAACATAGCCACTATACTGGCACAGGATCAGACAAGGTAAGGATGATCTTAACTAATTTCCAATATCCCTATGCTGGAAAGAGCCTAGGTTCAATACAGCTGGTGAAGAGTTGGCTAAATTGTTCTTCAATTCAAGGGTTGGCTAGTCCCAGTGAGATTAGACCCACTTAATTATTCAAATGTATGCACCTCTTGACTTATCAAGTCTCATTAATTCAGTGGGTTTACTTTACATGTTGTGAACAGCTGGAATTAGACCACTGTTTCAGAAACTAATTCACTACAACAAATGATTTATATCAGTTGTGCCTCATTGTGAAAACTGATATGTGGAAGGTCAGTGTAGAAATGTTTCTAATAATAAAAATGTTTCAGAATTCAGAGAATGTAAACTTACTGCATCATGCATCCTGCCATCTTTGTAACAATTTTTACATGCTGCAGTATTGTGCAATGTTATCCCTTTATAGCCACTGCGAGATGCAGTTGAGGTACTTGGGCAAGAAAATTAGGCAATGCCTTGTACTAATAGAAATATGTTACAGGGTATACTGGGTTAGTTCCATCCTCTTTTTCATGCAGTAAACTTGTACTAAGGCCACAATCCTATGGCCTGGGAATGATCTCAGTTGAGATTCAGTGAAATTTACTTCTTACTAGACATATAAAGAATCACATATACATCATGACATTTTTCTCTATGCAACCCTAAATAAAAAGGTAAAGGAATTCATGAGAAGAGAATTCATAAATCAAGCAAATCTCATAAGCTACTTAGAAAGTTATAATACACAAAACAAGAAGCTTAACTTAGAGGAAATCTCCAAAACACAAAAGACTGCTTATGAACAAATGAGTTGCTGTCATGTGCCATCAAGTTACTTCCAATACATAGTGACCCTATGCATGAATGACTGTCAAAAGTCGCAAACAGGGTATTGCTTTAGTGAGTAATAAACCTAAATCTCTAAATCAGTGTGTTATGAAATGATAGCTAATTTTCAGTTGAGATGGGAATGGTCAGAATATAGGCTTGTAACAAGAGTATAGTAACCAGAGTGTTTTCCTAGGACACCAGTTTTAGAGGGCATACCCCATCCTCCAGACTTCCAAGATTGGATTGGTCCGCCACTATAGGAAAAGGTGACAATAGACCAGGTCTCCCTGGTTAATTTTCTTTCCTGAAGGTTGTGCAGGCATTGGACCAGGCCAATGAAGTAGAAAAGAGGAAAAGTGGTTATTCCTGATTCCAGGCCCTGGTGAGGTATCAGAAAGAAAGTGTACATGATCAGAGGTAGGCCAGGCCAGGGATGATCTCACTGACTCTTGATACTGTGGACCTCTAGACTACACAATGCAGAATATCAACGTATCCAATTCTACAATGTGTGTGTGCGTGCACGTGCGTGTGTGTGTGCATGCATGCGTGTGGTTGTGTCATTACAGTCATGACTGACTCTTTGTGACTCCATGTCCATGGAGTTTTCTTGGCAGGAATACTGGAGTGGTTTGCCAGTTCTTACTCCAGGCACCTACAGCACCTGGTATTCCCTGGTGGTCTCTCATCCAAGTACTAACCAGGGTTGGCCCTGATTAGCTTCTGAAATCAGGTGAGATCGGATGTGTTTAGGGCAGCTAGGCAGCTAGTTCTACAATAGGGTGTGCTAAATTATATCCACACATTTGATTTGTTGTTGTAGCTCTGTCAGTCCTATAGAGGAGCGGAGCAGTTGGTGCGGTGTTTCGTGCTGTATTACATCTTATATTTAGACATGGGCACGACTTAGCGGAATTCCCGTTTCCGTTTCCGTTACTCGTTTCCGTTACGCAACAGAAACGGTAATGAGAATTACTCTGCCAGAACTCGAACTCGAACTGACTAAAGAATAATTGGGTCTGATTTGTCGTTGTCATTCCTGGCATCGCAGCAATCCCGCGATGCCAAGCGGCACAGAAAAAAAGTTTAAAAAAAAAAAAACCGATTCCCGGCCAAAAAGCAGGCGAAAATATGCCTGCCTGAGTGAGGGCTCAGGGCACCTACCAGAGGGGTGGTTTCTGGGTGGGTCCCCGGCCTCCCCCCTCTCCTCCTGTCCCTCCTGACCCTGGGCTGTGCTGGGGGCGGGCATCCTCATCGTCCCGCCAAAGTCGCCGCCGGCCACCGGCCGCAATTCAAGCGAAAGCGGCACAGAAAAAAAAGTTTTAAACCCCCCATTCCCGGGCCAAAAAGCAGGCAAAAATATGCCTGCCTGAGTGCACCTACCAGAGGGGTGGTTTCTGGGGGGGATCCCGGCCTCCCCCCCTCGAGTCACCACTCACCAATGCCATGCGGTGCGGGCGGGGGATCCAAAATGGGGCGGCGACCGCAATATTTTTTTTGAAATCGTGGAGTGGTCCAAAAACACACAAGCACCACAGAAATATGCGAAAATTGCTATTTTAAAACTGCCAGAATTTTTACAGTAGCAGTGGGTTTTTCTTGCAACAAAATGTCTCCTCTCTGTCCTCTCTCCATTTATTTTATTTTATTTTATTTTATTTTATTTTATTTACACCTGCGCAATGATGGGCTGGCCAAGTGGCCATGTGGGAGTGGACCATGCAAATTTTTGGAGCCATTCCACCAATCGCATGGCCACTTGGCCACTGAGACTTCTGGGATGTGCCAAAAAGCCCACTAAACCCTGCCCTAGCCCCCTAACCCTAACCCTAATCCTTGATTCCTTACCCATACGCCACAGGACACTGTCCTCTTAGTGGGTCAGAGAGGCACCCAGAGGTGCACCCCAATACTCACCCTAACCTCACCAGTAACTAGCCAACCCTAGCCCTTGCGCTAACCCTGTTGCCTAAGCCAGATCTGTACTTGCATTGCACTACACGCAAGTACAATTCCCTTCTTAGTGAGCCACAGCGGGGTGCAGAGAGTCCACCAGTCTGGCTCTGGGTGACTCCTGCAGGCTCGGCTCGGCAGCATGTATGCCATGCAAACAATGCCCCCGAGGCCTGACCGATGCAGGGAAGGCACCCCAAAAAGAGGGGTGCCTCTGCCAGTCTGCTGTGTCTGCAACTTGGTATGCATATCCATATTGCTATGCATGCCCTTTTGCAGCAGGTGAGGAGAGGAGACCCCCATGCCATGGGGGGTCTCCAGAAGCCTGCTTTCCCTTCCTAGCGGGTGAGGAGAGGAGGCACCCACCCACCCCAAAAAGAGGTGCCTCCAGGAGCCCGCTTCCCTTCATAGCGGGCCAGAGGAGGCACCCACCCCGCAGAGGTGCCTCCAGGAGCCCGCTACCCCCCCCAAATCAGTATAACGACAGACGAAAAATGAAAAACGAAACGACTATTTTTTGCGAAGTTTCGCGAAAAACGGAAACGAGCCGACACGGGCTGCCTCCGACACACTACAACTCGAAAACGTCATTTTCCCTAGTCATGCCCATCTCTACTTATATTATTTACATGCCATGAATTACAATGTTGATTTGATGGGTCATTTTGCTCATCTTATTCTGGTAGCTAAAATTGGTAATTGTGTCTCCAACAGTGTATAGTAAACTGCGGTAACCTCTCATCTTTAGGGGAGCAACTCAAAAAAGATGTTCTCTCATACTGAACCACGCTACAATGCTGTTTCGTTGATGTATCTCATCATATGCTGTCTTCACCCCCTTGACTAAATAAATTATGAAGTGGAAGCTGATAATCTTCCAAATCCTAAAACAGATGGATTGAGGAAATGTACATGTTTTCGATGCCTCAACAAGCTATCCAGTTTTCTCATACAATTGTGTATTGGGCAGAAAACTGTCCTTTACTGTCAATGACTATGATAAGTGCACAGCAAGCTGCCATCAGTCTCTTCTTTCTGTCCCCCCCCCCTTCTAAACCTACTGGAACAAATTGTGTTGTTCCCTCTAAATTATGTCCATCATCTTGTTAGTAGTTCCTACATTATTACTGAAAGCAAATTTCCAATACATGGGTTCACATATTGCAACATTAATAATCATGTGCTGTCAAGTCAATTCTGGCTCATGGCAACCCTTTCCAGGGATTTTAAGGTAGAGAATACTCATAAGTAGCTTACTGTTCTCCTCTTCAAGCTCTGCAGCTTGCCAAAGGCTGTTCAGCAAGGCTGTATTTGCAGGAATCCACATGTCAATCTTATCCCAGAAGCAACCAGTGGGATATAGAAGTCAGACAGACAGCATGACAGGGCTTACTGTTGAGTCAGGCAATTCCCTGGTGTACCAGTATTCTGAGGCCTGGAATATGCCGAGGCCAAGATGTGCCAGTCACAAACTACCAGCCACTCAGCTTCTCACACTACTGCAAAACAGTTCATGAAACATTAAATATTAGAGATTTACAAGGAAGAGCACAAACATTTTTTGTTGTACATTACTGAGAGTTTGCAATAGTCAAAGTTACATGGTCTCCATGTGAAATTAGGGATTCATTTATGCTAACATCCATGAACACTCATTTCATCTGAGCAGCAAGCAGTCTTATTAATCTGCGTATGTATGTATGTATGTATGTATGTATGTATGTATGTATGTATGTATGTATGTATGTATGTATGTATGTATGTAT
>JAHTLZ010000379.1:8774068-8797555 GCA_023846285.1 Phrynocephalus versicolor | reverse complement strand
GCCCTGCCTGGATTAGGAGACAGAGGCCAGGGCTAGAAACATTGGGCAACTAATAGTACCCTTCAGTTGTGTGAGAGAGAGAATACAGGTAGACAGGCAGGCAGGCAGTCCAGCAGGCAGTTTTGCAGGCATTAAGCACTGGAGTCGGCAGGTAGTCACAGGGCCAGGCGGGCAGGCAGGCTCGTACGGCCAAGGGGAGGCAGGCAGGCTTGCAGGCGGGCATGGAGGATTGCAGACAGGAGGTTAGGTTACAGGCAGCAACTTAGTTCTTGGAGTGTTGGGGTAATCCCAAGGTGGAAAGGTTGAAGCGGATGAAAGTCAACCTTTCCACCGTCTCCGGGTCCAGGCGACAGCGGCGCGGCCTCAGGACATCACCCATGTGGGAGAAGACACGCTCACTCTGGACACTGGTGGGTGGGATGGACAAGAGGTCCAACGCCAGAGTTGAAAGAGCGGGCCAGAGGTCTGCCTTTCTGGCCCAGTAGTGCAGTGGGTCTGAGGTGAGGGGTTGGAGGGGCTCGGCCATGTACTCCTTCACCATGGTCTGAGCGGGCTCCGCTACTTCTTCCTCCCTTGGCTCCACTGAGGAGGAAACTGCCATGGCTAGGGCAGAGGCCAGGTAGTTGGCTGCTGGAACGGAACCTGGTCTCTGGGTGTACGCTCCTGGAGTTGTGGATCCTTGCGAGGAGTCCTCCTCAGCATCGCTCTGGCTTCCGTGCGCCCTCTGAGACGCCTGGCTCTGATCGGAGAGAGCCCTGACTTGACGGCATAGCTCCGTCTTCCAGGATTTCAGTTCGGCACTGCTGGCCGCCAGGGAACCCTTGACGCGAGGGTCGCACAGGCAGGCCATCTGGTACACGTTTTCCCTCCTTAGTGGGCCAAGGCGGGTATCCACGCCGGTCAACAGCCTCTCTGCCAATGCCCTGCTCCTAGGGAGAAGATTGCCTTCTTCCCGGATACTGGCCTCTAGGCGTTGGCGAAGGGCATTGACTAGGGGGAGAACGTGGCCCAGGCTGGCGTTGTAGCTGCTGAGGACGTGGGTGGTCTCCTCAAAAGGCTGCAGGATACCCGCCATCTGGGAGAGGGCGAGCCACTCGGTAGCACCAAGGTCCAATTCCCTCCCCTCATGCAGGACCGGGGTGGTTGACATGATGTATTCCACCACCTCCTTCTGCTCCACCAGACACCTGACCATTTCGTGGGTGGAGTTCCACCGGGTGGTCACGTCCTGGATCAGGACGTGCTCCGGTCGGCTCGTCTCTGCCTGCCTCTCACGCATCATCCTGGCTGCCTTGACGCTGCGAGCGAAGTGCCCCACGATCTTACGACACTTGTCCAGCAAGGCCCTGGTCTCCCTGGTCCCCTCACCCCAGGAGTCCTTTGGTGCACCCAGGCCAATGGCATCGCCCACCACTAGATGCAGTTTGTGTGCTGCGCACACGATGCCCTGGAACCCTGCCCCGAGAACCGCGTTGGTCATGTTACGGCCCGCGTCTGTAACCATGACTCCACGATTGACCTGTCCCTCTGTCCCCAATCCCCACTCTCGCATTGCTGTCTTGAGAACGTCAGCAATGTTGATCCCTGTGGCGTTGTCCTCCATGCTTTGGGCCTGGAGAAGCACCACCCTATACCCTCTTGGGGTGCTGCTTTGTGCCTCCCCCTGCAGCTGCTCATGGCCTGATCGTGGCTCCAGGACCTCCTTGGGTTGCCACCAGTGAGCCGTCAGAGAGAGGTATCCGTGGTGCCCACCGGTCCAGAGGTCGGAAGTGAAGTGGATCTTCCTCCCTCTGGCCGCCTGCAGCAGGGCCCGGATCCTGTCCCTGACAGACTCATAAAGAGAGGGAATCACCCGCCTGCTGAAGGTACGCCGGGATGGAGGCTCGTACCATGGTGCCACGTGCTTCATCAGGTGCCTGAAGCCTGATGAATCCACAAAGGAGAGGGGCAACCCGTTCAAAGCCACCATTTCACCCACCACTCGAGTGGTGCTCTCCTGTGCTTTGGCCCTGTTTCGCGGGCTGACAAAAGTCCCACCCAACAGACCCACTTCCTGCAGAGTGGCCTGCCTCTTCCCACTCTCACTAGCGGAGCTGTGTTTTTCTTTCTCTAACCCTTCTTCCCCTCTCTTCCTCCCTGAAGAGCAAGGGCCTGACAGGGTTCCAGGCAGAGTCCCAGGGTGCTTCCTCATCAGGTGGCTGCGCAACCCAGTTGAAGAGAGGTGTTTGGGGTCATTCCCCCTGCGCAAGACCACCCCGCATATCTTGCACACCGCCATCTTTGGGTCTTGGGGGCTGTTCTCAAAATGCTCCCAGAGACACCCTCGTGGCTTACAGAAAGTAACGCCCCCTCTGTTATTGCCTGCCGGTGCTGCTGTGGTGCTGGTGTGGCCTGTGCCCTGCTGGGAAAGTAGAGTAGTACTACTGCTCTCACTGGTGGTACTCTGGGTGGAAAGAGGGCTGCTCCTTCCCTCACTGCCTGGAGCCTGACTTAAGTCTGTCCCTGCCAACAGGTCCTCAGAATCTTGCAGGTTTAGATAAAGGGATCCCGATTCTGATTCTGATGCCATTTCGGAATCAGAGCCCTCGTCTTCTTCCTGCTTAAGGGTGATGCTGTCAGGTATCGGAGATGGGAGTTGGTATGCCTCATCCATGCTTCCCTCGGTGACAGACGATGATGGCACGGTGCTGCTTGTGCCACTGGCACTGCTACTTGGGGAGGGAGTTGCACCAGTATCACTTTCTGCACTACTAGTCCCTGTCCCTTCCCTCAGAAACGTGGCCCGGTTTATCTTAGTAGGAGTTCCCCTCCCCTGCCCTCTTGCTTTGCGACCTCTCCTCATTGTTCTCACTTTTTGTGGACTCACTACACCACCCCCACCCCCAAAAAGGGAATAGGAGTAAGGGTTTAGCCAATCCTGGCTGGCACACTAGTCTCAATCTCAATGCCCTGCTGCACAAGTCAAGTCTGTACTTAGGAGGAGAACTGTAGCTTCTTCACAGCTGTAAATTATAATAGGATTGTATTTATGTAGGCTCAGCTTGCAAGGAAATGGGTGAGATGGAGTCACAACAACACCACCACAAACAACAACACAACCAACAAGGAAATAGGAGCAAGGTGTTAGCCAATCCTGGCTGGCACCCTAGTCTCAGTCTCAATGCCCTGCTGCACAAGTCAAGTCTGTACTTAGGAGGAGAACTGTAGCTTCTTCACAGCTGTTGTAAATTATAATAGTAGGATTGTATTTATGTAGGCTCTGCTTGCAAGGAAATGGGTGAGATGGAGTCACTACACCACCACCCACCACCCCCAAAAAGGGAATAGGAGTAAGGGTTTAGCCAATCCTGGCTGGCACCCTAGTCTCAGTCTCGATGCCCTGCTGCACGAGTCAAGTCTGTACTTAGGAGAACTGTAGCTTCTTCACAGCTGTTGTTAATTATAATAGTAGGATTGTATTTATGTAGGCTCAGCTGGCAAGGAAATGGGTGAGATGGAGTCACAACACCACCACCCCCCCACCCCAAAAAGGGAATAGGAGTAAGGGTTTAGCCAATCCTGGCTGGCACCCTAGTCTCAGTCTCGATGCCCTGCTGCACGAGTCAAGTCTGTACTTAGGAGAACTGTAGCTTGTTCACAGCTGTAAATTATAATAGGATTGTATTTATGTAGGCTCAGCTTGCAAGGAAATGGGTGAGATGGAGTCACTACACCACCACCCACCACCCCAAAAAGGGAATAGGAGTAAGGGTTTAGCCAGCCCTGGCTGGCACCCTAGTCTCAGTCTCGATGCCCTGCTGCACAAGTCAAGTCTGTACTTAGGAGGAGAACTGTAGCTTCTTCACAGTTGTGTAAATAATAGTAGGATTGTATTTATGTAGGCTCTGCTTGCAAGGAAATGGGTGAGATGGACTCACAACAACACCACCACAAACAACAACACAACCAACAAGGAAATAGGAGCAAGGTGTTTGCCAATCCTGGCAAACAAGTTTCTCAATGCATAGCACAGGGCAAGTGTAACGAAGAGAAATGTAACTTCTTCAAAAATGTAATTGTTTATGTAGCCTGGTGGCAAAAGTAAATGAGTGAGGTTGACTCACAAACAGCACAAAAACCAAGCTAGTAGAAGGAATGGATTTGCCAATCCTGGCAAACAAGTTTCAAAAGGCAAGTGTATTATTGCACAGGTAACTTCTTCAAAGATGTAATTGAAGGAAAAGGTCTATAAAGTGGCTGGGTGCCTGCCCTTCAACAAATGTTTGTTTCAGTGCCTTAATCCAAAAAAATGAATGAGGTGTTGGACAAGAGAAAGAATATATATCTATAAATAAGTAAAATGAAATTGTAAAATGTTCTATAGAAGGTGCCCTAGCCTTGTTGCCAAATGCCAATGCCAAGTCAACACAAATGTGCTTGTGATGTGAGAGATCTTTGAGTGCACTGGTTGGCTTGGCAAGGGAGACTCTGCCTAAAATAATTTAATCCACAGCCTCCAACCACCCCTTCTAAGCACTAGTACTGCCACTTGCTGAACTGTAGGTAGAATAGAAAATGAATGGTATTGGTAAGGTATAAATAAAACTATAAGCTGCTAGGGTAGGATAGGGTTGCTGGATTCCCTTCCAAAACCCCAATCGCAACAGCAGCAAAAAAGATGTAGGTACGCAGGGTAAAAGGACCTTTGCCAAGTAAATGAACTCGGTGGGAAGAAATTGGGTTTGGGATAGAAAAGAAATGGTATGGTAGTGTAAAATAAAAATAATATATTTCCAATCCGCACTCCCCTCCCCTCCCGCTCAAATCTTCCCTCCCCCTTGAAGCAAACAGCAAAGCAAATAAAAAACGGAACTCTTCCGAAAACAAAAAAGAATAAACGCTGAGTTGCTATTCCCCACAGCCAGGAATAAAAGAAATTCGAATCGTATGTTTGCGACGAGAATAATTCAATTCCCTCCCTCACTCCCTGAGTCCCTGCCTAGCGCAACCGCAAAATCGAAACTAGTAGACTCGAGCCGCGAGCGCAGCAATCCAGCCCTGACTAAACCACCCTCCAAGATCCAAGCCCAGACTGCGACGGACTGGAAGGTGCCTCGCCTTTTTATGCCCTCTGGCACATCCAGAAGTGTCAGTCAAAACCTGGCCATGCGATTGGTGGAATGGCTCCGAAAATTTGCATGGTCTCGTCCCATGGCCAGCCCACTGTTGCGCACGTGTAAAAAAAATAAATAAAATAAAATAAAATAAAATCAACGGAGACGTATTTTGGCAAGACAAACCCACTGCTGCTACAGTAAAAATTCAAGTGTTTAAAATAGCTATTTTTCTCATGTTTCTGTGGTGCTTTGTTGGGTATTTGGGCCACGGTTTCAAAGAAAAATTTGCGGTCGCCATTTTGGATCCCCCCGCCCGCACACCGAATGGCATTGGCAATGCCCCCCCCCGCCTGGTACCAGCGCAGCGCAGCAGTAGCACTAGCCCAAGGAAAGGGGGGCGGGGAACCCCCCACCCCAAAAAACCCCTTCTGGCCTGGTGGTAGGTGCCCTCAGACAGTTTTCGCCTGCTTTTAGGGCCGGGAATCGGTTTTTTTTAAAACTTTTAAAACTTTTTTTCTGTGCCGCTTGGCATCGCGCGATCGCCGCGATGCAAGTAACGACCACGACAAATCAGACCAAATTGTTCGTTCGTCGGTTCGAGCTCGAAGTCTGGCGGAGTAATTCCCGTTACCGTTTCCGTTCCGTAACGGAAACGAGTAACGGAAACGGAAACGGGAATACCGCTAAGTCGTGCCCATCTCTAGTCAGAAGTAATATCTTCAAAACATTCTCCTGCATTTGTACCAAAGGGAGGGTGGTAATAATTTCCAGTCACCTGGTTAAAGCTTCAAGAATGAAGTGCAGTAGCTGCAGGACCACATTTAGAAGTGGCCTCATTCTGCAGGGGCCCCACATACAGCATTTCCTATGCAGAGGTGGCATTGCTGCAATGTATTATGTTAAAAAACAGCAAGGGGCATTGTCCCTTCACGGAAATAGTTTGAGCAGACAGGTGGTGGGGCGGAAGTAAAAGGCAGAGCTTAGGGTGCTGCTCAGTCATTGGTGTGTTCACCATGCCTTGGAGGACTGATATCCAGAATTGCCAAAGACAAAGCCATGGGTCCATCTAGTGGCACTACTTCGTGCAGCCACATTACAGTAAATTCACAGTACCAGAAGCCACTATGTGTGGAGAAAAGCCAAAAAAAAATCAACTTTCGAGATATGACAAATGAAAGTTGATATACCAATATACCGTACTATTGGTAAATAAAATAGCACCGCATAAATGCAAAAAAAAAACCCACTTTGATGCGGACCCCTTTCATTGAGTCACAGAAGGTATGTTACATCAAAATGCATCCGTGGGGACACAGGAACTGCGATTAATACCATGTGACCACAACAAGATAAAATACACATTTTACTTTGCTGCTGTACAAAGTTGACATGTGGCAGCAGCCTTAGTAAAGTAAGCTGAGTATGGGAACAACACAAAATAATATTCCAGAATGCTGAAATAATGTCTGTGTAGGGGTACAGATCTTTCTCTTTGCTCTACTGCTCTGCAAAATGGGTAGCTCAACAGTTGCAAATGGATATATATCTGCAGAAACCCTGCCTTAACCCCCCTCATGCCTCAGTTTTTAGAGAGGAATTATTTAGCTTTACTGGGGAGAGTTGTGTCCATTCTCTTTAGGCATCAACTGCTCACTTGGCTGTTGGTCCTTTTGATTTCAAATAACTGGCTGCGTTTTTCAGCCACTGAATGTCAAATGTACTACTAAGGCTCTATTGCAGTGTTGATGTGCCCAGGGTGTGTGTTTGTGTGCGCTTAGGTATGTGTGAAGGACAGTGCCTTGCTCCACCCCTTATTTATTCCAATATCACACAAATGCCACAGATTTAATCTACTTTTCCACATTGTTTTTCAAGGACAGTGCTACTCTATCCTGTCAGAAGCTTTGATAAGGCAGGGCCAAGCTAGCCAGGCTCCTTTCTTGAGTTGTGTGCCACTTTGAAAGAAGGCCCCCAGTGGCACATGTCAACCAGCAACTGGCCTGGTTGGCCAGAGGAGAGACACATAGTGCCATGAGGTACATGTGGGGGCCAGGTTGAGAGCTTCCTATGAAGCTGTCAAAGCAACAAAGCCCCATCTCTAGTCTGATCACATTTTTCTCCACATTAGACACAACTCTCCTGTTCAGACACCATGCCAGAGAGCTAAATTGCAAATAGTAGAACTAACCAGCCATTTCTGCTCATGGGTTAGGATGAATCCTCCCTTTTCTTTTTTCCTTTTCTTTTTAATACACATATAGAAATATTTACGTTTCCACTTTTGTGAGTGTGTTAATGTACCTCATTAGCCACATGGTTTTGTGTTCCAAGTCTTAATTCTGTTTTCTCTTCACCCTATTGCCCCACTGTTAAATAAAAGATAAGCTATAGTAGTGCCTGTACATGTTAAAAAGCATAGCTTAATTATCAACAATCTCACAGCGCCATATTCAGTTTTATTTTAGTCTTTCCTCATAGGGCTTAGTTTCCAGTTCCCTAATCATTCTTGCTGCCTTCCTCTGAAATTGTTCCAGGTTGCTGGTATTCCTAAAGTGTGATATCCAGAAGTGAACATTGTGCTCTCATTGAGATCTAAGCAGTGATTAATACTGTACAGATGTGCTAGTACCCTATAGGATTTGGAGACTGTTAATGCATCCTAAATTAGTGTTTGCTCCCCCCCCCCAGCCACATCACACAGGCTCATATTCTGCTTTTGATCTTCAATAATTCCAATATCCTTCTCACTTGTAGCATTACTAAGCCAGGTACCCCTCCACCACCTTGTAACTATGCATTTGGTTCCTCGCCACCTAGTTGTAAGACTTTGCACTTATCTCTATTATGTTTCATATTTATATTTTCAGTCCAGTGCTCAGCCCCATCAAAATATTTTGAATGTTGTTCCTGTCATCCTGTCAGGATGCCACAAAAGTTCCTTTGAATAAAATAAAAAAATGGCCACAACATGACTTCTGGTTTTTGTTTTTTGTCTTTTTCCTTTTAAGCATCTCCAGATTTTTAAGAAGTGGATTTTTGGCTAAAATACATGTGGTAAGTGTGACCTAATCTTGTTTCACAGGTTATCCCCTGAAGGCATGATTCTATTATTTTAAGAAGTTTTGATGGTGATAGTGGGGAGCCTTGGGGGACACATGATTCCTACTTCCTGTAATGGGGGTGGGATTTAAAACCAAATATTAAGCTCATTCTTCACACTTTAACACACACACACACACAGAGAGGGAGAGATTTGGTTTCTTGCCTCACCACCACTAAAGAGAGCACAACTACTTTTACATTTCAATACAGAAGATCAGTGTATGTGGCCAGATGTTACCAGAAAATGCAAAGTTGATACTCCTGCTGCAATCTTGAGCCACTGGACCAATTCCATTATAACTTGCAAAGTGAGGAGCTTCATAAATCATTCCACCATTCAGTGTCTGAATGCATTATCTAGGCAGAGCATGCAACTGGGGCATAAATTGCTACACCCCAGACTGCTGCTAATCCCTTCTCCACACGCAAGCATGCTAATGAGTTTTGAGTGAACTATTTCACTCTGCTGAAAATAAAACAAGAAGGTAGTATAAAAATGAGAATAGATGTTGGAGGTTGAGTGGATGGATTAAAGGAAGGAATGAGTAATCTGTTGCAAAATGAGCCAAAGCTCTCCTTTGCAAGGGAATTAATGGAAACTGGTTCTACTGGCATTACGCCTATTGTAATTACATTTAAAAATAATTAGTCTAAACTGCTCATTTAATGTTTTATATGCCTCATTCACTACATACATTCTTTGTGAACTATTACTGCTATCTCTCAATAAATATGTTATAAGGGCTGATGTTTCATTCTTAAGTAACTAGCACCTCTAAATGATTGTTCCACAAACTTCTTTGTACTCTATGTATTTGCTTTATTCATTTGTTACCTTTATATCTTCAGCTTGCTTCACTGAGCTTAAGACAGCATTCATGGTTCTTCTTGTTTTGTCCTGCCAGTACAGGGTCATATCGGGGGCGGGGCGGGTAGGTGGAAGGGTGCATATGCCCTAGGTGGGCAGCAATCTGGGGGCACCTGGAGGGGGAGGGGGAAGCCATGCACCCTCCCACCAGCAGTCCTCCTTTCCCACCTGGGTCCTGCTGCTTCCTGTCCACCCATCATCCACCCGTGCACCCTCTGTTCATTCGTTGGCTCGCTCAGCTGGCCTGGTTCTTCAGCAAGCCAGGCCAACTTGTAGTCGGGCACCTGGGGACCCCTCCCTGGCAGTGGAGGGAGCATGGAGGTGGTGCACCAGGGCCTTTCCCAGGTGCAGATTGGCCTCTCCCACCAGAGATTGACAGGCCCACCCTTGTGGGCTTGCATACAAGCCAATAGTGGCTGGGACCCCCCCCCCCAAAAAAAAAAGTTGCACTCCCAGCTGCCGGCCAGGAAGGGGGGAGTCACGCTCGGGCATGGAAGCCACCCCGGGATGGAGGAAGGAGGGAAGGAGGGAAGGAGGAGGGCCAAGGGGATGGGCCCAGAGCCAGAGGAAGACTGCAGAGAGGAGGGGGGCAGAGGAGGAGGAAGGAAAGAGGCATCCAAGGCTGCAGCTGCAGTGAAACTATGCTTGATTCAAAATGTTTTCCCCACACTCCTGCTTTGTTCCCAGTAGCAAGCAAAAGGAGACCCCCCCCAAGTTGGCTGGGAGCTGGGAAGGCTTCGAAGCCACCTTCACCTAGCCTTATCTCACTTGCTCTGTCCTTGTGCCCACTGTGCATCATAAACTCCCAAGCCGCCACAGTTAGCGGGTGGGGGGCATGCTGCACTTGGGGGTGCCGTGTGTGTGTGTGTGTGTGTGTGTGTGTGTGTGTGTGTGTGTGCGCGCGCGCGCGCGCGCGTTCGTTTGTACACAAGGGGGCTGAGAGTCTCTGTCACTCGTGGAAGGCAAGTGGGGGGGACTTATTTAAAAAATTTCCTCCAGCAGTTGGGGGGGAGGGCAGCAGGGGGCACAAAAGATGATATTGTCCCTGGGTGCTGTAAACCTTAGCTACGCCCCTGTGCCAGTAACCCCCAGTGGTGGGTGAGGGTGACAAAGAATGGCTGGTTCACGATCAACCAGTGAGTTTGGTGGTCCAATAGGGACTAGAATTCTAGTCTCCCAAATTCCAGGCCATCATTATTTCTACTAGCACTGTGTTCAATTCCCTGCCCCCACCCATCTGCCCACAACAACTTGCACTGGGAATTGGATTGTAGTGATTCTGTTGCAGTATGAAATGATTTGCAACTCCAGACACACAGAGACAACATGATAGGCATGTACTAGGAATCTACAATTAGCCACTGCTATGTGGCATATATCTACTAACCTTTCATCCTTCAGATATACAGAGAATGCTGGTGGTGTAGCCCAAAGGATATGCTACCTTCCAGAGTTGTTAGCAGAAAGAAGTTGCTAATGGAGAAACTTGTAGCTGCTTCAAACTGTTGTCTGAAAATTGTAGCATGGTGTTGATGGCAGCATTTGTATTGAAAGAAGAATTTTACTCTGCTGTTCTTGCTTGACTTTACTGCCTGCCTGATTTTCCTGTGGTTTTGTTGCTGCTTTGGAGCTTGTTAATGTGTTTTCAATTCACTATTGCTTTTCTGTTTTTATATGTCTTGTGCTCTCTGTTTAGACAGGCATCTACATTTATGAGTTTTAGGTAATGATCTAATAATCTATGAGCATTTATCTTTCTTTATTGCAGCATAGCTGTTTGGGGATATTATTACATTCTGTTATTGCTTTTAATTGTTGCTTGCCACCCTCATTTATGCGCAAGCATAAGAAGTGCATATGTTTTCCTATAAAAAGAATACAGGAAAAGGTCCCAATCCTACATTATGGTGAAAATATTGTACCATTATTATAAGTGTTTACAGTGTTTGTGGCATTTATAGCGTCATTGGTTTCCATAAGACATTAGCATGATGTGGAAGTGAGTGTATATTTTTATGTGTAATCAACCAGCCCCTTTTGCATTTTAGATAAATAGAAAACATTATTTTGCAGACGTGGATAGGGATCGTCTTGAACCATTTCAGCCTTGGTTAAGCCTGGTTCTGGTACATCTGCCTTGAAATCTGCCAAGATTATCTGAAGGGTAGCCCTCATCTAAATAAGGATGAGAGTGCAAACTAATTCTTCTTCTTTATTCTCTCAGTGAATTTTGATACTAATGCCCATGGTTGTTTTCTGGGTTTCCTGGCTTGTACTTTCTTTGTACTTGTGATGGGCAGTGCTGTATTTTTGTGGTCCTGTTCCAGGGTCTGTTCCACGGGATGGCACTGCAGGATTATGCCTCTTCCGCTTAGCAATTGCAGTGTGAGATTTTTATTTTTATTTTTCAAGGCATAGTACCTCAGTGCTTTTTGAAGGGACTGGCAGTGGTCACTAGTAAATTTGAAGTAAGGTGTATGGAGATGGCGGTCGTTTGGACAATTTGAACCAGTGCCTTCATGCTGTGATAAACTGGGTTAGGCAAGACCAAACGAGACAGAATACAGAGCAAACATTTGCCCTTGTGAGTCTTGTGCCCAAGAGTTAGATAAACTCCTAATGTGGATTGGGTTGCACCTTCCTCCCATACATAGACAAGTGTGTATTATGAAGGTGCTCTTGGATTCATTTCTGCATTGGAAGTCTACGGCTACTACCAAGGTCAGCTATAACCATTTCTGGACAAGGATGTCCCAGTCATAGTGATCTATACATTGGTAGGATTAGGCTATAGTACTATGCCCTAGGGACTTGGGTTTGGTTCAGAGGCTGCATCTAGTGCAGAATATGGGAACAAGGCTACATAGTGAGGCCTTTAATGTGCACAGGTAATTCCTATAACAAAAAAAATAAACAATTGCAGCACATTAGATGCTTAGTTAAGTTCAATTTGTTACTTTTAGTTTATATGGTCTCATCTAATAAGCTCAGGAGCATCTTATTCTAAGTAATCACTTTGCCTATATAGATACCTGCTAGAGTTGTCATGTCTATAGCATCCCATTCTCAGAGATTTGAGGGCCGAAATCTGATCAGACACCTGTTGTAGCATCACATATCCTGGTTGTCTTCTCCATACCTAGACTAATATAATAATTCCTGGAGAGCAGTTAATTCTTATTACCCCATATACGCTTCATGTGGAGAAGAGTCTTAGCCTAGTGTTTTGTCGCAGTAAGGTTTCTCTGTTGGGACACCCACCGTGAGGAATAATCGGCACAGGGAAGCTAATAAGTATGTGTCATCAAGTCAATTCTGACTTATGGCAAGCTCTTCTAGAGTGTTCTAGGTAGAGAGTGGTGCATTCCCTTCTTTTGAGGGTGCCATTGAACTGCACTGCTTGCCCAAAGCTACACAGGCTAGGCCAGTGATGTCGAACCTTTTAGAGAGAGTGCCCAAACTGCGATTCAACCCCCCCTTTTTTTGCAAAGTGCCAATACAACAATTTAACTTGAATACAGGTGGCTGTGAAGGGACAATGTCAGGTGCCCACAGAAAGGGCTCTGAGTGCCATAGGTTCACCAACACTGGGCTAGGCTGTTCTCCTGGGATGGACAGGACTCAAACGTCCAAATATCTAACTCACTGAATTATTCAACCAGACAGTCTCTCCTATTGTTGCTTATTCCCATCATCCACTAAAACCTATTTTCCTAGTGCTTTTTCCTGATTACCTTCTTGCAAACCTGATTAAATATGATAACAACATTCTAAGAATTACTAAACTGATTCTGTCTTTCTGCTACACTTTGAAATGCAGAATATATTCCTACAGATTTTTCATAGAATAATCCTAATTAATGTTTATGCATTTTTTATTATATGAAAAAAGGAAAGTGAAAATTCCAGTAATCTAAAATGATTGTGTTGCCAGTGGGAGGACTGCAGTATGCATGTTGATTATATTTTAACTCATCTTTGAGGCAATATGTGTAGGCTGAAAGGTCAGTATTAAAAGCATTGTGCTTATGTATTCTTGAATATTTTGTGTACATTCACCAATTCATGTTTAAAGACTGACAGTCTTCACACATGCTGTTTACATCTTGTTTGTATTGCTCTTTCTACTGATTATATATCAGATGTGTCAGATTCTATAATATAAATCACAGCTTTAAAACCTGCCCAGACAGATTATCAGTCTGGCATCTGAGAACTACAAGCATGGTGAAGTCAGGTTTTGTTTATCCAACACCTACCTACAAGGTATGTGCATGCAAATACTAAAAGCCACATGGTGTTAACAAACCACTGTTTCCATCCTTCACTTTTTCTGGTGGGGAAGCATAATAATCCTGATCTACTTTGCACAATCGCTGCATTCCACAAGAAAATGATGAATATGGACACACACAAACACTATTGTTGGTAGTGGCACTGAAAAGTTTTAGTACAGGTTGTAATGGGGCTGTGTGTCATGCTAAACACACTGAGTTATAACACCAGGCTGTTTTCTCTTTTAGCTCATTACTGTCCAGTCCCTGGCTTCCGACCTTACAAGTGGGTTTGTATTAGTCCAGGGGTGCCCAAACTTTTTGTAAGGAGGGCCAGATTTGGTGGCTGAGAATGTGTCAAGGGCCGGTGTCAGTGTTGGTGGAAGATTGCTTTTTTAAAAAAATACATGGGGCAAAGGAAGGGGAGGGAGGGGCGGGCCAGCCAGCCGCGCGCCAGTCAGAATGGCCTGACGGGGTGGGTTTGCCTGTATTAGTCCCTTAAGGAAATGCCAGGAAAATGAACTTGGGGCCTTCTTGTGGAAAATGTTTGATTTATCTCTGAGCAATGGGGCAGTTCCCAGTTTTACCTTCCCTACCTCAGAGATAAAAGAGGCTGCCTGTGTTCTAGAATGAAAAGCACTTTCACCAAATGGAATGCACCATCATTGCCTGATAACAGGTATAACTGTGTTCCATAGGTACAGTAAATGAATGGGTCCCCTATGGGGAGGAGGGTGGTATATAAAATTATAAATGAACACATATACATGAATGGACTTGAGCTGGTCGCCAGAAAAGCTCCTAGAGCAGTTATGTCAATGTTAAATGGATTGTTGTGCTCTCTTGTACAGATGGGCACGAACCGAAAAAATGGTGATTCATTTTAGGGTTTGTTTTGTTTCATTTTGTTTTTAATGAATTTTTTAGAAAAAAATTGTTTCATTGGTTCGTTGGTTTGTTATTCATTTTTCACCGCTTTGTGCTATTTAATCAATTTGACAGTGCATGGGCAGAAAATACATTCCAAATAAAATAAAACAAAATAAAACCATACACGTTGCAACTGCACAAACTGGACTGGCAGCATCCTCATAATCTACATCATCATCATCCTCTTACTGCGTGGAAGCGGTGGCGGTGGCGGTGGCAGGGCGATCCTTTTATTTTATTTTATTTTATTTTATTTTATTTTATTTTATTTTTTACTTCCTGGGGCCGGTTTGGCGCTGGTTTGTTTGTTTTTTTCATTTTCGGGTGCTGACCCAGCCATCCCTGGGGCCGGGTCGGTGCTGGTTTTATTTTTAATAATCTTTTCTTTATTTTTGGGTGTCAACCCAGCCACCCCTCGGGCTGGGTTGGTGCTCCTTCTTTATTTTTATTTTTATTTTTATTTTTATTTTTATTTTTATTTTTTACTTCCAGGTTCCTGGCCCATGCTACAGCTGTAGCGCAGGCTGGTCAGCTCCCCCCCCAAGCGCTGACCGTGCGGCCCCTGGGGCAGGGGCAGCACTAGTTTTATTTTTAATATTTTTCTTTATTTTAGGGTGCTGACCTGGGCACCCCTGGGACTGGGTTGGCACACCTTTATTTTATTTTATTTTATTTTATTTTATTTTATTTTATTTTATTTTAATTTTTATTTTTTATTTTTATTTTACTTCCAACCACGTGGCCTGTGCAACAGCTGTAGTGCGGACCGGTTGGCTTTCCCTGCAGCCAGGAAGACCGAAGACCAGCACCAGGTAGGAGACATCACCGCCATTAACCAAACGAACCGAACCGAACTAATTTTTTTGTTTCATTTCATTTCATTCTAAATTCACTCTGGGGTTCGTTATTCATTTTGTTAGGTAATGAAACAAATAACAAATAACGAAATGATATAACGTTTTGTGCCAATCTCTACTCTCTTGTTTTAAATGTGTTTTAATATTAATCTTATTTGCCATTTTAATATATGCTCGGTTAATTCTGTTTTAATATTTGTATGATGTTTTCAGCTTTTAAAGATCATTTTAATTATGTAAGCCTCCTTGCGTCCTTTTGGTGAGAAAGGCTGGTCAGAAATATTTTATATTAATTAACAATTAATGAATTGTGTGCTGTCAAGTTGATTCCAAGTTAAAGCTCCCTTTACCATCTTTTTCTCAAGGTTGTTTACCAATCCCTTCTCCTGGAGACAAGGACACACCACTACCATAATTCATGGGAGACAACATCATTCAGTCATGAAAGCAAAGTGGCACCTCCAGGTCAAGAAGTGGGTCCTACTGGGGTGTGGGGGGAGAGAGCTACTCATGTCTCCATGCCTTGTGTGTAAGCTTTTGAGAGTTTCTGGGAGCCTTCCAACTGTTCATCACTACAAACAGGATGCTGGACTCTTAATTTCACCCAAACCAGCTACATCTTAGCTTCAGAATTTTGATATGTTTATTTGCCTCATCAGTACAATCCTTTTTACTTGCAGTATCACACAGGACTCCCACTGACATAATCAGGCAAAGGATTAGGTTGCAAATCTATGTCTATTCTGAACAGGTGAACCCTTCCTACAATGAGTAATCCCAGAATCAGTCCTCTAGCTTTTAAATTAGCAAAATAAGCCTTTGTGCCATTGCTCACCACAAACCGATGTTTTAGCCATAGTTCTGATGAAACTCATTCTTAACAGACTTCAAATACAGTACTGTACTCTTGGTTATCAGTTAACACAATAAAAGTCTGGTGAAGTAGATTGAAATTTTAAGAATTGTAAGAAGACTTTACATATAATTTTTGTCATTCATCTGAGAACTCACATACATAAATAATTAATGTAATGTTAAACTAAGGTATCGTCAAAAAAACACATTCTCGCATCCTTTGTGCCACAAAAGGATGATGATGATGCTAGGCTGGCCAGGCCTGCATCTTTTTGACATGATTTGTTCTTTGGGTGACTATGATAGAAAGAGAATATAAGAAGAGCCATGCTGGATCAGGCCAAAGGCCCATCTAGTCCAGCTTCCTGTATCTCACAGTGGCCCCACCAAATGTGTCTGAGAGTGCACGAGACTAGATATCTGTCTCCTGATACCACTCCCCTGCATCTGGTCCTTGAAGTACCTCAGTTTTAAGCCTGGAGATTACACATGTCCATTATGGTTTGTAACCTGTGATGGACTTTTCCTCCAGGAATCTGTCCAATCCCCCTTTGAAGGCATCCAGGCCAGATGCCATCACCACATCCTGTGGCAGGGAGCTCCAAAGTCTAACAACACGCTGTCTGTTCTCACTATCCCAGCCCTCAATTTGAGTGTATGTCCCCTTGTTCTGGTTATTTTGTGAGAGGGAGAAGAGCGTCCCTCTATCCACTTTACTCATGCCCTGCATTATTTTGTACATCTCAATCATATTCCCCCTCAGGTGCTTACAAAGAGACTGTTGGTTGATTTGGGAATTTACTGTTCATGGTGATTGTGATGCGAGTCACATTCCAGCCCACAGCCTCTCTTCCTTCCTTCCTTCCTTCCTGTTCTGCCTCTGCTGATCCTTCCTTCCTGGACCCATCTCTACTGAACCTTGAATGGTTCCCAAAAGAGACCCCCTACCCAAGAATGAGAGGCAAAGGAAAAGAAGGCACAACTGAGAGCCAGGGGAAATGTTGCGTCCACAGGGATGCCCACACAGCACAATGAAATTTTGCCCAAGAGTCAGGGCTAAGCAGCTGAAATCCTACCTGAACTGTCTCAGAAATCCTTCAGATGGGGTGGGGGGTTTTGTCTGCAGCCATTAAAAATCCACAGGAAGGGTTGTGGGTGTGTTGGGTGCCATGATGCTGAGGGAAAAGAGACATGTCCCTGATATGGTTCAGGAAGACCCAGAGAGGAGGTACTCGAAAACATACCACATTTTGTTTACAGACAAACCACCCAGAGTGTCCTTTGTTGCCAGACTGTGTGGTATACAAGTCAAATAAATAAATAAATAAATAAATAAATAAATAAATAAATAAATAAATAAACAAACCAGGTAGAACTTCCCTGGCTCAGCCAAATAGCCTCTCTGGAGCTCATTCCCACTCAAGCTTCAGATTACAACATTTCTGAAAAACATTTCTACAGAAAAAAATAGTATGAAACGGAACTTCATAGTCTCGGAATACACAATATCAAAAGTTTGTACATTCATTTTGCAAATAACACCTCCCATCATCGATCTGTTACTTCTTTTTCTTACTTTCAAGTAATGCACCCCCTCATTTGTGGTGACATAAACTAGTTCAAAACTATATGTCACCAAAGATTAGTAATTTTGTCTCAGGAATGCAAAGAAAATTGAACAATTTCTCAGTGAATGCTGAATGTGGATGAGCTTTTTGTGTTAATGGCTTGCTTCCTTAGTGTTCTAAGCATAATTTTCTAATTTTTTGCCTTGTACTGGCTGATAAAATATCTTTTTCAGAAGCTGTGCACTCTTAGAATCAAAAGCAGAAATACAAGAGTAGCAGGGCTAGTAGTCATTTTGTACACAATGAGCTACTGACAAGAGGAAGGAAGAGAGAATATCTCCACAGGCCTCACTATGATTGGTTATTTCAGGGTCTTGGCTCAGAAGAAGTAGATTGTGCAAGATCAATGCCACAATTTTCTTCTATGTTTTATTACCTGCCAAGAACAAATCATGGTGTCAGAGCCAAAACAATGTTGTCTGCCATGTAGAATGGCAGAACATCTGTCTCATTTGCTGAGAACTTGAATGGAGCTGTATATCAGGTGAGTAAATAAATCAGCCGCAAGACACATTCTATTTATGCCATGTTAGCAAAGAGCTTCACTCTGTACCAGATCGCAGTTCTTCATGTTTGCTTTTATTTTTGCTGTTTGCCTGGACCCATATACAAAACCCTCACGAGTAGTCAGAGTCAGAAACCACTCTCGGCAGTCTTTCAGCAGAACAGTCCATTGAAAGAACCGATGATGATCATTCACCCAAAGAGTTCATGTGCCAACAGTTCCACCAGAGAGACTAAACATTTTTGACAGACAGCTCTATGGACACAAAGTAAGAACTCACTCTAGTGATTACGTCCATCGCAACAGATAAATAGTAGAGATGGCCACAAACCAGCAGTTCAGCAGTTCATGCTGGTTCATCCTTCAAACGAAAAGGTGTTCTGTGCTTCTCAGTCCTGCCTCCTCTGCCCAGAGGTGGCATGGCAGGGAATTTGGGGCACTGTCTCTGAATGAATGCCCAATGGAGGAAACTGGGCTGGGAACCACAGAGCACCTGTCCATCTAAGAACAAACTGGCTGTTTGTGTCGTTCTTTAATTAAGAGCAATAGGGTACAACTGTAGGACCATGTGTGATATAAGATTGTAAACCGCCCAGAGTGACCTTTGGTCAGATAGGCGATAGATCGACAGACAGACAGACAGACAGACAGACAGACAGACAGACAGACAGACAGACAGACAAGAAGAGGCATGTTTCAATTCTCTTTCTTGAAGCCACTATGTAAATACATAGCGGCCAGGACCCCATTCACACAACTATGTGCATATGCTGATACCATCATCAAACACAGACCATAATCATTATTTTAAAAGTTCCCATGTTATCTTCTGCTGCCTAGATGCCCTAAGCACATCCGATCTCGCCTGATTTCAGAAGCTAAGCAGGGTCGGCCCTGGTTAGTACTTGGATGGGAGACCACCAGGGAATACCAGGTGCTGTAGGTGCCTGGAGTAGGAACTGGCAAGCCACTCCAGTATTCCTGCCAAGAAAACTCCATGGACATGGAGTCACGAAGAGTCGGTCATGACTGTAACGACACAACACACACAGAGATGTTATCTTCTGAAGTTGTGAGTCTCCCTAGGGGTCCCTTAGGAATGTGAGAAACCTTTGGAGTCCCTGAGTCAGGGGGTGGTGGTAGAAAATGCTATGTCCCAAAAAACAGGAACAGGAAAGTTAAATAAAGTTTAACATAGGCAGCGGCAGCCTTACGTGCATGAGTTATGCGAACAATATTCTGGCCAGTGAATTTAATAGCACTGCATTATATTAAACATCTGCATACTACTAAATTAACTGCATTTTTCTAGCTTTCACCCTGAACACTCCACAAAATCCACTGCTTGAAATGATAGAGGGATACAACAATTCAAGGGGTGGCCTTGGTGAATTTCACTAGCTACTCTCCTACCTTGAAAAGTGGAAACAAAAACTTTCCAATGTCAAGCTGGTACTGAATGGGTATTTTATTACAGGAATTGGAATTGGAATGCAATTTATTCTCATTGTATAAATACAATGAGATAAAAAGGCCTAGAACAGAGGAAACACAACAGAATTTAGCTCCCAGTTGAAAAAAGCCATGAGGATATATGGTCAATTGTACTGAAAGCTGCTGAGAGGTTGAGTAGAACCAACAGGAACACATTGCCCTTGTCCGGTTCCTGGTACAGGTCATCACCCTGATAGATAGATAGATAGATAGATAGATAGATAGATAGATAGATAGATAGATAGATAGATAGATAGATAGATAGATAGATAGCAGCTATAAACCAGGAGGGCACGGGTTCAGCGGACAAATGGAAGCCTTCATCTCTCCACATGATCTCTGAATTTATTTTGATAGAGTTCATCATCAAATAAAGATTGTAATGTATGTCTTAAATTTCAGGAGCTACATTTTCTCAAAAATTTAACCTGTTTCATATCCATATGCATATGGATATGAAACAGGTTAAATTTTTGAGAAAGCCCTGTTGGTTCGCCACTCCTTATAGAGTGGCTGTTGCATAGTGTAGTAAGTCACACTACGTGCCCATTGAATCAATGGGGATTTAGTGAGTCAACTCCTCCATATGTTACATGCTTCAAATGGATCTACTCTAACTGCAACTTGCTACACTAAAGTAAGCCACAACTGGAGTACGGCCACTTGACACAATCAAATTTATGTAGTTGATGCATAAAATCCTCATTCATTCAATAGGCCTATTTAACGGGATTTCAGTCAGAATTTTTATTCCATCACATAAATAGATAAAAAAAGCTAAGACGTTACAACATAAAATGAAGCAAATCTTAAAATACTGTATTAGACTTAAATAGTATTCCATCAATGCATAACTTGTTCTTGACCTGCAAAACAAGGGGATTGTACTATTCACAGTTAGCTACATAAACTATGTACAGTATGTATTATGTATCATTGCATCTACAGTATGTGGCCAAATGCAGGCATACAGTTTTGTTCATGGGGAAACTGCTTCCAAATAAGGAAATTTGAGAAATTGTGATGGAATAGATACTTAAATTTTTGTCCTCTATATATTTTGTCCATGTGTTCCTTGTTCATCTACTATTCCCAATACTTGGCATTCTTTAAACTCTTACAGATCAATCCCAATTTACCATGTTTTTTATCTAACACAACTTCACATGTCAAAATACACATGTGTGATTTTTCCACATATCATGGCATCTGTGTAAGCCATATACAAGGAGATGTTTTCACCTGAAGGAGTTGTTGTGTGTTAGCCATTCCTAATAGTGTCTTTGAAAAATGCTTAGTATCTTTATTTTTAAATATTAAGTTCACAACAACACACCTTTGAGCAGAACAATTTTCTTGCTTGGCTCCACAAAAACAACTCAAAGTTATCAGCCAGAGGTAAAAGTTCTGTAGAAATGAAACTGGATGAATAATTTGATCAAATGACAAAGCTGCTTAGCCTACAAAAACTATTCCAAGGCTATTTTGTTTTGTTCTGATCTGTACTGTTTTACAGCTTGGTAATAAAACCGGAAGGCAGGATTTTCTCATTGAAACAAAAACACATTTGACTTTGGAGCATGCAGGGAATGAAATTAATTGTAGTGGAATCATTTTCTTCCTTTGGTGAGCACACTAAGCTATCCTGCAATAAGTTGTATTGTTGAAGTCCTTATGTCAACTGAATTTCAAAGTACCACACAAAACTAGAATGGCAATATTATTTTCCAGTTTAATGATGGTTACTTCTATTTGTTTCATTTCCCTCTTGCAATAAAGCAAATAATTCAAATATCAAATAATTAAGTAGAAAATTATCCTGAAATTCACTATAATCAGTCACTTGCTCTAAGGCATAGTTCTGCAACAAAATTCAAGAATATGAGGGTGGGGAGAAGTGTCATTCATACAATAATCAATATCTTTTCTTTTTTAAAAAAGGAGTGTGAATATAAGTTGCCAGCAAATCCAAATTGTGGCTATTATTGATAAAAATCAGACCTAAGCTATGAATAGATATCCCATTCAAGGAACCTGAGCAGAAATGTTAGTGATGCTGTAGTACCAAAATCATTCACCAGATGTGTCCTGTCCCTGGCTCTGTAATGCAGGAGATGAAATGCTGATCCTCCGAGTCACTGGTTCTAAACTTGTCAGAAGAACCATCAACTTCCTCCTCTGTTGCAAAATATGTACAGCCCAGATGATGCAGCTTCACAGCTCTGCCATTGCTGAGGAACCCTCATATTCACCCCAGTACAGCAGTTGCAATTACCTTCCTGTGTTAGAACAAGTTTCAGGAAGATAAGAACAGCCAGTGCAGCAACAACCACAATTTGTATTCCATCATCAGTGGAACCCTAGCCAGACCCTCCATGCCACCATTGATAACAGGCGGTGATTAGAGAAAAATGTCTTGGAAATAATGTTACTGTAGTTAGTCTAAATGGCACCATTTTATTTGCAACAGTGTTCGGGTGCTTTTGCAATTAAGAAATTGCCTTTGAGCACTCAGGATCACTGAAGTGGGAGAAAGCCACTCAAGTTAATGGGAGTGGAAGAGAGTGACAGACACATGAGAGCTAGAAAGAATTGGAAGAGAAATGCTTTATAGGAAAGGAAGGGGACATTAACAATTGCAGTCTACTTGTGCGATGGGACCTATGCCTCCTTGCGCAAAGCCAGTGAATAAAACACTGGTGGTTTGGGTGCCTAATAGAGATGGGCACGACTCGGGAAAATGACATTTTCGAGTTGTCGTGTGTCGGAGGCAGCCCGTGTCAGCTCGTTTCCGTTTTTCGCGAAAAACCGCAAAAATTAGTCGGTTTGTTTTTTCGTTTTTTTGTTATCGTTATACTGGTTTTTTGGGGGGGTAGCGGGCTCCTGGAGGCACCTCTGTGGGGTGGGTGCCTCCGCCGGCCCGCTATAAAGGGAAAGTGGGCTCCTGGAAGCACCCGTGGGTGCCTCCTATCCTCACCCACTAGGAAGGGACAGCAGCAGCAGGCTCCAAGAGACCCCTCAACATGGGGGGTCTCCCCTCCTCACCTGCTGCTGCTGCAAAATGGCATGCATAACCATATGGCTATGCATACCATTTGCAGGCAGTGAGACCTGCTCAAGTACCTGATCCCCTGGTACGAGCGTGTCGCACCTGCCATGTCCCACAAAGAAGGGAATCGTACTTGCGTGTGTAGTGCAATGCAAGTAGATCTGGCTATGGGCTAAGGTGGCTTAGTGCAAGAGCTAGGGTTAGGCTAATGACGGGTAAGGTTACGGTGGGCTATTGGGTTGCACCTCTGGGTGCCTCTCTGACCCACTAAGAAGACAGTCTGTGACGTATGGGTAAGGAGTCAAGGATTAGGGTTAGCGGGTTAGGGGGCTAGGGCAGGTTTTAGGGGGCTTTTTGGCACATCCCAGAAGGCTCAGTGGCCAAGTGGCCATGCGATTGGTGGGATGGCTCCAAAAATTTGCATGGTCGTCCCCTCCCACATGGCTGGCCAGGCCACTGGGCCAGCCCATCATTGCGCACTGCGCAGGTGTAAAAAAAATAAAATAAAATAAAATCAATGGAGGACAGAGGAGGAGAGGAGAGACATTTTGTTGCAAGAAAAAACCCACTGCTACTGTGAAAAATCTGGCAGTTTATAAATTTCCGCGTGTTTCTGTTGTGCTTGTGTGTTTTTGGACCACGATTTCAAAAACAATATTGCGTTCGCCGCCCCATTTTGGATCCCCCGCCCGCACCGCATGGCATGGCAACTCGAGTCCGGCTGCCCAGGATGGGGGGGAGGCGGGACCACCCCTCCAGAAACAATCCCTCCGGTAGGTGCCCTGCGCCCTTAGTCAAGCAGGCATTTTTCTGCCTGCTTTTTGGCCCT
>JAHTLZ010000379.1:8690932-8774058 GCA_023846285.1 Phrynocephalus versicolor | reverse complement strand
GACCCGGGAGAGTTTAAAAAAGTTTTTTCCTGTGCCGCCCGTGCCGCATGCTTGCGCTTTGGCGACCGGCGGCGAGACTGGGCTTTTTGCGGCGGGCGAGCCTGCAGCGAGTCCCACCACACCAGACCAGAGCATCCCAGGGTGGAGGGGGGGGGAGGCCGGGACCCCCCCTCCAGACCAGAAACCCCCCCTCCGGTAGGTGCCCTGCGCCCTTAGTCAAGCAGGCATTTTCCGTCTGCTTTTTGGCCCGGGAATGGGTAGGGGGAGAGTTTAAAAGTTTTTTCCTGTGCCGTCCGTGCCGCTTGAGCCGGCGGCGAGACTCGTGCCGTGCGGGAATGGGTGGGGGGAGAGTTTTAAAGTTTTTTCCTGTGCCGTCCGTGCCGTGCGGCTTGTTGCTGCTGCTGAGAGCCTGCGGCGAGTCCCACCAGAGCAGCCCAGGAGGGAGGGGGGGAGGCCGGGGACCTCCAGAAACCACCCCTCTGGTAGGTGCCCTGAGGCACGGCAGGCATATTTCCGCCTGCTTTTTGGCCGGGAACCGGGTTTTTTAACTTTTAAAAACTTTTTTTCTGTGCCGCTTGGCATCGCGCGCGATCGCGCGATGCAAGCAACGAGCACGACAAATCAGACCAAATTGTTCGTTCGTCGGTTCGAGCTCGAAGTCTGGCGGAGTAATTCCCGTTACCGTTTCCGTAGAGTAACGGAACCGAGTAACGGAAACGGAAACGGAAATACCGCTAAGTCGTGCCCATCTCTAGTGCCTAACATGTGGGATTAAAAGGCAGTTCATTCCTGTTTTCATCAGAGAAATCTCTCTCTGCTCCCTCTGCCAAGTTCACATCTTTGCACTGGAAGTAACTGAGTTATCTTCTATTCGGGCTAGATCATCAAGTCACTCATTTACTTTTGTATGTAATGGGCTTCCTCCCCAGAAGTCAATGGTAAGAGCTCAAGACCAAACGATGACAATGCAAATCCCAAAGCAGCAGGAGGTAGAAGAGCCCTTCTGTTTGATACCTCCAGTAAGAAATCAGAAAGGTACCCTACTCAACTTTGGCCGTTACTTCACGAGCCACTCGCTTCGCGGCAAGCCGTCATTTCTGTGCGAACCGATCGCTTCAGTCCGCACGCTCCTCCTTTTTGGCTGCGACGTCACCCCGACCACGCCCCCTTTAGCGTGCTCCAACCGGGGTGAGTGATTCCCCTGGCGGAGGACGGGAATCTTTTCGCTTCGCATCTCGCTTCGCTCCCAACGTCACGTGTGGTCTCAGTTTTTGGCTTTTATTTCAAGTTTTTTTAAAAAATATTCAAACAGGGATATCGATGCATCGCTATATTGTTTCATCGCTTTGCGCTGTTACTTCCTCGCGCGAGTAGCGGCGGCGGCGGGCGCAGGAGGAGCCGCTGCTGCCTCGCCCGGCCAGAGCAGGGCACCCGGGGCAGGCAGCGTGCAAGCTGCGGAGGGCGGGTGGCTGTGCCATGTGGGGCTCCCCCCGAGTAGCGGCGGCAGCGGCGGCGGGGGGCTGCCAATGATGCCAGGAAACAAAACACAGGATCGTACAGTAACCACGCTCTGTCGTGAATGACAGCCAAGCATTGATGCATCGATATGCCGAGTAATTTTTTTTAAAAAAAATAAAAGGAGAGTGGAACCGGACGTTGCAAACCAGCTTTCTAATGCGAAGGGAGCAGGTGAGGTAGTAATCGATTCGGTCCCAAAAATGCCCCGCGTGAGTACAGAGAAACAGGGCTGGGAGCGAAGGGAGACCACGTGACCACCACGTGACCGCCTCCGAATTCAAATCGAAGGCAAGGTCAATTCGAAGCGAGGCACCTCGTGAAGTAACGGCCTTTGAGAACCACAAGACGCCCTGGACTTGTACAGCTGCCTGGTAGATTGAGTTCTGGTAAAAGCATCCTGTGCATCCCAGGACACCCTGAGCATCCCTATCCCCCTGGTTAGAATATTCTAACCATTCCATTTTTTTTATCCCCCTCCATCCATTTCCTCAGCTGTACCTGGCTCCGAAGCCATGCTGTTGACTCTCTTTTTAAACTATGGAGCTGCACACAAATTAGTGTTTTAAATGACAAAAGGTCCAGGTTTTCCATGACGCTACAAAAATGAAATGTCCTTTATGAGGTGGGCAGCATGGCATGGAACAGAACTGAAGAGGGGAGGGATAGTAGCTTTCTAATTGACGAGATCACATTTGGCCATAACTATATCAGTTACAGATGTTGAGTTTTGGTGCAACATGTGGCAATATGTCCAAAATCCAGCTTCAGAAAACCATCTGCTTCCCAAAACCCCCACACAGGGTAAATCTGCAAAGGATGGCAGTAAATGCGATCCTCATGGCCACTGTATAGAAGCCCTACTAGGTAGAATGAGACAGGCATGAAAGCCCAAGCAAGGCTTACGACTGCATGCGTAAAAACATGAATATGAACATGCAGGCCCTCTGGGGACCCACACAAATGATATAGCCTCCTGGAACCTGCTACAACACTCAAGAAAGGCGATTCTCTCTCTCCACTGGCCTCTTTAGAGTCTCAAGATCCCTTGCTTATCTCACATAACTGATATCGCTTAAATTCACTTTGCAGCTCTCAAGTCAATGCTAAATGATTTACAGTTATATACACAGAGCAAGCTATTTATTTTGTTCAAAGGCTCAGTTACCTACTAATTTATGTACGTCACCTTTCATGGGATTCAGTTCTGTCTGCATTAAAAATCAATTTCAGGCTATTAAAAATAATGAATTTAAAAAGAGAGAGAGAGAGAGAGAGATGATGTGCTTTGCATGAAAATATCTCAAGCAATATAGAAAAGATCAGAATTTCTTTTCTTTTCTTAGTAGTGAACTTGCTTTTTGAAAGCTTTTAATGTATTTAATGCAAAAAAGTTTGTTTTTCAAAGTTTGCATAAATCATAGCCTGCATTTGCTACAGCTTTCAACTGTTGTTGCTTTGTTTGTAATGTAGCACTTCTGTTTTCAACCTTGAAATACATTTAATTGTGTCAAGAGAGTGGGTTGTAGCAAAGGATCTAAATCTCCACCTATGTGAAGCAAGTAAGCTACCTGCACTGTACAATGCTGATGGTTCCAGTTCCATTAAATACTTGCTATAATAAATCTGAAGCCAAGAATTGAGCCAGTTTAATTTGTTTCAAACTGAAACTTCTTTAGTGCTGCATATAAGTCTTCCCCAGTCCTCTCGTCCCCTCACTCTTCCATCAAATTGTTGCTGCTTATTATTGCCCCGTATAAATGCATCACTGGCTGAATAGCTCAAGAAGCTAGGAAAAGTCAGGAGTTCAATTCTCCACTGTGCCTTGTTAGAAAAGAGCCAGTCAGTACAGTCCTGGGCAAGCCGCACAGTCCCAGGGCATCCGGAAAAGAAAGTTATGATAAACCAATTCTATGTGCTATTTAGCTAAAGAACCTTGGGAAGGGTTAAATCAGGATTGTCTTGGATTTTTATAAGAGCCCAGTGTTATTCTTTTTGTGGCATGTGAGACACAATGTGGCAGTTTTTGCCAGACTTTCTGGTGTGAAATGGAGCTCACTGAAATGAAGCCATGTAAAATACATGTAGTAATGGTGTAATGAACCATCTGGTTGGTTGAATGTTACATATGGTAAATGTAAAACCTGTATGGGACTAACAACAACATCAAAGAAGAGCTGAACAGAACATGTGAAGGAGAAATATATATATATATATATATATACACACACACACACATACAGTGGTACCTCTACTTATGAGTTTAATCCATTCCAAATGCATGCTCTTAAGTCGAACAACTCTTAAGTAGAGCAGACATATCTAAATAAATAAATAAATAAATAAATAAATTACAAAAACAAATTGTAAGTAATGCAGAATGCATTTAAAATTTGTAAGGCAGCAATTAAAATACCAACGGTTTTTTACTCTTAAATCAAATTGCTCTTAAGTTGAGCTGCTTGTAAGTAGAGGTACCTCCCTCCCCCCGTGTGTGTGTGTGCACGCAGAAACTTTTAAAGACATTTTGTTTGTTTGTTCATTTGTTTATTTGTCTGTTCTTTCATTCATTCCATTGCTTCAAGATATCATTAGAGACATAGTGAGCAGGATCGTTCAATTAATGGCCAATAAAGGCATAGTGCAATTTGTGGAGGCAAACTGTTTCTAATTAACAAGATCCTCCTCAGATGATCCCAGTTGTGCACCAAGCCACTTGACTTTCATACAGTACAGATGCACGTGGGGTGCTGGTCATTAATTAATAGAGATTTGTTGCAGTGTTTTATTCTATTTATTTTCTGCCCACAAAATTACATAATAGATTTTGGCTAATAATAATAATAAAATAATGAAGTAGCCCTTGGTAATTTTTTTGTCTTTGTTGTGCCTCTTTCATTGGCCTGTTCCCCAATATGGATCTCAAGATCTGTTTTATTATCCACTCAGCTACTTCTGCTTTTGCTGTGTTGTGTTGTGCTTTTTAAAATGCTTAGTTGAATTCAGCTGTAAATCAGGCAGCAGGCATAAAATGTAATCACTTCTTTAAGTTTTTAAAGTGACCTGCTAGCAATGGTTCCCAACTTTGGGTTACCCAGGAGTTCTTGGACTGCAACACCCAGAAACCTTTTCTACTATCTGTGCTGCCCAGAGTTTCTGGGAGTTGTAGTCCAAGAACTCCTGGGTTACCCACGGTTGGGAACCAGTGGGCTAATGCAATCCTGGGATAGAGTTTGAGAAGGAAGAAGCAGTTATACAAAACAGCATTTTATATATTCTTATAACATCGGATACATACTCATGAGAAAGTGTTTCTGAAAAATAATATACCCTCCCTTTTCAACAAAACAGCCTTTTCAAGTGGTGAAGCATGATTGGACTTTTCTTTTCTGGACAGGGAATTAATTCAAGTACACTCCTTTCAAACATAGCCTAAGAGGGCAAAGACTCAAAAATAATGTCCTTGAAGCAGTGACGTGAACCTCCTCATTTCACAGAAAGGATGGATAAATACTGACGCACTTATACTTCACCACAAACATCATGAAATCAGCCCTGGATTTTTCCACGATGTGAGTTTTAGGTGGAAGAGATGTTGACTGGATGCTTGTGCGTAGCTCTTTTCTGGACTATATCTAGATAATCAATGCCATCTTATCATTTTGCTTGATTTCTTGGAGCCCTAAACTAGGATTACGTACAAATAGGTACACAAGAAAATGAAAAGAAAGTATGGCTGAGCCACAAAAGTATGGTTATGGTACTTTTAAATTATGCACACTGCACAGGTGAAATCAAGTATCACTAATTGGTCATATTAGCTTCATAGCCATTTACATCATATGAACTGTACTTGCAATGAATGTTCAGCATTTGGCCTTTCTCTTGCATATCTCTGGGAGTAGTTTTGGCAGGGAGTGAAAATCCTTGCTCATACTTGGTGTGTCATTTATCAGAGACAACATGGAAGATGCTCAGAGGTTTGGAACATTGCCTGCTGTATTTGGGCTACAAGTCACTCAATCCCCCAGCCAGGAAGATAAAGTCATTTCCCCACCCCCACCCCCACAGTGAACATGAAGTCTGTTGCAAATGACTTCATGAGGGATTTGGAGTCAATGCCAGCTTTAATGTACCTTTATCACTATATTACGGTCACCTGGGAAGGTAGCACAGATGATGATTAGCAGTCATAGATTTCCTTGGCTGGCACTACTCACATCTTGTAAGAACAATAGACTGCTTTCTCTTGTTGCTGTCCTTTGGAAAAGGCATTTGGAACATGGGGACAAAGGATGTTCCCACATCCTTGGCTTATATAGGTCACTATTATCAGTTCTGATTAACACTGATTCCCCAGCATTTTGAGGAAGATTATTTCCTATCCCTACCTAGAGATCTCTGGTATTGACTTGACAATCTCCAATCCAGCTATAAAACGGACTGTATATCACACTTTTAAATCACGGTAAATAAGAGTTCACCAGCAGATTCAGTGGTCCAGCAAGGATGATCTCAATAGTTCAGGAGGGAAAAAAATGCCCAGCCTGAATCTGTGAATAAAAGGATACAGGAGCCAAATTAGATGCATATGAGCAATTCTGACCAGTCAACAGGAACAGAGAAAGGTATGAACCCAGGCTGAAGGTCCAATATGAAGTACTTGACTCCAGGGAAAATTTCAAAGAAGGACTTTCCAAGAGAAAGATCCTCTTCAGCAATAGACAGTCTCCCCAAAACAAGGCGTCATGTGGCTACACCAGCTTCAGAATTCTGAACTCTGGACTGTGTTTTTGAATCCTCCTTGTGGATTGCAATTGATACTGAGCTGACTTTTGCCCATGGACTGTGGCTTTAGATCTCCATGCTCTGGTTGTCAGCATTTTTTTTACTCTTCATTGCTTTGTCTGTTGCCAGTTTTGGGACTTCTCTGGCTGGGAGCCACACCTGTCTTGCCTAGCACAGAATAGGACAGTTCCCACGTTTGGTGGTTTCATTTACATTCATTGGCTGCCAACCCTGAAAATGTCACCATCCATTAAAACTTCAGAGAAGAACAGGGGAAAAATCCTGGCCTTAACTACTGTAATCAGTCAGAATATGACATATACCTAAAAGTACATTTTTATTCTGCAAGCATAAAAATGTTTCTGTCTGGCTCTGAAAATCCTTTCTCCTGCGACCTGGCAACTGCTAAAGCATACAAAGTGACTGTTTGCCCCCAAGTTCAGCTGATACCCTTTTAAATCTATGTTTGAGCTGATGAAGCCCAAGATACTTTGAAGCTTAGACTGTACAGGAAGTGCTGAATGCTCTGCCCTAATCACAAAAGTTAGGGTTCATATACTCAAAGCCAGCTAAGCTGTCTCAAGAGACAGACCAGAACATTTCACAAGCAGCTCTTTCCATGTATGTGTTTTCAAGTCATTCTCAATTTAGGGTGACTTTTTCCAGAGCCTTAAAGACAATGAGTATGGAGAAGAAGTTTACTACTCCCTTCTGGGGTTGTCCTTGGCTTGTCCTGTAGTTACCCATGCCTACACAGGCTGGCTCTTTTCTTTAAAAGTACAGTGAGGAATTGAACCCCCAAACTCTGACTTTTTAGTCAGATACCTAAACCGCTGAGCTGTCCAGCCAGAAACTCTTCCCATACCTAGTTCAAATAAAAACTAGAATAAGATAATAAATAGATAATGCTTCCCTGCCCTTTTATGAAATTCTAGCTGTGCTTTCTGGGGTGGCCACTTCACCCACTCTAATGATAGGCTGCTACTGTTTTCCTGGCTGCTAATGAAAATCCTCTCTACCTTTTCACAAGCCCGGTTTTGATCTCCTATCACCAAATAGTCAATTTCAAGTACTAATTTTCTATGCAGTGGGATCACTAGTTGCTATTATGAGGCAGATTTTTTCTTATTTGGGGCAGAAAGTTTTTTAATGTTCCACTTCCATGTTTTGCTAGTTATTTTCATGGCCAGCATCCTACTGAATGCAGGTGGAGTAAAATGTTTCATCTGCAATATTTCATAGAACTGCTGGATAGCTCAGTAGTGTAGGCATCTGGCTGCAGAGTCCGAAGTTGGAAGTTCAATTCCCCACTCTAACTCCTTGTCAGGGGCTGGATTCAATTGTCCTTAGGACCCCTTTCAGCTCTGCAGTTCAAAGATCATCATCATATTTAAAAGGAGGTCACAATGAAGAAGGGACTGGTTTATTTTCCATGGCTTCAGAGACTAGGACACGGGGCAATGGTGTCAAACTACAGGAAAAGAGATTGAATTTAAACATTAGGAAGAACTTTGTGACAGTTAGAGCTGTTCGGCAGTAGAATATGCAGGGCATGGGTAAAGTGGATAAAGGGATGTTCTTCTGCCTCTCACAAACTACCAGAACTAGGGGACATCCACTCAAATTGAGAGTTGGGAGACAAAAGGAACTATTTTTTTAACCCAGCATGTTGTTAGTCTGTGGAACTCCCTGCCAAAGAATGTGGTGATGGCATCTGGTCTGGATGCCTTCAAAGGGGGATTGGACAGATTCCTGGAGGAAAAGTCCATCACAGGTTACAAAACATTATGGAGATGTGTGATCTACAGGCTTAAAACCAGGGTACTTCAAGGTCCAGATGCAGAGGAGTGGTATCAGGAGACAGATATCTAGTCTCGTGCACTCCCAGACGCATCTGGTGGGGCCACTGTGAGATATAGTAAGCTGGACTAGATGGGCCTTTGACTTGATCCAGCATGGCTCTTCTTATGTTCTTATGCTTTTATGTCAAGATAATTTAACTGAACTAGGGTTTTTTGTTTGTTTGTTTGTTTGCCTGTTTAGTAATAGTGAAAATAGTTCAGTATTAGGAATGGTCGTCAATGCCAAGGACATACATTTATGCAACCAGCTAATGCAGGGCTGTTAGCATGAACTGTTTAAATTTCTTCCGCTTAAGAAACCAAGGAGAAACATTGTGCACTGAGGAAATAGTCCAGAGCGTAGCTATGACTAATGTAGATGATTTAACAACATATGTTATAATTCAACCATCTGCCTGAGGCAAACTCCCAGCACAAGATGGATGATAATGATTCTGTGTCACATTTCTATCGTACTCTCCGAGGCAGGTTTGTCAAATGTAAGGCCAAGTTCCTCACAGCATCTGTGCAACTCCTTCTGCGCAACTCTAATGAGCAGAGTAAAGGGTGAGAAACAGCTACCTGCAAATGAAAAACTTGCCAGACCCTTTCCTTTCCTTATATGCTAAAGGACTTGAGAGTAAAAGGTGGCTCAAGGAATGCGCAAAATGGTATTCAATTGGATTAAAAGGGCTGTTTCCTGGGTCACCTTCCCAATGAATGGATACCCAGGGCACATCTACAGGTAACTTATTGGTATCCTTGAGGCAAATCTCTAAGGGAGGTCCAAACAAGACATCGGGACTGTTGTATCCTGGCTCCTCCACCATTTGTTTGACTTCGTTGTGAAAAATCAAGGGATTTGGAAACAATAAATGGAACTCTGATGGAAACAATAATTGGAACATTGCTCTTAGAGCAAAGTACCAAGTGCCAGGGTGAAGGCTTCTTTCCACTCTCATTTTTAATGGATCCTAGTGCTATCTTCTCTGGCAGTTCCTTAATCTACCAGAACATAGCAGGAAAAAGTGAAGGACAAGAAGGGGGAGGGGAAGGTGGAAGTATATGCCCTTGACAATTTGCTGTAGGATCATTCTCTTGATTGCTGTGTTAGATTTTCTGTCTTTATAATTTCTCTGGCTCCAGCATTGCCAGAAGGCGGATGGGCAGGTGACACATGGGTGGAAATCTCTTGTCCACCCTTTGCAATCAGAACTAGAAAAGGCAAGTACGCCAAGTATTAGAATTCTTCCACCTCCACCCTGGTAGAAGAGATACAAAAATAAAGCAGGGATTTGGTGAAAGAGAAAAGGTTCTGGAAATGTACAGGGGGATAAACCCTCTGTACCTACCGAGACAGGAAGAATATTGCAAAAAGAGAAAGACAATGACACATGAAAGTCTCATAGAGACTCCCCATGCAATCTTGGTGGGGTCCAACTAAGAAGCTATTCCACATGCTACAATTGCTGTATTGAGCATCTACTTACTGTGACATAGTGACTATAATATGCAGGTTGGCACTAGCCCTGCTTCAGAGGACATTGAAATCTCTGCCATTGTTGTTACGGGGTTGAAAAAAGTACATCATCTCCTGAAGTGATGCTGCCCTCACCAACTTCACACCTTGAACTTTTGTTCGACATCTGAGTCAAAGGTATAGAAAATGAAAGTGTTATTAGCTACGATTTGTGCTGGACAAGATTCTCTCTTCTGGAGCATCATTGGAAAGGCATGCATGCACACACACAAACATGATCCATCTCAGCTACAGCTGACTAATATGTAAATGAGCAAGTCTCCAAGGAATACTTTCCAGCTGAACCAGTGGAAGAACACAGGAGGCAAAAGTTGGGCACCGGTGCTGTAGACCTCCTTGACATGTTTTAGCAACATTCAGGTTCCTCTTTACAGTACTATGTAAAGCTTGGCTTCTTTTCTCCTGCTGGCAATGTGGGCTGGGCAAGATATTGTGCAGCAATATTGAGCCTTCCTGGCTTTTTGAATCATAGGTAGAAAGACACAGTATGCCACACTCATATTCATAACCTGGAGAGTTTTATTTTTATATTTTATATTTTTGAATTTCTGAATTTATGGGTAGGAGAGAAAGCTGTTAAGTAGCAGCAATCATTTGAGTTCTATTCTAGAGAAATCCTCTGAGCCCAGCCACTGCTTCTCATTTGTGGTGAAGCAAGTCCAAGAGCAATTATTTCATGCGCTCATAATTTGAAACATGCTTCAAAATGAAAGCAAATATTCTCTCAGTACCCCCATCCCATCATTGTTTTATACACTGTCACCATTAAATTTTAAGGGAGACATTCAGATCCACGCTCACTCTTGCCAAATCCAATTTCCTATTTTCTGTGCTTCCCACAGATATTATCATGACTGCCATTCATTTACTGCTCGGGTTCTTAGGAAATAAGCAATATGCAGTTGGCCGAGTGTTGCTGTGATTAGACTCCCATGAAACAGCAAAATCTGACAACAGCACCAACATTTTAGATTACAAGCAGAGCCAATGTAAACAGCACCAACATTTTAGATTACAAGCAGAGCCAATGTAAACATTTGATCTTCAGCATTAATCAGCTAAGACTAATAAATGAAGTTACGTATGTGCAAATTCATGTCTGATATGATACTTCATGCTCAAATAATCAAGGGACTTGGATGATTAATGGGAACAAGACAGTAACTACACAGGAGCCTTTTCATTCTGAGGCCCCATGCTGGAAACATATTTCTCCCCATACACAATTCCTGTCCTATAACCACACATTAAGGGACACAGCTCAGTATTCCCCAGTGAAGGCTAGTCCTCTAAAGTGTTTGAGTTGAGTCAATGGTTCAACTCAAGACCACTTAAAAGGCAGTCTCACAATTCAAATTCCCATCCCTGGTAAAGGTGATCAAGGATCAAATATAATAGAGTGGAAATCTATGGATCAATGTATTCCATTTCTTAAATGCAAAGGAGTTACACTGCTTTGTAATTACAAGGCAGGAGGAAGGTAAAAAACCCAAAATTAATCAGCCCCCCATCTTCTGTTGTCTTTGACCTCCCCTCCACTGACAACTCTGCCCTATCTGTCTTCATAGCATTGGGCAGCACTGGTATCTCCCATGTTTAAAGAATGACAAAGCACCATATACCAATTGTTGCTAATACACCCAAGGGTAAAGGGAAAAGAGTTTGAGATGCCACTTGTGCTTTATCATCTGTTCTTTATGCTGAGAACACATGTGATGAGCTCTAGTGCCGATTTGTAGAAGAAGTGGGAGGCTGCAATGTTTCAGAATCCCATTTTTAAAATGTTTTGTAAAAGTGGCTGTATAAGAATGCATATTTTAACCTGAGATGATTGTGCCCATTAAGAATTTGTCTCCAAAAGCAAAAGAGTGACCAACCACTCCTGCTGGAGGAGAAATGGTCAACAATGACCTATCCATAGATACATTCCTCTCTACCTTTTGGTTCTGTCTTATACAATCTGTACCTTTGACTGTTTCCCAGAGATCAAGATACTGTAATTGATTTCAAAGGTGTTGTCATTTGCCCACCCTAAATGTCCTTGTTTTGATTTATGTCATTGAGTCTCGGAATGCAACAGGTCAGCTTCATCTGTTGACCAGTCAATACTACTTAGCAACTGGCCTTGTTTCTGCAGTGTGCTGATCTCTCGCCTTTAGATGCAGGTGTCAACTGATATAATATCAGATTGAATTACAGTAAAAGCCCTGCTGGTTTAAGACCAGACTTAAAAGTTTTCTCATATCACCTCAAACTCCACAAAGCTAGGAAATCAAACCCCATGATGACAGGAGTGACATTGTGCAAAGTTATACATTAAGCTTGCTTATGTACCCTCCATGTATAGTGGCACCTTGTATAAAGGTATTAATTTGTTCCAAACGAAATTATGTTAAGCAAATTTTCCTTTATATAAATTTCCCATCGGAATGTATTGAAAACAGAGAAATCCCTAACTGTGACCATTTTATGTTGTACGGATTTGCCCAATAGGCGATTCTCTTAAGCAAATTTCCCCTTATCTCTGGAATTTTTTATGTTGTACAGATTTTATGTTATACAAACCATTTGTTATATGAGTCCACTGTACCTGCATTCCTCCTTGGCCCATCAAGCTAAAATCTAGATATGAATAATAGCTTCTCTGGAACATCAAATATTCCCCACTTTGTTCTGACATGTTAAAGCTGTATGAATCCTCAAGTCTTTGTTGCTAAAGAAGCCTTCTTGTGAGTTACTGGATGACTGTTTCTTTCCTACATCAGTAGGTGGCAGGGGGCAGAGATGAGGAATCTTTTGGGAACCCACAGAGGAACAAATAAGTAGAAATAGTTTAAACCCACAAATATACTGTCAGGAAACACTTTCCAATGATACAAGCAATTCAGCTCAGGGATAGGGAAAGAAAATGAGCCTCCTCAAAGGAGTAGGTATGAAATCATCACTTGACTGAGATAAAAGAGAGGATGCCAAGAGTACAATATCAAACAATCCTGATAGAAATTTAACCTCATCCTCTAAGGGCCTTCAGAAGTGTTCTCTTTATTTGCAAAAGTACACAAAACAGTGTCCTTGTTACAGGATAACATTCCCAAACAGCAATTTGTGTTTTGCTTTGACGTTTGCAGTGGGTTTAGGAAAGGCAGTCTCTACTTTTATATCATTGGCTGTTTCCCTGAAACAAATATTGGGTCGTTTGTTTGAGAAGCTTATCTCCCCAGAAGATAAGCTTTTTAAGACAGCTTTAAAAACAATCCTTGATCTAATCCAGTTTCATCCAAACAGTTGATGCTTTCATTTGTTAGTCTTTAAAGTGTAATGAAAGCAATATGTACACTTGTCCAGCCTTGACATAGGTGAGGCAGCTTGGGGTATTCTGGCAAAATGATGGGAAACTCATTCCTCAAACCATCTGGAGTTGGGTACTTGGATACCTAAATGATATTGGCAACAAAATCAGGCAAAAATGAAATAAAAATAAAATTAAAGAAGACAAAAGTATTGTGGTTGTTTAAAGACTAACTGGTATAATTGAAGGTGAGCTTTCTTGGACAAGTCCAAGCTCACATTAAAATATACATGTGAGTCTTTGAGCAGCCACAACGCTTTTGTCAGCTTTATGTTTTCTTTTCCTTTTGTTTTTGCCTGATATGTAGCACTGAATAATACAGCTAAGACAGCTATCTCTTCTAAAAGGGCAACAAAATATTGCATAGCCCAACATTTTGTTGGTTAGTAATCAGGCCAATGGAATCAATGGGGAATCTGGGGATATACAAAGGATGCAGTCAAACAGCCATTTAGTCTGCTGCTTGGTCTGATGTAGGGAGGGGTTGGTTCACTCCTTTTTCTGGTGATCAAATGACATAATTTCTGGAGCAAACCAAACCATCCCCAGAGCATTCCTACCTGCACCTTTCAGGGGATCCTGTCTGGAGTTTCAATGGGTTTACTCTAAATGGAGCTAGCAACTGGATTTAGGCCTCTATATTTAACAGTGAAATTAAGCTCATATATTTCAGTACAATAATGATATCATAGGTGTAGTCAGGTCTGTTTTACTTATTAACAGCCAGAATCCTATAGACAATTTACACTTACACCAGTGAGGTGGTAGGTGTATTCCTGTCACATGCCCATTGCCCCCTCCAGCTCAAAATATAGAGGCAAGACTGCAGCTTTTTGCTTCAACAAGGGCCACAACTTTATTAACATCTTAAATTATGGAGATAAGGGAGCCTACGTAGTGCAATAGGTTGGGATCTGTGACTCACTAAAATATCCATATCCCATGTGACATTCAGTGAGATCCCAATTAAAGGTTCAAATGCATCAGGGCTGTCCTTGGCCACTTACTCATTCTAATTTATCTCTTTCCTTTTGCCTATGTTACAATCAACTCCTGTTTACAGCCAGAGTGCTACCAAGCACCCAAAGGATGCAAATCTGGGATCTTACCAGACTCTATTTACCTATGCACTACCCACCACAGCTAAGGAGTTAGTAATATGCTCCTCACCCCCCACCAAGCTAGCTAACCTCAGCCAGTAGGCTCTCTTGCATCTCCAGTTAGAACAATACTAATCCTGCCTCTGATAAATGAACTCCATTTTGTTTGTAATAATCTGGGCAGTGAAAGTTGATCCGAGGGTGGCATATCATATCCTTTTCCTGGGACCACTCCTTGGTCATCATAGGAACCCTACCATTGCCCTATGGATGTGGCAAAACTCTAGCTTTTGGCATAGCTAACCCAATGCAGACATCCCTCCTTGGATACAACAAAGAGCCAGACCTTTCCTGTGCAGTGACCCTGCAAATTGCATCAGTTGCCCCGGGACAGCCGGCCAAACTTGTGGTCTGCTACATGGTTGTCACCCCAGAGCAATAAAGGGGGGCAGCAATACGAAATTTTCTAAAACGTTAATCATGTACTAAACCTAACCTAACCCACTCAGTTGGCCATTGCCCAGTGGACCACCTCCCTAAAGAAACATAACAAACTTAACAAGCCTGAAGCATCAGTATGCACCTGCAATGCTGGGCCTAACATTAAATCTGACCTCCGAAACGAATCCCATTGTAATCCCCAAAGAAACTAGACGAAATCAAGAAGTCCTCCCTGATACCTGCTGACAACCTATGCCAGTGGTGTCCAAACTTCAGCCCTCCAGATGGTTTTGCCCACAACTCCTACAGTCCTTTGTCATTGGCAATCTACGCTTGAAATTCTGGGAGTTGTTGTCCAAAACATCTGGTGGGCCAAAGTTTGGACACCCCTGACCTACGCCTATGGTGGGGCATATTTTAGCATCGCCATAGCATCACACAACCTATGCTGGAAAAACCCTACCAGTGCAATAATTTGGCACGCAAAGTTTAGATGCCCAACCAAAGCTTAGAATTCCCCCAAAATCACTTTTTTGTGCCCTAACATCAAAGCTATCCTATCTGGAAGGTCCACCAGCTTGTCCTCAGGCAACCTGCATATATGTTGGTGTGTATCGAACTCAATGCTCCCCTCCTGGTTGCAGGATCCTCCATTTTTCATTTGCCGACAGTACCCCAAGTTCCCTAGTCACCTGAACAAAGCTTCCCATCAACCTACTCCCTTGGCCAGTATGAGACCCTGCCACAAAATAAGTGGCCTTCTAAAGAATGGACAACCTGCCTAAAGTTTGCCTATGTGTGCACTACCCATTCTAAAAGAGAGCTAAAATGCTCAAATGCCACACGAGACAATGAACATCCCATGGGCAAAGCCATATCTGTGTAAAACTGACCATCAAACGTGAAACCTATAAATCAAAATTCCCGGGTAAACGGGCAACCGCCTAAGCACTGACTTAATATCACATTTACCATATCAGCTCCAAATGTACAAGCCCTGCCCAGTGCAAAAGCATCAAAAGACATATAATGATCACTATGCAATTCCTTAAGAATCATGTCATCCACTGACTTCCCTGCCGGGTAGGACAAGTGGTAGATTAACGTAAACTCCCCTTTGGGACCACTCCTAATGGGGACACCCTAAGATTGTCACAAGGGGGGGGGGTCCATAAACAGACCTACCACCCTGCCCTCTTTGATCTTACTAATCTTGTCCCTAACAATGTCCTCATGTCTCAGCACTGACTACAAATTCATAGCCCTGGTGGCTGAAATCCGGAAACCCAACACAAAAACCATCATACAAGATCCTGGCCACCTTCCGGTCAGGATAATTGCCTAGCCATCTCTCCAAGACACTTAACCTAATTGGACTGGGGCCCTGTTGGAGGAGCTCCCAGTCCTGGTAACTTTCCACTGGCCTCCAGCTCAAAGACATCTATGTATTTGCCCCTCAAAATCTTTTCTATTGAAATAGGGGATAATTGTCACCAAATGGTAAGGACTCATCCCTGTCAGGGCAATCAGCATACGACACCTTGCTCGCATAGTGCCCCGAGCTGCACCCACCTTCACTGAACTATCCAGCTGCCCAACATAAGTCTTGTTTCAACTGATGCAAAGCCCCAAAGGTGCAGGCATGGTCTGGGTGACCAACTCACTAATGGTTTATGGGTTGAGTGTGGGATAGGAGCCAAGGCCGAAGGAAACAGCACCCTCTGGCACCCGGTAACCCAGAGCTAAGACCCTGTCTGTGGTGCGCTATAAGTTAATATAGCCCCATCTCATTCCACGTTGCAAGCTGCCACCATGGTACATCCGCATGCCGTGTGCCCGAAAGGTCCAGGATGGCTGAACTCCCATCTCCTGCTGCCATGTAACTTCAGCCGAGGCCCCTTTTGCGCATGGGAGTTCCACAGGCTATTCCACTGGATCACTAAGAGAAGTGGAGGAGTGGACTCTCTGAACTTCTGTGGGGGCTGCAGCCGCTTGATGGCTGGGACCACCAGCATGATAACCCTCAAACAAGGCAATAAGAGAGAGCATCCATTCCCCCATAGCTACAGTTCAGCCACCCTCCTGGTTTTGGACTCCCTTTAGACTGCCTGAGCTTGAAAGACTCAGCCATGCCCTTCTCCTTTGCCATTTCCTTTCAATTCTTCCAGCTTGCCCTGTAATAGTGATGGCAAACCTGTTAGAGACCGAGTGCCCAAATTGCGACTCAAAAGCCCAACAATTATTCATAAAGTGCCATACAGCATTTTAACCTGAATACAGGTGGCTGTGAAAAGGTGGTGTTGGGTGCCCATTGGGAGGTCTCAGAGTGACACCCTTGGTGCCTGTGGCATGGATTTGCCCACACTGCCCAATAATCTGGATAACCTTCGTCAGGAGAGTCTCATGGGCAGGATCTCTGGGACTGTTCATTTTGGCTGGCTGTTTCCCCTTCCCACCATGTTTTCCCTTCTTGGGAGCCATTTCCAGCCTCGACTGTATGTATGTATGTATGTATGTATGTATGTATGTATGTATGTATGTATGTATGTATGTATGTATGTATGTATGTATGTATGTATGCATGCATGCATGCATGTATGCATGTATGTATGTATGCATGCAAGACATTTTAAAATATGATCCTAGGTGCTCCCCAGTAGACTTCCGTGGGGGGCAGGAAGGCTAGGGTAAAAATCTTTCATGGGCCAGATGGGAAGGCTTTCTACCCTTAATCAGATGAGAGGACAAGAAATTACTTATTTCTTGAAGATCAATCACAAACTAAGGCAACATAGCTTTCTAGTTAGATCAGAGTAGCACCTGCAGTAATAGCATCTAACATTTCTTTGTGTAACAAAAGGTTATCTGGAAGGTATAATTCAGCCATAAGTTATTGGCTCCTCTTATATTTTGATACCTCAAGCAGAAAACCATTGATTATACTGCACAATCTGTTGGGGCATTTTTTTTCTTTTTCTTTTCTTTTCTTTTCTTTTCTTTTCTTTTCTTTTCTTTTCTTTTCTTTTCTTTTCTTTTCTTTTCCTTTTCCTTTTTTTTAGTATTAATCCATCAAAAGCTGTGCAAGAACATGGAGACTGTGGCCAGACTGTAGCTATGTTAATAACTACTGGACGATCCTATTTTAACTGTATGCAACTGCCTGGGCTTTTCCCCCTCGTGCACCCCGTGAAGCCACAAAATAAAGAAAGGGGAATGTGGGGGCGGGGGAGACTGTAGGCAGGACAAGGTAAACAACAAAATACAGGTGCAGGCAATGTTCCCACCCCCACCCAAGCCAGCTCTTGCTCTTTACTCTTCTCTCTCTCTCTCTCTCTCTCTCTCTCTCTCTCTCTCTCTCTCTTTGTTTTACCCTGCTTCCTTTAATGCATTCCCAACCACCCCTATTCCCTGGACTCGTGGCAGGCTCATCAGCACCCCAACCCAAAACATCCCAATAACATTTTTTTTTTACATGAACAAAGCACCACACATCTTTCCCCCCACTCTGCCTCCCCCAGCCATCCCATCCAGAAAACCATCTGGGTTGCACCACTCTGAGGGAGCCCATTAGCCATGCAGCAGCAGGGAAAGCAAAACTTCATCCCATCACGCGGCTGAGCTCCGTTTGTCACTGCGGCACCAGGAGAAAGACAGTGCAAGTTGGGTCAGTTCCTTAAAATAGATTGCCCCATGCAAAATGGTTCCCCAAACTACCATTTTAATCCTCTTCACGTGGGGGGGGGGGCAAAGAACCTCCGTGCCAGACCACCCAGACATGAAGCTACCAATCGTTTGATCAGATGCATGCTCAGAAATGCAATGTCTCTGAGACCAGCAGAGATCACCAGTAGCTTTTTGGCCAAGGAATTGCTGGACTTCCCATAGTTTATTGGGTTAAAAGGTGGCAAAGAGTTTCAAACGTAATCCTTATTCATCAGCATCTACTAGCTAGATAAAGATGCAGAGATCGAGACAAGCTTTTGCAAGAATCACAGATATGTTTTCATGGAAATGTTCCCTCTTTCTGTCTGTCTGGATGATATTCAGTACCAAATCTCTGATCTTTTCACAAAACCATCAGCTTCTAGCTTTGCAGGGGTATTGTCCATTGTTTCCTTTAATTTAAGATGATTTTTTCAGAATGCACAGCTTTCATAACCATAACTTACTGTATGTAAAACTTTGCAGACTTCTGTTTCTACATACTACAGCAACCTTTTTGTGTGAAAGCTTAAAATAAATCTCATACTGTGAACATAGTACTTTTCTGAACTTCCTGGACTAAGAGATTAAAGAAGAGACTAAGAGAAGACAGCACTCCCACCTCCGGAAGCAGCCTTGATGCAGACCAGATATGCCTGCTCCTGGACCTGTGTCAGAATACCACTTAGTTCACATACAGAGGGGATGTTTAAAGACAGAAGTATGGCTGTGCCATGGCTTCCCCAGTGTCACCTATTGTTGCCAATTTATACATGAAAGAAGTGGAGAAGAAGGCACTGAACACCTTCCTGGGGGTGACATTGACCCACTGGTTCATATATGTGGACAACACCTAGGTAGAAATCAAGACCCATGAAGTGCAACTCCCGTTTATTTTAGGATGAAGCAATGTTGTTATTTGCTGTCAAGTCACTTCTGACATGTTGATCCTATGAGTTATCCCTAACATTTCCTGCCCCAACCCATTTCCTACACATGCCCCAGCCCAGTAAGCTGGGTACTCATTTTTACTAACCTTGGAAGGCTGAGTCAACCATAAACCGGGTACCTGGGATTGAAACCCAGGTTGTGAGCACAGTTTTAGCTGCAGTCCAGCCAGGCTCAGTCAAGGCTTTTGTATGATTTTTAAAGTTGGGATATCTGATCATGGACATTTTGTGTCATGTATAATGAAGAAGGCTGACCGGGGGTGGGGGGGGAGAGAAATTCATTTGAAATATGGTATTGTACTGGAGAAAAGCTTTACAGATACTCTTGACTTCCCAAAAGACACTCAAGTGGGGACAAGAGCAAATCAAGGCTGAACTATCTCTGGAGGCAAAAATGTTAATTGTCCTATTTTGGGCAGTCATGTGAAGGCAGAACTCCCTGGAAAATACAACAATAATGCTGGAGAAGGTGGAAGGCAGCAGGAAAGTAAGAAGATTAAATACAAGATGGACTGGCTTGAGTTTACAGGAGATGAACAGGGAACTGAACTCCCAACTTCTGGCCTCACAGCTGGAAAGTGAAACTACTGAACTAATAAGAAGTTACACACACACACACACACACACACACACACACAGGCTGCTTCTAAATGTGGCGGTAATAGTGAGGAATCCTAACGTGTGTTTCCTGTGTCACATGTGGTTTGGCGTTCCATTGACACTGTTCACCATCTGAAGGATAGACTTCCCAAGCATCTGTATGCTCCTTTGTGCCAATGTTTGCTTCTGCAACAGAATTAAAGCAGGCAGAGGTAGGGGGGGTTGCTTGCCAAAGGGCAGGCTCCAAATGCAAGGCAAAGGAATAATGTGGCCTTTTAACCACTAAGACTCATTCTCCAGTAAATGGATCCTCTTTACAGCATGTAATGGACATGGGTGAACCCAGCCTGAATATGAGGCTCTTTGTCTTTACTACGGGTAGTGCCCGTCCAACCAGGCTGGGAAATAGTAAAGCCTTCTCATATAATTACACGTTAAGGGTGTCACAGAATAGAAATAGTATTGAACTCCCAGGAATGCTAAGGAGCAGCAGGTGGGAGACACAAGAAGTCTTATGAGTTAGGAACACAGGAAGTCAGCCTGCTGCTCCTTAGCATTCCTGGGAGTTCTGCTATCTGTAGATGATCCAGTTTTCTTTCTCTTCCCCCCCCCATTGCGTGACTGGCTGTTCCTGGGGCCGATTGGTGCTGTTTTTAATTTTTTATTTATTTCCCCCCACCCTACAGGAAGCTGGATCTCACCTGGGGAAGATCTTGATCTTTTGAAGGTCTGGCTTTTCCTATTCCTCCCGTCACATGACTGAAGATGTGGGATAGCAGTTCCCAGATACAAAGGTGTGTTTTTTTAAAAGCGCAGTTCAGCCCCATGGCAAGCAAGTGGTGCTAGGATTTTTTAAAATGACCAGCTGGCTGGTGGTAGAGCTTGAGGAAGTTAAAAAAACACAGCACCTGTCAAGATATGTAAAAGTTGACAAAATATATGTTATGTATATTTAACAGATAGGGGGGAAAGAATTGTAAAATGGAGGCAGTTAGATTCTGCAGTCTCATAATGTTATCCACAAGTGTAAGGGATAAGTAATCACAGGCAAGTTATGTGATGAAGCACAGGTGGAATAATTTATAACATCATGGTTGCATCAGATTGCATCAGATTGTAATTAGTGATGAGTCATATCTGATGGGTGCTAAATTGTATATAAGCACTAGCTTGTCATATGTTAGTTGGGACTGTTATGGTGAGAACAGTACCCCACACTCTGTTTGTTTGTTGTATTGTAAATATTGCTTGGTTGTTATGCTGTTTGTATATTTTGATGTATATATGAATATATGAGTTTTTACTCTACCCATTGTCATTGCTTTTCCGTTTACTGAACTCTGCAATACTTTATATTACTAACACTTTATCTACACGCAACGGCAGCGCGCTCTGTGCCACATTTATTTGTTTATTGTTGACAGCACCCAATCCAGCTTCCTGTAGGGTGGGGGGAAATAAATAAAAAATTAAAAACAGCACCGATCGGCCCCAGGAACAGCCAGTCACGCTATTGGGGGGGGGGGAGAGAAAGAGAAAGAAAACTGGATCATCTACACGGTCCCACAACACCTGCCTCTTTTAAAGAATTGGATATCTATCTGACCAGCCTTGGTTCTTCAGTACTTTGGGCAGAGTCCTTCCCTGGCGTAACTTCTGAATTCATAAAAGATCAGATGTGTTCAGCGCAGCAAGTTGGTTGTGCAAGACAACAAGATGGACATGAAAGAAAAGCTGTGCAGAATGCAGAAACAGCTTTCTTTTGATCACTACAAGCCCAGTTTATGTCTTCTTTGATCGCTGAGCCTTTTCTTTGCAACAGCATCTTGTTATAATTATTTGGGTCCAGTATGTCTTTTCCTTGATACTCTGCGGCAATCTAAAAAAATTCAGAGCCCCAACCTTTCCCCCCCCCACCACCATGGCCCTTTCTTTGTATAGAACAACACCAGAAGGACCAGAGGCATGCTGAGTTGCTGCTCCACAAGGCAGCCCCTCTTCCTGTAAAATTCAGGGGAAGAACACAAAACCCAAGCTGTCCAGATCAGGCTTGTGAGGCCTCGAGTTCAGCAGCAAAAGGGATGAGAAATGTCTCTAAATTAATCCTATAGGGACTGAAGGTTGGAGTCTCCTTGTCAGAATACTTTTCTCTGGGTTTGCTTGGTAACCTGGTGAAAGCCATCTGGGCCTGTTCATTCCCTTAAATGTATGTGATTCAATAAATCGGTGCCAGTCTTTTGTTTTCCATCCCACTGCAAAATTGATGAACGCAACAGCAGCCAGGAAGTAAGAAATCTGCCCAAGTAAAATAAAAAATTAATACAAAATCAGCTATGAGACAATAAAGGGCTGCTGCTGGTGGTGGTGGTAAATATCCTGCCATTCATTATTTCTATGTCCATCTTTATGGATTAAATCAAAGCATGAAGCATGGTTGTGCTGACAGTTCCATCTAGTGGACACAGATAAAATTGGGTGCCCGTGCGTAAACACACTCTTGGTCTCAGTCTCTCGGTCTCTCGGACACTCAGAAAATTTCTTGTGATACCTTAGGAGTCTAACAGATGTACAACAAGTGAGCATCAACAAAATGTTGTCCTCTGTTAGAACCTGTGTTGCCTTTTTGAAGTTTTCAAAGAAGTGACTGAGTTAGTGCAAGTACAAAAAAAAAACAACCCTGCAAAATGTTGTGGCACCATAAAGACTAAGGGCTCAGTCACATGTCCAATATATATTGATTCCGGACCCAACTTTTGCTGTGCAGAGTTATATATGTGGTACATAAATTGGTAGGCGTGTTCATGTTGACTTAAATTACTTCAACATATTTATGTTCTGTTTGCAGAGTACACTTTTATTTTAAAAAATATCTATAACTGATACATCGTTATATTGAATATCTTCTAGCAATGCTTCTGGCATACCCACCATCCTCCGTGTTCTGGTGCACTTACTCTCTGGGTGCAAAGGAACACATAAACATTGACACATATTTTTTGTAACTTAACATCTACTTTGAGAAAACACTATAGCCTAATCCTTCCAACTACTTACTCCCTATAGAGTCAATCACTAGTTGTGTGTAAGAGATTAAAGAATCACTGTCTTTGATAGGGCCAACAAGCACAGTGAGCAGATTTACAGCACAATTCTATCCATAGTTCCATAGCCTCTTCTAATCCTATACAGTTCAGGGGGGAAATAAGGAAAAGGTTTTATTGCAATAGCAATAAATATATCACCGATTCCTGGAATTCTATAAAGTGGACCCCCATTTACTCTGTTTAATGGGCTTAGTCCTATGCAGATAGGGTTATACCCCCCTTCCATAGGAGTGCAGAACAATTATTGGGTGTATGTCGGATAGAAGATAAAGTTTGGCTTTGGAACCAACTGCCAAGTGAGTTGCGCCTAGCACAGTCCCTGCCTGCCTTCGAAAAAGCAATCAAGACCTTGCTTTTCCGAGAGGCATTTGACGACCTTTAAGGTTTTTTTTTTGGGGGGGGGTTGCCATTTTGCTGAGTATTTTTATTTTTTATTTTCTCCACTATTTGTAGTATTGTGTGTTTGAGATCTGTTTTTATTTACCGTTGTTAACTGCCCGGAGTTTCTTTGGGAAGATAGGCGGTATAAAAATACATACATACATACATACATAAAAGAAAAGTTCATCAGTGTGTACAATGTTTTAGTGAGCTGATCTGTGGTTTAAATTCATGGCTTTGGGTGAGAGAGGTATAGTTTCAATGTATAACATTTTGCTTTAAACCAACTTGAACAATGTGATTTATACACTTAAAGCAAGAGAAAAATTATGGTAATTCTCGTAAAACTTCCTTTCTCCTCACCCCAATGTACTTCTTGTTTTCCCCAAAGTAGCTCTGTTATTTTCCCATGGTCATAAAAATGACCATTTTCTCCTATGACCAATCCCTTATTACTAATAAGAATATACAGGAATTGATCATTTTCTGGCTTAACAATAATATGCAGTAGCTGCGATTGCGACATAACGATGACATCTACTCCAGAATTTCAATCAGATTTCTTAATAAACCAAAGCAAAGGGATATTAATAAAAGATAAGGAAACGTTGCACTGCATTGCTGCAACTCATTTTTTAATCACCAAAAATGATGGACAAATTAGTCTAACTTCTCTGCTAACATTTATCTTTTGCTATAAAATATTAATAACCCATTTGTACTTCATCCAGTTATTATAGAAGATGAACTGCCTATCTCTGAAAGGTCATTGAAACCTCACCCACTCCATTTGCAACACCTTTTCAGAAATTGCTACCTGGAGTCTTCCAGTGAAGAATCCCACTTTAATGACCATCACTTTGAACTGCGGAGCCAGAAGGGGCCCCACGGATCACCAACTCAGTCAAGGAGGCACAGTGGGGAATTGAGCTCCCAGCCTCTGGCTTCTAAACCACTGGGCAATCATTGTATTAAAAGGCTTCAGAGTGAACCATACTGTTCTTCCAATTACTGCATAGAGCAGGGGTGCCCAAACTTTTTGTAAGGAGGGCTAGATTCGGTGGCTGAGAATGTGTTGGGGGCCGGTTGCTCCCTGACGCTGCCACCCCACTGCAAGCCCCACCCACTGATACATAAGCCCCACTCACTGACCGCGCGTGCGCCCAAAATCACAATGTTCCCGGCTATGCCGGTGGCGGCAGCCTGCCCGCGCACCACCCCCGTGGGCGCGCCCAGCCCCACAAGTTTCCCGGCAGTGCTGCTGCTGGTGGCCCACCCCCTTGCCCGCCCACCCCACAAGCGTTTGCTCACCGGCCGGCCGGCCCGCCCAGCCCCTCAAGCTTCCCGGCGGTGTCAGTGTTGGCGGAAGATTTTTTTTTTAATGGGGCGAAGGGGGGGAGGGGAGGGCCAGCCAGCCGTGGGCCACTCAGAATGGCCTGGCAGGCCGGATTTGGCCCCCGGGCCGGACTTTGGCCAGGCCTGGCATAGAGTGTTTTCAGCAGTCAGACTTGGACTTCCATTCTAAAATTCTGGAGTTATTTTAATACCAAAGTTTGCACTTTCAAACTAATAAGATTTTCCACATTTGCTCTGCTAATGGAAGATCACACAAAATCATAAAAATGTAGATTTGAACTTGAACTCGAGGATCATCCATCCCACTCTCACCACCACCAGTACAGGAAGTTCTCAGCGGAAGTATTCCAGTCTAATCTATATACTGTATATATAGTCCAACTCTATTTGAAAATATCCATCATTGCAATGATTCCACATTGTATGCTTCTTGTATACACTGTAGGTATGTATAGCCACATGACCGGGCTGTGATTGGCATTGGTAAGTCAAATGTGGGTAAAAAGAGCAAATTAAAACCAGTTTTAGGGGCTGGAATGGAATGTGTGTGGATGCAATTGTTGGACATTTTGTATCCTCACATACTGCAGTTAGTAGGTTTGGTTGGGAGGGACCTTTTTGGGCAATCTATGCAGCACTAATCAATCGTTCCTTCCTTGACTCTGATTTCAAACACAGCCCTGCCTCTCTGTTCTGTGCTTTCTTCTCCTCTCTAGAATCTGTTGAAGTCTGTTGCTTTAAAAAGTTATTAATTTATTTAGAATAATTTTGCCTTCATATTTTTCCTTTCAAAGGACCAAAGTGGCTTACAGTTTGATCCATTCTATTGTAAGTAATCAGACATTTTATTCTTTCTCCTACTGTTTCAGCATGAGTTATTGAAACTATGTGCCAATCTGATAAAATAATGGTCATTCAAAGTTACTGGAATTTTTTTAAAAAAGAATGTAAAGTCAGACCTCTCAGTTGAACTACATATAGTAACCCCCTGCCTATCGCAGGGGTTAGGGACCCACCCAACCTGCAATGACTCGGATGCAGGTGGGGGGGCAGTGCGCCACTGCTGCTTCCCGGGCTGTTTTAAAAAGTCTTCCAGCAGCCTGGCAAAGGCAGTGGATGATCTGATCCACCGCACTTGCTGCAGGCACCATTCCTCCCCAACCAGTGCCAGTCAGCTGCTTGGCTCAATGCATTCCAATGGGGAAAAAATTCTCCATTGAAATGCATTGAGCCAATGCATTTCAATAGAGATGACCCGAGACTGGAAGAGATTTTAAAAAGAGTGTGCCACTTCTCCAGACCCCTGCGGGGGGAGGGAAAGTGGAGTACCTCTTTTAAAATCCCTTCCAATCATGGAGGCAGACTTGCTGCAGGCGCCATTCCTCCCCCTGCCAGCGCCAATCAGCTGCTTGGCGCTGGCTTGCGGCCAGCGTTCCCCCACAATCTCCCTTGAAATGCATTGAGCCAATACATTTCAATGGAGATGGCCCATAACTGGAAGGGTTTTTAAAAAGGCACGCTGCTTCTCCGGAGCCCCCACGGGGGGAGGGGGATGTGGTGCACCAGTTTTAAAATCCCTTCCAGTCATGGAAGGTATTTAAAAAGGGGTGCGCACCAACTGATTGGCGATGGGATGGGGAAATAAAGGTTTTTTCTCCCTTACTCCAGTGCTAATCACCTGGAGCCCCAGCATGTACTGTGGTCCCACGATATAGCGGACCGCAATACAGGAACTGTGAAATGGCGGGGGGTTACTGTACAACAAAAATCTTATGCTACATCACCGATAGCTAAATTAGACTGAACAAGATTAAGGCTGAGTGCTATTTATTACTTATTTATTTTTGTAATAACATAAGAATTAGGGATCTGCTGATAGAAAGTAAGTTTCCTGTGTTGCTTCCACAGGTTTAGGGAAAGCAAGTACTGTATATTACTAGTGAGAATCATGTCATTCTAAGTCTAATGTGATTATCTCCATTCTTCTTTCTGTTGATTTGATTCAACTGAAATGGACATAAAGTAAGGTGGGAATCAATTAAAATCTAGATAACATGCATATTAACTAGACTCTAATTAATTTTGGCTTTTATAATTCAGTAACTCCCCCTTCCCCATACCCTACATTATAGGATTTTCACAAAGGGGGGCGTTGAAATTTTTCCCCACTCCATTTGGGGGGCAGCTTTTGAAAGGTTGAAAATCACTGAACTAGAGGAAGTGGGGGGTGTACAAGTAATCTCACAGGATACCAACCAGAGAGGTCCCTAGTTAATATTGTCATTAACAAGCAATGATTACATCCAATGTAATTAATAAAGGATTGCCAAGCACTTGGAAGAAAGCTTTGAGAAACTTCTAGATGGTGATCTCATGTTTCCTAGAGTAATGGAAAGTACCCAGGATGCCTAATACCTGATCATAGGTCACAAACAAGCTAGTAAGGGAAGCCTGTGGGTATGAATTAGAATCAGGCTACTCATGCTAAAGTAAAAAGCAAACATTTAATATTTTTAGTTTCAAAATATCTACGATAAACCAGAATAAAACTTAAATTTTAGTACAGAAGCTTTTAAAGATGGCTTCCATGTGTTCAAATGTGTTGAAGGTCAACACAGACACACTTTGACAACCAGTCTGCCAGGGGAACAAAGAATAAACTATTTATTTGAAGACAGGGATGACTTAATCAGAAAGTGATAATCCTGAAGGTCACGATGGATATGATGCCCCAGCCCACAAGGTGACTCATCAATAAGCAGCCTACTTCATTGCCCCTCCAACAGTTACTTTAAATACATTATTGATGCTACAACCCTTCTCAACAGAGCTCATAGATCTTCACAAAGTTCATCTTTTCAGGTAAGACTTGGAAGTGGTCTCTGCAAAGTGGATTCCATAAATCTCTCTTCTTGTGTGTCTCAGGATGTGATAACTCTCATCAGTGTTCTTTGTGTAGGGACACTCAGAAATGTATGCAGCTTTGGTTGTTTTCTCTTACTCATATGAGCTTTTGTTCTCTAATATTGGCATAACCAAATAATTTCTTGGCACTCTTAACCAGTTGACATGAACTCAGTTCCAATGGGTGTGGTTGGTTACTAATGAATTTTGCTCCTTAGTTTTTCATTTGGAATGAATTAATTCCTTTATACAAGGTACCACTGTAAATTTAATGATTTGTTAAGAGACTCAGGAGAATTAATTGATTGATTCACTGCTTTTTAGATAAGCATAGCAAAATAACACAAATAATAAAGTTTAAGATAAGGAACAGTCTTATAAAATACCTAATTACATGATATGCATACACATGCCCAGGCATCTTTTTAAAAACATCATTGGCAATATAGTCATTTTTATCCAATATTGAAAACCTCCTATTAATTAATTCACTGTATGTAATGAGTAATGTATAATGCTTTATCATTTTAAATTTGTTGACGGTACAAACTAGTGGGAGGCCTTTTGAGAGAGACTTGACTCAACAAGAGTATAGCTGCTATGCCTTATGCTTTTTAATGAATAAATAAATACATTATTTTTGAAAGGCTGTACCTGCCTTGATTACAGTTTCAAGGACTGCTGGGAAGGTCAGAAGATGCAGCTTTGCTCATTCAAATCTCCTCCAGCAACCAAACCTTCAGAAGACAGTGAAGGCTATGTTTGTGTTTAATAATCCATTACAAAGCTCTTTTATTGGTAGTTTATTAGTCCTCTATATGTACACACAGTCTACAGACTATTTCCCTGGGTGTGGATCAAAACAGGCAGGATGGGTGAACAAGTATGCAGCAGCTAAGAGATTGTCTTAATGAGGCCTGCAAGCACATTCCTTAATTAGCACATGAAGGTTTCTGGAATTACAGATTTAAAAGTGGCACATACTCCAGAGTTACATCTTTGAGCTAGTTGCTTAACCCTTTCACTACTACAGGAATATACAAGCCCTGGTAAACTCATAAGGATACCAACCTGCCAAAAGGACAAGTTTAAATATCCTAGACTCTAGAACCTATTCAGTACAGAGTTAACACCACTGTCAACTGTATTTCCATTGTTTCCTCAAAGAAGCACTGATAAACGTTTCTTACTTTGAAAATTAATGTCAAAGCATGCTGCTAATAGCTGTTGTGACTTTTTCCAGCTGTTTGGCAATGTTCTGGAAGTTTTTCTTCCTGATGTTTCGCCATCTTCAGAGGTAAAGCAGCTCAGGGAACTCAGAGTTCTCTCTGTGCTCTGGGGTACAGAGTGAATGAGACTGTGAGGTTTTAAAGTTGTGGGAAAGGGGAAACTAGTCCTATGCAGGATAATAGGTGTTAGTCATTGCACTGTGGTAGAGAGGTTAAGAAGTTTCACTGCAATCAGGGGTGGCAGCAATCTTTCTCTGTGGTTGATGGGTTAGCAATGTGTATTGTGTTCCATTGCAATGTGTTTTGTGTTCCATTGCATGAACTGATTACTAGCATTTGTGGCTGAGTGGGAGTCATTGAACTTTGATCTTTTGTAGGCTGTAGTTTTCAGTACTGGAAGCCAGGCTTTGTTGATTTTTAGACTTTCTTGTATTTTGTTGAAACTGTGCTTGTGTTTGTGGATTTCATTGGCTTCTCTGTGTGGCCCAACATAGTGATTGTTAGTGTTGTCCAGTACCTGTGTCCTGGAAGAGGATTTCATGTTCAGTTTGTTTCAGGGTGTGTTCATCTATTGATGATTTTTTTGAAACGTCAGGAAGAAAAACTTCCAGAACATGGCCAAACAGCCCGAAAAACTCACAACAGCTATCAGATCCTGGCCATGAAAGCCTTCAAGAATGCATGCTGCTAATATTTATGAATACCTCCACTTTCCTAATGCCTGCTCCTCATTCCCCACAATGTTTCATTAACACATCAAGTGCAGTTTCTTAAGGAAAAATGTAATTGTTCAGATTTTTAATACAGAAAGATTTACTACAGAAATTTTACAGCCCTCATTAAGCTTAATGAGAAGTACAGAGTTGAATACTTCTCCAGTGACTTCCCCCATTGTCAATTCATATGTTCCACAAAATGTTGAGCAGATTTTGGGACAAAATAAGATAGCAAATGACATTTATCCTACTTTGGTAAAATGGCACAGCTTTCTATAGAGTCAACAGATGTATACAAGCTTTAAAGGCATTTACTAGCTTACATAGCTGATATGTTCTCTCGTATACTTATGTTTTAGATGTCTGCCTTTCACAATGCTAGTAAAGGTCACTGTATTGAAAACACAGTGTGTCCACTAACAGAATAACAAAGTCCTTCTGTATTACCCCGAGACCAAAGACAGAAAAAAGAATTTGGTGCACAGCAGTATATGAAAGGCAAGGCCTCCCTGGGGCTGCATGTGCCTGTTTGAGGCCTCCTGAACTTATCCCAGGCTTGGCGCTGCCCCGAATAGGCCTCCGTAGGCCCCAGAAGTTTTTTCCGGCGAACTGGAAGTGACTTCTGATGATCAGAAACCACTTCTGGGGCCTCCGACAGGCCTGGGAAGCCTGTCAGAGGCCCGTTCGAGGCAGCGCCAGGCCTCAGGTAAGTATAGGAGGCCCCAGAGGAGACCCCGAGTCCTGACCTAACCCAGCATCCACATACTGTATCGCAGTTGTTCAATTATTGGCTCGTCAGGTTGGGTCCCTAACCCCTGCAATAGGCAGGGGATTACTATAACGTCTCCCGAATTCCCATATTGAGTACAGTAATCCATGCAGGTTATAGGATTATAGAAACTGTAATCCTAAAAGGTAAACTTTTCCCCAACACTGTCATGACTGCTACCTGTGGTTTATCCTTTGGTCTTAACCATTTACTGCAGCTATAACTGTACTCACAACTTGGGGTTCAGTTTTAAGTAGCAGAGAGTATTTGAAGTGGTATGGGGCGGTATATAAGCAGGACACACACACACACACACACACACACACACACAAATTCTAGTGGTGTGTTTATCTGTCAAGATACTTTGTTGGTGCTTTTGGCATGAATAAAGACTAGAAACTTATACCTGTTCACTAATTAGAAATAAGAGAGTGGTATATCCAGATAACTACAGTTGAGCTTCTCTTTCGTTGCAGAGAAACAGATATATAATCTTCCAGGAGCTAATGAAGTGGTATTATTTTTCTAGTGAATGAAATTCAACTCAAGTGAAAAGCACGCCAGAGTGAAATTCACAGGCAACTTCAGAAAGTGATAAAGGATTTCTCTTTGTAGCTTTCCATACAATTTGTAAAGATTTAGCCACATTACAACAAAGCAATTTTCAAGTCCTTTATTAAAATTATTGTGAAACTCTGCTTTTTAAGAGATACAGAAAACGTTAACATGAAAATGTAGTGTGCTAACATTTATCAAGACCATGCCTGTTCTCATAAGCAGAAATATAGAGCAGCTACCTTATTTTGCAGTTGCCTCCCAGCCCTTCAATGTTGCAAATGTCATGCTGGTATTTTTAACAAAAAAGGAAAAAAGGCAGTTGGTTAAAAACACATGTGTGGTTATTAAATATGAAGTACAAGAACATTTTTGTTATTAGGAACAGAGAACTATATCCCTCTTATATGGGCTTTGATTTATATTACCCCATTCATTTATCATACAGAACTCAGATGTAACGGAGCGTTGTCCTTTATATTTACCTATAGTATACTCCCAGGATGCTTTTTAGATAAGCAATTCAAACCGAGGGTTTAAATTCATTTGTTAGTCTCAGATAGAATGCATTTTACTGAATGTGCGTATTGGGCATAATGCTGTTGGCACAACTCTGCATGATGTAACCCAGATCAGAGGCCAGAGGCATTTAATTTAAAGTAATTAATCCAATCTCCCTCCCTTTATATTCTGAAGTTTCCTAGGGCCCTGGGAAAGTTCTAGGATCTTCTAACCGGAGTAGCATGGGGAGCCTTTAATATAAAATACTGCCACTGGTTCAATTTTGGCAGTCCTGATCCCAGCACTGCCAATCCAACAGTGATTTTTTTTTTAAACTATTAAGGGTTTCACCTGATCATTCAGAAGCTCTTAATTTAAATTAATGCTTCCAAGTATCTGATTTGGAACAAAGTTATGCAACACAATTTTACCCAGTAAGGGTTGACTTAGGTAAAGGTTTCCCCTGCACATGCATGCTAGCTGTGTCTGACTCAAGGGGTGGCACTGATCTCCGTTCCCAAGCCAAAGAGCCAGTGTTGTGCAAGTCCTTGGGCATGTGGTTGACTTACCTGGCTCCAACTGATTCAGTATGTCTATTCTAGGTAGGACCAGAAATTAGGATTAAGGTCTACAGATTACACTTTAATAGTTAAGATATAGATAACGTTAAGAGGAGCGAGAGCACAGTTTTTAAACAAGCCTTGTTATAAATCAGCAACTCTATAGAGGCAGAATTCTATTTAATAGCTATGTTGTGTGGGGCTTTGTGCTTTGTTATTGGGGGAAAGCAAAATCAGATCATACATGGCTCTGTGGATATCCACATTCATACCACAGAAGGATAACTACTTTTGTCCCTGTGCATCATTCAGTTAGACAATTTTACACATGCAATCTCTCTGCTTATGAAGCATCCCTCACAACTAGGAGTTTTAATATACCACACAAATCAATTCAAGCACATATTGCTGCATCCCAAGAATATTATTTTTTTCTAATATAAGCTTCTGTCATTAGTGATATCTAGCAATGATGTTCTTGTATCCAAAGTACTGGCAATCCCCTCATCTTTTAAAAAGTTACATAGAACATTTTCATTAAAATTAGCCATCATTTGTTCTAATACGTCGCAACCTTCTTTTTGGTGGAGGGAGGCCACCATCTTGATTCTAGCATTCACTGGGAAAAGTGTCAAAACAATGAGAACTTACTTATTTACAAGCACTTATTTATCTACCCTTAAATGGAAGCCATAAAGAAACATTTAGACATTGCTATTCAGAGATTACATTCAGTTTTAATAAACAGTGCACATTAATAAAGATGAGGTGTAATTTGTCTAAATAGCAAGTAGACTTGATTAGAACAAATGGAGTTCATTTCAGCTGCTATCCCAGTGGAAATGATATAAGGAAGAAATTAATTAATTCAGCACTACTGCCACTGGTGTAACTGATATGATGCAACTTTGGTTCAGAACTTTATCTTCAAAATGTTTTAAAGCACCAATTTGAGGGTGTGAAACACGCACATCAGCTCTTCTCAAAGGCGGCTGTGTGAGAATACTAATCAAACACTGCAAATCTATTGTTTTATCACAGAAACATCTGTATAGAAAAGATAACCTTAACAAAATGTGGAATAGATGGTGTGCATATGTTCTGTGTTGTCAAGTCAGAACCGGCTTACAGACACCCTAATAGGGCTTTCAAGTTAAGTGGAATATTTAAGGGATGGTTACACTACTTCTACACCCAAGTGAGTTTTCATGGTTGAGTGGGGATTCGAACCCTATTCTCCAAAGTCCTAGCCCATTCCTTTATCCACTACACCACACTGGGGATCTTGGAATAGATGGTAGTTGTGAGTACACACACAGATGAAAGCTGGGCTCAGAAGCACTGTGCTAAAGTTACTGTGCAACGCTCTAGCCACTTGAGCAGTAACATTGCTAACACAGTTTTTCACGACCAAACTACATATTACTGACATTCCGACTGAAAAGGACAGAAGGACAGTGCTGAGTGTTCTCATTAACATTACAGTAGTGGCAATGCTTCTTCCCTCAATAAGGCATGAGTTCTCTCAAGAACTGAAACTATGTATCTATGTTTATTGCTTCAGCTAATGTATCTGAAATTACACCTTATCTACTACAATTTACCTTGGGAGTCGATGCTGACCCAAGAATAAATTATTTGCAATCTAAATTCCAAACACTATCATGATATCACAGACATTTAAGGTGTTACTTGTCTCCTTTAGCAAATCCTTATAAGATTTTAATGCTAAAAATCATCTTTTCTCTGAAGTTAATCAAGATTAGAATGGAACACATTCATCTGTGGAATATTTCAATGCGACTCCTGTAACTCACAGAGTGTAAGCTGCATTTATAATTCCAACAAGCAGCAAATAGTTATCAATTTTCTGATACCAAGACCAATCAAGGAAAGTATCATACCAGTTTGGGTACAAAATGAATTGTGGTCCAAATGGATAATAACTGATGTATTCGTTTTCCTTTGCTGTCCAGGAGAAAGCTCAGCAGAACTTCATTTTTCTACTGCAATATGGGGTCACGGTTTAAGTCATTTTAAATTATATTCAGTCATTATTTTATTCAACATGCTACCAGAGTAATGAGCAGAAGAAAAATTATTAAATGCCCTTTGTACGTGCTGTAGTTAGCTTTCTTGAATATCATTTATTAGGACAGAATAAGCTGCCCTTGCTGAGAAAAGGTTTTGCAAAATCTGCGTATTAATCTGAATTATTTTAACTTATTAAGAACAGCAATATGACAATTACATTTGTCAAAGTCATTAGTTTTCAAGTAAATGTAATACTTTGCAGGGTAAAAATCTAACGCTTGATACAGGCTCATGTAAAAACTCAGAATTTTGTTTGTTTGCACAAACGCGGCTTATCACTTGCATCCAAAATATGATTGACTGTGTGATCAATTTTCATAGTTCTCAGCATGCAAATTGTAACAAGGCACTTGTCTTCCAGTGGCTTGGGTTAGATAAGGCCTTATCAAAAGTGGCACTATACATACTATGGAAGCAGCAAAAAAGCCCTGAAGCTTTGTTTCACATTCTCTCACTCTACAAATGTCTTGCCGGCAAAAGACTTCAGATGTGTTCTACAGCAGAACAAAACCCAGAATGAATTCCAGTAGCTTTTGCCGATTACAATGAGGTAGAAAAGTGCTGCTTAGTTCCAAAATAGCTTCTCTCTTCTGCTTTGTCTCCTTAAACACCTAGAAGAAAAGGTAACATTGTGCTTCAGTACCGTCATTCAGCAGTATCAATTACAGGAAGCATCACCAATGGGCCTACGCAGTTCAGCTACTCTCAAAACCATGTCCCCTTGGGCTATTTTTTTCCCACTTGCACAAATAATCTGTTTACAGAATAATGCAGGATGCAACCTAGTCGCCAACAGTGATCAGCCACAGCAACTTTCATGCCCTGTCAAGTTCTGAAATTTATCTCACAGTTAGTAAGAATGCACATAACTGATATAAGCATGTCCCTTGTCAGGCACAATGCACACTAAACGTAATGTTAAGTTTTTAATCTCCCAAAAGTCAAGTGCTGAATTAACAAACTAACTACTAGATGTCTCTCTGAATATAACAAGAACACAGTACTTACACCCATGTCCTTGAAGACTTTCACTGCATTTCTTGCAAGGCAGTAGGTGGCACACTCCGCTGTAAATATGGAGAAGGCAAAAAGAGAAACAGGGCAGTTACAGGAAAGCTGACCCAGCGTGACATATTTAAATACAATGAAGCTTTTCCACAGAAAGGAGTTAGTTGGCATACCGTATACTGCAACATTCTTTTCTGTTCTCATTATCAAGTATTTGTGTAATTTCTGAAGATACTCCGATTCCCTGACAGGACCACTGAAATTATGGATGAAGATGGCAGCAGCACTGTAGGCTTCCAATAAGGGTCCTAACAGCTTCTGTAGGAAGGTGAGGTATTGCTGGTGTTCTTGTGACTGGCTCACCTACATTAAGCAAGAGGAGAGAAAACAAATCAACACTTGCTCGTAATCGGGGTATAAAACAGCCAAGTCATGTAGATAAGAGGGTGGTTTTGTTTCCTAATCAAAACCAGATGTACAGAAAAATGTCTACATCGCCTGGAGTAGGAACTGGCAAACCGCTCCATGGACATGGGCCGGTCACAACTGTAACAACGCAACACACACACACACACACACACACACACACACACACACACACACACACACACATCAATAGTGATCTTAATTTGCATAGTTCTCATGTAGCCAAAACAGTTCCACCCATGCACAAGCAGCCAAGATCAACAGATAAAGGTGTACACAGGGTTTTCAGAACTGGAACAGAACCTCTGAGTTTGGGACTAAGACTGAACTCTTGGCCAAACCCCTCAGGACACTAACAAGAAACCATGTTTACATGAAATTATCAACTGACTGCAGGGGAACAGGGGATGACAGCAAGATGGACTACAATGAATAGAGTGCCTGGAGTTTTGAACACAAGATGAGAGAGAGAACAGAATACCTTGAAAGGAAAGCTCAGCTGGACCAAACAGAAATGATCCACGTATGTTCCATTAACAATTAAAATTATAAGCTCCTAAAGGTGTATTAAAGGGCAAGGAGGTTCTGAGACAAGGTAGCCAGTTAAGCTGCCAGTTAGGCTTAGCGTGCATTTGGATATTTTTAGACATGATAGCTGTACAAAGTTCAAGAAAAAAAAGCTGACAAATGCCCTAGAACAAGCATGTCCAAACTTCGGCCCTCCAGATGTTTTGGACAGCAACTCTCAAAGTCCTTTGCCATTGGCAATCTAAGCTTAGAATTCTGGGAGTTTTGGTCCAAAACATCAGGAGGGCCGAAGTTTGGACATGCCTGCCCTAAAAGATTCTACGGTGGGCTTCTACATTGTCTCACTTCCTCAGACAACCAGGAGAGGTCACTGCTCCTCCCCTTGATGCAGCACCTTCAAGTAGCAGTCCCGCTGCTCTTCACCAAAGTCACTATCTTCATCCTCCTCATCGCTTCTCCAAGACAAAGGCTGGAGCAATTTCTTCTCCCAGTGCTGTTCTGCAATGTTAGGGCTAATATCTTCCTGCTCGTCCTGCTTAACAAGGAAATATAAACCTGTAAGAATGGGGAGTAGGCAGGGAACTGACACATGTTAAGTCTTCCTCCTACTTCTCCCTCTCTACTAGGAGGAAAGAAAAATAGACTATGTCTATTCTCCATGTGACATTTTTGGGAGGGAGGAACAGAATATGCAAGCCTTCACAAAATCCACAGATGCAGCAAACAAACCACATATTAAGCCAATAGCCTAGTCATTCTTGGAATTTATATCCTTAGAAAAGAGTCTTGCTTTTTGTTAAATGACAGTGTAATGTTAGAAAAGAAGGAAAACAGTGCCTTCTAGAGGATTATAACTTAAACTGAATGGTTTTGTTGAGGTCTATGATAAGGACAGAAGTATTTCAATAAAAAAGCAAGAACATTCCATATAAATATAAAAGGAGTTATAAAAGCTTCTCACATGAGAACCTAACCTAAAGGGAATAGATCAGACACATGCACTAGTAGCCACTCCAAAAAACAAAGGAACCTAGTGCATGCCTCCTATGAAGTAAATCCCACTGATAGCTGTTGTGAGTTTTTCAGGATGTTGGGCCGTGTTCTGGAAGTTTTTCTGCCTGACGTTTCGGCAGACTCTGCGGCCAGCATCTTCAGACAGCAAAGGAGCTCAGGAGAACTAGAAGTTCCCTCTGTGCTCTAGGGCCTTAGAGAATACAAATCCCACTGTGTTCACCAAAGCTCCCACATGGGTATATCAGAGTTCTCACCCTAATTTTACAAATTAGTTAGCACATAATCTAGAACTGGGAACAACATACTAAAATTAGGATGATTCATTGAGAAAACTTCTTGAGAAGGATTTAAAGGCATATAAACAATTACTAATATTTTTATTAAACTTGCTTGGGAAAACAAGACCAAATGTGCTGAAATCTAGTTGCAAATCGAAACTAATGTTGGCCCACTGAACAAATGGAACTTACAGAGGTGTTGACTCACCAAATCCCCACTGATTCAATGTATCTAATATAGGTGTGACTTTCTACTTGATTTCTGCCAAAGAGTCTAAATTTACTCATTTTACTTGCACAATATTGCCCTGGCTTTAAATTTCAACTTTTTCATTTACATTCTTGGGACCTAACAAATCCATCTGCAAAAAATATTTTTATATAAGAGTCCATAATGTCACTAGGCTTACAAATTTACTGGGGTGGGTGGGAGAGAGATTATTAATAAAGGATCTATATTGAATGTAGAATGCACATGTGTACTGTATGTGCCCATGAGCAAAACTAAATTTTGTATTTTGAGCGAAAAGAGAACTCAACAGTTTTAAAGCTAACAATGTGTTTCAGGTCAGCATTTAATGGTGTCAAGTGAGAAGTTTTCAAATCAGGAAGCCCAAATCTGAGATCTTAGAAACAGAACCAGTTAAACGTGATCCTGTCACAATGGTTAGATGGCTAGTCAGATAGACATATTCATCAAGCCGTCTCTTTTATATATCTTACAATTATTTTAGATGTTATCAGTATTGCAGATGTAAAACCAAGGCATCAAGGATATAAATACTTATGGCATATAATCTGCGTCTTACCTCTGCTATGACAAGAATTCCATATTGTATGAACTGTGCAATTGCTTCATGGCACACTTGACCTAAAACCTGACAGGGCTGAAAACAAAAGAAGCTTTATAAACTTTCCTACTTTCTTGAAGCATGCTAAATTTTAAACAGAGGTAGACCAATACAGTCAACAGGCTGAAAAGATCTACAGCAACTTTTATGAATTGAACTTCCAAGTAAGAGCTTTAAAACTTTTAATACAGTTAAAAGATCAAGCTTTCATCTAGGGATGGGCAATTCACTGCAACATCATCGTTGCTTGCTCTGTGGTGCTGGCAAATCAAACAAGGAGGCAGGATGATGCCTATACCTGCACAGCTCTTGATTGGCCAGCACCACGGAGCAAGCAAAGATGGCATTACAGTGTGGTTTCATATTGGAGCTCAGCTCCATGCCACCACAGAGAAAGGTAATACTTTGGCTGTGTGTGTGTGTGTGTGTGTGTGTGTGTGTGTGTTAGGGTTCCGAGCACCACCTAGGCTCACGTGCCCATCCCTACTTTCAACATGTATACCCATCATGCCATCTTTAGGATAACAGAAATGACAACTGCTGACTACATTGCATGTTAAATACAGTGGACCCTTGTATAACAAACAGCTTGTATAACATAAAAAATGTACAACATAAAAAAATCCGGAGATAGGGGAAATTTGCTTAACATAATCGCCTATGGGGAGAATCCGTACAACATAAAAATGAGATTACTCTGTTTTCAATGCATTCCTATGGGAATTTGTATAAAGGGAAATTTGCTTAACATAATTTCATTTGGAATGAATTAATTCCTTTATACAAGGTACCACTGTATAGGAGAACATTCAAGTGGGCTTGAATGTCATAAGAAGCCTTATCAGTCATTTATATTTACTGTAGACAACTCATGTGCCACATATGATTAATGGATATACTGTAAATGGGAAAGCAAGAAAATTGTGTGAAGCGCATTTATAAGCCTTCTTTAAGTTCCAGTTTTCCAAACAATTTTTAGAATTCTGCTGGCCTCCTTTGTGTGTAGCATGGGCAACCACCACCACCATCTTTTCTTGCTTACAATGTTTCTGTCTTCAGATTTTTAAAGAAATCTGAGGAATTAAAATATGCCTTACATTGGTGTTGGACACTATCACACAATCAGAGCACTGTTGTTGTCAGAAAGTAATTGACATGTAACTCATGCACAAACATACCCCCCTTAAATACCTACCAATGAAACTGTGCTTTCCTTAGAAAGCAAATAACACAAGCTGGCAGCTTTGCGGACTAGTTGTTCCTGGCTAACCATATGGGGTGGGAGTCCATTGATGCCATTTCTATGCCTTTTATTCTGTATGGCATGGAGACTGCAAGCTGCAGGAGGGGAGAGAGAGAAGAAACTTATTTTGAATGCTTTTTAAAGGTTTGCTGTTAAGAACCAAGTTTAAAGAATCAATATGTGAAATCATGTTAAGGATAAAACATCTCTTCCAAATAAATTGAAATACTCTTTAACTAAAGACAGCAACAGGTTTTTTTTTAAAAAAATGGTAACACTGGACAGAAAACAAAACAGAGGAAACCCATATTTGAACTTTTATTAAATTATGCAGTAACTGAAAAACTGCCTTTTACCTGAAACTTAGCCTAATCATTCTTTCACCCACGGTCTTGAAGAAAGATTACATGTTCCATTTGCTAATCTATGTTAATCTATGACTCTAATTCAGCATTTTAGTTTTAGCGCCTACCAATGACAGCCTCTCTGAAGAAGACATGAAGTACTCCATTGCTGTAGAAATTCAGTTCAAAGACAGCAGGAACAGATGTGCTGGGAGTGATGAAAAACTCATTATTCCGGCTGGTGTTTGTGATAGTTAGGCAGTTTCCCAACAGATGGATCGCATGCATGACCACATCTTCCGAATTCCCCGAAAATCCCAAGTCATAGCCCCGAGCCAGAACCTCTTCTTTCATGGAGAAAAAATCCTCTACCAGTTTCGAAAGATCAATTCCCTGGAGAAAAACAGTTGCAAGATCCAAACCTTAAATACATTTTAAGGCACTGACCTTTTTTTTTTTTTTTTAAAAAAAGCAATACATGCAAAACAGTTAGCGAAACTTAGTCTTCAAAATATGCTATGTGAATTTATAACTACTTTCAAGGGCAGTTAAGTATACCACTACATAACAAGCAATCAAAATTAATAAAATTATCCAAACATAATATAATGTATCGGCATTGCCACAGAGAAGTTTCAAATGTACCTGGACACAATAGTATATTCAGGCATTCAAATGAGTGGTAACCTGAACCTGGTGCCCCACTCCCTCAGGTGTCATGGAGAACAAAGCCTTATTCAAGCTTTCTGGAACTCTCACAAGCATTCAGGACTGCTTCCTAATCTTTTCCACTGAGCTGCTGCTTTTAACATATGAAAGGGACAGTCTGAAAAAAACAGGAGGCTATTGCACCCATGTAGACTCCCCACATGGACCAGAACCTTGTCTTGGGGTTGGGTGGGGTTTTCGATTCATGTGAAGATCCTACAAAGACCCAACATTCTCTTCGATGGACTGCTCAGAAAGACTGACAATTTCTGTGTAATTGGGAAGAGTTTTACTCAACTTTGAAAATGGTCTCTCAACTTGGATTTACTTAAATGCTAAGTTATATTTGGCCCCAAATATGCACTGCATTTCTCTAAGGGAAAAGGAGGAAGCGCAGATCAAACGGAGTACTGCACCATGCAACATAGCAGAATAAGCAGCTTTGATTACTATCTGAGAAGCTTAATCCCATAGCAACTGTAACAGCTATTTATAAAGGGCCTGATTTTACCTACACACGTGTGTGCATTTAAAGACGCCCCCAAACAAGGAGAAACATAAATGCAATATTAATGCAGTGGACCCTTGTACAACAAACAGTTTGTATAACATAAAATTTGTACAACATAAAATATTCCGGAGATAGGGGAAATTTGCTTAACAGAATCGCCTGTGGGGCAAATCCATACAACATAAAAATGGGATTACTCCATTTTCAATGCATTCCTATGGGAAATTTGTATAAAGGAAAATTTGCTTAACATTCATTTGGAACGAATAAATTCCTTTATACAAGGTACCACTTGTATTTGATCCATTTAAGTATAGCTTGTTAAACCTACGTGAGCCAAATATATCATTACCTCCCTGCCTATGACGTAAAGGACGCCAGTGTAGCAAAAGACTTAAATGAGTACAACCCTCACCAAAACAGATTATTCTATTCTCCCCTCCCCACCCCCACAAATTTATTGCTCAGTATACTGGCATAGAGGCTTGTTCACTACCAAAATGAGTTTAGTTTAATCCAAGACCCAGAAAAAAATTCCTCAGGTTTTGGTCCATTTTAAAAAATAGTCTGACATACGTATGTAGTCCACTTGTGTGTGACTTTTGACTATACATTTCAGCAGTTCCAGTGCAGAAAACCAACAAGTAGTAATGAGGATTATCAGAGGAAAGAATTTACTCTATGGCACTTTGCAAACTTGTGTGAAAGTGACTGGTTTTAAATGCAAAAGCAGAGCAACCTTACCTGCCTGTGTCGGTAGAGCAGCAAACAGGCAATAATGTGTGTTGACATCACAGCACATGACTTGTTAGCAGCTAAAAGCAAACAAAATAAAATAAAGCTACACTGGCACTGTATCATGCAACTGAAATGCTTAGAAAGCACCTTGAACAAAAATATTAGCAACTAATGAACAGTGAATAGTGAACCTCTAATGACTGAGCTTCAAAATTTCAGTGACGCTCTGCACAAGACCAAACCACAGTCAGAATGTAACGTGCTGCTTTACTTCAACTGTGTTTTTGGGCCATTTTAAAACACCAGTAGGCAACTTGAATTAGCAACACATACGGCCAGAATGTTTTTGGAGAAACCATGAACAGAAGAGCAATCATGGAAGCACTTTTCTTCCTTCTATTTGGCATCTGCTCTGCAATCAGTCATGTAACTGACATGTGACTTACTTCCTAACCAGTGTGCGACCAGACACACATTGGACACCTAGCCATAGTGAAGAAGCACCTGCATGGCTATCCTTCTGCACACAGTTTCTCCAAGGGTTTCCCCAACCTACATCTTTTCAAGAAGAAATCAAATATAACTTTGTCACTGTAGTGTAGCAGACACCACTAGTGGCACCTGCAGAATTTGTCCCCAGAGCTAAAAGTCATCTAGTAAAACTAAGGTGACATCATCAGCAGCCTGACTAGAGCAAAGTAGTTCTGCACAGTAGGCTAATAACCCATAGGGCGTGTGCAAGTATACAGACAAAGAACACAGCAACGGAAAGAAGAGAAGCACATATATTTTCACTGGATTACAAAGGACTGCCTGTCATCTAAGGCCAGCCATTCCATCCTAGTTTGTCATTCTAAAGACAGTACATTTAAGAAATGGTGCTCTACTTGATTTTTCTCCTTCTTGCTCCCCATTCTATTGCCCTTCAGTGTGACTTTGCTTTCAGTCGATATCCTGAGAGAAAGAACTGCAACAGCTCAGTTTTTTGAAAAAAAATTCTCTGGATTCTTTTTCACCAAACACACATAAAATAATATTAACAAAAATTTTGATAACTAATTTGGTTCAGCCCAAAACCAAAAAAGGAACCCCACTGAATTACATCGTAACCTAATTAATCCAGGATTGTAATAGTATTTTAAACATGCACATTTTGCTAGCCAAAATGTTCTCCTTTCACTATACAGAGTCTGAAAATATAATACAGTGGCCATTATTTATTCTGTATACATAAGCCTCTCACAAATACTATCTTAAACAGATTAAAAAAACTCTTGAAACTATTCATCTCTTGGCCATTCTCTAAGCCAGTCAGATATACTGGCCTCATAAATGGATACGGCTTGATCAGCAAATTGAAATACTGTAGCTGGAAAAGAAACCACACTAAAGTGCTATAGCAAAAATAAGTCACTGTGATGCAGGGCTCTAAAATACAGCAGATAAAACAGATTTCTTAGTGAGAGGCTAGTTGAAAATGGCAAGCCTATAAACAAAGATGACATATACTGCTTTTGTCGAAGAAATGGAAAAAAAAGAACATTTGCAATATAGAGAGCTCAGTGTGTCAAAGCAAAATTTAGTCTACCCATTACTTACTGAACATCACATGCTCAGCCAAGTTAGCTATTAATTGTCTTCTGGATGGTTCACAAGATACATCCCTGGAATCAGGAAGGGCGGTGTCTGAACCGTCTTGTACTACATAATTAGTCCTAAAGGAAGTAAACATTAAAGCAATATTCAGAAACATTTTACTATACCCAATATACCCCAAGTATATAGCAAAAAGAAAAGTCTGCTGCTCATATACTACACCATATTGCTTAAAGCACTCTCTGAATGGTTTACAAGTACAGTGCTACCGCAATTTATGAATTTAATCCGTTTCCAATGCATGCTCTTAAGTCGAACTACTCTTAAGTCAGGGAACCTATCTAAAAATTGAAAAAATGGGTTAAAAAATAAAAAAATGAAAAATAATATTTGGAAGTCGAGCAGACCATATCTAAAATTTGTTAGGTGGCAGTTAAAACACCAACAGTTTTCCGCTCTTAAGTCGAATTGCTCTTAAGTCGAGCTGCTCTTCAATCAGGATACCACTGTAATTATGCAGACTACACATTGCCCCCCTTTCTGCCCCAGCAAGCTAGTTACAGTATTTATTTTACTGTTCTCAGAAGGACAGAAGCCTTGAGTAGAACTGGGATTGAACACTGGGCTGTGAGCACAGTTTTGGCTGCAGTACAGCAATTTAACCACTATGCCAAAAGGCTCCTGGTATACACAAGTATGCACAAAATTAAATACATTTTAATATAATCAATAAAATAAAAAAAAACAAATGACTACTGACTTCTATTTCTGTTTTCTAACATATGAGCAGTGCTGTCTCAGTTGTACTACAGATCCAAAGATGGCTTGATTTTCTTCAATCTGTTTGCATAACATAGTCACTGTACAGCATCGAAAGGACCTTTTGGGCTCCTGCACCAAGTTCTACACAACTAGTCCTGAAAATGGTAGCTTCAAGGTGATTTTTATTGTTCCCATATTGGAGGCAGACCAGCAAACCCACCCATCCGGGTGTATTTGCTTTCAAATACTGCTGTTGCCTTCTTGCAGCTTTTCTATTTATCACCACCCCCAGACAAACCTGTTTTCCCTGTTGGCTGCATAATAGAATACACAAATTATTTTATTGCATTTTAAGAGGATGAAATGAAGTCAAACACTTCTGTCTATAAGTAAGCAATTAATATGTTAGGAACTACTGCCAAATAATGGCTATTTTAATATCTCATTGAAACACCTCAACAAAATAGCTCCAACCTTAGGATATTTTTTTAACTGCCTACTGGGAACACAGCTTGGTATTTTCTTTAGTTTGGATCTAAGTGTTAGCTTAGGGCTGGAGCTTAACTCTTTGAAAATCTCAAATTACATGAAAATAAACACATTACTGTTAGAAAGTCATTCAAGTTTATTTGTTTGTTTATTTATTTTTATATTTATATACCACCCGATTTTCCCAGACAGGTACTCAGGGCAGTTAACAAGGAATAGTATGCAACAAATTACAGAGAAAAATAATCATCAAGTTGTACCTTGAAGGTAGTATAGCAGGTAAGAGAGTCTGCTCCAAAGAAAGAGGCGTAGCTAAAGGTTTCTGGCTTTGGCTGGTTAAGTATTCCTATAAATATAAAGAAATGTTCTTAGTTTGTTTCAGCAAAATACAGCCTTCCACTGGCATTGTACTAACTAGCAGAAACAGTTTCAAGAAAACAACATAACTGCCAAATACTGAAACCAGCAAATGATAGACAAAAATAAAATACATAAAATAAGGAAAATGCATTTAAACCGATCCGAACTCTAGAACTGTGTTCAGAATACTGGAAGTTAACTGATATCATAACTGAAACACAAGTGAAACAGAATACCTGTTTTGGTAGTATAAATGCTAGTACTGTCAACACCTAGCCTTGCTTCTCTATTGGGTTTACCATCGTTTCAGTACCAGGTGGAAAGAAAAGCACTCTGCCCATTAATTTATTTTTATTTATGTATTTATTTTGAATATTTTTACCCCATCTTTCTCCTTGGAAAAGGACCCAAGGTGGCTTACAATAATGAGGGGCAATATACAGTCCAGAAGGTTTAAGACATATTCAATTTAAGAACAGGGAATTAAAAGAGGCATCTTAGAACATTAAAAGGTAACAGTAGAGCTACAACAAGCACTTAACAGTTTTGCCGGCATTCACAACTTCCAGCAACCAAACACAGGATATCATTGCAAAGAATTCAAGAATTTTAAAGACTATGCACATGATTTTGCCAGGGGACAGTAGAATTTTTCTTACTGACCGCAAAATGTGCCTGCATTTCAAAAGGAAGAGAAAAAGAAAGAGATGGACTTGCTGTGAACTTTCATTGTGTCCTGGGATGGAGAGCAAAGGGTTATCTCCTTTGTCACAAGGCAGGGCTTAAAATCAGAAGGCAAGTTTTAAAACAGCATAATACCAGGAGGCAAATAGTCCATTTCTTTCCACCTCTACTGTCTCCAATTCATGAATGAATTGAACTCATGAAACAAGACTGCATTTTAGTGGTAACTTTATGCTCAGAAATCAGTCCACAGAAAAATAAAAGCTAACAGTAAGAATAGGTAAGAGTAAAGAGACCTTCACAAGCCACTTGGGAATAATGAAGAAGTCCATAGAAAGGCAAGCAAATCAGAGGTCAGGTGTTACTGATGAGATTGAAATCCAACAGTAACAAACAAGAAAACAAGATTGGCTTTTTATCAGTAGGCCACATTTAGTAGAGCTAAATTCACTCACCTGCTAGTCATATCTAATAATCATAATCACATTTAATTAACTGCTGAATGAAAAGTCAATATTTGAGTCGTATAGGCCACTGATCCAGTGGTTTTCTTCTAGCTAGGATAAGCAATTGGATTCAAACCACAGAAATCCACTATTTTCTTGGCCAATGTAAGGAAGTCAGGTTTAAATAGAATTGCACAGTGCAGTAACTTGTTTGTAGGATAACATGATGTCTGTCCCTCTCTGCTTGTATGCTGCTAGGCATTAGAGGACTAAATGTGTAGCAGAAATGATGCTAGAGGCAGCGACATCCTGATGCATTTGGTAAATATTCACATATATGTTCACTGGTAGAATACTCATGTAATAATTCCTGTCATTATTTGGGAGTGACTAAATATAGAATCTTAGAACTGCAATGCTGGAAAGACCTTAGGGATCATCAAGGAGGCACAGTGGGGAATTGAACTCCCAACCTCAGGCTCCACAGTCACATCCGTAAACACTGAGCAGTTCACTGAATCATCAGTGTAAGCACACACATACATACAGCTCTGAATTCATGGAGCCAGGACATTGAGACACTTAGCATCACCTTACAGGACCTGATTAAGCAATGAGATTCAGGCACAGACCTCCCTTCCTCAATCAGTTTTACAATGGATGCACTTGCCTTTAAAGAAAATGGTTGTGCAAAATCTACTCTTACACATCCGTAATTTTTTCGCAGCATTCGGACGACTCCTCTCGCTATACTCCAAAGGCTTTCATCCTTCTTGGGTTTGCCCTGCAAAACATTGGAAAGAAAAAGAATTTTAAGAATTATTTTTTTTTGTGGGTTGTCAATATAAAATAGATTCGTAATTCCAAACCACTTAGGCAAATACTCAGAATAAAACTGGACACCCACTCACACAAATCACTACAGGGTTTGTTTCTAAAAAGGTATCTGAAACAATTTCAAACAATTTCTGCCCCAACTATTAATCTGTATGTCAAATCTCCTCATATTCTTATTTTGTTACAGATGGAACTTTCCCATGACGTTCCATATATCTTATCAGGATAACCTGTTGAAACGGCAGTCCTTGAATGGCTGCTGAGCAAAAACAGGAGCATTCCAGAAATTGCAACTTACCAGTTGCTCACTATTGTAGTGACCCTCAATGATTCTATCATAGGATATTCCCACGGGTATAATGAGCACATCAGGGGTAGCTTTTACGTGGAGGGCATCCACCACCACCGACAAAAGTCCTGCCTTTGCGCAGGATATCTTTCCACTCCGGGAACGTGTGCCCTCCAGAAATATCTCTAAGAACTGCTGCTGCCGAAGCAACTCTTGAACGTGCTTAACAGAAGAATGGGGAAAAGATAAAATCAAACGCAAGTTCTTTGCATTCCTTCATAAAATACCAGGGACCTGCTACGAAGTTGCAGCACTGTCCCAGTTTTTAACAAGAGTGCTTACATTCAGAGATTTAGCCAACCTGAAATAGTAACTTTCTCATTTTAGTCAATTTTCAAAACGACAAAGGAGGCTGTTCTCCCCCCCCCCCCCACCAAAACTCTCCCCAAACCTTCTCAGCTATCCTATAAAGCAAGGCTCACAAGGAAACAGATGACTTCATTTTGCTAATTTTCAACTGCTGCTTCTTTTAAAATCTCGTGACAGGGAACAGAAGATATAAGTTGCAAGCCATTGAAATCCACTTATGGCAGTTTATTTCTAGTAACACCTCCAAGTCTATTGAATTTAATTCTAAAACCTCTGTGATTTATGCTGTTACATTTACTCTGGTATGCACAAGCAACACAAGTCTGGCCATAATATGCTGGACAGCAATGCTTTTTACCTTTAGATAAACAGTATTTTTACACGAGTAAAAAGCTATTCTATGATTTGCCACTGACAGTTCGCAGCCTTCAAAGTATTCTGCCAGCAAAGCAGAAACCAGGGAGCAATGATGTGTGGAAGAAAATGTTGTAGCATTTAATGTTTCTATCAAAATTATTCCATTTTTACAAAAAACAACTGTTTTATAAAATTTATTAATAAAAATAAATGGATACCAGTGGAAAAAACTTGGGAGACCCAAAACTGAGAGAGAGAGAGAGAGAGGGAGGGAGAGAGAGGGGGGGGGAGAGATTGTATGTGTGTGTGAGAGAGAGACAGCCAGAGAGAGAGAGAGAGAGAGAGAGATTGTGTGTGTGTGTGAGTGAGTGAGTGAGAGAGAGAGAGAGAGAGAGAGAGAGAGAGAGACAGACAGACAGACAGACAGACAGAGAGAGAGAGAGAGAGAGAGAGAGAGAATTCCTGTGTACACACACACACATTTTATTTATTGAGTTACAAATTTATCTTCAGATTGTACAGATCGAAAGTAACACTGGCTAATTCCTGTTGTACTTTCTGTACATGTATCTATGATTTACTTCTTTTCTGGAATTTTAACAACTATCCTGTCAAACTATTACTCTGTACTATCTCTCCAGTTAAAGTTTCATAGAAGTGTCCTTCATTTGTAAAGCAGCAATGCAGACATGCTGACTACCTCCATGAGTGAGCCAAGGTTAAGAGTGCATGACTGGTACAAGGTCATCAAGTAAGTCTCATTGCCAAGTGGGAATTTGAGTCGTCCAAGCCTGCCCCACCTTTAGTTCTGTCCTGCCACTGTAATCACTATAACAAATATGGTTCAATGTTTGTTGATATAAAAGCTCAAACTTGATGAATCAAATCATTCTATTTGGGGACTGGGAAGTTCCCAGAAAACCCACATCACTGTGAGTGTTCTGCTGTCCTTCCTTGTTTGTTGTCCATTTTAGTTGTTAGTATGGGTTTGACTATTGCTTTTTCACTGCTATCAATGCAAGGGAATTTACATCAACTTCTTCCAGGGCTGATCTAATACTTCCCATTGGTAGGGTGGGGTCAAGAACCCAGGTGTATTTTTTATCTTGTGGATCCAGTGTCTCTACTGGTCACACATAATTCTGGTATCCCCCTTTTTCAACTCCTCCAGTTCTCACATTTCTACCTCTCTGTGACTGGCAAACTGAAAGCCATAAAAGGCAGGGATATGAATGTTATGAATGGAGATATTACTGATTTTGGAATTGGGGGCAAGACATTTGACCTTTCCTATGTATCCTGTAAGATCCTCACAATGCCATTGGACTGGTCTAAAAGAAATACTTTAAAATCCACATCAAATGAAATAGTTTCGTGTAGGGTTTTTGCAATTAAAATCTCTGTCTTCTCACCAATGGCTGAAGAAAATGTACTGTCTCACATAGGCTGCAGAGATATAAGCTTCAATAAAGTGATACATACCACATACAGTAAAGCTCTGTATAGATTATCTTTACAACCATCAGGTCTTTCATCTAACCTTCTCCGTATGAAAAATCCTCCAAGCTTGCGGATCAGTGTGCTATGGATAAAGGAATAGGCATGATAGGAAATATCATTTTAAAAGGATTAGCATGTGAACTAATGTTACTCCGAGCATTTACCAATGCAACTACCTTAAACTGCTATTCTACAGACATAACTGCGCTCACAACCTGGGGTTCAATTCCAGGTCGCAGGATCAAGGTTCGTTCAGCCTTCAAGCCTTCCAAGGTCATATACACAGCATGCTTTTTAAAAGACTGCTTCCTCTGAAATTAGATTCCCCCCCCCCCCGGCATTTCTATAAATTTTGCTTGAGCACACAGTAAAAAAAAATCAATTTTTTTCCTGCCTGGATGGGTTGTTGCATTATAAACAAATCAAACAACATTCCACAGCTACTCCTCCCTCCACTGGGCATACTTCCTGTGAAAAGAAAAAAGGAATAACCAGTGGTAAAAGACATGGGTGTTACAAGTAGAAGATGATACTATCAGGTTTTACCTTGTATAAAGGAATTAATTTGTTCCAAATGAAATTATGTTAAGCAAATTTTCCTTTATACAAATTTCCCATAGGAATGAATTGAAAACAGAGTAATCCCTAACCACAACCATTTTTATGTTGTATGGAATCACCCCATAGACGATTCTGTTAAGCAAATTTCCCCTATCTCCGGTATTCTTTATGTTGTACATATTTTATGTTATACAAATTGTTTGTTATATGAGGGTCCACTGTATTCTGTAATTCAGAAAGGTAATTGAACAAGAAAATATTAATTTAGAAAACCCACAAATAACGAATATGCCAGGATTCGTCAAAACTCCCTTACAATGATTATGCTTTTAAAAAGGCCCATTCTGTGTGGCCTTGGACAAGCTACACAGCCCCAGGGTTCCCACAGAAGAATTGCATGGTAAACCACTTCTGAGTGTTCTCTACCTGGAAAACCCTAAAAAGGCTCACTGTACGTCTGAATTGACTTGATGGCACAGAATTATTATTTTAATAGGGTGGTTATGAAGCTCACACAAACCTTGAGAGACATCATACACCAATAAAACAAATTTGGAGATGATGCTAAGCTTCTTGCAACTGACAGGTAAAATTGAAAGTTAACTGGCAAACTCTAACCCTATCAAATAAAACAAGATTTCCCCCATATATTTCATAACTGATGGCACAATTCTCAGAGATATCTTAATAAATATTCTAATGGTTTGAAGGCTTACTCTTTGAAGGCAAAGAACAAACTATAATTTCCATCATTTTAAAAGTGAACAAATATATTGTTCACACTTCTACTTTAGTATGTTGTGTGGGCAGTCTTGCTATGTGCGATTGTGGCATTTAATATTTGGTGACTCTAATCGGGACTTTGAGGTATGTGAGATGCTGAAACAGTTGTCTACCAGTGCAATTCCCCAGTGAATCTCCATTCATTCATTCATTTATTGGATTTCTATACAGCTCATCTGGCAGCAGGGCCACTCTGGGTAGCTTAACCAGAGATCAACAGCAGATCTGTCGCTATTTGGACCCTAGATCTCCTAAGTCCTAATCCAACACACTGCAATATATCACACCGACTCTCTCAAGACAATCTTATACTGCTCTAAAATTCAGTATGCCAAGCTTATACATGTGAAACTTTAAAACATGTGTCCTCCACCAACTGAACTGTATGTTATATAATAAAACTTAAAATATGTCTAAAGAATCATCTACTGATGTATTAATACTATACTGTTTGCTGGTGACTGTTTGTAACTTGCACAATAATGGTTAGGTAAGAACTGATACCAAGTATGCTACACAAGATTAGAAGCCTCAAGGCTGCACAACGTCAGAGTGGACCTTAGATATGAACCTGCTTTTCTTCGGTGAGTTTTTGTAATCCTGAAATAATGCAGGCTGCCAGAGAATATTATCACTGCCTTGAACTTGCTTTCTGAAGGCATATAAAAATGAAACTAACTTTCAGATACTGAACTTTCAAAAAACTAGTTTGCTACAATAACATTCACCAGATGGGAACAAGTTAGTATAGATACTTCTCTACATAAGAATCAATTGTTCTTGTCAGATAAACACAAACGTGAGGAGAAAATCAAGGCAAATACAGTATTTTTCCATGTACAGTGGTACCTTGTGTAAAGGAATTAATTCGTTCCAAATGAAATTATGTTAAGCAAATTTTCCTTTATACAAATTTCCATAGGAATGCATTGAAAACAGAGTAATCCCATTTTTCTGTTGTACGGATTCTCCCCATAGGCGATTCTGTTAAGCAAATTTCCCCTATCTCTGGAATTTGTTATGTTGTACAGATTTTATGTTATACAAACTGTTTGTTATACAAGGGTCCACTGTATAAGACTACATTTTTGTCTTAAATTGTTGGACTAAAATTTGAGGATTGTCTTATATACAGAAGCAAAACAAGCTGAGGAGCCATACAACCATCACAAAAACAGATATCAAAGTAGAACAGGTGATATCTTTAGGCTACTAGAAGCAAAAACAAAAGAATTGCTAATATTTCAAGGGCAAAAAACCTCTTCTTCAGAGCTGTACTGACAGGTTAAAGCATGGGAAAAGATGGAGTTGCCAGGAAGTATTTCTTAGATGTAAAGTCCTTAGCAAGATGGAAAATATGCCAGGCAGTTTCTTAGAAACTTAGAAGTAAGTTGAGGAGATATACATGCAATTGCAAAACTACTTTTGGGTTGGGAAAGTGAAGGCTGCCTTATACACGGGCCGTCTTATAGATGTAAAAATATGGTAACCCTTGATACAAACACTCCTCCATGCAACAGAAGTTCACCTCAAACTTTTCACTAAAGGTCTGTATTGCATATACAGATCAGGAACAAATAACAATGAGTGAAAATGTAACTGAAGACTAGTATAGAACTTAAGAAAACTGTATTCTTCTATGTCTGAGATCTGTTATCTTAATTTTAGAGCATTTGATTCCCTACGCTATTCATCATTTCCTGAACTGCAATCCGATTAACATTCAGTAACAATTCTCTGAACTCAAATAGCTTCATATTAATTCTAAATAAACCTGTCAAGGTGATGCACAATTAAAAAAAAAAAACTAAAAACTGCTGTCTGAAGTAATCCCAATTATGGTTTAGCCTTATTTGTACATGAAGAAAAATGGACCATTTCTAGCAGCTGCTTTCTAGAAAAGGCTAGGGGAGATTAAAAAATGTTTAATTTTCAAAAAGAGAAAGAAATCCACAGCTGATGACAGCATCAGCCTTACATGGCATAAGTTATGTTGATGGATTTCAACCATTCAGTATGGCTGTCCAAAGAGAAATTGAAGCACAAAAGTAGATTTTGTCAAATGCAGCTGTAAGTTAATTTCTCTCAAGCTACACTGAATAGCTGAATGTTTTCCCTGAACTTGCTAACATATACCAATGGCTCCTTGTTTCATGCAATCCATAGAAGTGACCAGGGACCAAATCCTAAACTGGTATAAATGCACAGTACTCTGATGTGATAATTATTGTATCAGAAAAGAAAATAAGAAATACTGACATTGGTGCAATCACATTCATGTCCAGTGTAAACCTTAAGTAACAGCTCAATCAATCTGTATATGAACAACTAAGCAACACAGATATGCTTATGACACATATAGAACACATAAGACAGCATAAAGGGCATTATTTTTTTCTAGAACGAGTAAGGCTGACATTAATACAATAATCATATTGGCATTACCTGAAAATGGGGATATTCAGATTATTCCCTGATGCAATGTAGGGTGCTTTGATGTTGTGGCAGAACAGAATGAATGTAAGAAGCAGGTAGTCAATATGAGACTTGTGGACAGGTAAGAAGATAAGAGGCAAATTCATCTGTGTGAAAAAGAAAACAAGAAACTACACAGATATCTACACATTGAACACGTATTATATTAGAGATAACAAACGGTTAACATGCATTTTCACCTGTTTACTATCAATATACCACCCATCTTGCAATAAGACCACTCTGGACCTCTGATTATTAAAAATAGACATGTGTTGCTGTTTTACTTTTAATAACAAATGCCAAAGAGCAACACAGTAAGATTTTCAGTTACATTTTTTTTTGTTTTTTTGCATAAAAGGACACCAACTTAGGTCCTTTTCCAAGGAGAAAGGTAGGGTAAAAATACTCTAAAATATTTACAATAATGAGTAGCACTCAATTGTGCAATACTAGCAGCTGGAATACGAAGAGATACAAAGAGATCAAGTCACAGATTTCACTCTTGGTGAGCTGAATCTTCAGCAGAGTAATAATATTACTACATCAGATACTCATAAGCACAAGAAACTAGTACAACACTGCCCCGGATAACAAATGCCCCTGATAACATTTTTTTCGGATAGCAAATGGAAATTTCCAGGTATAGGGTTGCCTCTGATAACAAATGTTCCTGTGGGCTGCCTTGAACAATGAATGTTTCTAAATGTCTTGCAAAAAAAGTGGACCCAGGATGCATTGCAGCCCCTGTAGCTTGTGGAGGGGAGGGAGGAGTTGGAAAGTTTTTTTCATGGTGCTTTGCAGCCATTCAGAAAGCTTTTTGCAGGGAGATTTGGACTTGGAAAGGTAGGGAGCTAGCTTTTATTAATCTTTGCACTGCTTTTCTTTGCACTTTGGGCAGGAAAAGGGTGAGATAGACTTCCTGCTTTCATTTTTTCCATGTTTGCAAGCTTTCACCATTGCTCTGGAGACAAAAAATGGCTGAATTTTACTTACTGTTTGTTTGGATTTTTTCCACCTTTGCACTTTGGGAGGGAAAAGGCTGAGTTAGGCTTGCTGGTTTCATTTCTCCATGTTTGCACTGCACTGCGGGGGGGGGGGGTTGGTGTGTGTGGGGTTCCTAGCACTGCATGCCTTTAAAGTGCACCTTATAAAGAGGTCTGGGGTTTTTTGCCTTTATTTTTACCTCCAGAATAGATTAATTGGTTTCCACATTTCAAAAAATGACTTTTTTCGGATTTTTAAAAATTTGTTATCTGAGGTACCGCTGTAATTACCATACAATAGGGTAATAAGAAAAGGTTTTCTTCAATTCCCTTCTGCTTTCAAAAGCTCCTCCTTTGCTTACAAAGACAAAGCACTAAGCAGAGCCATTGTCTCGGATTCAGCCACTATCCAGCTCAAAACTAGACACTGTAACCCTACTACAAACATGATGATTACCAATTCAATAGAATTTGCAGCTTGTTCCATCAAAATTAATAATTTGCACATTGCCTCCACTATTTTATTACCTCAGTGGCTGCTTTCACCATCTCCAGCTGGCCTTTGTGAATCTGGATATTCCAAAAAAAGCTATTAAATAACTTCAGTAACACCCATCCTGTCAACCTAAAACGGAAAAAAAGGTTTAAAAACCCATATAATACTCCTGTTTCATTTCACACATTGAATAAATAGTTATAAACATGTACAGATGCATAAGACGCAAAGAACCGAGGAACAACAGTAGTAGGAGAAAGCATATTTAATCAGACAACTTCACATTAAAAATAGTTGTATACATTTCAGTACTTCTAGACATTATCACCTAAAACTAATCACATTACCTGATTAAAGCAGGAGAGACATTTGCTACCATTTCCTGAAGGATTCTTCTAGCTTTCTTTTTCACTTTGCTGACGATTCTAGGGTCCACCTGACCAGTGCCATCTACAGCAGACACTTCTGAAGCCTCCTCCATAATTGCATCTTGTACTCTTGATGTTACAAAATAACAGAGATTATGTTAAATTAAGCAGTACCCATGAACTATTTTTGTGACCATTGAAAAATGTACACGTAACGCAATCCAAATTCAAAGATATGCTAACCCATTATACGCCTGGAAGAGAAAGAGGTCTCTCGTATCGGCACATCTGCTCTTGGGCTAGCATATTTTCCTTTTAGTGCCTGATCTCAGATCTGCTGGCACAACTGGAACTAGCACAATTGCTGTGCTGCAAAAGACCCAGGAGAAACAGCTTAAAAGGGGAAGCAAGGGAAGCAAGCCGATCCAAAATGCTTTCAACCCAGATATGTAGCCACTATACTGGCACCCAGTTAGGTCATGGTAGTCATAAGTAATTTCCAACACTCTAAGCCAGTGATGGCGAACATTTTAGAGACCAAGTGCCCAAACTGCTATTCAAAACCCACTTATATATCGTGAAGTGCCAATATGGCAATTTAACCCAAATACTGTGGTACCCCGGGTTACAAAAGCTTCAGGTGCTACCCTTCGGGAAAGTGAGGATCGAGGAGCAGCTTTTTGAATTTCCTGCGGCCATAGCAACCTCCCCAGCCACACTGCTTTTGGGACGCCCAGAGCAGCACGTCTGGAGAGTAAACTGGGGCTACGAACAAGCCCACAAGCTGCTGCCTTCCCTTCGCCCAGCTCTCTGCACAGAGCTCAGTGGCATGCTCCAAGTGGAGGGGGAAGTGTCATGTCTGTGAGGGGGAGGTGTCGCATGCCCACAAAAAGGGCTCTGCATGACACCTTTGACACCCATGCCATAGATTCGCCAACACTGCTCTAAGCAGTATGGGTGGGAGTTAGATTCCAAAGAGGCTTGGCTGGTCAGGTCAGCCAATTTGGCTAGCTAAAATGGGAACTCCACTATCAGAGAACTGCCAGCACTATGGTTTACTGCATAGGTATGAAAAGAAGGCCACCTTGTAGATAGATCTAGACTATGCAAATATGTCCCAAGGACCAATTAATTCATCATGTTTTCAAGGTAAATGATGCACATACTCAGTAAAAATATGTAGATGGCTTTAAACCCATTGTTTCTTTTAGTAGCTTTCAACACTTCCAACATAATTGCTGATCCCTGGAGAGGTGCCTCCAACTAGCTGTTTGCAAATTTCAAGGATGAAGAACCATACATTCAAAATATTTCTACTTGCATATAAATAAAAAGAAATCTGGTCTATGAAATTATGCAGCTTCACAGACAAATGGCCAAGTTGATTTTTCCATTGAAATCTAAGGAACTATCTGTGAATTAAAAGATTTTTGTTTTGTTTTGAAAGTATCTCTTACCTGTTGCTGTTCAGAACATTTTCTGTCACATTATTTGCAAACTTCCCCTTATGAACATCCCGTTCTTGTACAAAAAGAACATAACAGAGTCGCCTTGCAAGCCAACCTCTATGCCTGTAACATTTTATAATGATGTATGATTAGAGAGTTCTCATAAAATATGATTTTGTTAATCGTACTTAGTCAAGTTTGATCTATAAGCACAGATTTCAAATTCAAGAGACTGAGAATTACTTTGAGGTTAGCTTGGTTCTGGTGTGCAAATATTTCAGAAAGCAAACATGAAAAAAACAGAATGATCTTTTTCTTCAAATAATAAAACTTATTATTTTAAAATTGTCAAATTCGCTCATTCTTCCTTCAACATCTCAATCAGATTCAGTTTTTGAAGTTTTCTAACATGGTGTATTTAAGCAAACATTGAATTGATATCTTTTATCTGACTTAATTTACACTAAATTGGCCAATTATTAATTGTACATATTTCTAGCCAATATATTCACTTTTTAAAAGCCAATTCAATCAATCTAGAAAGCTAAGAGACAAAGGATGAGAAGCATATTCCACAAAAAATAATCAGAATAATTGGAAAATCATAAGTTTGATTTTGGTTAAAAAAAAGTCTCCCAAAGATGGCAAAATGTTTAAAAGAGTGGAAGGTGGGCCTCTATAGGCAGAAAGTTCCAAAGCATTCTAGAAGGATACCACAATCAATGCCATTTTCAAATGTTGAGAGGCCAAACAAAACAAGGATCAATGTCTCATCTTTCACAACTGAAGGCTGCCCATCACAATAAACGTGGCTGTTTCCGTTTGCTAACTGGGGGTGGTACAGTGGTCCCCCGCCCATTCGCAGTTCAGACCACAGTATATGAAAAAAGACCCCCTGGGGTAAGGGGGAAAGGCCTGGTGTAAGAAGGGAGGGCTTGACGGAGGCCTCAGAAATGACTTCCGGTTTGCAGGAAGGCCCTTTTGGGGACTCCAAAAGACCTGGAAAGGCCCTCACAGGCCCGTTCGGGGCAGCGCCAGGGTGGGAGTAAGTACAAAAGCCCCCAGCTAGGTGTCCCAGGCCCAACCCAACCTGCATCCGCATAACATGGATTTTCAATTATCACAGGTCAGGTTGGGTCTCTAACCCCCGCAATAGGCGGGGGTCACTGTACTGAAACAGGTCTATATAATTAGACCATTGTGAAGTCATAAAACCATATGAAGGGCCTATCTTAGCTAACAAGTACATACTCTGGCACAGCCATTCTCCTCACATCCCCTTACAACTGGGCCACATTATTGTTTGCCTCATCACAAATATGGTGTCTAGACTGGTGCATAGCAATAATTGCACTGTGCAGCATCTTGCCACAACATATATTAATTTAAAAAAACAAATTTGAAGGTATACTGGCAAAATCAGGTGACACTAAAGCCTCTTGACTTCCAGTGTGCACATTTCCCACAGAATTTGTTATAGTGACCTTACCAGTCTATAGCATCTTATTTCAACCAAGCATGTGTAAATAAAAATCCTTAATTTGGACACTGTCATATATCAATCTGGATATTTTATCTGGATATCTACAAAAGCATCCTTTATCAAAAAGTATTAGAACCATAAAAACATGACAACACAGATCACCTGTACGACAATCACAAATCCCAAAAGAAACAATAACAAGCAGTTATTTTAAAATGCATTAAAAGACAAGACTAGGACAAACTAATCTATTTAACGTGGTTAAACAAAGGTCTATGTTCATTCCATGGATTACATTTGCCTCCCAGTTGAAAGTTCCCTTTCCATGTCTTTGGCTGCACTCAGCCACAATTACAAGGTTAATTTATCCTGGTTTTCACTGTCGATATCCATCAATAACATTATAAACCACAATATTAACTATAGCCTAAAATGACTTACTGTGTGTGTGTTTCATTAATATAGATAACATTACGAAGACCCAAAGAAGGAATACTAGCATTAAAAAGTTTGTCCTGGATGAAAAAGAGAGAGAAAGGGATTTCTTCCATTAGCAATCATGTGAATTCAAAATAATCAGATAACATATATACCATCATGCTTTTACACTGTTATTGCACACAATGGGTGCACCTTAACTTTAAAACTGGGTCACTAGATTGAAAAATGACATGAACATTAGTCCAATTTACCCAGCTTTGGGGAGTGCATGCATAGCAACAGCGTCCCACAAATGGTCTGTTTCTGCCCAGGAGAGTTTCTTTCCATTTTAAAGTAGCTGATCGGAAGACAGTAGGTCTAGAATTACATTCTTCCTGGAAAACAATTTTAAAAATACCATGAAAGATGCACATAACAGTTGAAGTATTCAACTTTCCTCTTATGTATAAACCCATGAACAATACAGGTTTTTAAGACCCATTGGTCAAAATACTTATGTGGCTGCCCAAATGGCATAACATTTGGAGGCAAAACACTCCAAGGTATCACCACTGCACATACAGTCACAGAACTACATCTACAACAGGTAATGGCTACAGCGATTTCTTAATTTAAGGCAATTTACCTTCAAAGGTTATGGTGTCTCTTTTATGCCAGCACAATCACCTAAATGATTTGGGCCAAGGTTTCTAATAAAGATTTACATGCATGTTTAATCTTCCCACTGAAACAAATTGCACTTAGACCTGTTGCCATAAACATATCTATCTGAGAGTAAGAACCATTAAACTCTATAAAATTTTCTTCTGAGTAGGCATTTATACCATTGCATAGCTAATCCTTACAGCCCATATTCTGGTCCAAAGTCATTCACTAACTAATTATGACACAAAATAAAATTCAAACACCTATAAAGATAATATGCATGTTTCCAGATGCAAAATATAAATAAACAAAAAGTTAGTTAACTGCAAAAAATACTGCTGTTTCAGTCATAACCAATGTATCTGTCAGTCTAATTTTTGTATATTAATACTATGCTTGCAAATGTAACACAGTAGCTGAAATCCCATCACTGGAATATATGCAGTATGGTGTTGATGCCATCTGCAACAGCAACTGATTTTCAGATATGAAAATTTTGTCCCTATCTAAGGACGCTTCCAAGGCTCCTGAGTAACTGCTTTTACCATTGGGAATCTGTAGAAGTTGCAGAATACAACGTGGAAGTTTTTAATTACTGAAAACTGACACTATCCATAAAATATTTCTGGAAGCAGTGATTATGGTAATTAAAGACTTCCCCCTCCTGTCTTGTCACTTCCAAAACAGTCTTCAATTATCTAAAATGTTTAATTAGAGAGTCCAAATTGTTTAATTATCAAAAGATGCTGCTGGTGATATCATCGGCCTTATGCAGAGTAAATTGCAGGAACAGGATCTCAGCCATTTAAATAAGACTATGGGCTTTTTTCCTTGAATACAATGGGTTCTCAGGAAAAGTTCCTGGACTGGATTTGCCTGCTTTGTTTTGCTTTTATATATAAATGCAATACAATGATGCAATGCAAGCTACCTTGAACAAAATCAAAGAACACTATCCCTATGTAGATCTACTTCAGAGTCCCGCTAAACTCCCAAGGACTGGCTTCAAAAGGTCAGGATGCCAAGTAAAATGAGAACACTAGACTGAGATTAAAGTTCTATATGTATACAAGGATAAAGAGACCAAATTACCAAAAAAAAAAAAACATTAAGACATACACAAAATACAAGGTATCACACAACAGACAACTTTCCAACATTAAATTAACTTCCAAATCTTCTTTGTGTACTCCCTATAATTCGACGCTGGAGCTATTGTCAATCCATTCCATCTGTCTGAAATGTCTGTGAAGATTCTCAGTCCTCCAAGTAAGCTTATCTGGAAGTTGAGTCATGGCAGCTGGACTTTTTTTCTTGAGAGACCAAAACCTTTCACTACTCATTGAAGCAGCTTTGTTGGTTTGAAACTGACAAAGCTGCTTGAATGAGTAGCGAAACGTTTCGATCTTTAAGAAAAGAAGCCCAGTTGCCATAACCCAACCTCCAAGTAAATACCTATCCTAACATTAAACCGTTCTCTCACAGACCCTATTTTTTAGGGTCAACTTTTCTCTTATCAAGAAAGACTGATATTGAACACAGATATGAAAACAATCCTCTTTTGCTTTATCACTGACTAAGTCTTCCAATCATCAAGAATTTCAGGTTCAAGCTGCTCCTCATCCTTGAATATTGCATAAAATGTTAACAACTCTGCTATCCTTATCTCCTCCTCCACTTCATAAATATTGTTATGTTGCACCCAATTACAGCTGTGCATTGCTCCTCATGCCTACCCCAAGATCAAATGGTGCATGTCTGCTTATTTTGTTTGCTTCTTTTAATCTACAAATTGATCTCTTCAAAATATTTTGATGCTTGTTCCATACATTACATCTAATTTTGGTCATGTGAGCATTCTATGGGAGTGACACTACCCTAGTATGGAGTAGTGAGTGGCCTTCCAGCAAGCAGGGGGACTGAAGAAGTCCTTCTGCTTCCCAGCCAAAGCACATACAGTGAAGCTCATAATGGTGGTAGGGAAAATGCTGTTTTGCCTCCCCCCCTCCCTTTTTCAGTCCCAGAAGTATGCCTCGGGGGACTCCAGCTGACTTCTAGGGCTGGCAGGCCTGAAACTACGAAAATCCCATCCACTACTGTCTATAGTGCTCTTCATCATCACATTCATTCTATGATTCATTCATAAATGTTTTGAGATTTAACAGAGGTGCAGGCTGGAATGGAAGAATTAGTACTATAATTAGTAATGGGAGAATAATACCAAACTTTAAAAAAAATGAACAGCAGCATATTATACTTACCCATTCTTCACTGGAATGTTTACACTTTGAAACACTGCATTCTACTGAAGATGATGAATAAGAAACATCTATTGTTCCAAGTGACAAAGGAACATCATCCATGATTCACTATTCTTCAATACCATGAGCTAGAGGAAGAAAATAAAATCAATGTTAAAGATTAATTATGCACATCACTTACAAGAGAATATTTGAAAAGACCATATGCAAATATGAATAAAAGCAGCATAGTCAGTTCTGTCTGAATATCCCTTATTTGTTCCTGTTTTTTGTTAACAGCCCTCTTGAAGCTGAAATTCTGTGCCTACTCAGAAGAACTTCAAATTAAACAGCCTGCAGAGGATTAAGCTGCACATTACAAACACAGCTTGCTTGCTTGCTTTCTGTCCCTCTGTATCTGCTGTAACTTCACACAAGAAATAAATACTTTTTTTAAAAAAATGACACAGATCTTCTCTGCTTCTTCTGAGTTTTCTCCTTGTCACACATGTTTAAATTCACAAGCTTATAGAAACCCTTTCTGTCTCTCCTTTTTCAGTGTATAGAGTTGGATAATGGTCAAGAAACTGCAGTTAAACACAAATATCATGTTCATAACCAGTGAAAAGAGAATTTGAGCATTCAAAAAATAATATTTCTTTATATCAGTAAGTGCCACTTGTTAGTGAAAACAAAAGCATCCAATTTTACCTGAGACATGTTAAGTGTAATTACAGGATTAGACTGTTTTATCCCTACATAAAGGTAACTTAACATTTTTCTACAGCAGCGGAAGGAACGTACGAACCCCCAATATTGCTGGACTGCATCTCCCCTCAGGACCTCTAATCTAAAATAATCTGAAACTCTTTGACCTGATCTTGCCCCCTCTTCTGAAACCCAACAGATCCCATTTTCATGCTTTGAGTGGTGTATATATTACAGAGTCTTAAAACAATGCACTCTAATCTAATTTGAAGCCACTCATGGTAAAAATATACCGTAGGCTCAAGAGCTTTGCTATAAATAAAAGTAGGACTGCCAGATATTAGTATCGGGTGTTGAATGTCCCTGAGCAGCAGTAGGATATTGCCAAGGTATTTCACACAAGCTGTGTAATCACCACGGTAACAGCACCAGTCTAAGCCAAGCTGCCTGAATAATGGAAAGTATTTTCACACAAGGTTAGTTAAGTACGCCAACAGCATACAAGACTGAAAGAAAGAGGGAGAAATAAAAGCAGCCCATCTTTTAAAACTACTGCAGTTAGATTTACTTGCAGCATCTGCTCTGAAACATAAACTAGCCTTACCCTGACAGTTATAAGAACTGATTTAAGTCACCACCAAGTTTTAGCAACATACACACAGAGAGAGAGAGAGAGAGAGACTGCTCAAACCCCCTTTGCATCGGGCAAACACATCCCCCCCAGTTGCTATGGAAATAATTATGTTATAACTCTTATTGCCTCTTCCTATTTACTGTTTGCAAAAACTCTGTAGGTACCCACCATAATAGTCAACTAGCTTATGCCCTTTTCAAGGCTGCATGAAGAGTCCACTTCTACACATTGGCAGGGAAAAAGTATCTCTTTGTTAATGGCTCGTTCGGCGCTTAGGAAAATTGACAAAGGGTGGGAAATGTTACAGGAGCTTCGAACTAAAGACAACATTACACACTATATAAAATAATATGCTTCAGTAGACAATTGCACGGGTCTCTGAAGACACCCCCCCCATACTGCATTTCTTTTCAAAGTTTGCCTTGGAAAATAGCATTTTATTGCTTTTATCCCTACCAGCTGCCCAAAACACTCCGCGGCAGGAAGATACGATACCATCTCCCGGTCAAAAACCATTAAGAATCAGAAATAACCCGTTCACACAAGTCTCCCAAAACACTCACCGCAACGTGCCCCGCATCGTCGAAACCTGTTTCGCCCAAGAGGCTATCTATCAATGGGGGAACCCCAGCATTGGCTGTGCCGACCAACCTTCCAAGCTGTCCCTAAATCAGGTCCCCCGGGAGAGCTCCTCCTTCCTTTAAGGCAGGCGAAGTATGCATCTCCTTCATGCATGCACGCACGCACCGGCAACACACCCCACGACGCCCTGGAGCGCATTCCCCTCCCCGCCAGCATCCTCCACCCTCAAGGGATCGCCACCCCTTCCACGCCGCGCTCCCGCAACCCACGCCTCCCCCTGACCTTGCCAGCCGCGCGCAAGATCAGCACCTACCAACGCCTCTCAAGGCTCAAGAGGGACAAGCAGCAGCCAGGCTCCTTCGCTCGCTCACCCTGCACCAAAAAAAAAGGGGGCGGACGCGTCTTGACGCGACTTCCTGAGCGCCCGCCGCCATGGTGCAGAGAGCGCCCGCCGGCGGACCTGCTTTTCCCGGTCAGGGCCCTGACGTGAAGGGAGGCGGGAGCCCCTTGGAAGGAGGGGCCGTTAGCCACGCTGCAAAGACGGTGGTTCTGGTTCAGCGGCCCTGGAAGCCCTTGCTGGGCGTGAGCTGTTTTGGAGGCTAGGTCACCGTGCTGCAGTGAGACATCGCCGGAAGAGCTCTCTTGCTCACATTCACATCCTTGCATGCATTCATAACACTACGGAAGTTCAGGAAGCCACGAAGACGGGAAAGATTTCACCCCCAACCCCACTCCCCGGAGTACAACATCTCCATAATATCCAAGGCAGCGCGGCCAGTGGTGATCTCGGATCGTGTTATTTGGCACATTTTTCGGGGTTTGGGTAAAAAGCTGGATCGATGAAGTCAAGAATAGATCCTCGTGGTTTCATATGATTTTTGCATGTGATTCTTGCCAGTTCGCCGCTAAATCATACCGGTAGATCACATTCTGTACTCACAGACACCGCCAGAGAAATTATGGATCTTTCAGTTCATGGATCCACATGATTTCACATTACAGTATTTTTAAATTCAATCCTCTCTAGCAAATTTCGTAGATCTCATTTCTAACCCACAAAACACACCACTAAAATTATTGATCTTCCAGTGCATGGTTGTGTATTGGTGTAAAAACATTGGCTCCAAACCATGAATCCTCATGGATCCACCTGATTTTTATGCAGGACCAGCCACTGTCCCATCATAGGCCCCAACTGTACTATAGTTCTAGTACAGAAATCAGTGCAGGGTGTGAGAAGAAGCTTAATAGTTAGCATACAGTATTGACAAGGAATTCTTCCTCATGGATCCATGAGATTCTGTATCACCTTTACTGAAGAATGGCCAAATCATAGGTTTCATTTATGTCTGCAAAATGCATAGATACCTAATTTCAGCAGCATGAATGGCTGCCTTCCCTGCCGATACAGGAGTCTAGGTCCCTCCCAGAGTCATCTATTCTAGAGCATTTCATTGGAAGCAGCAGGCTGCAGGTGGTGCGGGCAATCCCCCAAAAGACAGACAAATCAGCAAATAAAAGTGGTTTTAGATTGTTTTTGTGCCACCCCAGGATTCATGATTTCTGGGGTGTAATCTATGGACAGAGATGGGCCTGTGATTGGACTGTGGTTTCAAGGGGGAACTCATGCAAAAAGCATGTGAATCCACGAAGATCCATGGGTTGGATGCATGTTTTGTGCCACTGCAGAATTATGCAAAAATATGGATCCAGTTCACGAAACCTCATGGATCCACCTGATTTTTGTATAGGATGACCCTCAAACCACTGTTCAGTCATCAGCTCCATCTGTGCCCAGAGACTGCAGTACAGAACCCTTGGTTCTCTTGTCAGATGGGCACAGATAGAAGAAGACAGAAATTAGCTGGAGAGAAGAGAAGGGAGGGGTAGTGAAGGGATATATGAGGGAGTCAGGAGAGAGGCAGTGAGTTAAAGGAGATGACAAGTCTGAGGAGAGGAGGAGTGATGTTCCCTTCCCCTTGGAATGAGCTAAGGAGTAGGAGACATGAAAAAGAATGAGAGAAATCTGTTTATTGGAAAGAAATGGGGGCGAAAGGCAACAAGGTAAACGACAACCAAAGTAGAGTGTCAATAGGATGAGATTTGGCTTTTCTTCTCTATCATCTCCATGGTAGAGAAGAAAAGCCAAATGAAAGGAATAGAGTGGGAAGAGATAAGAGACAGGAGATGTGAGGAGAGGTTGTTCAGTAGAGTGAGAATGGAAACCAGGCAAGAAAGTGTAAGATCCACAACACCCCTCTACGTATAAGTGCCCAGTAGAAACTTGCTCACCAGAGATGTTGTTAGAAAGTACATGCTGAAATTGTAACTGTTGACTAGAGCTAGGCACTTTGTATTCATATCTGGTGGATGCAAATATGAACTGTAGCACCACAGGTGCTGCAGTGGCCCAATACCCTCCCCACAGAACCAGACTTACCAGTCTTAGTGCGGTGCACGGCTCCAATGTCATGAAACCCACGTCAATTGTGGATGCTGGCTGGCCAACCCTTTCCTGGCATCCCAAGCAGCCAAACACTCAGCAGCCATGCATGGAGAGTCTCGGTCCTACTCTTTCAGTGAATTGATCAGCTGCATGGTGAGGTGGGAAGGAGCTGGCTGGCAAATATTCACAATTGGTGTGGGTTCAGTGACATCAGAGAGTCACACCACTCTAAAACCAGCAAATGGTCAATCCAGTTCAGTGGGGAGGGTACTGGGATGAAGCTTGAACATATTTTGTTGGAATCCGTGCCGGGGCGGGGAGAATAAGGTGGCATCTGAACCTCCACACCTTGGTGCTGTTGGCAGCCTGTTTTAGCCATGCCCTAGTAAAAGGAGAATTAGGGGATACTGTAGTTATCACATACATTCTTTGATCTTACTACCTAAAATTGGGAATCAAATTGATTTAAGTATCTGGCACCTCATCATGTTAACTAATATAGATTACTATTGGTTGGCAAGGGTATTGAACCAGAGACTGATGAGGGTGAAATGAAAATTGGTTGCAATGGGACAAACTTCATCAGTCCAAGGCTGGAGGATGACTAAATCTCTAGAAATGTTTCAGGGATGCTTTGAAGGAGTTGGAAAAGGTGAACGGAAAAGGACTCTCTTACATGTGGACTAGTCAACAGCCTTTGACAGGCTCAATAAAGTCTATATGCTCTGGAATTGAAAGGTGTATCAGTCAGTTTTGTGGCATGGGTTAAACATGTTATATTAAATAAAGGGCTATATTAAAGCCATGGGCAAATGGTTGGAAGGGGGTGGAGATCTCAGTGTAATTGAGACTGAGTCAAGGTTGCTCTCTGAGCCCCATGCAACATCTTCTGGCAACAGATCCACATCTGGCATTAATAGAACAGAAAGGATGAATTGGAGGTTGTATACCTTTCTGAGGAGGGGTAAATTGTGAGAAGAGAGTCAAGTTTGTGGCCCATGCAGATGATGTTTGCTTATTCATGACAAAGGAGTTGGAGCTGGGACATGTAATAGAATTATTGGAAGAATATGGGAAGGCAGAGGAGTCAACAAGCAAAATATAGAATTTAGATGAGAAAAGAGAAGCCCCAAGCAAACAGGATATATGAGCAGACAAACCACAAGATTCTGGGAGTTTTCCTTTCACCACATCCAAGTGGATGGAAAGAAAGTTGGGTGGAGATCTGACCGAAAAGTGGAAGGCTTGGGGGTTGGGTATGTATCAGAGGGCAGAATTTTTCAACACACACTGCATAGCAACAGAAAATCATCTGGCAGCAGTGTACCCCCACCCCAGAAACATATCGGTAGGGTAAATGGTAAATCATTTACCTTTTTATGAAGAAAGAATTTTCCCCATTCCCAGGTGGTTGCTTGTTGCGCAGTAAAGGAAGGGATGTCAGCTCTTGTTCGTCTGTTCCTAGCTACATTTCTAGTAAATGATTTAAAGGGCGAACAAGGGAGGAGCATTGCCAAGTTAAGTACAGGGAAATCAATAGTGGAGCAAAGGGTGGAGAGAGAAGTGGAAAAAGGAGGAAATTTGGTCTCCTAGACCTAGACTGACTGCTGCCTCACTGGTCAGGTGAAGGCCATATGTGAGAGCTATGGCCAAGAGTGTTAAGCAATGGGAAATCAAAGCAGCCTATGTAGAGATGCTAGAAGAAAAAATTCTGAAATCTTTCAAACATAAAAGAGAGTAATACATTACCTGTATATCATCAGCCCAGAGGCAAAGATTTGATAGCGTTTTAGATAAAAACAAAATAGAGGGGGGAAAGAAAAAGAAAATATGTGGTGGCACCTTAAAGGCTAACTTTTATTTTCTTAATGTGAGCTTTTATGGACAAGTAAACTTGATAGCGTTCAGAGGCAACACTTTCTCCCCGTGAGAGACAAGAGAGAGGCCATGCCACTTAGTTCTCAATGTGGAGGCAATACTGTAATAAATACATAAGTAAATAAACCCTTGGAGGAATGAAGAACATTGATGGTGTAGGGGGAGACATTGGGAGAATCCAAGAGGAGAGGAGAGGAGCAAGAACCTTTAAGAGAAACTTGTTTTCTTTTTGTGAAATAATGCTGCTTGGCTCAAGAATTCTGGGAACGTTTAGCTGGACTGGCTCTGTTTAGAAGACCAAAGAGCTGAAATGGTGTTGTCAAGGAAAGAGGCTGAAAATGGATGGGAGGGACCTAGAAAGGGGGATGTGGACAAAAGTATAAGAGGGGTCAGAAAAACTGGAAAGTCCACTGGTCTCTGGTGACAATAATTAACTTGACGGTTTTAAACATCTTAGCATTTCAGAGGGCAGAAGAAGCTCATACTGGAAGAGCAGCAGATCCAAAGAAAGCTGCAGAGGGGGGGACTGATGAAAATCAAGCGTATGGAAAAACAATGAGGGTGAAGCCAAGAGAACGGGAAAGATGTAACTGGTAGCAGTGGTTGAATGTAAGAAATCTGGGCATAACCTGGAAAGAAAAAAGACTGTTATCAGGTATAAACACTATGTAAGACCAGTGGTACCTTGTATAACGTAATTAATTCGTTCCAAATGAAATTACGTTATACAAATTTTCCATTGTGCAAATTGCAAATTCCCATAGGAATGCATTGAAAATGGATTTAATCTTTTACAATGCATAGTCAAGTCGGGTGCTCTTCCTCTCCTCCACCCGCAACCAGACCAGAAAGGAGGGCACCAGTGCTAGCTTACAAAGCCCACCCCCAAGGAAACACCCACACACAGATCACCAGTGGCTTGCAGAATCCACCACCCCCAGCAACCCCCCCCCCACAGATCAGTCAGAACGCTCTGCTACTCCCCCGGTGAGCAGGAGCCTCCCGCTCATCAGCTGGCCAGCGCTGGCTCTGCGCCAGCACCGTGAGCGCTGGAAAGGTCTGGGGGGAAAGGCAAGGAGCCTTTTTTTTTTAGGTCCCGCCATCTCTAATGCCCAAGCGACCATGTTTATGTGTATGGTAGGGTTATGCTGTTAGTTGGTCGCTTGGCTGATAGTCATGGCACTGCCGGGGTTTTTTTTGGATGCATCGGGTTTTAACTGTTTAATTATTCTTGTTGTATATTATATAATTATTGTTTTGTGTCTATTGGCGCTTGTTCACCCGTGTAAGCCGCTTAGAGTTTCGTATGAAAGATAAGCGGGGTATAAATACAGTAATAAATAAATAAATAAATATGCCATGGCCATGTGATGAGATGTTTTAGTTCAACCACGTGTTGACTCACATAGGAACATACTGCAGCCTGCAGACATTTGTCTCAGCATGGATTTGGAGCCTATGTATTTACTTATACAGTACATTAGAAATAAAGAATGATACTCCAAATTTTGAACAAAGTATATCTTTTAGCCCTGAAATATCTTGCATGGCTTTCCAGTTGACCTTTCTCCCTTTCTCCTACTATTCTGTTGTGTTGACTTTTTTATTGTACTCTTCTTAGGGCATGAATAAGCACCTTCTCTTTGGCCTTGAGGCAGCTGCACAATCTCAGGATGCCCCCCCCCCCAAGAAGGGAATGGCGGAGAAACCTTGTAAAAGGGACACTATAAATCAGAAACATGGGAAATGTTTAATCAAGATCTTTCTTGTCTTTCATAAGGATAATCAAAACAAAGTAAAAATAATGGTCTAAATCTAATTGTTGATCACTGGTTGGGTCTGTGACCGTAAATAAAGATTGTATTGTATATAATTGTTGATCACAATTAGGGAAACCTCCCTAAAATGAATGGGGTTTTGTACTATTGATGCCATGGATATGCTTTTCATTGGGACTAGCACCTGAATTTAAGACAAGTGCTATTACTTCCCTTCCACAGACACAAAGATAGCAGATCTGATGGGAAGTAGCTTTTTCTGGGTGTGGGGTGGGAGTGGATTTGATGGCACATTTCGGTTATGATAGTAGCAGTTACCATGTGAGACATTTTTTATTGTAATAATGAGGGATATTCTGCAAAGTTGTAAATTGAGAATATATTCTAATTTCTTTCTCACTGAGATCAGGCTTTGTTCTTGCTGTTTTCCTTTTTGGAAGCTGTATTCTGGGAGAATAAATTAAATTTAAAGGAAGTAGCTGCCAGAAATGGTGGGTCGGTTACAAAATTTGAAAAGCTTTGAGAATGTTAGACAAAAGATCCCCAGCTGTAGTAAGAAAGGTTTTGATTTTGTATTCAGAGCTAGTATTTAGTATGTGATGTTGCTGTGGAATCAAGTAAATGAGGATAATTCTAGAGTTTGCCTTACAGGCATGGCCTGCCAGGATTGAATAATTTCTTTTCCCTTTCAAAATCAGGCTCTTGTTGTCCTCTGATGCCATGCAACAGAAGCTGTATTCCATTACCACTGGTGGACAAGATTCTTACCATTTCCCCCAACACATGCACTCTTAGATATATGGTCTCCCCCTTCCTCTGTATTTTAAATTGATTTTCTGTGCTGTAAATCACAGTGGTGACTGATAATCCAAATTTTGCAAGTAATTTTTTCTTAGATTTTTTGGCATAATGATAAACTTAAAATGATAGACTAAAATAAAACCAGATGAGTTCAATTGCCATCTTTTCTAATTTTACAATTGAAAGTTTCTTGTGCAAATAAAGGACTGATTGCACCTATTGTGTATCTTGTTATCGTATAAGAAATTATGATGTTACTTTTGTTGTACAATAGCTTCAGGAAAGTTAATCAGACTTCATTAAGGTAAAACTTTGGTAGGAAATTTTCACATGTTTTCCGTCGCACATTCACTCTCTTAATTACAAATCTCTAAATACACATTTGCAAGTTTTCTGCTCCACTTTTTTCTTACAATCCCCACAAACTAATATCACAGGTAGAAATACTGAAACATTTATAATATAATACATGTTTCTTTTAAATTAAAAGAAACTTTTTAAACTAGGGGGTTGTACCAAGATGAGAAATTAAAAGGACTTCTGTGAGAAAAGCAAGTTAATCAGTAAAGTGATTTTTGTTGCTTTTAGCAAAGTTCATTCTCATGAGAGTACAACAAACCAGTCTTTGTAATTTCACATTGGAAAGCAGCAGGGACAAGATTATTACATTTTGTATACATTGTACTGGAAGTATCTGCATATTGTAGGAAGTTATTCTGATACTTAATGAGACAGTATGGTAGAAATAGTTCTTCTGTATGTTGCAACTTTTTACTGAATATTTCTTCTCACTTACTTCCCTGAAAATATCTTGTCATGGTAGCAGATTATATGCCTTGGGGTAAAAGAGGGCATTCAAACTTTATCAGGGTTCTGATAGGAACAGAAACAGAGGTCATTCTGACAATCCTGATGCTTGAATCAGTTACTATTTTTTCAAAGGAGATTTCCACTAACAGAATGTTAATATTATTAAATCATTAAGCATCAAATTTGCAGCCACTCCACATTCTCCTTATTAATTTATTACTGCAAAGAGGTGTGTGTATGTTGTGTTGTTACAGTCATGGCCAACTCTTCATGACCCCATATCCATGGAGTTTTCTTGGCAGGAATACTGGAGTGGTTTGCTAGTTCCTACTCCAGGTGCCTACAGCACCTGTTATTCACTGATGGTCTCCCATCCAAGTACTAACCAGAGCCGACCCTGCTTAGCTTCCAAAATCAGGCAAGATTGGATGAGCTTAGCATTTTGTATTGCAGTCTGGAGCACAGTTACTTACAAGTATGTGGTGATGAGGAGTGTGGCTGGGCGACGGCGAGGGTGAGGACAGCCAGCCTGCAGGGTCATCAAAAAGTTTTTCTTTTTTCTTCTTGCTGTCGTCTCTGCCCCCGCAGGCTGGCCACCGAGCCCAGTGGCAAGGAGAACAGCTGGCCAGAGGCAATGGCAAGGAGGGCATATGGTAGTGGCGGTGAGGATGGAGGCTGACCACCGTTGGCAAGGAGAAAGGAAAAAAAACCATTCCCTCCTTGCTACTGAGGCCACATTACCTAGTGTTTGGGGGGAGGGGTTGTCAGGGTGAAAGCTTATGCCCCGGCACCTCACCACCGCCAACCTGGATAAGAGTGTTTGTTCTTATCTGCAGATTTCGCTATCTGCAGGAGGTCCCAGAACCAATCCCCCACAGATACTGTCCTACTATACTTCCAAAACCAATGTGTAGCATGCATACTGTAATTGTATATGAGAATTCCAAGATGTATTCACCAGTGGAAGCATTTACATATCCAAACCTTTTAAAAAGTGTGATATACAATGATATACTACTGTAGATGTAGAGGGGAATTTAAAAACCAAGGAAGAATTCATAAGCCAAGGGGTAGTGATTTCATGGTGGCCTTTAATACAGGCACAATCTAGGTATAAGAAAGATCTGAAAATTTATGGTTTTTATAATGAACAGATAGCATTTGATAAAATATTGTTATCCTCAGATGATATTAATTAAGAAAATAGATACATTTTTGATAGACTGGAACATGGAAGATGAACATGTGAAAGAAACAATGATACAATGGGGAAAATGTTTTGGTTACAATGTGCAGCTGAAGAAATGCAAAAGCTTTGGAATATAAATTCTAAATTAACAATGGTGACATTGTATAAAGAAAATATTTATAAAATGTTTTATAGATAGCATTTTCCATCTGCTAAGTTAGCTAAAATGTTCCCAAACTTATCTTGCAAATGTTGGAAATGTGTGCAAGAAACAGGGACTTACTATCATGCATGGTAGACATGTGATAAAGTGAAAAAAATATTGGATTATAATACATACTTGGCTTATTAGAATGATAAAATGATAAATGTAGACTTTAGGCCAGAACTGTTTTACTAAGCATATTACTAGAAAATTTAGACAAACAAAATACTTATCTAGTACTGCACATTCTGATAGCAGCAAGGATAGTTTGAGCATAACATTGATAAAATGAAGAAACACCAACAGATGAAATGATTGTTAAGAAAATTTTGGAATGCACAGAGATTGATAGACTGACAATGATAAACCAAGGAAAAAGAGGACTCACAATATTAAAAGTATGAAATCTATTTATACACGGCTAGAAAAAAGATACAAAGAATAACAGTAAGCAGGTTGTACACTGGTTGTAACATAATAATGACTGAAACCCATGTAACACAATGTGTAACAAATGCCACATATATTTGTTTTCATAGAAAATGAATAAAATATAGTAAAAATATTTAAAAGGATGTCATATTGAAGAGGGGACTGGTTTGTTTTCCATGGCTTCAGAGACTATGACTTGAAGCAGTGGTCTCAATCTACAGGAAAAGAGATCCCTTTTGAGCATCGGGCAGAACTTCATGATGGTAAGAGCTGTCTGGCAGTGGAATACATTGCCATGGAGGGTGGTGGAGTCTCCTTCTTTGGAGGTTTTTAAGCGGAGGCTGGATGGCCATCTACCAGGAGTACTGTGATGGGGCTTCCTGCATGGCAGGGGGTTGGACTGGATGGCCCTTAAGGTCTCCTCCAGCTCTATGATTCTATACTATGGAAACACAGTAGTCTGCTGCAGTTAGAGTGTGTATATTTTTATATGTTACTCCTGCTGTAATACAAAGAGTCTGAGGGTCCAGTGGGACTTGTGAAGGACTGAACTCACTAAATCTCCATGGATTCAATATACCTACTCTCAGTGAAATTTACTACACTAAGGAACTGGGTTCTGGCATTGAGAGAACCCAGCTGCTTCTGCTATCCTACTAGATTGTGATCTGAGACATCCAGTTCCAGTTCCTCAAAGACCCAAAAAAAGAAAGAAAGAAAGAAAGTGGTGATGACCTTAAAGCAGTAATAGGTAGCCTCCACTATTTCAAGGGCCACACACCACCTGGTGGCTCCACTATGCTTTCTTATGCATATTGCTCAGAAATTCACTATTGGAAAGAAGTCTCAGACTGACCTTTATCACACAGTTTTTACAAACAAAGCGAGGAGCAGAAAAATAATGTATTTTGGCTTAAAATTGCTAGAGGGAAAGTGGGAAAATACAATTAATTAATTAATTAATTGGCAAATACCTGCTTTGAACTACAACCATCAGCCACCATGGATTCAGTGAAATCCTGTTGTATAACCCACAGAACAGTGATAACGTTATTGGAGGGGTTAATTTGTTATTAAAAGCATCCTTCATCTACTTGTCCCAAAGTTTTCAAAATCTTCATGTAACCCCTTTCATCATGTTGATGTCAGGACAGAAGGCAGAACTCAAATTATCTCTCACTGGTACTAATGGATGAAAGGGATAAATGGAAGTCAAAAAAGAAGTAGGACATTTTTAATTGCAAAAAATTGCTCCTGGCTAGTGATGTCATCACCCTTCTGCGCGTGCATGGGCCTGTCCAGGTGGAAAAGTTGGAGCGATCTGATTCATGCAAAGGGTTCTTACCTTCACTGTGATCTGTTTTACCTCTCACTTGAGAAATCATTCCATTCACACTGGAGATGTGTACTCTCCCAGGACAAGGGTCTACACATGGCTTTGAATCACCAGTTTTCTCATCAGCAAGGTTTACCCAGTTTACTCCTGTCTGAATTCAACCAGCGTAGCTGTATACTTGTCAGTAAGGAGGCGGTGTGTGGCAAGCTCACTGTGGTGGTACCAATGGTACTGTGCAAAGGGAAAAGGTTGGTATCAAGGTTGGGGAGATAGAAGGGAGGTAACCCTCTTCCGGCCCACACCTTTCTCATCAACCGGTGCTTTGCTGCAGCTGCACTGCCTTGAGGGAGCAGAGCTCAGTGTTGACATACAGTAGCCCTCTTTCCTGCCTTCTCTTGTGGCCATCACTCAGGGACAGGGCTGGCGCTAGGGTTTTTTGCGCCCTAGGTGAGGGGCGGTCGGTCGGGCAGCGGCGGGGGCGGGGCAGGAGGGCAGCGGCGGCAGCGGCGGTGGCAGGGCAGCAGGCAAGCAGCAGTGGGCGGGGGGACAGACGGCGGTGGCGGTGGAGGGGGCAGCAGGCTGGCCAGCGCCCCCTGTCCATTTTGGCACCCTAGGCAACTGCCTAGTTCGCCTTAATGGAGGCGCTGGCCCTGCTCAGGGGGCCACAGTAACTTTCCTTACTTCTTAAATAAAGTTCAACAGCAAAACAGCAACGCACCAACCTGGTATTGTATTAGAATTGTGCTGCATCCCTTTTCATCTTCTTTTAAAAATATGAAAATAGAGGAAGGGGTGGAACAGGTCTTAGAGTAGCAGAGTTGATTGATCTAAGTGTAAACGCGTATTTATTTATTTATTGGATTTTTATACCACCCATCTGGCAGCGAGGTCACTCTGGGTGGTTTACAACAATTAACAATTCAAACAATTCATATAATAAAACCATAAAATACTAACACAATAAAATAAAAATAATATTAATATTAATTATGGATGCTGTAATTTGGTTTGAACCAAACCACACCAAAAGTGACCCAAATAGCAGTCTCCACACCTGTCTAGATAGGCCATATGTTGTGTTACAAAACATATTTTGTATCTTGTGGAAGTAGACTTAGCCTGTACTAGTCTAAAAAATTGCATTTCTTTGTATGTATGTTATTTGATTCTGTTTTAGGTTTTGTATTGTAGTTTTTATTAAATTTAATAAAAAAAATGAAAAAGATTTTATTTGGTATTTTTTTAGACACCCCATGACTTTTTGACTGCTCTTGATTGTCTAAAACACACAGAGAGACCTGATTCCCCCCCAATCCCCAGCCTACCCCTCCACCCTACCCTGTCCCCACTCCCATGTTCCTACCTTAACTGCATCTCTGAAGTCACCATGACCTATATCATGGCTGCACCCTAGTCACTGCAGCAGTCTACATCAGGCCTGATGACGATGACATTTGGAGCCACCATGATGGAGGCAGTGATGGCAATGGCAGCCTTAGCAGACTCAGCTATGACAACGGCGGCAGCAGCACTGGTTGAATCATTGGAGACCCCAGAAGTCTCAGTGCCCCTGGCAGCCACAATGGCAGTGGCAGACCAGGAGGCCCCGGTAGATGAAAGACAGAAACAGGGCAGTGGGAATGGGGTGGGTCCAAGGTGGGCAGCCTGGAGGGGTGGGTGACCCAGTTCTGTTTTTAATTGTTTATTTTAAAAAAACGATGAACCAATGTACTGATTAGTAATTCATTGGTTGCCAGGAGCAAAAAGTCATGGTTTGTCAAACGGGACAAACCATCATTTTGGTGGTTCAAGCCCATCTCCATTTGATATTAAAACAACAGTAACACGTGGGATTCATGCACAAGTAATAGAGTACCAAGTTGCTTTCATATAGGTGGACTAATTCCATTATCTACATTATTAAAATACTACCAATATAACTGGCCTTTTCAGCAGCTCCCCCCAGACTATGGAATGCCCTCCCAAGTGAGACCCGCCTGGCTCCAACGTTGATGACATTCCAGTGCCAGGTAAAAACCTTCCAGTTACAGAAGTTTTTTAACTGATTATTGTGTCTCCTGATAGCAGTTTTAGTGTAGTGCTTTAATGTATAGCATTTATTGTATTTAAATGTTTTTATTGTTTTAATTTATTGCAGTGCTGATGTTTTAATTGTCTGAATTGTTTATTTTGACTGTGAGCCGTCCAGATACCTTTGGATAGTGAGCGGCATAAAAGCTATATAACTAAATAACTAAATAACTAAATAACTAAATAAATGAATGAATAAATAAATAAATAAACACACTATAAAATATTATTGAAGGGTATTTTCCCCATGATGAAGTTGCAGAGATATTATCATTGCAAGCCAAGCTATTTTCATTTTGTTCTTTGATGTCCTTGCTTTAATAATGTTACAGTGATTACCGTATTAGTTCATTCTATAATTGTTGCCTCCATATAGATAGAAGAATGCTTGCAGAAGCAGAATGAGATAGGCATTTTGATTATAGACTTTTGATTAATTAATGGTTATATAATCAGAGCTAATAGTGGGAACCTTTTCAGTGGTTGTTCCCAGACTTTGGAATGCAGCACCCTGAGAAGCCAAGTTAACCTCCTTTGTCCTTCTGTCACCAGGCAGAGTTCTGGCCCTTTTTGCCAGATGGGCGTTATAAAATTAAATAAATAAATAATAAGTAATAATCAGACAAGACTCTCTTTTCGAGGCAGGTTTTTATGAAATAAGTTGAGTGCTAGGGGACTCTGTGAAATTTATATATATTTTTTAAAAATGTTCTAAAATGTTTTTAATCTTGGTTTTAATCTGATTAATGTTTGCTTGTGTTTTAATATAGCTCTGTATATTTTAAAGCTGTTGCTATTGTGCAGTTTTAATTGCCATGAACTGCCCTGGGTCCCCTATGGGGATTCAGATTAAAATTAAAATATCTATTGAGAGCTGTAGCATTTTTCTGGTCATTGATGAAAAGGAGCAGGTGCACTTCCTTTAACACACCTGGGCTCCACACACTTAGACAGTGACTGATATCCTCCTGCTTGCATAGTGAACCATAGTCAAATAGGCCCACTGAAACACTGAGGATTTGGTGAATCAACTCCTCTTTTAAATTCCTACGTAACCTGCATTGGTTACCAGTTGCTGCCCGAGCCCAATTGAAAGTGCTTGTCTTGACATATAAAGCCCTAAATGGCTTAGGACCTAGATACCTGAAGGACCGCCTCCTTCCATATGAACCTACCCGGCAATTAAGATCGAGCCAGGGGGCCCTCTTGAAAGAGCCATTCCTCAAGGAGGTGAGAGGGATGGCTTGTAGACATAGGGCCTTCTCGGCAGCTGCCCCCAAGTTATGGAATGCCCTCCCAAGTGAGATCCGCCTGGCACCAACATTGATGACATTTCGGCGCCAGGTAAAAACATTCCTGTTCCAGAAGTTTTTTAATTGATACAACATAGACTGTGGGTCCTTTGATGGCAATTTTAGTGTGATGATTTTAGTATAAGGTTTTGTTGTTGTTTTAATTATTTATTGATAACTGATGTTTTAACTGCTTTAATTCCTTATTGTAAGCCGCCCAGAGACCTTTGGGTAGTGGGCGGCATATAAGTTGTAAAAATAAATAAATAAGTAAATGAATAAATAGACATACTCCGGTTTAGATTTAAGTATGCACATGTCCGCTGCAGTGAGGAATGCATATGATGAGTACTTGTACAGAATGCTGACCGACAGTTGGGGATGAGTAAGCTCCCATGGTTTGGGGGAAGGTTAGAATGGAAAAGTCCATATTTCAGAAGAGGGAGTGGCTGGCTGGAGACCCGAACAAGAGCATTCTAGATCACAACATTGTGCTACAGAACCAATGGGGTCCCTGGCTCCCCTTTTCCATCTATAAAATACCCCAGTCACCTTCCCTCCTCTCTTTCAGTTACAATCTGGAAGGTGAGTTATGGCAACTGGACTTCTTTTTCTTGAAGTCTTCAGGAAAAAAGAGTCCAGTTGCCATGACTCAACTTCCAGATAAACTCACCTGGATAGCTGAGAATCTTCACAGACATATTTCAGTTACAAGAAAAACTAGAGGGTTTATTTCAAAGTCTGGTACTCTATGTGAGGCTGTCCATTTCCATGGAAAGTGTCATGAAATTTCAGCAGGTCCAAAACACAGGAGCTGGAGTGTTAACTAGGGCTATTCCCAAGGATCACACAACCTTGTTATAGCCCATTTCAGGCAGAAGTCCAAATGATGGCTCTAACCCAGCGGTTCCCAAACTGGCGGTTGGGACCCCTTTGGGGGTCAAACGTCCATTTCGCAGGGGTTGCCATGAGCCAGTGAAGAAAAGGGCACAAATGGCTTGGGTCTGGAGGAGGGGGGGTGAAGGGAGGGAAGAGTGAGTTACAGCTTGATAGCTTGGAGGGGATGTCAGTCAGTGGCACCGGAGGCTGCAGTTGGCTGAGGGTGCCTGTAGGGGGAAGTTCTCTATGGCATCTGTGGCAGGGAACTGTCAAAGAGGGGTTGTGGCCTCTTCCAAGCAGGACAAGGGGTCACCACATCATGAGGAACTATATTAAAGGGTTGCGGCATTAGGAAAGTTGAGAACCACTGCTCTAACTTATGAAGTCCTGAATGGCTTGGGCCCAAGCTGTTTCAAAGAATGTATTGCCCTTTATGAGGTTGCTAAAATGTTAAAATAATCAGGAGTGTCTTTCCTCTCAGTTCCACCACCTTCACAGGTGTGCTTGATGGGAACAAATGAATCACATAAGCAATCACAACATCTTCAGGTTCACTTTATCAGAATGTGAAAATTAGTCTGATTTGTTTTGTCCACCAATTTGTTTTTAAATGTGTTTTTACCATCCTACATATGAAGACATTTGTGGACTTTGCCTAGTTGTTCAATTTTTTTAACTGGAAGAAAATGGTATCTTGTCTTCCACCTTGCTCTATTCAATTTAAAGGCAAAAAGCCTTTAAAAGGCTTCTGGGAGGTAAAGTTTGTTTCCAAATGAGGTTTATCCTAGATGAAGTGTGATCGTGCTTACTCTTGTCAGGAAAATGACTGCAGATCAAGCTGTACATTTTTTCTTTGTAACCAAGTAGACATAAGAAAAGAGAGAGCTGCAGTTCCACCCAGTATTGTGGCTTATTCTGGCTCTCTGATTATAAGACCCATCTCTTTAGAGAAGCTTTTGGCGACCTTCCCAGTTAGTTTTTTTTTTGTCCCGGGCCTCGCCGCCATCTTGCCTCACTATCTGTCTTTTGTTTTGCATTTTATTACTTGTTTTTATTGTTGTTAGCTGCCCAGAGTTCCCATTGGGAAGATGGGCGGGATATAAGTTTAACAAATAAATAAATAAATTTAACAAATAATTAACTGCAGCAAATTCTGGTTTTAGTAGTGGAATATTTAAGTCTACATTTATTGCTGTACAATACAATTGTTAAGCATATTTATTCTGGAAAAATACTTTTAAAGCAAAGTGTTCTGCTTATATACTGCCCCATACAACTTCAAGTAGTCTCTGGGTGGTTTACAGTTTTAATTATAGTATGCAGCCTCCCATTGCTTATTTGAATAATATTTTTTTTGCCTAGGGTGGAGAATGGCAGGCTTCTGTTCCCTCCCCTTCCTCAGCCCATGCTGCACAAGCAATCCTCTTCATTTCTGTGGGAGCAGTCAGAGAAAATGATGGACGATCCAAGACCAGCTGTTCCTCTCAGAGGTCTGAGCTGAAAAATTAGGGCTGAAAAACTTGGCTTATATTCGAGTATATACAGTATACATGATGATTTTAGGCTTGAAGTACTTATTGCTGTTCCATGAAACAGTGTACAATTCATGATACAGCCTTTATATTTGCATTTTCTTTACATTTGCTAATGTAAAGGTTGCACCATACAGTGTCATCTCCCAGCTTCATTGAAAGCCTGTTTATTATGTCCGCTGAAGCCCCTGCTCTTCAGCAAGGAAGACTTTTTAGAAAACAAAAGTGGCAAAAATGGCCCCTTTGTGCCATTCATTAGTTTGGCAGATTTTTCTAGATTGGCAGTCAGCCCCTGCATCAAAGCCATTACTCTTGCTGGACATGGTCCCAGTAGCACTGGAAGGCTGCCACCGATCCATTGGTTTCAACAAAGTGCCATAGTAGCTCCTCTTTGTTCTGATTTACTAACCAAGTCATATGTAACACAACTGTTACCATTCAGTGGGATTTCAGGTGAAGAAACACAATGTCTATGTTGTTCTTTGGGAATCAGAATGTAGGAGTGCAATCACTTATTACTTATTACCAAAGGTACTAAGCTTCAGGTTCCTGGCTCCTCTAGATTGACAAAGGTACTTTGTTGGCAGAAGATGTGAGCAAGGGTTCATCCTAGGACAGCTGTATTCTGCCTGGGAACATGAGAAGAAATAATGATAAATCCAAGGTGTTCCTATGCAGCTTTCTCATGATGTGGATGTGCATTATTGCCCTACAAATTGCCCTCAAGGTGTTAAATGCCATCTTTGCACAACCTCCCACTGGATCCATCCCCTCATTCATCCAAACTCATCCAGCAACTCTGTAAAAACAAAACATAGTTATATGCATTTGTTTCTTCTTCTTTTAAAAGCAAAATGTTGTTCAATGTCAGTACACACACAGACACACACACATGGAATCCTTGCACCTGTTTGTGGTAATTGTGTCAGGTTCCACTCAGAAAAGGTTACCATGCCTGGACATGTTCCCCAATTCAGTCAGATGGCTATTTTTGTTCATTTCCTCATTATACTTTATGTTGGGGCCATGAAGCTTTGGATTTTGAAGTAATCCAAGCCAAACGGATCTGCTTGCCAATGTCTTGAAGCAGAATCATAGCCAAGACTTATCTTTTGTGCACTTTCCTAATAATCAGAACCAGCTTCTTGTACCCCAGGAATAAAGAAGAAAGGCTACATTATGGAGTCCTTTCAAGAAGCCTGAAGTCTTTTGGTGACAAACACTTAGTAAATGAAAAAGGGCTTTCTTGTGGAGAATTAGGGGGCAGGGGGAAGAGTGCTGAGCAGATCTGAAGCAAAGCAGATGGCATGAGAAAACTAGTAGTATTCTGTTGCATCTCAGCAGGAAACTGGTTGTGACCATTGTATCTTATTAGTATAATAAATAAATATTGATGGCAGTAAACAAACCAACATACAGAGCAACTTCCCCCTACTGGAAATCATTTGAAACAGCCTCTCTATGGCCATTCCTCTTCAGTGGTGGCGAAACTTCGGCACTCCAGATGTTTTGGGCCACAACTCCAACAGCCCTTTGTCATTGGCAATACAGGCTTGGAATTCTGGGAGTTGTGGTCCAAAACATCTGGAGTGTCAAAGGTTTGCCACCAGTGCTAGATGGAGGAGAGATGTACATAGTTGATCCACACAACCGCCCAGAGCAGCCTTTGGGCTAGATGGCGGCGGTATATAAATCTCACAAATAAATAAATAAATAAATAAATAAATAACATAACATAACATAACATAACATAACATAGCAATGGTGAAGAACACCACTGATACTCAGCTTCAGCTTCTGATTACCACACTTGTTCTTCACTGAGGTACAGTACTCCACTAGAGAGAGAACTCGAGGATAGCAATTAGCAAGCAAAAATATCGTAACCCCAAGAGTGTGCATAAGCAGGCTATTATTCAGCCTGAAGTAAATTATTCTCTGCAAGAACAAAGTTGCAAAGAGCTATCCATGCCTTTCTTGCTCTAGAACTTCAGTTGTTTCACACACAGACACAGTATGCCATTACTGTATTTTTAGTCAGTGCAACAGAGTAAAAGTTGGATAGCAAGCAACAATTGAGATACCGAAACGCTTTTTCTCAGAAACCTTTTTGAGGCTACCGTCACAAAAACAAGCCACTTATTTGCTTCTTGCAGAGACTATAGATATCCCCATAGTTGTAGCCGGCTTTAATCTAAAGAGGTTCTCTTGGAAGCTACAGTTTGAATTTGCAGGATAATTTGCTGTTTAATGAATGCATTTTTTTCTTTGCAAATACTCAAAAGAAATACAAACCTCCCAGGAGTCCTCACCTTTTATCAGTGCAGATATCAAATACTATTTCACCTAAGTGCATTTGGTGGAGTTTTTAATTCTCATGTAGATGAAAACATCCACAGACAACTCTGCACTGTGCCAGCAATTGTACAGTAGATCACTCTAATCACTCTAATTAGTACCTTTCATCCAAGAGAAGTATTCTGTACCTAAAAATCAAGACTTTGGGAAATGTGTTTTGACAACCTCAACGTAGGAACTGTAAATGAAAGATGTTTTTTCAAACTTTGAATTTATTTAAGTACTTTAAATTTTTAAATCTTCAGACAGGGCATGCCTAGCTGGAAGATTTTGGATCCTCCATAAAAAGAAAAATTGTTAGATATACTATAAAAGTTAGGAGAATTTTGCATTTTACTTTGTTTCAGTCTTTATAGTTTCATATTTTGTGATCACAGAAAGATGCCTAAAACTTGGTTATTACTGACAGTGTTCTTTACTGTAGGAAATCAGACTAGAGTAGATCCATAAATTCAGTTGATTCAAATGTGCCTACTGTCGATGTGACTGATTTTAGTACAGTACCTGTATAGTGAAATCAAAGGAAAAGAGATTCCATTTGAACATTAGGAACACCTTCATGGCGATTAGAGCTGTTTAGCAGTGGAATATGCTGCCACAGATGGTGGTGGAGACTCCTTCTGTGGAGGTTTTTAAGCAGAGGCTGGATGGCCATCTGTCGGAAATACTGTGATGGGGTTTCCTGCATGGCAGGGGGTTGGACTGGATGGCCCTTGAGGTCTCTTCCAACTCTATGTTTCTATGAACCTATGAATGAACTATGAAGGAGCTGACTCACTAAATTCCAGTTTTCTCTAGTGTGATATCCCATGCTAATAGGATTTTGGCCCACAGTTATCAAGTTAGAAAGGGGTTTGTTTTCCAAATAAATAAATAAATAAATAAATAAATAAATAAATAAATAAATAAATAAATA
>JAHTLZ010000379.1:8660952-8688737 GCA_023846285.1 Phrynocephalus versicolor | reverse complement strand
ACACACACACACACACACACACACACACACACACACACACACACACAAATATGTGTGTAGAACCTGCCTTGCCTTAAAAGACAACAACAGTTCTCTAAATGAAAAGATATAAATTCGTTTTGCTTCCTAGATCATAAAATCTAATCCAAAATAAATTTAGGAGCAGATGATTTTGCATTAGTAATACCTTCCTATTTAAATGACTGAAACTCTCCCTTCACCACTGTGTAACTTTTCAACAAATTTTGTCCACCTGTAGAGTTCTGACAGGAACATTTACTATTCTTAATTACTCATCCAACCCCAGCCCACAAATTGCAGATACTTTTTTTCTTTCCCATAACCACCTAAAACAAACCCTATTATTTCATAGCTAATATGAAGGGATTAAGATTGAGAAATCATCATTAGTCCAAGATAAACTTATACCTCTTATACTAAAACAAATGGAAGGAAGAATGTTGTGGTACCTCAACGTTAATTGGAAAGTAGTGTGGAGAGAGTGCTGGAAGACCTGATTCAAATCCCAGTTTGGCCATGGAAATTAACAGGAGGATGGCTGCAGAAAACCATTCTCTGAGCTACCATAAATCAGAAGCAACCAACTAGCTTTTTATAAGCAAGAGGTACATTAACTTTCTCCAACATGGTTCTGATAAGATGTTTTGAAGTTCTGGTCTCATTAGCCTTAGCCAGACTCTCTGAAATTATCAAAACATGTGAAGGATATAAGGCTGGGGGTGACATAATTTAATACAGGAAATAGGCAATTTTGGTTTCCCAGATCTCAGCCTTTTTAGAGTAAAAGTGATTGTGTTGACCTGTGCAGACTGAGTAACGTACTGTAGATTGTGATTAGATCACCTAGATCAAAGTTCCTTTGGATTTCTCCATTATCTTATCCCTCTTTCACTGTATTTCCTGCAGAGAGGCGGTCTGTGAAGATTCTCAGTCATCCAGGTGAGTTTATCTGGAAGTTGAGTCATGGCAACTGGACTTACTTTTCTTGAGAGACTGAAATGTTTTGCTGTTCATCCAAACAGAAGAAAAATATTTCAATCTCTCAAGAAAAGAAGTCCACGTGCCATGACTCAACTTCCAGATATAGATAGGCTGGTAATAGAAATGGGCACGAAATGAACTTTTAGTTCATTTTGTTATTCATTATTTATTTTGTTACGTAATAAAATGAATAGCGAACCCCAGAGTAGATTTAGAATGAAATGAAATAAACCAAAAAAATTGGTTTGGTTCAGTTTGGTTTGTTAATGGCGGCACTGGAGATGTCTCCTACCTGGCGCTGGTCCTTCCTAGTTGGAGGTCTGGTCTTCCTGGCTGCAGGGAGGGGCGGCCACAAAAAAAGCCGACCAGCCCGTGCTATAGCTGTTGTGCGGGCCACGTGGTCAGCAGTAAAAAAAAAATACAATAAAAATAAAATAAAAAATTTAAAAAGGAGTGCCGCCCCGGCCCCAGGGGTGGCCGGGTTGGTGCCCTAAAATAAAGAATAAAATATAAAAAATAAAACCAGCGCCGACCCGGCCCCAGGGGGAGTTAAGGTTCACTAGTAGCATATAACTGTTGTTGCAGATTAATGTTGTATAGAGTTGTGGGCTGACCAAGGCTACAGGTAATGGCACTGAGTCATTGCCTTTAGTCCCCCAGTTTCCGCTTTGATGTAGAAACATAACTGTAGATGTAATTACCCCTGTTCAGGAGTTGCACTTCAATCTAATGAAATGTTGGTCTTCTCTGTGTAACAAGCCCCCTAATTACAGCTTTTTGCAATGTTAGAAAACAAAACAAACTTCAAAAAAAAAGAAACACGTAATATAAAGTTTCATAATAAGGGAAATAATGGTCTAAAAATCAGAAGGAAACTTTTAAAAATTGGAAAGAGACTATCAAAACAAAACAAAACAAAAAAACTTTAAAAGCTCAGTTGTACTACCTTTGTGAGAACTATTTTTTATTTTTCAAGTAGCAGAATCTTAAAAGTATGAGAATTACACAACTCCTTTTCCTGGCCCTCAGAAAACAAGTTGTGAGCCAGGGAGAATTAGATCTTTGCCCTCATTCCTGCTTGGACACCTGCAGATGCTGCTCTCATCTTCAAGCCTTATTTCAAACCGAAACACACCACAGATATAAGTGCTTTTTGCTTTTGTGTGATGTCATTATAGAGCAAGTTCAAGTACATGAAAGAATGATAGAATGAATTTCTTAATCATTTAATCATACCTATGTGATAGGTATATATATTTTTTTAAAAAAAAAACTTTTAGATGCCATTTTGGTTTATTGTTACCCGAAAACCATCATTACAAAAATACCTGAATGTCCTTATGGCTGGGAAGTTAATCAACTGGCTCTTGGAGGAATTTGCTACAATGGAGTCCATGAATCAGGGTACTACCTGTTTACAATTCCAGATCTGTCACCCCAAAATAAATCATACTGCGGAACTCAATCAGATGTAAGTAGACAACATTTCTTTCTATAGTGTTGATGACAGTTCTGTATAATATATGAGACAAAAAAAACTTTCATATAACTTAATCACAGCTTTTGAATGATAGTTTGAAAAACCAGGGATGAATTATTTGCAGAGTTTTGAATTCTTCAATATTGTTCTAAAAATGAGGCAATTTTCATATATGTTAAATATCAACTATGTAACGTTCAGCCTTTTTCAAGCCTTGTATGTGAGCAAAGGGAGATATGGGGCCAAGTTGTTGGTTCCACCTCTGATGGCACAAATGCTGCTGCCCCATCCACTTAAGGAAGTGGTTCCCAACCTGGGGGTCAGGACCCTTTGGGGTTGAATGATGATTTCACAGGGATCACCATGAGCCAGAGGGAAAAAAGGCACAAACAGCTTGGGTCTGGAGGAGGGGGGAGGAAGGGGGGGAGAAAGAGTGAGGTACAGCTTGATAGGTTGGAGGGGATGTCAGTCAATGGCACCAGACGCTGAAATTGGCTGAAGGTGCCTGTAGAGGGAAGTTCTCTATGGCACCTGTGGCAGTGGCCTGCCAAAGGGGTCTTGTGTCCTCTTCCAAGTAGGGCAAGGGGTCACCACAATATGAGGAACTATATTAAAGGGATGTGGCATTAGGAAGGTTGAGAACCATTGACTTAAGGTCAATGCCAATGATACATTTAGCATATTTTTAGAAGAGCACCTCTTTGTCATAAGTTTATTTTCTTCATCCATATGATGCATATTAGCCTGTTTTGATTTGTCATTTAGAACATAATTCTTGATGAAAATGAAAATGAAAGACCCCCCTCTCTCTTTTCCCAATTGCAGTTCAAAAGTCCTACCTACCATTTTTATAACTCCATAGTCTCCAATGACAGCTCTGTGATCGTGAAGAGCCAGCCCGTGAATTATACATTTACATGTACATACCAGGCAAACTATCTAGTGAACCATGCTGCCTTTGATCAAAGGTAATTCTGTCTCAGTTTGCTGTATTTCCTTCTTCTAGCCAACATCTTACTCTGCTTTCAATAGTGTATGATTCAGTCATGTGATGTTTTCTGCCTCCTTTAGAGTAGCAACAATTCATGTGAAGAATGGAAGCTCCGGTTCATTTGAAAGTCAGCTGTCCCTAAACTTCTACTCAGTAAGTATTGCCTATATGCAGGTTCTTGCTGTCACATGCTATCAAAACACCTCCAATCTATGGAGACCCTATGAATGAGAGCTCTCTAAAATGCCCCTGTCTTCAACCGTCCTGCTCAGCTCTTGCAAATTCAAGGTCATGGCTTCCTTTAGAGGATCAATGCATCTTTTGTTTGATCTTCCTCTTTTCGTGTTGCCCTCCACCTTTCCGAGCATTATTGTCCTTTCCAACAAATCTTGCCTGCTCATGTTGTGCCCAAAGTAGGACAGCCTCCATTTCATCGTTTCCCCCTCCAGAGATAGTTCACATTTTATTTGCTGTAGGTCCCACTTGTTTGTCTTTCTGGGAGTCCAGGATAGCCAAAGAGCTCTCCTTGGCACCATATTTCAAATCAATCATTTATTTTCCTGTTAGCTTACTTTACTGTCCTGCTTTCACGTGGCTCTGTAGTGACTGGCAATGCAAGAGTGTGGATGCTGATACATCCTTTCACGTTACCAATTGCCACTCTAAATTTCTAACTGAAACAGTCACAAAGATAATAAGCTGCTTGATTATGTGTCAACCACATGTTGATGCATCAGCGGCTGCTTCTATTCAATAAGTACATATAAAGTTTCAATTTATTTGTTTTTATTCAAGTTTTCCAAATGGAAATGAAAAGGAAGGGGTAACAAAGATGGGTAAAGTGTAGATAAAAGATTACAGAGAGAGAGGAGACATCATAGTTATTATTTTTCTTACATCTTTCAAAGAGTTCTATATGTTAACATCTTATTTATGAAATAATTTGTTCCCATATTTTCATTATATCACATTCTTTGGATCTTAGCATTTAATTAACAAGCTATGATGTTTCTTAATTAATTTCTGTCTTAAATTTATCTGTATGCTGGTTTCCAGCCTTCTTTTGCATTTTGAATTGTCCTTTCTTTCAGGAGTTCAGTCATAATGTCCATTTCTGCTATGACAGCCAATGATGGACAAATATTTATTGGCCATCATTCAGAAGCATGACTGTAAGCCATATAGTGTTTAAGAATTTACAGAATCATAACAATTCATTCAAAATGCAAATTCCTGCCATTTTATGAACTAGCTTGGTAGGAAGCCCTCAACTGAATATGTTAATTCAATAAGTTATTTTGATTTAGCATATGCATCAGTGTAGAATGAGGGAATTGTAAACTACTTCTCTATACTCTTTTCCAGAAAACATTGGAAAGCATAGACCTGGTGGTTTGCAATTATTATTGTTATTATTATCAAGTGAAAATGAATCCAGCAGTGAGAGTCTTCCCTACATGGTATCAAAATCCCCTCCTTTTCTGACAATTTAACTAAGCTAACTTTGTTAGTTAACAATACTACGGCAACCTGCGATGCAAAGTCTTTCATACATCTTTTATATATTGGCATTTTTTTTTACTGTGGAACAAACTCTGTGTTGCATGTTAATGTTTTCCATTAGTGGCTCCATTAAAAGCTCTAGGAAACCAGAAACAAAAGGCAAAGTGTATCTTGTCTTTTAGGCCTCACTACACATAGAGTTCCTTTCATTCCTCTTGAAATTTACCTAGCTCTCTTCTGAATACCCAAAATGCTTAACATTCTCTTGGGATCTTTATTCTGCTTTGTATTTGGATCGAATACTTGTTCCACAGTGTAAGGCTTTTAATGGAAAATTCTACCCCCTTTTCAGGATGAGTATGTGTGAGCACACATAGTGTGAATAGAAATCAGCCCCAAATCTCTCTCCCTCCTCCCCAGTCAAACCCCAGAGACAGAATGGCCTGGATTTTACTATGAATAACTGAATATGCGCTGACTGAGCCCCAATATATTCTAACAGAGATTCACTCCAGGGGAGGAGGGTCAGGTGACTGGCATTTTCCCATGACCCCCATAGTTAACAGAGTGCTGCTTTGGTAATTGTGTCCTCATTGCAACACTTCTCAGGCAAACAACTAGGCCTCTCAGGTCTCGTGGTACCAAATGAAGTATCGGGAAAAGTGTTGTGCTTCTCTGGGTCTCCTAATTAAGGGACAAATCGCATAGTGAGCAACACTGGAGAAAGAGAAAATGTGTTTGTTTTTGTTTTCGTGTATGGTAGCATTTAGGTCTGGATGCCAATTTCCTATCTACTCCAAACTGGTGCCAAGATTCCCTAGCTCATCACAACATTGTTTTTACATATTTGTCTACATTATGTTTGTTTAGGATGGGGGGGGAGTTACACTGTCTTCTCTACCACACATAGAAACATGCAGACATTCATTTGCACTAGTTAGAAAATTATCCAACTCAGTAGCTTTGAAATCTTGGCCCCGAAATCTCAGGGAATATTAAATTGCTCATCTAGAAATCCATTAAAATACCTGTTTTTAGTAAAAAGTCACATAATTATCTTTGGGATGGGTTAGGTCGGGATTATACCTAATACAGTAATACCTTGGTTTAAGAGTAACTTGGTTTAAGAGCATTTTGCTAGTCAAGCAAACAATTCTTCTAATTTTTTGCCTTGATCAACACCCAATGTCTTGCAATACAAGTAACAAAGGTCTCATGGTCGCAAGTGAGCCAATGGTGGCTCTCTCCCCCTGCTGGATTGTGGGTGATTGTCTGGAAGGTTCTGTCTCAGGGAGCCTCCAAAGGAGTGGGAGGAAAGACAAACTGAAGTTTCCCTTGCACCAGCAAGGAACGTTTTCAAAGGAAGGTGCAGGTTAGGGGTTTGTTTTATTTTTCTTTATATTTTCTTTAATTTGTTTTCAACATCCTTTCTTATTTTTCAAACCATTTCTATTCAAGGGGCAGCTAGTCAAATGTGTATGTGGCTACAAATTGCATTTTATTATTGTCACATTAAAAACATAGAGTAATCCAGTTGTTAATCCCAAGCAGAGCAGATTCCTAAACCAGGTACCTAAACCATGGTGTGGACATGGACTTCTAGCCAACTTCTTTTGTGAGTTTCGGCATTTTGTGTATACAGTATGTATACACAAGCCATCTGATTTTCTATTATTACTTAGGGGAAATTTGCTTTGATATAAGTGTTTTGGTTTACAAGCATGTTTTTGGAATGAATTATGCTTGTCAACCAAGGTATTACTGTATATAAATTCCATCAGATACAACAGAATGATAAATTGTAGTTGGGGCAACCCTACCATTAAGTAGAGGTGGCCACCTCAGTCACTTTATTTTGATGACCATGGAGGTGCAATGATTCTTAGATATTTCTTTTTTAATCATGCTTCTCTGACTCACGGAAATATGTTTGTGGTATTTTCCATTTCAGATGCCAAAACAAATAAACAAATAAGGTGACCAATATGCAAACAAATAAAAAGGAAAAATGCCACTCTGAGAGATAGAAAACTAAAAATGGAAAAACACAAGTAGTACTACAAATTAAATCCACACAGTAATGCATAACAATCTAAAAGTCACATAATAGGTAGTTAGTCATTTGGAGAGAGCATTCCTGATGAGAAAGATCTTTGGCTGCTTGCAGAAGGAGAGCAGGGTGCTGCATGTCAGGCCTCCTGTGGGAGTTCAAAATCTGGGAGCAGCAACAGAGAAGGCCCTCTCCTTTGTTTATCCAAGATGATTTAGATTGCAGTATGTCTAGATGCCCTAAGCACATCCAATCTCGCCTGGTTTTGGAAGCTAAGCAAGGTTGGGCCTGGTTAGTACTTGGATGGGAGACCACCAGGGAATACCAGGTGCTGTAGGCACCTGGAGTAGGAACTGGCAAACCATTTCAGTATTTCTGTCAAGAAAACTCCATGGACATGGGGTCACGAAGAGACAGTCACGACTGTAACAATGCAATACACATGTCTTCACTGGAGATGTTGGCATTGGTGGTGAAGAACCAACTGTTACACTCCCTCAGGTGGCCAGATGTCTTGGGCCAGGGCTCTGCCAATGTGGCATCATTAACAGAGTTCACTCTCTTTTTTAATACCAGAATGCCAAATTTTCAAGTAAGAAGGAAGCCCCTTTCATAGTGGAAACATCAGATATTGGATCAGATGTGTTCACCGGAGTGGAAGCAAAGGGCTTAAGTAACAGGTATGACGTTTAAACCAGTCAAACACAGTGTGAAATTGTGATTGAAAATATATATTTGAAAAATGAAATACTTTCTAGTGCTTGCATCTGTTTGTCTCTTACAGATTTAAAGTAGTGTTGACCAACTGCTGGGCAACACCTTCAGTAGAATATTTCTATCCAATCCAGTGGCCTCTGATAACTAAGGGGTAGGTAATGTTCTGAAAAATGTAGCTGGATAAGAATTATTATTGAACACTACTTATATAACTTATTCATCACCACTCGTATCTTAATTTGCACTGGCATTCCTGAAATTTATGTTAGAGATTATTTCCCAATTACCTTTTTTTCTTAATTTTAGAATATTTTTGACATTAACCCAGTGCATGAATATGTATGAGCACTCTCATTTGAAGAAACTACAGAGTGTTGTGATACAGCAAAATGTGATAGGCACCTTGGTCAGTGTTATTGTTCTCTTCCCTATAGTCATTAGTCAGTTAAACCAACCAGAAGGGCACGGAATAATATTTAACACTTTCAGTTTGGTCAGTTCTTGTCTGTCCCTATGCAAGTGAATTTAACATTCAAATGTTTTTGGCATATCATAGGTTCCTTGATGTGGCCTTCTAATGACCAGGTTGAATGTGCTGGATACAGCAAAAGGAACAGTTCCCAGTGGTTACTTCTCATTCTAATACTACCTGTTATCATGTGGCTCAGGTGCGCAGCAGATGATTCCATCGTAGTACATGAAAATGGGAAAGACAACCGAGCCACCTTCCAGTTTAACGCATTTCGGTTTCGGAATATTCCCAAGCTTTCCAAGGTGTGGCTGCACTGTGAGACGCATGTGTGTGACAGTGAGAAGTTCCTTTGCTCCGTGGTAAGTGTAGCAACTGACTCTTCTTTGCAATCACTAACAAAGCCTAGACTACAACATTTGACCCTATATTCCTGTGGGCCTAGAAGAGTTGGAATCTATGGATTTTTTTCATTCATATTTCAATGCTACTTATCTTTTCTACAAATGCATTTATATTTGGTTTTATTGAAATCATAGATATTACACAGTTGTACAGATTGTCAGGCTTGCACTGGATCATGGGGTATTGTGTTTCCAGTTCTTACTCAGCTATGAAGCTCTCAACTGACATTTCTTCTGGAGAATCAGGAATTTTTGTGAGAACAATATGAAACATTGTTCATAGACACTGCCCTGATCCTCCAGAAGAAATGTCAGTTTTCAAACAAGTCCATTACTAGTGCAAAGGAGTAGTTCGGTACAGCAAAAAATAACAGAGAGCCATGCAGGTCTCTTCCTGGATCTGTTTTCCATTAATCTGGGCCATGGCATTGGCAACCTAGGGACCCACCTGGAAGTAAATTCCATTGAAAATGAATGGAACGTCTGACTACATGTGTCCAGGATCTGATGAGCAGAATCAGATTTTGCTTCTAGGACAGATGCTCCCAGACCTTCAGAGATTCCGCCTAAATGAATAGCAGAGTAATGTGAGAGTTTCCATTTGGTATGGTAGCTTATAGGAAAACATGCCGTTGTGTGATATGTGTCCAACAGTAAGTCTCTCTCATTTTCTAGGATTAACTTTCTATATGAAGTAAATTAGTTTCTTTCTGCTTTAAGGCATGTGAAAAACGGAGCCAACGTATGGGGCAAACAGGTGGTGTTTTAATGGCAGAACTGACTGTGAAAAGTAAGTGCACCAAACTACTAGTTACTGGAGTTTGAATGTTCCATTGAAAAAAACACCCTGTTTATCAAGGGGAGGCCAAACGACCTTATCAAATTTTGTTCAGAAGAACAAAGTGATTTCATTTCATTTACAATAGGATAATTGAGTCTTGCAGCATAAGTGTTCTGCAATTATCACTCAGATCTGATTGTGACTTTGAGTCCTCCTGGTCCCCCTCTTGGGAATCTGATAGCTAGGGAATCCCCAGGCAATAATCCCATAGCTTGGTTTTGTCAGACATATAAGGTTTTATTAGAAGCACAGAATCAGCCCCTACTGCTTCTTCCCCTATGTTTCCATGGGGTTAGGTTTCCAGCCCTAACCCCCTGAGCACATTCAGTCTAGTCGTGAGGGCACTTGAATTCCAGAAAATAAGTGTTAAGTCCCAAATCAGCCACAATCCGTTTAGGGATGGCTGGTAAAGCTGGGTGATGAGGACCAGACTCCACAATGCTGGTGCTTCTGGACCCTCCTTTGGGGTAGCACCTAAGCTGGATGGGGGTAGGAACAGTGGTCTGTGTCAAGTAGAGAGAACCCCAAGGCTGAAATGGCGCTGATCAGCTGAGGGCTCTATTGCCAGAACTTCAGACAAATAGGCTGGGCCAGAAGATGTGACTCTATTTGACCACTGTCCCTGTTTAAAACTTTGTCAAAGTTCAGAAAATGGAGTCTTCTGTGTTCAGCTGCCTCATCCCACCCCCTTCATCTGACATGATTGACAATTACCTGAGCCCTGTAGCTCCCTGTCTATTTTCCCCACAGTTGCCTCCTTCCTGAGCTGTCCCATATCAGCCTGTAGCCATTTCTCCATCTGCAGTGGCACATCCCCACCAACTACGGGCCCAGCAGACCTGCTATTTCCCAGGCTCCCCTGGGCTTGTGGGGCAGAAACAGATCCTCTTTCTAGGGCTGTTGACACCTTCTCACAGGCTAGGTTGTTCCACAGATAAGAGGAAGTACTGTATGTCAAATCCTCCAATGGGCTTCCTTTTAACTCCCACAATTGAATCAACACAGAAGTCAAAATAAGAGAAAGTATTTATTTGGACATGTGGGGTCAGTGCTGATTATGAGGTTCTGGGAGTTTTAATCCCAACACCCACAACTTCCCTCATCCTTCTAGTAATGTCAGAAAAGGAGAGGGCGGGGTCTAGAACAAACAAGGCCTTGGGTAGCAGATGAAGGAGTCTTGTGGTGCTGTGGTTAAAGTAAATGTTTATACTGCAGCTCTAACTGTGCTCCTGACCTGGGGTTCAATCACAGCCTTCTAGCCTTCTGAAGACTGACTCAGCCTTCTAGGCTTCTGAGGACTGGAAAATGATTGCTGAGCTATCTCGGGGTAGGGGATGTGTAGCCTCCATAAATAAATTGTAAACCTCCCAGTAAGTGTTTTGACCACTATGGGACGGTCTATAAGCAGAACATTTTGCTTTAGCAGAGTCAGCCTACATGTCTCTGCTGTGATTCGCTCAGAGCATTCTTTAAAATACAGGTCAGTGCTCTATTGTCTGATTGTATAGTGTACTACTAGAGGAAAATCTCAAGTGAGGCAGGTTTCAGAATAGAGGTCTCCTCCCCAAAATATATGTCTCCCAGCTCTGACCACTTTGATTTCAAGTCCTAGTCTAAGTAAAGACTGTCTCTTGCCCCTGTTTACCTGCTGCCTTCTATGCCAAGTTCACCTTCCCAAACAAAAACATATGGGGCAATAAAATAGGGAAGTTGTAGGGTTTCCCCCTTTTTTTCTTTTTTGCTTGGAGCTTCAATTCAGAAATATTCAGTTTGGTCGTCATTTGATCAAGGTACAGTACCGCAAGGTTACAGGAAAAGTGTGTGAAATAAGCAATGCACTTTTCACAGATAGATAATGAATTGCTCATTTCATTTTACTCATTTGGTGGTAAAATGATAACAGTACAGCATGTGCAGACCAATGAAATAATAAGTCACTAACGGCAGAATTTTAAAAGCCACCACAATTCAATCAATCTTAGTGGATCCCGTATATATGGCAGAACACAGCTGAATTCTATTACTCTGTGAAGGTCTTAAAGTTATACCTTCTCTAGATGTATTTTGCCTGGAAAAGGAGAGATTTTCAGATGACTTTTAGAAGGAAGTGCAATTATCTTTTATTCAGAAAGGAATTTTAGAGTTAAGGTTGATTGACCTATTAGTTGCTGTTATGATGCATGCAAGGTTGCATTCAATAATCTTATAAATTAGTCAAAGTGATTTTCATTACCGCTATCAACATCTCTTGTTGATATTCCTTTTCTTCTTTCATGCAGATAAAGGGCTATCCAGGAATCATAGCATTGCAGGTAAAAGTTAAAAATCCTAATCTGTATAAACAACATGTTATATAAACTAGTTGTGTCAGTCTTGGTGAAAATCATCCTATTTGAGCAGAGAAAGGCCAGAATTATGCTAATTGTAAATTACAGGGACAATTAAATGCACAAATTTAGCTGTTTATATGTAACTTCTACACATGAGGAGAGAAATGAGAATGAAGACATTGGCATTGTCTGGAAATGGTGTGTAAGTGAAACTCTCAACAAGGGAGAACCTCTTCTAAGTGACAAGGTTTTCCTTGGAAGTTTAGAATTGTGTTCCCCTGAGTTCTACAATATCAAGGGGACCCTCAACAGACAGAATTTAACCTCAGTTGGCAATCAACCTTTGTACGTTATAGCAAAGGGGAGGAGGCAGAACTAGTACGCTCAACCCTCTTTTCCTTGTAGACCTGAAAAGAGACCTGAATAAAGCTATTGTAGATATACGGATGGAAGCATTTCCTGAGTCTGCCCTGCAGCTCTCACAGCTTCCCAATGATAAGAGGGATTACATATCAGATGTGGACAGAAGTAAGAAATGTTTACTTTCTGAAAAACTGACCCTACAGCTGACCCGTGGGTGCAGATTTCACCCGCTGTGTGAAAACTGGACACACACACTAAACAGGAAAGACTGAAATTTAAATCAAATATAAATATCAAGGGCTAAAATCTGTGCAGGAAAAGGAAGGAGTAAGGGAAGTGCCACTACCTAACAGGAGGTGATTCAGACTGATCTGGGTTTGATACAGACTAATATTGGAGCAATTGAATCCACTTCAGACTTGATCACAAACAATTCATGTCAGTGATTCAGATTCTGGGTTAATTGGTTCCGCAGCCATAGTAAATCACTTATATGGCTCCACTCCAGAAATATTTTCAGTGCAAACATGTTTTTCATTCAGATTCTGCTTGTTGACCTGAATATTCATTCTTTTATTGATTATGTCCATGATCTTATTGGAAGCTGCTAAGCTTTGCTGGCTGTGATCACACTGCCTGTGCCCAGAGTTCTCTAAGTTTTCAATCTCTGATAAGATCACTAACAGGAAGCATTAGTCATTCAATCAGTGACGTATCCTCACTATCTCTCTTTACAGATCTTCTTTGTCGCTTACTGCTGTTACTCAGTAGCTGTGCAGTTTTACAGCTGCTTAACACCCAGTCCAGCATCGGCTGCTAGTGCCTACCCTTCGTGGTACTCTACTCCAATGCTCATTCTGTCTGTTGCATTGTGTAGGAAGAACATGAATAACAAACATCTGGCTTCTACTTGCTTTCTGTGACCATTGGGGGGGGGGGAATGCTGGTTCCCAGCAGCTGCATGCTCATGCTGTTACAAATAGCATGACAAGTTTTCTGAGCAGCAGGAGGAAGATCACTCTTACCTAATAAAGAGTAGAATGCTTCCAGCTATTAGACCAAAACCACTCTGGCACACAGTTTACTTCTTGACTATTTTAATTAAGGAACAAAATCATTCTCAAGATGCTGAGAATGATTTTTTTTGGGGGGGAATCAAGTTTCCTAAATAGCAGGCTTCCCCCCACAAATGCTGTAAAAACAGCTTTAGTTCTATACTGTAGCTTAGATAACTGACTGCAGAGCCAGAGGATGGGAATTTGATTGCCCCCGTACCTCCTGAGAAAGGAGTAGACCTGTGTAGCCATCAGTGAACAGCACAGACCGCCCCCCACTTCAGAGTATTGTCCACCTGGAAAATCTTGGGAAAGGTCACCATGTCAGAACCGACTGGATGGAATATCAGTAGTATTATTGATGGTATAAGAAGTATTACTAAAAGCCAGTGTGCTGGGTTGAGGATATAGCTGTACCTATCTCTAAACAGAAATTCTCAAAAATGCACCCAGAATGAAATTTTCTATATGACAGCGTAACACAAGAAAATGTTGCCAAGCAAATATAATGAAGACTCTGGCAGATCAAAAATCTTGAAAATTAGTTCTCAACATGTTTTTCCCAATGTTGGGAAGGCTTATGTACAACTAACATGAGTAGAAGTTAGGAGGCCGAGATACTAGGCATGCTACTGGCTGGTTGATTCTGCATAGAGCACATCAATTGCCTCTCTTCCTTAGAGTCAAAACATTATGGACAGGAGTGACTGTTCTGTCTAAGTAAGCCCACTCCTCACACACAAATCATTGTTTGCATTACTAATTTAGAACAAGAGTCCTCTACAAAATATGTGGTATTTTATAAACGAATGTGTTGAGATGCTGCATTCAAACTATGGCAATAGCCAGTCTACCATGATTTAGCAGGTAACCAAGATGTGATATGTGTAAAGGTATATTACAAGCTTCTTTATTATTTTAGGTTCCACAAATGCTCTACTACTATAAATCATTTTCTGCACTATTGCATTTCCTATTGCAAATGTGGATAGAAGAAATGTTGTATTGTGCCTCTACAAAACTTTAAAAAGTATGAAATCTATACTGTTTGCTATAACCATAACCGAAGGCAAAACAAAGTGACTTAATAAGACTCATAAGTCTGGTGTTTCCAGTGTTTTTGTTTCAACTACTCTGGTATGTCACAATCCTTGAAGAGATCTAATAAAAATGAAAACAACTGCCTTCCTGTTATAACAGCATAATTGAAGGATTTATTATTTGGCAATGGGGTTAGCAAACATATTTTGCTCTCTTAATGACACACAATTCAGATATTAAAATGTGTTGATTTATTGTTTTCATACTGTTGTGACAAATAAACATGTTTTCTCGTTATTTTGGGTCTTCCAGTGGTTCCACTTTCATTAGTAAACAAAAATTGTGTCTTTTTTTCCTAACAAGGAGATGAATTAAAATTACAGCCAGCATCGGCCAGTATATAAATAGATCACTGAATCAACTAAAGCACTAGAGTATGAAGATGATCTGATTGGGTGTGCATATAAGTCTCCAAATTCCATGTGTTCATTCTCTAGATGAAAATCTCTGGAAAGAAAGATAACAGATATGAATTATTGGTGTTTGTAAAAAATTAAAATAAAATTACAAATTTGCCTTGGGTACAGTATATCACAGAGGTGAATACACCCCCTCACATTTCATAAATATTTTAGTATATTTTTTCATGTGACAACTTGGCTACAATGTAAAGTAGTGAGTATGCAGCTTGTAAAACAGTATAAATGTGTTTTCCCCTCAAAATAACACAACACACAACCATTAATGTCTAAACCACTGGCAACAAAAGTGAGTACACCCCTAAGTGACAATGTTCAAATTGGACCCAAGTAGCCATTTTCCCTCCCTGGTGTCATGAGACCAATTAGTATCAACAAGGTCTCCAGTGTGAAAGGGGAGCAGGTATTATCATTCTCACTCTCTCATACAGTACTAGTCACTTGAAGTTCCACATGGCACTTCGTGGCAGTGAACTATCTGAGAATCTGAAAAATGAAATGTTGCTTTACATAAAGATGGCCTAGGTTATAAGAAGATTTCCAAGGCCCTGAAACTGAGCTGCAGCACAGTGGCCAAGACCATACAGAGTTTTAACAGGACAGGTTCTCCTTAGAATAGGCCTCACTATTGTTGACCAAAGAAGTTGAGTGCCCGTGCTCAGTGTCATATCCAGAGGTTGGCTTTGGGAAATAGACATGTGAGTGCTGCTAGCATTGCTGCAGAGCTTGGAGTGGTGGGAGGGTCACCCTGTCAGTGCTCAGACCATATGCTGCACACTGCGTCCAATTGGTCTGCAGGGCTGTCACCCCAAAAGGACAGCTTGTTTAAAGATGATGCCCACATACAGTTTGCTGCAGACAAGCAGAGTAAGGACATGGATTTCTGGAACAATGTCCTGTGATCTGAAGAGGCCAAGATAAACTTATTTGGTGTCAAACATATTTCATTACTGTACTGCTCTAACATGTTTCATTACTGTACTGCTCTAACAGTTAAGAGATTTTTGTTTGATAATCAGCCTGAATCTGGTTTCCTTAACAAGCCAGTTATTATGTGTTCTTCATTCTGGAATAATTGAGAACAGATCCTTCCCATCCTCTATATGATTGACTTCCAAGTATTTGAACAGTGCTATCATATCTCCCATCAGTCTTCTTTTCTCTAGGCTAAACATGCCCAATTACTTCAATTTTCTCCAATGGCCGCCCTAGAGTTTTGATCTCTAGCACAATATCTAGGTAAAGTCTTACCTCCCCATATTCCTTTGGATAGTTTTCTACATCACCACTGAATGCTGGCAGAGGTGTGCTAAACCCGGCTTTTCCTTTTAGCCAAAATGTTTTTTGTTGCCCTTTGCCCTAGAAAAGTGAAAAAGAGGTGAATCTTGAAGTCTACCAAACAGTTTCTCCCAATGTCCAAATCCCCCAGAAGAAAACAAGACATGTTTTTCCCGGGGGAATGAACCATCATATAACTTCAGTTGGTACAGTGACCCCCCCCGCCACCATTTCGCGGTTCAGGTACTGCGGCCCCACTACAACGCGGGATCGCAGTACCTGCACCGTGGGGGGGCGGATATCTCCCCGCTGCCCCCCACCCCGCCCCAGAAGCCTCAGAGGTGCGTGGGAGGGTGGCAGGGGGTGATCGGGTCGCTCCGTGCTGCCCTCCCACGCACCCCCCGAGAAGCGTCAGGGCAGCCGGGAGGGGAGGCGCAGAGCGATCCGGTTGCTCCGTGCCATTCAGCCAGGCTCCCCCGGGAAGGCTCGGGCGACCGGGAGGGGAAGTGTGGAGCGATCCGGTGGCTCTGCGCCGCTCAGCCAGGCTCTCCAGGAAGGCTTGGGGTGGCCGGGAGGGGCGGCGCGGAGCGATCCGGTCACTCTATGCCGCTCAGCCAGGCTCCCCCGGGAAGGCTCGGGCTGCACGGATGGGCGGCAGTGGGAGGCAAAATGCCCCCACCCCCACCCGCTTCCACATATCGCGGATTTTCTTGCATCGCGGGTGGGGTGGGTCCGTAACCCCCGCGATCGGTGGGGGGTTACTCCAGTGTTCTCTCTTAGGGTCCAGCTGTATGTTACAGAAAATGTGTTAATGCTAAAAGAGACAATTGCTGTAGTGCTGGTTGTATGTGATTGTCACAAAAGGAATTCTTCTCACACCCTATAATTTGAACATTGTCTTGCCCCGAGACTGAATTCCCAAGCAATAAGGATGTGCTTCCTTTGTAAGATTCTCAGGCACGAAGCCTCTGTCCTTCCACTTAAACAATATTGTGATTTCAACTGTAACAGTGGGCCAGCTGTAATGCATAATTTGGCCCTCAGGGGGTTTCCTTGGGGACACCCCCTTCTAAAGAAGTATATGATCTGAAGAAGTTCTTGATCACTGAGCTGTGAATAAAATGTATATCTTAGAGCTTTATTAGAAAATGCACCATTTTGGACAATTCCAAATACCCCATGTTCAAATTTCTATGCCCTTCTATTTTTATGAAACACGTACCTTTATTTTTATAGTCCCTCTTTCTTGCAAATCATAACCCCCAATCTTTTGTAGAGCGTTTGCTGTGATCCCAGATATGTGAATATGCAATGCTACAGTGAAGAAGGGAGAGAAAGAGAGATAGGTTCATATTAATGTGCATCAGTGGCTATGTTGGGAATGAAAGCATTTAACTATATTCTAGTATAAAGAAATATGACATTTTATTTGTAAATTTTGTCACCTTAATGCTATCCCTGTGAGGTAGGAAAAATAAGGGTTCAAGCTGATTTCAGCTTGAACAAAACTTATGATCTTTATAACAAAATATTAATTGGATGCCAGGTCCTGAGATATGCTGGGAGTCTTGGCCATGGCTCTGTGACTGGGTGTAATGAACTGTACACCAGGTTCTTTTGGAGCTGCTAATGGTTCACAGCAGCCACCATAATTTATTAGGGACCTGAACTACATCCAGTTAATCCTATGGTGGCTTGAGTAGCTGGAGGATGGGACTTTAGCAGTTAGAATGTATGGATCAAGCCTGCCCTTGGATATCCACAATGTTCTTCAGCTCATCACTCCTTCATACTTTATGGACATAGTAGATCTTCTGCTAAAGACCATGAAGAGTGTGCCTAGTTCAGGGGGACATTCTGCCTCTTCACAGCAAATGGCAGAGGACCCATTGTAGAAGCCCAGGGACACCAATATTTTCTGTTTTTCCATGTATTAGCCAGCAGAGGCCTGGGACACACGTTAGACAGCACACAGATTGGCCAGTGTTTGAATCCAATGTCTTGTGTGTCAACTATTTCTCCTATAACCAGTAAAGCTATGGCCATCACTTTATCCAGCTTTGCAACAAAATGTTTATTTATTTTTATTTATTTTTACAACTTATATGCCGCCCACTACCCACAGGTCTCTGGGCAGCTTCCAATCAAAGAATTAAAATAGTTAAAAACATCAAATAACAATAAATAGTTAAAACAATAATAAAAACCTTACACTAAAATCATTACACTAAAATTGGCATCAGAAGACCCACAGTCTATATTGTATCAATTAAAAATATGAGTGTGTTGCATTGTTTGTTTCAAAATTAAGGACCTGCACGCCTGAGCAGGCCAATTCAGCTTGCAAGCTCCTATTATATTCCCGTGAAGTACAGTGTTTTGACTAATAGAGGTTTATTGTTTTCATAAACCCTTCTCTTAAATCTGTAATAAATGAACACAACATACGTAAACTGGTACTTTCCATCCTTGAAGCTGTATTCACAGTATCTCCAAAGAGGCAATAGCGTGGCCTTGTGATTCCTACTACTCCTGCAACAACAGGGCCTATGGGAAAAAGCCCCAAGGAAGATGTTAATAACACAGAAAAGAAACCCTATTATTTCATATACTGTGCTCTTTTAAACAGAGAAACGGATGCAGATATACATAATACAGACATATGTAAATTAATGAATGTTGGAATTTTATAGCAGCAGCATAGGTTTACTTAGAGGTGGTAACATTGGATGTGGTCAAGAAAATATGAAAAGGTCCACTGACTAAATCCATAAGTGAGCCATGTCGCAGAACTGAATTGCCATAGAAATCAGAACCACATTTGAAATTATGTTGAAAACAAAATTCTCCATATGCTAGGCTCCCTTCACAGCAATGATAGCTCTCAGACAGAAGCACACTGTTTATCATATGCCAGGAGAACATTCATACCATGATAAATTGTAACTTACTGCTATGAGCCTTCACCTGGAAGAAGGAGCATTTGCCAACCAAGCAAGGTGGGAAAGGGGTTTATGTATATATCCTTAGATATATCAGATGGAAAAGGTAATCAATATCAAACATGATTCTATGCCACATAGTTTCCTACCACAGTCAAACATTGGTACAGTGGTACATCTTTAAACAAATTTAATTTGTTCTATGGGTCAATTTGTTTTAACAAAATTTTGTCTTACGAAATGCAGTTTCCCATAGGAATGCATTGAAAAATGGATTAATCCATTCCGGAGACACCGAGTAGCTTCATTTTATGGAAGGTTTGTCTTATGAAACATGGTTTCCCATAGGAATGCATTGGAAATTGATTAATCCATTCTGGAGGCTAAAATAAAGACAAAAAATAACCAGCCCCCCGCCCCCGGTACATGCAGAGTGTTTTTTTGTCTTGCGAAGCATCCCATAGGGAATTTTTGTCATGTGAAACCTGCCTATTTCTGGAATTAATTTTCTTCCTATGAGTTTTTTTGTCTTATGAGGCATTTTTCTTAAGAGGTGCCATTGTATAAGACAAATCACTTGGATTGACACCAAAGATTTAGGCCAGTTTTCCTCCTTCCATAGAGGCCAATTAGACACTGCAAGCAAATTAACATTAATTTGTAGCCATGGGAGCATTTTGTGGGTTGGAGGGGAGCTGTTTTCATTTGTACAACAAATGGAGCAAAGAGTTAAGCAACATGGTAACGAGTAAGGGCTCATCCAAATGAGGTATGTCACTCAGTCTGATGTGGGCTACAACTGTGACCTTTTTGCCCCACAGATCTAGAATCAATCAGTCGAGGCATCCATACCTGTTTTGCTTTTTCCAAGTTGAGTTGAGTTTCCTCAGTTTCCTTTCCTCTTCTAACTCTCTCCCTCCTTTCCTCCCGATCTCTACACTGACCTCATCACTTGGAAGGAATGTGTAGTAATTGTACCCTTTTATGGAAAATGGGCAAGATGGAAATCCCTTCAGAACTTAAAGGACAGCAAATGGAGGGAAAATGTGGCAAACAGAAACGCCAATATCTGAGAATGATGAGCACGAAGCAAAGGGCAAGAGGCAAGAGGAAGCTGTCATGGGGAGGTATCCCCTTTAGCAAAGTCATCAAATTGCCATTAACCCAATGGTGTTACTCTAATGCAACGTGCTATGCTATACAGCAGGACATCAGCCAATGAGTCTATTCTAGTTGGGAGCAGCAACTAGATTTAAGACACTGACAGTGTGCCAAGGAGTGGGAAACAAAACTACACTCTGTGTCTCTGCAATTAGTCAATGTGTCAAGTAGCTGGTACTATTGAGTTCTTATATTTTTCTGCCTTCATAAATCTGGCAGTAGTAGGTGCTCACCAGAGTCACCAAATGAACCAAATTCAGCAATACAATTTAGTAATTCTGTTGTAGATACCCAGAAGACATGGCACACATGTGTGTCAGCCTCTAGGTTTGACTGCAGTAGAAAACAAAAACAAAAACAAAAATAGCATCTGTGATATACTTAGACTGAAATAAAGAAAACACTGGCAGATCACAATCTAAAAATCTCATTCTGAATCTTCTCAACTAGATCATTTAGCACTGCATACAGCAATAAATGTTCAGCATAACTCAACATCAGTACAGTGGTACCTTGCAAGATGAATGCTCAGTAAGTCGAAAAACTCGTAAGACGAATGAAATTTCCAGGAATAGGCATGCTTCACAAAATCTAGAATCAATCAATCGAAGCATCCATAACCTGTTTTGCTTTTTCCAAGTTGAGTTGAGTTTCCTCAGTTTCCTTTCCTCTTCTAACTCTCTTTGCTTCACAAAATGAAATTTCCCTATTGGATGCCTCGCATGATGAAAACCCATTCCGCATTTTGAAATGAGTTACCCAGGATGCATTGCACCCCCATAGTTTGTGGAGGGGTGGGAGGAGTTTTTTCATCGAGTTTTGGAGGCATTCTGGACATTGTTTTGAAGCAGTTTTTGGACTTTTTGAACTTGGAAAGGTAGGGAGCTGAGGTTTCCTTGCTTTCCTTTTTGCTTTTGCATTCTTTTCCATTGCTCTGAAGGTGGGAATGGGCTGGGGTTTGTCTTGGAGCTTGCTTTTGATGATCTCTGCTTTGCTTTTCATTGCACTTTTGGTGGGAAGTACTTGGGTTTGTTTTGGGGCTTGCTTTTGATCATCTTTGCATTGCTTTTCATTACACTTTTGGCGGGAACAACCTGGGGTTTATCTTGGTGCTTTCTTTTGTCCATATTATATTATGGGGCTATTATTGTTTATATGTTTTAAAATTGTTTGTTGTTTGTTTATATGATTTGTTGCTTTTGTTCTGTTGTAAACCGCCCGGATTTCCTTTGGGAAGACGGGCGGTATATAAGCCATTAAATAAATAAATAAATAAATAAATAAATCTTGCATTGCTTTCCATTGCACTGGGAGGTGCAGGGGTCCAGCATGGCTTTAAAATGCACTTTATAAACAGGTCTGAAAAAAGTTGGGTTTTTTGTTTGCCTTTTTTTTTACCTCTGGAACAGATTAATCAGTTTCTCATTCATTCCTATGTGAAACTGTGTTTTGTAGGATGGTTTTTTTTTTTTTTGTAAAATGAATTTACCTGTAGAATGAATTAAATTCATCTTGCATGGTATCACTGGACATTTTATCAAATATATCAATGCTTTACTTTCTCGAGAAAAACATCATTTTCAGTTTTCCCTTCTTAAATGAAGTGGAGAAACACAATACAACTGAGTTGAGTACTTTGCATTTATTGGAGACAATGCAGCCTTACACATCAAACACACGTTTCCAACTTGATCTTTACTCCTGATGAGCAATAACAAACTGTAAATTGGCAGACGGATGAATTTCTGCAAATGAATTCAATGAGAGAGGTCTGTAAATGAAGCTCAAAGGAAAACAATTCCTCGCATGAATATAAATATTACCTGTATGGATGCCAATACGTAGCCTCAATTTTTCTTCTGGCTTATGCCTAATCTTAAAGGAAATAATTGCACTGAGAAAGTGCAAAGACATGGTAGCAATTTCCTCAACATGTTTTGTTCCATTACGAATGGGGAGGCCGCTAGCAACCATGTAGGCATCTCCAATGGTTTCAACCTGTAACCAACAAAAGTTATCCGTCATGTTTGCAGAATAGTTGGCTCTCAAAAATGCATAACCCCAAAAGAAAGGAATGAGGTAAAACATTAATGACAATTCACTGAAATTCTAAGCAGAACATGGAAATGGAAGCTTTTGTGCAATTCCTTAGAAAGGATGTGGGCAATCAGACCACCATGAAGAGAAATATATTGACAAATATACTGTAGGTAGAAAAGCATATTCTTTCTGTGAAGATTACAGCCTTGCTCAGAGGAGGAAGGGAAGCCTGGATGTGATGGAGCAGAATATCCTTTTTAATAAAAAGTTAACCTCGGGGATTTGATTCTATAAGCCCAGGCTCTTCTAACAGAAGTGCCTTTGACACAGTAAATTCCGCACTCACAAGTGCATATTGCCATCTGGATTTCAGAGGCAAGTCTTCCAGAAGTTCTAATTTAATATGTCTTATTCTTCTTTAATGCAAGAGATAAGGCTAAGAATTGTGGCATCACTTTGTAGTCATAAATTATATGTAGTTTTTTCCCCCTTAGGTGTATACAAATATATGGCTGGGCTGAAGCAAGCAGAATTTATTTTTAAATTAATCCCTGTGCAACTGATTTTCTTCTTCTTCTAAGGAGGATATGAACATGACTAAATCAGTTATTTGCACTGTGAAATTAATTGATTGAATGACGATTGAGTGCTGGATGAGTGAACAGTAAGACAGTTAAGAAAGTTGGAAGTGAAATGTCTGCATAGAACTAGATTCAAAATCTTCAACAGGCTGTGATGAGGCTTGATGTAGAGGCTCAGGAATCCTGTGTACATAGAAACTGTGTGAAGGTATAGAGTGAGTATCTGATCTGAGTAGTCAGACTGACAGACAGGAGTGGGACTCCAGCCAAGGATGGTTTGTGGGCATCACAGCCCCATTTAAATGCCACAATAAAAGCTGCTGGCCTACCTTGTAGACGTCATATATTTTGATGATATTATCGAACAGACTATATAGGTCATTGAGGAGAGTGACAACTTGCAGTGGAGAACTGACAGCACACAATTGGGTGAAGCCAACAATGTCGGAGAAGAAAATGGAGACTGAATCAAAGCTTTCAGGTTCCACCGTTTTCCCAGCAACAAGCTGTTCTCCAATAAACCTGGAAAAAACATGAAAAAGAAAGACCGCATCCTGCCTCGTGTCTACTTTTTCTCCTCACTTCAGAAGGAGCTACATCCTGATCCTTCAAATCATGCATTATGTTACCATTCAGTCATGTGCAGAGTTAGAATTAATTCCTAGGGCAAGCCTGCAGTATTTAGAGTTCAGTATACGGGAAATGAGAGCTATAATAGTTTTACATTATTATTATTTTGTCACAATGTCATTTCAAGTTTTCTTAATAGGATTCTTATTATCACACATATTCTTCAGAGAACTTAGCTGAAGTTCCCTTTCCTAGTTCTGGGCAAATCATGCCTCAGATAGAAATACCACCACAGTAGTTGTACTCCTGACTTCTGGCACTTTCCATGCACTTCCGGTTCTTCCACTAGAGGGGCAATTCTATCACATTCTAACGTCCCTCAGTCAAGGAAACTAGGATGCATCTTCACATTAAATTTGAATTAATTGAGCATAGGAATTCTATAAAATGCCTGAAGGCCACATCAAAATTCACCAAGGATCATTTTGGTTCATCTTATAGCATCTATAGGAGAACAATCTAACAATATTGAAGGCTTTCACTTACCCAGGTAGCATAGCTGATAAAAGCTTTTCAGTCTTCTTTTTTTCTACCATCAACTGGTTTGTCCTTGCTTCAACCACTTCCTCCAGATGATTTGCATATTTTTCCAATTTATTCACCATGTTATCCAAGATACCGAAATGGCTTTGTAAATGTGAACAAATAAATGTTGAAGGAAATTCTTCCATTTCTATGAGGGCACCACGTGGGAGTGGCGTTTCCTCCTCTTCCTCTATGGAGCCCCATTCCCCTTCCAAAATTGTATTGACTCTTCTGAAGGTGTATGACCATTTCTCATTAGTATCAGCTTTCTCATCACATATATCTCCAAACTCACCTACACATTTGGGTGTGTGTTAAGATTACAGATATAGATTTTAACATTCATACATTCCATATATATTTTCCAAATCTTGGTGCTTATTTCTTCTGTGTTGTATCCCCATAATGTTTTGAGCATATCCCCTTGATCTTCAGCTTCAAATAATATTTTATACATGGTACTTGCTGTCCCTTTCACTATCATATTTTCACCTGCATTTTCTTTCCATACAGCCTTATTTTGTGAATTCCCTACATTTACCATTTGGTTTTATCCAATTCTTTGTACACCGCTGTAACTATTTAAAGATTAAACCAAGACATTCTACCAATTCCTAACACTTCTTTCATTGGCTCTTTAATTCCCCACCTTTTTTTCTCCAGTCTTTTACCCCAGGGCTGTCCAACTTTAAACCACCGGTGATCTACTTTCAGAAGCATACACATGCACTCTTCCCCAGTGCTCCAAATTAGGAGGGTGGAGATTACTATGGAGTAGCTGAGTTAGGGGATTTAAGTGAAAAAAGCAAAGGGGGGCAGGAAGAGATTAACCAAGATTTGCAAGGGGAGGGATAAACAGAGTGGAAGTCTATCAATCCTAGGGGGAGAGAAATCCAAGATGGAGTTGTGGGGGATATTAGAGACCCTTGTAGCCATGATTTGAGGGAAAGGGGAGAGATACCAATCAATGTTTTTTTGTGGGGAATGGAGGGATGGACGACTAGAGGCAGAGGAAGGATAAGAGTGCTTTCTGTTTGGGGAGTGGGAGAAGGGGCAAGTCCCCATCTTTCCCTCCCATCCCCCAAGGATAGACCCGGATAGGGGGATGTCCCCAGTTCAATCCACTCTCCCACGGAAGCCCTCGGGAGGGGGTGGTGGCAAGGCCTGTGGTGGCCCCCCTCGCCACGCTTCCCTAGACTCCATCAGGACTCGCAGTTAGGGCCCCTTACCATTGTGGGGCAATGGGAGAGCAGAGGAGGGGGAGGCAGCAGTGGGGCTCACGGTGTGGGGGATGGTAGGAAAGGGGTGATGGAGGGGAAGGGGTCAATGGCCTCCTTCCTCCCCCTCCTCCCCCTCCTCCCCCTCCTCCCCCACTGCTTCCTCCAGGTGGGGGCTCAGGCTCCAACTCCATGGAAGTCAGGAGGAGGGTGGTGGGAGCCCAGCCAGGACCCTCCTGTGCCTGCCATCCAGAGCACCCATAATTCCCCTGCCACCACTCTAGCTCCGCACCCAGCTTCCCTCATCCACTTCCTCCCTTGTTCACTCGGCTGGCTGGCCCTCCTACTCCTGCTGCTGCTGCTGCTGCTGCTGCCATTGCTGCTATCACTGGTGGTGGCCACGTGCCTTGCCGGTGCACCAAATTAGGACGGTGCAGTCTCCTATAGAACAGCCAAGCAGGGTGGCAAAAAAGAAAAAAAATCCTCCAAATATGCTGCCACTGGCAGGGACCCTTCTTTTCAAATTTCCTGAGAAAGTCTCCATATCTACCAACAAAATAGTTGTAGATAGTGATTAGGTAAATATTTTTCTATACCTATTTCAAATATTTTCAATATTTTTTCTAAGTTCTTTTATTGTATAAATTTTATACACATAAAAATAGCTTTCTTTGGTGGATGGGTTTTATAGACAAAAAGTCTGTAAATTGTACTCTACAAAAGATGCAATTTCTAGAAGTGGGAATAATGTTCATAAAAGCATACTGTGTATCCAAAAAATGTGAAGAATTAGATTCTTGTGATGCCTTAAATACTACGTTGCCTTAAAAATATTCTTTGTTCTTATTTTTCAGTCCAGTTTGCTGCTCCATGGGAAAATAAGCTAATGTGAGTATTAAACAATAGGTATTCCATGTACAATCATTGTAGAATGCCTAACATGCTAGGTGACACAAAGGTTTTTTTTTTCTTCACTAACATCATGCAGATCTAATTTGATAATAAAAAGTAATTCACCTTTCTGGACTGGCATCTCTCAGTGCTCTTTTTACATCATAAAATGTTGGCCTCTTCTCTGGATGTTCATCCCAACATGCCTTCAAAAGTGCAACAATATTTTCATTACATTTCTCGATTGAAAGAGAGGGGCGTAGTGGAACAGGAGAGTTAGCTTCCTTGATTCTTTGTATTATTTCTGAAATTAACAATTGTATGTCAGTCAGATTTCAGAAGATTATTTAGTTAAATTTAAGTTTACTTTCATAATGTTTCTTCTTCAGGTAAAGGTATCTGGACTCAGGTGGTGAACCTCACTTTTTAGACATCTGCAGAAATTGCTTGTGAGCCTTGCCAACCTCTTCAGGATGGGGGGGGAAAAAGGCCCAAAAGATATATTAGTCTAGCACCCTGCAATCATACTTCTTGATGTAGCCTCCCTAGATTCCTAAAGGGTCATGGCCCCAGCACTGACAACATTCAAAGGCAATAGCCATTCACTCTGACCATTTGAATGGCGCCCAAAATGAAGTAATGAAATCCTGGTCTCTGCAGCTTTTTTCCTGAATTTCCTTCTGTCTGAAAATCAGCATACCCTGATGCTTTTATGACTCAGTCTTTTATGATAAAACTTTGAGTGGTATGTAAGACCCACACAAAGAGAGTGGTATGAGACAGCAAGAAAAGATTGTGTTTGATCACACCAGGAAGAGTCAATTTGCTGGGACTGCTGTCCCTTAAAGCAACCCTCCCGTCCATCCAGAAAGCACTCTTGCTCAGTCCTTCCATAAACAGACCTGCTAAACCACAAAAAAGGTAAGCACACTTGTGCATTGATGGGGCTTCACCTAGTACACCATTGCCTGGGCATCACATAACTGCCAAGAACTAGCTCACACTGGTACATGCCACAGACAGTTCAAAATGTGAATTATTTCCCCATCTAATCTCACCCATAGTCAAATTATTAGTGTTTAGCTATCCTCATTTCTTTTTTCTTTCTCTCTCGTTGGAATCAATACATTGTTTTAGGGTTTTATGTGAACGTGAGGGTCAAACTAGAAAGCAATTCATAGACCAGTGGCTATATCAAATTTGGGTCTTTCCCACTGGAAGAAATGGCAAATTTCTTCCATGTTTGGGAAGGATTATAATGACTGAGAAGGTGGTTAAAAATGAAAGTGAGCTTTATGATTTATTTATTACAAAGCGGTCCAGTCAGTTTCTACATTTTTCTTTTCCTATTTATCATATTCCAATCTTTGTATTTTCAATTTATTCAAAACATGGATGTTATATATTTATTATGCTAATAACTAATATGGGAGAAATCTAATCATCATCATCATCTTATACCTACAAGAGCTGCAAGTGACCCTAAGGATCATCAAGTTCAGCCCCAGTCAAGGAGGCATACTGGGGAATTGAACTCCCAGCCTCTGCAAGATGCTTAAACTCCTGAGCTATACAGTAATGCTTCAAATGTATGGAGAAAGGAGATACAAGATCCCTACCCCATTTCCTTTGGGCATTTTACAAATAATGGCACAACCACCATTGCCCCATGCCTCATAATGTTCCTAACTCAACAAGAATAATGTTCTTGGTCCAAAATTAATAATAATAATAATAATAATAATAATAATAATAATAATAATAATAATAATAATAATAATAATAATAATAATAA
>JAHTLZ010000379.1:8635996-8659334 GCA_023846285.1 Phrynocephalus versicolor | reverse complement strand
GATAGATAGATAGATAGATAGATAGATAGATAGATAGATAGATAGATTTTCTCAAGTGATTTCTTTTCAGATTGTCTACTATTTCATCAACAACTATCTGGCTGCAGAGCCAGAGTTAGGAAGTGTAATTCCTCATTCTGTAACAAGTGAAATAAAATCCAACCTGTGTATCATTGGGCAAGAGTAACCTCAGAGGAAGCAGCCGATAAACCACTTAGGAGTATTCTATGGCTAGAAACCCCTGACAAAGATTGCATAGGCTAGAAGCGATTTGACAAGATGTTGTGTTTGCTGTAGTAGTAACAACAACAACAACAATTGCCACTGTGGCACCCAATAGAGAAATAGTTAGTAAAATCTATGCCTAGTTTTTGCACATTGCAGACGGACAGTTGGGTGGCTGGCTGGATATGATGCATCTGTCCTTATATACATACAACCAAGGCCTGAAATGGCACAAGTGAAAAACTCTGATGGGAGGTGTGGGGGTTCCAAAGTACTTCAAGCTCTTACTTCCATAATTGGTCTCTTCCATTATTTGCCTGGTTTTCTTTCCATATTTAAACTCCCACAACCCAAATCCAGATAGCTTCACTTGCATGCGGCTATCTACCAGGCAATTAGTAGGCTTTAAGTTTCCGTGGGACTTTAGAGGGCTGTTGTGGATGAACAACATACCCTGGAAATGAACATACAGCATGTATAAAAATATTAGTCTTAACAATCTCATGTTCCGCGTTGAACAGAGGAATATCATATTAGGATACGCCATTTTGCATGAACATAAATATTTTGGCTGTGTAATATATTTAATTTATCCCAAAGATTTATTGCAGCACATGTACTGGTGGTAACATTTGGAGAGACAGAGAAAAATATCTATTGTACCAAATAAACAAGATCCTTTGTCACTCTTATTGCAAAGGACATCAGCCTAACCCAGGTACCCCTCTGGAATTATAAGCAAGTCTATATGGTATTAAAACTAAAACAATTAAGCAGGTCCCATTGGCCCTTTATACTTCTTTTCTCTTCTTTTCATTGCTGCCATCAGGATTTTTACAAGTAACTGAAAATAATTTCACTATTCCATACTCACATTGACTATGTCATAGGCAAAAGATATTTTGAATATCCAATCGAGTTCCATACCAGAATGCAGCAAAACATCCTAGAAAAACAATCAGTGGGCAGGTGTTAGACATGGAAATAAAATATTTCCCTAGAAATGTTTCAATGCATTGGTTCTTTTTTATGTAATTTGTATATTTAAAAATAAATAAAAAATTAGGTGGTAGAGGTCTTCTGCAAGTGAAGCAGATCCCAGTATGGCGGCTTTCTGCATCTGACTGATGGTGACTTTGTCAACTCCAATTTCTACTAAATACTTGATTAGCTCTTTAGGCACCACACCCAGCATGCCGATTACCACTGGGACCACTTGTACCGGTTTATGCCAGAGTCTCTAACATCAGTACTGAAAATTTGGGCTGTGTTGGTCAGTGAGTGTATTTCAGTTTCTGATTTTCCATACAACTTTAAATCATCCATATACAATAGATGAGAAATTTTCCCTGAATTTTTATCAGTTTGGTACCCTAGATTTGTGTTCTACAAAATTATTGAGAGGGGAATCAAGGAAATAGTAAATAGCAGAGGTGACAAAGAGTCACCTTGAAAAATCCCTCGTTCAATGTTAACCAATCCATAGCTTTTGTCCCTGACAAACAATTCTGTTTTCCAGTTCTTCATCACATTTTCTATTAGGGCACTAATACTTCTACATATTCCAATGGCATCCAGGCACTTAATAATCCAACTATGCGGTACTGAGTCAAAGGATTGTTGTTGTTGTTGTTGTTGTTGTTGTTGTTGTTGTTGTTGTTGTTGTTGTTGTTGTTGTTGTTGTTGTTGTTGTTGTTGTTGTTGTTGTTGTTCCATCTCAACTCTGGCCAGGTAAAGGTAAAGGTAAAGGTTCACCCTGCACATACGTGCTAGTCGTGTCTGACTCTAGGGGTGATGCTCATCTCCGTATTCAAGCTGAATAACCAGTATTGTGCAAGTCCATGGCCATATGGCCGGCATGGCTGCAAGGAAACATGGTGGCTCAGTGGACTAAGGCTCTGAAAACTGTTGGCTGCAAAGTCAGCAGCTTGGTGGTTTGAACCCCAGGTGCCACACAGCGGAGTGAGCCGCTGATAACCCCAGCTCCTGCCAACCTAGCAGTTCGAAAGCATGTAAATTCAAGTAGACAAACAGGTGCCACCGTGAAAAAAAGGGAAAACTGGCCAGAGACAGACACCAAAAAAGGTTTCAGGACATGATCCCCACTCACACCCTACCTCCCATAACCTGTTCATACAGTCACTAAATGGCCACCTTTAGGCTTCCTTTCTTGTAGTAATGCATTACAATGCAGATGTTTGGTGCCTCAGGGCATATCCCATAGAAGACCACTAGATTCTCATGTCTCAGTTCTCTCATCTGGAGGAAAGAAATACTGATAAATGTGGTGCAAAATCTTGATATCACCTACACAAACCCAAGACATATCCAAATGTTGCCATCCATATACATATAGCTCAAACAAATAGAGACTTATTCAGCCTTCAGTTATGAATTCTATTGTGGTGCTTCTGACACAAAGGCAGTTACTTCATGTCCTACCTTCTTCTGCGATTACGTTTGTACCATGACAGCGTTGTTCGTGTGGTTTTGTCCCTGTTCAGTCCCTGTTTCTGTTTACTCACGGTTGTGATAACTTGTCTCGTGACAAGTGTTACTTCATGGTCTTGTTTCATGACAAGATCTGCTTTTTTTGAAAAAAAAAATAAAAAATAAAAATAAAGGGCGCACCACACACCCTGTGCTTCGTCTATTTGAAATGTCGAACCACAGAACTCAAAAGCACGAGCAAATTGGACAGGCGCACGTTCACGAGCGGAATATTGCCTTTGTTGTGTGACAGTTGTTACCTCATGGGACCTTGTCCCGGAACAGGAACAGAGACAAAAGAATTCCCCAGCTCAGGGGCAGGTACAGCTTGTTCCTGGTTCCGGGGGCGTGGTCGAGACAACTTTTTGCTGTCACACTGTGAAGTAAGGTTTTTTTGTACTGGTCCCAAGTGGGACAGGAAGAAGGGATGAACGGGACGTGAAGTAACTGCCAAAGAAAGAGGCATTTGGCCTAATCTGTCTCTGCATTGGAGGAACTATCAATTATGAGGCCATCTTGGATTATGTTGTTACTACAGTTAAGTACATAATATCTGTGTTTCCCCCAATCCATAAACACAGAATATGTTTTTCAAAAGCATTGTTGCTTTTATGATGTTCATGACAACACAAACATCATATCTATGTGGTTCCTATTCAACAGCTGACAAGAAATAATATGGCCACGTCTCTATCTAGGCCTGCATTTCAGTGAGAAAATGTCCTGGAAACAACACGTAGAAGCAATCTCTACATCGAGTACTAGGACAATTGGTCAATTTAAAAGATTATTCTATGCCAAAGGTGGCCAGTTAATAAATCCTGCCATCAAGGTTTTTACTGCAAAAATTCTGGCCCAAATGCTCTACGGGGCAGAATTATGGGGTGAGGGAGCTAAACCCAATCTAGAGGTAATACAGAACAAATTATTTAGGCAACTGTTTGAGACTCCCTCCAGGGACTCCTTCTGCACACCTAAGAGCTGAGCTTGGCCTTCCTTCTATTGGTGCCAGAATTGATTTAGCCTATTTTAGATACTGACAAAGATTAAATGGCATGGATGATCAATCTCTGACCAAGAGCTGCTGGTTAGAACAATTGCAGACAGAAGGATGGGCAAAGCAGTGCCAAGTCAAATTAAAGATCTATGGCCTTAGTATGGAAAGGCTTCTCAGCTTTGACCCCAGCTCGAACTCTTTAAAGAACTGGATTTTTGACAGTGATGCCTGTCAAGACAGGGCCACAATTATTGATTCTCGATTCACAAAGTGGTACCCTAAACTTCAGATTAATCACCTGAGGCCAAAATATTTTGAGACCTTAATTATTTCACAACTGTGTTGGGCTTTCACAGAATTAAGATTCCAACAGATGCCCTCCGCTTATCTTGAAGGGAGATACAAAAAAATCCTAGTCATGGAACATAAGTGTGTATACGGCTACGACCAGATAGAAGATATAATCCATGACTTATTATTCTGACCTCTCTATAAGAATCCTCGAGCTAGACTTTTGTGGCCTATTACCAAGATACTACTTGTTCCAATGATGAAATAGTTCTAAGGCTGCTCTCCGATAACCAGCCATCTGTTACTCATTCTGTCACACTTTTTGCACTGGCAGCTAGGAAGATGAGGTCGAGCATTCTTAAGGACTCAAATGATACTGGGTAGTTCATATTGTTGTTTACAAAGGGAAAATTTCTTTGGTTTCTTGTATTATGTTATCTGCATGTTGTAAAGGCCTATGGTCATAAACAATAAAGGTATTGACTGACTGACAACCATTCATCTTCCTCTGTACTAGAAGTGCTTGTTGCCATTCACAAGAGGATTAAAAGTGGCCCAGGCTGGGAATCTGTGCTGTCTCTGGTTGCGAACTGGAGGTAATGGTGGAATGTTCCCTGTGTGCTGCTTGCCAATGGGAAACTGAGTGGAATTGTTCTCCAGGAATCAGAGATTCATTGATTAAACAAGTGGAAATATATATTCTTCCTCATACAAATGTCATAAGCCTTCCTATTTCAGTGATGTCAATCTCAGACCAGCAGTCAGTTTATAATTCAAATACAGATAATGTCTTGGGAAAGTGAAACATACCATCTGAACCTCCTGAAGAATTGATAGTTTCCAAACATCTGTTTGATTATCAGTGAATCTGAGAGCGACAAGAACTCCCTGAAACAGAAGCAGTAATAGTGTGAAATATCAATGAACAGAACATTCTTAGAGAAATGTGGGGGATCTTCCTATTTTATCACATTATCTAAGCCACTTTATATGAATGATAGCTTTGATTGGAAGAAGGGGGAAACATTTTTAATTAAAGTTTCCACTGGAATAATCAACAGGTTCAGTTAGGCAATTAAGCAGTCACATTGGGAAGAAAACTACAGTTTTATGTTTCATTGACATCATTGTAAGAACTTGATAATGTGAACTACTACCAGATGGTGCAAAGCTGAAGCATTTTTAAAAACTGAACTAAACAGGACTTTACAACCCTACCTGTGAATTATTTTGGCCTTTAACCTAATGGGTGGCTTTGGCCCTATTCTCTTGTACATAACGGATGTAGCTTACAAGGCAGAACTATAAATATTTCATTGGTAGAAATTAGGGATGGGTATGAAATGGAAAAATTGAGTTTCATTTCATTCTGTTTCATCCCCCCTTGTGTTTCATTTTGTATTGTAAGTAACAAAAATTTGCAAAAGAATTTTGTTACTTACAAAATGGAACAAAACGAAACGAGGTAATGGAATCCCCCAGCAGGGGGGCTGAGAGGGTAGCGCTGATGTCAGCACTTTGCTCTCAGCCCCCTGCCTGGGGATTTCCCACCACCTCTTAGCTGGGAGGTGGCAGCGGACAGAGAACAGAGTCCAAGGAGGACTCGCCACTGCTGTGCCCTCCTCTAGAGCCTTGCAGGGGCAGGCAAAGGAGCTGAGATCGGAGGCAGGTCCTCCTCTGACACTCTTCTCTGTCGCTGCTATCATTTTAAACAGACTCCAGCCTCTGACAGCTAGGCAATGGCGGCGGCGGCAGCAGAGAAAATGAATGTTGTTGGAGGAGAACTCGCTTGCCTCTTAGCTTGCTCCTGTGCCTGTCTCTGCAAGGTTCTGAAGGCAGGCGCAGCGGTGGGGCAGGCCCTCCTGGGACACTGTTCTCTGCCCGCTGCAGCCTCCCAGATGGATGACGGCAGCGGGCAGAAAGTTCAAGGAGGACTAATGCTGCTGCACCGGCCTCTGCTTCTGCCTCGCTGAGGCAGGCAAAGGAGGGAGCTAGGAGGTGAGCGAGTCCTCCTCGAACACTCTTCTTTGCTGCCACTGCCATTTTAAACTAACTTTACTCTCTGCCTACTGCTGCCTCCCAGCTGGGAGGTGGTGGGGAATCCGAAGGCAGGGGGCTGAGAGGGAAGCACTGATGTCAGTGCTCCCCTCTCAGCCTCCTGCCATGGGATTCCCCACCACATCTCAGCTGGGAGGCGGCAGAGCCTCTTTGGCGGTGGGCCTCGTACAAGTGGAACCAAATACTTCATTTTAAACAAAAAGAAACTCCTGTTTCATTTCATTTCATTACGTAACAAACTGACAAATCAGTGTTTTGCTTTTCGTTTGGTGCCCATCCCTAGTAGAAAAGGCAGAATTATACATCTATTTGTTGTGCATTTGGTTTGGATGTTTACAAAGGCACATTCAAAATACCTGATAAAGTCCTACTGTAGTGTAAAATGTTTCTCTTTCTTGCTTCTCCTTCCATCCAGAAAGAAACAAATGGGAACCAACATCTTCTGTTTCTCTGGGCACAGGTGTGCTTACTTGAGAGAGGGGAAAGTTTTCCTTTGAAAGAAAAGGAAATTTCTAAATTACCGGTAAATAAATCAGAGTGAGTGAAAAAAGCACGTCCATAAATATTCAAGCCACGTTTGGAATTCCTGTAGTCTGATTTCAATGCCCAGCGTAAAATTTCATTGACACGAATCTGAAAAGGGTCTAGAGGAAAAAAATCTTTTTGTTTATTATTTATCTATTGAACAATACATGAATATAGTTAACTGGGGAAGAAGAGAGTGCAGGGGCTTTGAAGTTGCCCATTAAAGGTTAACACCTAAACAGCAGAAGAAGAATCCTCAGAAGTCATTTGGCTAGAGTGTTCTCCCATATGGTAAAATGTTAGGTACTATATAATAATTCACTCTAACCTTCTTTCTATGTTTCTTGGCCAGCTTGTGTAAAGTTTATGTAAATACTGTATACGCATCCTCTCCTTGGTTATTCCTCCCTCCCCCTTGTGACGTAGAAGGCATCACTCTAATGTTGATCAATGTATTTTGATTTCTGAACTACAGATATGTATTTCCTGCACTACTAGGAAGATATGCATTTCCTGTGTTAGTAGATAGTGTATTGATCATCACAACAAAGATAAACCTAATGCTTATGGAAGAGGTGAAGATTACAAAACATGGCTGTAATTAGACAATTAGTCAAAGACAACACACAAAGGCAAAGGAGATACCAGATTCCACAACCAGTATGGTTCTTTCTTAATCATGGGGATAAACATGTGAGCAAACCAAGACTAGAAAAGGTTGTTTCCCCATCCTTCAATAAGTGCAATCTTAAATGCACCTATGTCCCCAAATAAATGCTGAGAAATAAATGCTGAACTGGCTCGGGTGCTAAGGTCATCAGGAGAGGCCTTTCTCTTCACCCTGCAACCCTCACAGGTACGTCTTCTGCGAACACATGAAAGGCCCTTCTAGGCTGCTGTGCCAAGACTCTGGAACTCCCTGCCACTGAAAGCCAGGACTGTCGCATCCCTGCTGTCTTTCCAGAAGCAGGCAAAGACCTTCCTCTTCAGGCAAGCTTTCCCTGAATGATGGACTACCTACTGTGTCTCTTATATGAATCCGCCATACATGGCTGCACAGACGTTATGTTTATGACCACTTATAACTTTGTGTTTATATCTCCCATTGCATGATTGCATTGACACTATGTTATCAATTGTTAGTTTTAATGTTGCCTTCTAATACTATAATAAGATACCTCTCAATTCCCTGTTTCTCAAACTGAATATGTCTTAGACTCAGGGGTAATGAACTGTATATTGTCCCTCCTTACTGTAAGCCACCTTAAGTCCTTTTCCAAGGAGAAAGGAAGGGTAAAAATACTCAAAAATAAATAAATAAATAAATAGATAGATAAATAAATAAATATTCACTGGAGTAGGTTATCCGTTACCTTATTATCATTATCATTGAAAATGATTATATCCTCATAATTAATTCTCCACCAGAAATCATTAATTTGCTTTTGAAGACTCCACTTATGGTTTTTCATAAGCACTGTGAAACCGACGGCTCCTGATGCAGCCATTGTAAGTAGAATTGTCACAACGATAAGAGCTGTACCTCCTAATGACAAAGGACAGAAGAAGTCACTATAAAACAGAAAAATTATGCTAAATTTTAGTCACTCATACAGTAGAAAGGGGAGCAGGGTGTTTGACAAGTATGAGAAAAGGAAATCTGCAACATCATTGCAAATGGAAATAAAAGGACAGGGATGAGAAGATATAATGCAGCCATACTTAAAGTAAAACAGAATGAATTTCACTCAAGCAATGGCTAGCAAATATGGAATTTTATAGCTAGATTGCATGTAGAAGGCACACAATCCTAAACAAGCTTATTTGAAAGACAAGTCTGAAAGATACAATAGAGCAGACGCCAGGATAAACATGCAAGGGCTTAAAAGTAAATCCAACATAGACTTACTTATATTTTAATATTGGGATTACAGATTAAGAAACACAACTGATGTTTTGCTTTCATGATCCACCCTATATAGAATATAATTGACCTACTGAATACATTTCCATGATGCGTAATTGCAGCAACACAACATTGTTTGAAATCTATATGGAGCAGCTGCTGAGACCAGGAATTAATAAAAACTAACAGATTCGAGTGAACCGAAGTGATGCCATGTTGATTCCTCTGTATGCCTTGTATCTGTATCTTATTGTATTTCTTAAACTGTCTGAAACTGTTTCAACTTCACCGGAATGTGTGCCTCAGCAAGACAAGAGTGAAAGAAGAGCCTGTGTTAAATGTTCAAGGACATCTCTCTCTCTCTCTCTCTCTCTCTCTCTCTCTCTCTTTCTGTGTGTGTGTGTGTGTGTGTGTGTGTGGAATGGCTCTAACAAAAGAGTTACAGATTGCCCAAAGAATGTTGTTAATTGGTGAGGGGCATTTTATGCTTTCTGTACTTAAATGTGTACCCTGCCTTTATTAGTTGTGGTTTTTTTCCTTCTGCTTCAGGGGAAAAGGTCATCTCTCTTCCTGATTTTGATCTCTGCTTGTCTCATAAGTTACAAGGAAAGTTTGGGATTAGCCTGGCCTCAACACAGCTTTAATGAAGTTGTTATCTAGGAGCCCTTATGAACATGATGGTGTATCATGGTGAAGGTATTAATACCAAGGAAGAAAATGGTCCTGACTTACCGGGACCAGCATTGTGGGCGGCAGCGGTGCCGGGTCTCTGGGCAGAGCTGCTGGAGAAAGATGGCACCGGCCACGTGCCTCCCGGGAGGCCAGCATCTGGGTCGCCCAGGGTGTCCCCGGCCAATCCCAGGTGACTACCCCTCACGTGGCATGGGCAGGCATCCGGGTCCAGCCTGCCCGCGCATGCGCCCAGGTCTTCCCGGGCACAACCTTCAAAAGGGAGGCGGGCCTGGAGGGTGGCACCATTCATGGACCGGCAGCGAGAGCGACACCCACCCACCCACAGCATGGGGCTTCAAGATTATCGTTGTAATGTTTTAATGTTTTAATAATTGTCTTTATACTTGTCACAGTGCGGCATTCAGCGGTTTGGAGGCATTGGGTCTGGATCTAGGCTGATGTGGCAGCAGGACGGAGCCTGCGCAGCTTGGAAGCAACAGGTGGTGACAGCAGACCCAGGAGGGAGCACGGATGGTCCCAGCTCAGGTGGGACATCAAGAGGCTTCTCCGCTCAGCTTAGCGGAGGAAATCCTGAAGGAGTGTACGCCCACGGGGGTTTCCTGAAGCTGGGTAAAAGGGTGCTACCATCTTGTGGTGCTATGGGGTGCACTGGGGGGCAGGTGGGTCCCCCAATGGAACGGATCCGACCCAATGCCTGTCCAGAGTACTACAGTTTCTTCCTTGTCATCTGATGCCAATAAAGCTGTGGGCATTACACATTTTCCCAAGAGCTAATGAGTCAGTGTGGTTTATGTTACAGCAGAACCCAAGTTCAGTGTTAGCCCACAATGTACTCCCTTCCATCTCCAGCTTCCTTCACTTCTTCATTTCACAGAGGCCAGAAATTTCACTTAACACTACTTCTTTCCCCTATTCACTTCTCTGTCAACACCAGTCCTACTCAGAGGTTGCGAGTGACAGTTTAACTGTCACACAATACATTTTTGACAACAAGGGTGGTAAAAAAGGCATGTTTTAAAAGTAATCGAATGAATATTAATCAAATTATTGGTACAAAAAACAACTCTTTCTAGTACATTTTAAAATGTACTTTTAAGCATCATTTTAGAGCATTTAACAGTGATGTTTCACATTTCATGCAATTCTCTTACCTGATTATTTCCAAAGAATTACAATAAAGTGAACAAGAAGGAACCAATGCAGTGACAACTTACTTTTAAAACACTTTAATGAACGAGGATAATTAATTCTTAAAACAAACAAGTAATGAAAATAGATTATTTTAAAAAAAGCTACATTTCAAGTGCAGATATTTATAGTACCGTACTCACGAGTAACTGGAGTTCTGCAGTGTTCATTGTGAAACCCACAGAGTGGTTTGTCTTTGGGTATTTCTCCATCTGACCAACTGATGTGATCCATTTCTGATGTTGGGCTGTGGACAGAAACAATAAACAACAAAGATTTCAGGATCGAGTGGTGATTTATTGCTTGAAGAGGGAACTTTTGACCTGTGAAGAAACATTGGAAAAATGAGTATGTGTTGGCCAAAAGAAAACTGGAAGGAGAGGAGAATATAATAGTATTTTTCAAATATTCAGGGGCTTGACGTATAGAAGATTTGCTCTCTGCTGCCCTTAATATTTAAATAACAGGAGGATAAATGTAATTTAAATGAGATTAAATGTTTCTTTGAACAAAATGGAGTAAATTCATAACATCAGGAGGACTGACAATGAAGTGAATTCTGAGGCTGCTCCAGAATGCTGCTGCTGCTGCTGCTGCTGTGGTATTTGGTTCTATGGGTGAATACGTGAAAGATGCTGCATCTATATATCAAGACTATGCTATTTACATAACCTGTACATTTTGTTGTTGTGTTGTTACAGTAATGACCAACTCTTCATGACCCCCATGTCCATGAAGTTTTCTTGGCAGGAATACTGGAGTGGCTTGCCAGTTCCTACTTGAGGTACCCACAGCACCTGGTGTTCCCTGTTGGTTGCCCATCCAAGTAGGTCACCCATCCAAGTACTAGCCAGCCATGACCCTGCTTAGCTTCCAGGATCAGATGAGATCGGATGTGCTCAGGGCATCTAGGCTGCATAAATCTAACTGAGGAACTGGCTGCAACCCAAAGATTAACTCTACAGATTTAACTCTACAGACAATATTATGGTAAGTGATGGACCTGCAAGATCTGGATACAGATCCCAGCCCAATGCAGAACGTGCTTTGCTTATGTTCTGTTTGTTAGTGGTTCTTGGCCTTATTTCTTCCCTTTTGAAAACAGAGAACAATAAGGAATAGAATATAAATCTATCATGCTGTGCATATTAAATCTACTGTACAAAGAGTATGAAAAAGCAGAGATACTAGAATTTGGAATTGGTAGCAGCAGTGGTGACCAGAGGATTTTATAAACCATAGTTTTTTTTTAAAAAAAATTAAACTTTTCTAGTTTCTGAAACACACACACACACACACAGCACCTGATTATTTTTGTGTGACTGTCAAAGTTAAGAACAGGAATGAATCTTGTTGAGTTGCCATCTTTCTGCAGATCATACACAGAGTAGTCCATGTTCCTCTCACCAGATTCATCAATGTGTATTGGGCCAGTAATGCCTAAACAACAAAGATAATTACAATACAAGCATTGGAATATCTTCCAAACATCAGTGTTCAGGCATATAAACAAGTTGGAAAAATAATCTCAGTCAGAACATGTGAACACCAGAACTGAAGTGCCTACTTCAATTTCCATCCAACCCACTGCAATGCTCACAAGCATGTGGAAAAATATCTCTTTTAGACTACAACTCCCATAAGCCTTCAGTAAGATGATACTGGAAATTATAAAAAACAAAAACTAGACTTTTCAGGCTGAGTCTCATGAAAATATTTCTCAGTCTGCTTGAGGTGGACACCTGTGATAACCTCTACTTTTGCAATATATGCTCTCAACAGAACAACCAGTGAAGGCGACAATGCTTAAGGGATTTTAATCCACACACATACCATGTGCAAGAGTTTTATTGTAGCCTTTCAAAGTGTTGATAAGTGTTCTTCCATCATGGAAGTCTTTTTTCTGCTCTAGCATTTCTTTTATAGTTGATGCATAAAGCAAAACTGCATCATACAAGTAGGCAGCATAAGAACTTACCTGAAAAATAATGGAAAAGGTTGAGTTCATAAGAAAAGGAGCTTCACAAACTATTCTTTGAGATGGTTTCTGAGTGCAAGGACAGTATCTTTGACAGTTGTGTCGAACAGGGAATCTTAGCAGGGGAGTGTGTCTCACAAACTACATTTTTTGAAATGCTATTAGAAAAATATCATTCCTACAAGCATGATTCACTTCTAAATAAAATGAAAAAATAGCATTTAAAATGTTTGGTCACTTCTGGTTTCAAACATGTTTTTAGGGGGAGTCATTGGGTTGACATCCACATTCCCTGCGCTTGTCCTCACTGGCTGTGGATAGTCCACTAATAGAATGGACAACAAGATTGCTAATCCAGACTGGCTGATATGATGCAAGTGCTCTGTCATTTGCACTGTCTGCTAGTCCACTTTTAAGTTGAGTTCAAAGAGCCATCATTGCCATTAAAACAGCTAATAAACTTGAGCCTTGGTGACTTGGCGGAGCTTCCCATTTTTACCTACACAGACCCCAAATGAAGTGGGGTGAGTGGTCAATAGTATAAAAAGCCAAATCAGTCAAGGCATACGCCCTGGCCCAGTTTATGATGCAAATTGTCCCCAAGGTGTCTCCATCACATAACCAGGCCTGAAGAAAGGATGAAAGTCAATCAGCCTCATTCATGAACCTTTGTAGCTGGGAAGCTTTGCCTAGGAGGGACTGAGAGGGGTGCCTGTACTTATGTTATATGGTAAAACAGAAGGGGGGCTTTTTCAACACTTATCTCACTAGAGACTCCCTTAGGTATGTTGGGCCCTGCCCTGCTCCAAAGAGGTAGCCAGCACTCTCCCTTATTCACTTGGCTCGTCTTCAATCCTCTGTTATGTTTATGAGCCCAAAGGGGCAAAGCCCAACACAATTGTGGTCGCTGTCACCTCTAAAAGGACCCTGTTCATATCCTTGTTTGTTTGTTAGATTTTTATACTGCCCATCTAGCAGCAAGGCCACTCTGGGCTGTTTACAACAATAACACAATATAGACAATAAACAGTAATTAATAATAAAATAAAATAAAATAAAATAAACCAATCATCAAGTTATAGCTGACTAACCAATCTATATTGCTCTATCCCCATTCCTGCCCCCCCCCCGATTTGCTGTTCATATTGTCTTTCCATATAAGGGTAGATCAAAACAATATTGTAATAATATTTAAAACAGAATTTAGATCATCAAAACCTACATAAACTACAGCATCTAAGCCAGAGCAGATCTAAGCTATTTTACCTGCAGTGTATGATAACATATTCTTTGTAGTGAGAAAAATATAGGATTAAATACAGAATTGGCACCAAGGGCAACAAATTAAGGTGGATGGAAATACGGTTTTGTTTGTGAATGTTGTATGTCTCCATTTGGGATAATTTGTCATGACCCTTCAAGTCAGAACCAATTTATAGTGACCCTAAAAGGGCCTCCAAGGTTTAGTGATATATTTGGGGAATGATTTGAAAAGTTCCACAGTCCCAGTGTGTTTCCATGGCTGTGCAGATATTCGAACTCAGACCTCATGAGTCCTAGTCCATTCTTCTGTTGACTATATCACACTGGAGATCTGGGATAATATTTCTATTTAATTAAACAATTGTGTTAATTATGACCTCTTTTTGTGAAGAAAGAAAACAGTAAAAAGGGTGCTGCTCCTTCAGTTTGTTATATACTTCTTTCACAAAATCAGAATAGGTCTTGTACTCTCGGTAAGACCTGAGGGCTATCAGAAAAACAGGTTGATAAACCTCTAAAATGCTGCTGTTCTCATTAATCCAAGTATCTTGCAAGAAATTATCCTGGAAGACAAAAGAAGTAATATATTCAATATGTTTAACATTCTGTTAATAGCTTCTTCCATTTAACACAAAGACAAGGCACTATCTCAAGATTTCAAATACTTCACCGCTAAGTGAATAAATCTTCCATTTTTTATTAACTCATTTGCTTAGTAGCCACTGCAACATAGTAGTGTTGTGTCAAGGTAATGTTTGGGTAACATATGAAGCCCTGGGCTCTAAGGAAAGAATACATGCTATGGCTTGCTTGGCATCCAGAATAGCCTGAATTTTAAGAAGAAGAAAGAGTGGGATGGAGAAGAGCCAAAGCATGTGCACCCCCACTGAGTCCAGGCCTTCTTATACTAACTCTGCTGCAAAGTTAATGTACAAAGAGTCCCTGAGAGAGTGAAGTTAAGTTGCTGAGTTGTAGGTTGTACCACTCCAGAGGAATCATGTTCTCTGCAACACACACACACACACACACACACACAGAGAGAGAGAGAGAGAGAGAGAGAGAGAGAGAGAGATTCAAAATGAAAATATATTTATTTACAATATGTCTGTGAAGATTCTCAGTCATCCAGATGAGTTTATCTGAAAGCTGAGTCATGGCAACTGGACTTCTTTTCTTGAGAGATTGAAATGTTTTGCAGCTCATCCAAACAGCTTCATCAGTCTGGCCTTCTGGCCTCGTGAGGCTCGTAGATCACCAATCTCCCTGGCTTTGGGGGGGAGAGGCAAAGAGGCCCCACCCGTACATACACGTGATGGAACCAGACCATTGTTGGTTTTTTACTTTGCTTTTGCTTTTACTATACATGATCAAACAGATTAATATAACTATCTCCTTGAAAACTGGTCTTAAAATAGTTATTCATAACTTTTTAGGAATTTTTGTCATGCAACCTTGATGGAAAAGTTTTCGTTTTGGTGGTACACACTCTTCTGAATTAAGCAAACCCATCTGAATGATATGCTTTTTGTGGCACTGGTAACTAGGAGGTTGTGTCCTTCTGCAGGACACAGTGGTGGTTGTTTTTCCATTTTTCATGATTTAGTAAAGAAGTTTTACACATTGTTTTAAAACAAGACAGTAATGAAATACTCACTTTGTCACAACCATTTACTAACCTCAAATTGCTGCAGGACAAAGAACACATACAACCCATTTGTCATTCCTAATTCTTTGGCTTCTAACAAAATGGATCTTGCATCCAGAGAACTGCAGATTAAAACTATGACTGCAAAGGAAGTTAAAGAGATACTGTAGGTTCTTAGGTCTTCAAGTCAGTGTACAAACAATCCAAAACAATGGTATCAACTATGGAACGGGGCCCTAGTACCATGACAATAGTATGGTAAAGAGGAATAAAATAATTTATCCATGAATACATAGAGTTTTGTACATGGAGATATTATACATCTGTTGGATAGTGTTCATCCGTGGATATGTAGGCATAATAACGGGTGCCTTATTATGGGCGGATAACATTAAACTGATTGTTGTTTGAAGTGGCACTATAAATCTAATACTATATAACTTTGTTCTTTTCAGATTAGCAGTGTATGCTAACAGGCTCCTAGACTTTCAAGCATGTACCTGAATATCCAGCTCCATTACAAGCAGGGTTGTACTTTCTGTGTGAAAAATTAAAGTATCAGGAAGCAATGTTTCACTTGGACAACCTCATATTGGGAGACATGACCCTAGAGACAGCCTTGGATCCAAATAATATTGGCCTTTATTGGGCATAAACAGCACTTGAATTGTGTGCCTGAACACTGGTAACCAGTGAAGCTATTGCAGAAAATATCTTCATTGCACTGTAATTGGCTTCAGTCAAGGGTCTCACAACAAAATTTTAGAACCTGCTATAGGCTTTGAGTGCTTGCCAAAAGCAACCCATATATAGCACTTAATTCAGGATGTAACTAGGGCATGTGTTATCATGACCAGATCAGACATCAGGAACTGGCGCAACTGGTGCACTAGCTTTACTAAATGTGCTTCTGGCCACAGCCAAAACTTGGACATCTAGGTTCAGCACTGAATTCAATTATAGGCATAAGTTTATTTTAGTTTATATAGGATTTATATACCTCCATCTTGCACAAGGCACCTCAAGGTGGTGAACAAAAGAAAACAATGTATTCTCAAAGGCTTTCAGGGTCGGGATCTAATAGTTGTCAGTTTTTTGGGGATGTTTCCTGAGCTCCTTGCCCTGTCAGCCACAGAGTCTGGTGAAACATCAGAAAGAAAAACTTCCAGAACACATCCAAACAGCCCCAAAACCTCGTAAGAACTAAAAGAAAATAAGCTGAGAACCTGACATTTTCATGGAAGAATAATGCAGCACAGCTTCCTAGACCTGCTTTTTCACTGACCTGGAGCAGCATATCTGGATTCAGTACCAGTTGGCTTACTCCCACCCCCTACCCAGCCCAGAATTGAAACCAGACTCTGATTTTGAACCAAATAGCTTTCTCAGGTTTGGATAAAATTTTCTTTCACTTTAGAAAAGAAACCCATCTGTTTAATGGCCCTCTGATCTTCTTTTACTCCATGGAATTTGGATAGGGGCTTAAAACATACCTCCCTGCCCAATGAAACTTACTTCTGGCAACAGATGATACGTAGTTGAGCTTTTCTTGGTGGAGACTTGGATCTTTCGTGTTGTACCTCACCTTAGCTGTAACTAAGATACTAGTTTTCAGTTGACTTTCTACAGAGTTCCAAAGTTCCTCCATTTCAGCCCAAGTGAAAACATCACTTGAGCTTCCAAAGAGAGCCACATATCTCCATCCAAAATATTGAAGCGTCTTAAATAGAACTTCCCCTATCATTTGCAAAGGGGAGACAAGATTCACATAAGTGTCATAAAGAAGTGAGTCATCCAGTTTGGCAGTATGGCCAACAAACCCAAACATGGGAATATTCCATTGAGAAGCTAGCAAACCAGTAACCTAGGGGAGAGAAAATAAAAAGAATTGTACGAAATAATAGCAGCATTACAATTTTATTTGATTCAAAACTTTCTGAAGCAGATGCTTCTTGGGCCTCCTACAGACCATTTTATTGCATAACAAAGGCAGAGAGCTGCACTGAAAGACAGACTGAAGTCAGCTGATTTCTTAAATTTATGGTTTGTTGTATGGAAGTTTGTTGTACGCCAGTTCTAAGATTTTGTTGCTTATAAACTTCATGTCAAAAAAGCTGATCTGAGCAATCGCTATTCTGACTTCAGTTGAATGTATATTTATCAAACAAGATCCCTCTGTTCACTTAAGTAGATTTCAGAATATAGTACTTATATGTATTCCACATTTTGGTTGTGGATACTGAACTACATTTCTTATGCAGGTTGCTTTTTACCTATTTCAGTCAACATTCTTTGTTAGATTATATTCATGACTTATTTCTTTGATTTTAATGAGACACATTTCCAGAACATCTAAATGGTTAGATAGTAATATCACCTGTACATCAGTTGTGATTGAGAACCTCCCAATTGCCAATGATACCATCTCTCAAACTGGGAAGTACTTCTTTCTTTTCAAGTTCAAACTGAAAAGCAGTGGTAGAAGTACCGTATATACTGGAGTATAAGTCGACCCAAGTATAAGTCGAGGCCCCTAATTTAAACCCTAAAAACTGGTGAAAGTTATTGACTCATGTATAAGTCTAGGGTGGGAAATGCAGCAGGGCCTGGCAGCTCCTCCTTTGTGAGCTGGGGGAGTGGTGTGTGATGTTTAAAATGACTTTTAGCCACCAAGGCAAGCACTTGCCTTGGTGGCTAAAAGTCATTTTAAACATTGTGCACTGCTCCCCCCTGATGTGTGGGGGGGGGAGTGAGGAGAAGCGGTGTGCAATGTTTAAAATGACTTTTAGCCACCAACCCAAGCACCTGCCTCAGTGGCTAAAAGTACTGACCCGCATATACGTCGAGGACCCCTTCTTTCAGCCCAAAATTAGGGCTAAAAAACTAGGCTTATATTTGAGTATATACAGTAATTTATCCTGGCCACACTTTGCTTCTTGTCTCAGTGTTCTCTGTCATCTGATTTTCATCTTTCATTGCAGCTTTTTGTTTCCTTTAGAAGTTCCAGTTATAGAAATAACTATTGAATCAAGATCTTTGTTTACCAACAACACTATCAATTTGCTGATATGATAATTTCTGTTTCTGATTATTGTTGGGATCACAATTTTGATTTGCTTTCCAGATTTTGCTTCAGATATTCTTGTCTGAATCTCTGTGTTTGATGATATCTTTATTTTTCTCTCTCTGTCTTAATCATTCTTTCATTAGCTCCAAGGTTTCTTCGGTCATCCATATGTGTGTTCCATAATAGGGAATGTGGTAATCAGCAAATCTACCAGTGTAATTGACTGTACTACAGATCAATAGATTAGAAACAACTTCATAACAATGTTATGATTCACTTCTGGAGGTGGACCATTGTGGCATCATCATGTAACAAATCGGGGTCAGTTTCATGACTGTTGGGCAACTAAAACCAACATTGTAGCACTGTTGAATTTGAGATTGCCTGCTCTTAAAAATTTTGTACATCACCTCAGTTTGGGAATATACAATTTTTAAATCCTGATGCTTCTGCTATAGGTCTTCAACAAAACCGAAGAAAAACCTAGGGCTGCCAAGAACTACCTCATGAGGTAACACACAAACGTTTATATGGCTTAAGGGAGTTGTAAGAGTTTGAAAACTCGGCCTCTGTGGGAGGATCAGATTTAATATGCAACATAGCTGCAGAGCAAAACCTTTTATTACTATAAGATGATGTTGCTGTCACATGTATGAAGCTATATAATTAAACAAGCTCGGAGTGTGGACAAATAGTAGTAGCAGTCAAATAGATAGGAGCTGAAAGAAGCAAGCTATTCTACTGAAACGGGTAAGTTGTGGGAATGACAAAATGTATGCGCTTCTATAAATAAACCAAGTATGATTCATTTCTCTTTCTGAAACTGCTCTTCTGAGGATGGCAAGGTTATGTAACAGAAGCAAAACAAAATCAGAATGTGAATTTTATTCAACTAATTGAAATGTATACATTCATTACCGAGGCTAAAGGAGACTGAATGTATAATTTGGTTTGAAGAACTTCAAAAATGATGGACATGTGTTTAAAATGTGACCTAATAAAATGCAAACTTGTTTTTTTTAAAAAAAAATCACCTAAAACTGTTTGTGATGGTTAAATCATGAAGTTAAGCAACTATAGAATGGACTTATATTTTATCAGCTATTTTATCTAATTTGTACAAAGAGATAAAAACAACATTAGTTCTTGAAATATGTGTATTGCTGGGAATAGTAATTATTATTTCTCTGTTGGTATCTTTAGTTTATAGAGAAACTATGCTATAGTCTATCTATCTATCTATCTATCTATCTATCTATCTATCTATCTATCTATCTATCTATCTATCTATCTATCTATCTATCTATCTATCTATCTATCTATCCATCCTTTGGGATACGTGGGCTACATGTTCACTTACATGGTTCAGAGATATCCTTTTAAAAAACAAATTAAATGACAAGAGTGGGGGGAATTAACTAAGTGCACTCATTGTGTTGTATCTGCAGTGATTTACAGGAGCTCTGTGGATCAGTGCACATCATGGGGAAAATGCCTATTGAGCCCACAATGGCTGAGGAATTATGGGGTCCTAAGCTGAAAAAGTTAAGTACTGACAGACATTTAAGAAGTTATGAGCCAAAAAAGGAAATTTCCCAAGCTCCAGAATCTCTACCACATATATCTTCAATCAGAATATTATAAGCAATTGCTCCCCTTGCCCCAATTTTCCCATTATCAGCCAGGTAAGCATGCTAAATGGAAGGATAATAATAACAGAAGCCAGTAATAAATGTCCTCATGCTGCTCCAAAACAGCATTGACAGTAAGGCAGTCAAGATCAGAAGAGCTCTGGAAAACCAGTTAAGGGGCTATTAATTATTAATCATCCATCAAAGATCAAAAGAAGCCAAAAATATTTTAACATGTTGTTTTTTAGGTATGTGGCTTCCTTGTTAGCAGCCTTGCAAGAAGAATCTTGCAATTCTGCAAAGCGATAGAATGGTGATTTAAAATATCAGGTGTATCCTACATCTCAATTGCACATGCAGGTTGATTGTAGGAAAGTAAGCAGTGCTTCAGCATCACTGTGAGCTGCTTCCCACACTCACAACAAGGATCGGCAAACCAGTAGTACCGGAAGTACACTGGTAGATGGACACTTTGTTCTCTTCCGTTCTGTCCCTTGAACTAAGTTAAGGACAGCAATTCCTTGTTCTCAATACTTGAACATGTCTTAATTGTACTGGACTGTATATTATCCCTCATTACTGTAAAACACCTTGGGTCCTTTTCTAAGCAGAAATGCGGGGTAAAAATACTCTAAAATCAATAAATAAATCAAATATAAGCAAAACAGTTTGCTTTGCTGGTGCTGGGGGCAAGCCAAAGTCAGTGATGGTGCACATATGCTGGACCTGAAGAAATTAACTAGTAGAGATGGGCACGACCAGAAAAAATGACGTTTTGAGTTGTCGTTTGTCGGGACGGGTCTGTTTCGGGTCGTTTCTGTTTGTTGCGGAAATTTTCAAAACTTTCTCATTTCTGTTTGTCGTTTGTCGTTTGGGTTGGGGTTGGGGTTGGGGTAAGTGGGCTCTGAGAGGCACCTCTCTGGGTGCCTCTGACATCTGACCCACTAAGAAGGGAAGGGAAGCGTAACACGAAGCCGCCGCGTACCATACATTACATTATGTTAGGGTTGGGGGGTAAGTGGCAGAGGCACCTCTCTGGGTGCCTCTGACCCACTAAGAAGGGAAGTGTACTTGCGTACAGATCTGGGTTAGGGTTGGGGTTAGGGTAAGGGCTAGGCTTAGGGTTACGGTTAAGGTTAGGGTGGGTTAGTGGGCTGCACCTCTGGGTGCCTCTGACCCACTAAGAAGGACAGTGTACTGGCATATGGGTTAGGGTTAGGGTTAGGGTTAGTGGGCTTTTTATGCCCTCTGGCACATCCAGAAGTCTCAGTCAAAACCTGGCCATGCGATTGGTGGAATGGCTCAAAAAAATTGCATGGTCCCATCCCATGGCCAGCCCATCATTGCGCAGGTATAAAAAAATAAAAAATAAAATAAAATAAAATAAAATCAATGGAGACGTTTTATTGCAAGAAAAACCCACTGCTGCTATTATAAAAAATCAGGCATTTAAAATACCTAATTTTCAAATGTTTCTGTGGTGCTTTGGTGGGTTTTTGGACCACGGTTTAAAAATAAATATTGTGGTCGCCATTTTGGATCCCACCCACCGCATGGCAAATGGAGACGACGAGGATGCCCCCCCAGCCTGGTACCATTCCAGCAGCCCAGGACAGGAGAGGGGGGAAGGCCGGGGACCCCCCCTCCCCAGAAACCACCCCTCTCTGGTAGGTGCCCTCACTCAGGCAGGCATATTTTTGCCTGCTTTTTTGGCGAGAATCGGGGTCTTTTTTATTTTTAAAACTTTTTTTCTGTGCTGCTTGGCATCGCACAATCGCCACGATGCCATGAACGACAACGACAAACCCAACCAAATTTGTCTTTTATTGGGTCGGGTTCAAGCTGGAGCGGAGTAATTCTCGTTACCGTTTTCGTTACGTAACGATAATGGGAGCCAAAAACGGAAACAAGAATTTCGCCGCTCCGTGCCCATGTCTATTAACTAGTATGGTGCCAGAATAAAGTACACCATGGCCAATACCTTAAAGCCTTCCGGGTAGGCATGGGCCTTTCATTTTGGAATGGATCCAGTTCCAAAATGAATCACGGTAGTACAGGTGCTGTTCAGATCTTGGACCCACCCTCTGAAATGAAATCACCCATTGACTTACCTTGACTTACCTTGTGTGGGGCTAAACTCCAACCAGAAAGTAACCTCCAACACATCATTGTTCCTTCTCCCTAGTGCTGGCCACTCAGGAACTGTGCAGGGACATGCATCTTCCGGCCTCCCTACCTGATTGGCCAGCACTAGGGAGAAGAAACAATGACCTGTCAGGAGCTACTTCCTGGTTGGAGTTTAGCCCCACAGGAGGTACGGCAAGGTAAGTCTGTGCTGCTACGATTCATTTCAAAACCGGACCCATTCCAAAATGAATGACCCATGTGTCCTTCCCAGTGAAAACTGGCAGTGCAAAGATGTGGCAATAGCTAAGAAAAGGAACACAGCATAAAGAAACTCAAGAGCTTATCTTTGCAGCACAAGAGCACTCCAGACAGATGCAATTAAAACCCAGGTTGAGAAATCATATAATGACAGCAAATGTTGGTTGTATGAAGAAACAGGAGGAAAAAATGGGGCACCTTCTCTGTGGCCACCAGAAGACTGTGTGAACCAATTATTTGGAAAGGCATAATAAAGTTACAGTAATAGTACACTGAAATAGCTCTACGGAATATAATATACTAGAGACCAAAAATGAGTGGGACCACAAAACTGAAAAAAAAAGTTTGAAAACAGAGAAGTCAAAATAAGATGGGACTTCCAAATTCAAACCTACAGACATTTGGCTCACAACACATCTGATTTGATACATGTTGAAAGGAAACAGGCTTGGACAATAGTTGTGGCACCATCTTGAGATGCTAGAATCAAAAAGAAGGAATTGGAAAAATTTGGCAAATGCAAAGACATTCAAACTGAGATTCAGCAGTTATGGCAAAACAAAATCAAAATTGTTCTGGTTGCAATGGATGCTTTAGGTGCAATTCCAAAAGACTTGGAGAACCATCTTCATACTCCAGGCATAAATGAGACCATGGTAGACCAACAGTAAAATACTGTCTTACTAGGAACAGCACTTTGCCTTCCCACACCGTTATAAGATGCGAGACACGAGTCATGGGGTGTAAATGGGCCACACTTTATTGAACTATTATGAACTTGAACCAAAATAGGAGGGCTGAGGTAGTGCAGCACAAAGGTTGGGCCCCCAACGTCACTGGTGACCTCCCCAACTGCCACCTGATCTTACCTGGGTGAGTTGAAGACCCCCCATTAGTGCAGTCTTAAAAGACTGCGTGCAGGGGTAGGTCAAATAATTATTTATTTCATTATCTATCTATCTATCTATCTATCTATCTATCTATCTATCTATCTAT
>JAHTLZ010000379.1:8613961-8635986 GCA_023846285.1 Phrynocephalus versicolor | reverse complement strand
TATCTATCTATCTATCTATCTATCTATCTATCTATCTATCTATCTATCTATCTATCTATCTATCTACTGTCTGTCTTCCCGAAGGAACTCCGGGTGGTTAACAGCAACAATAACAAAACAAAATTGAAATATTATATTTTAAAATGTTAAGTAAAAGAATTATGAAAAAGATTTAAAGCAGCAAAATATGAGCCAACCCATTTGTTGTCTCTAGACAGTCGGTCATTAAGGAAAAGACTACCTTCTGTCCAAACCCTCTTAAGAAAGGGTTTTGCACACTAAAAAGTCATAAGAAAGAAGTAGGAAGTCTGAAAAAATGTAGAAATCAGGGTGTGATCACATGGGGAAATAGATTGCAGTTTGGATAGTTGTGGGGCAATCCAGTGCAATCCATTTCGCAGTGATTACATCATACAGGGGAGAAGGCAGTCCAGCCCAATTCTGATCTAAACCAAGGCTGCACCTTTTTGGTTCAGCTTTTTGGGGGCAGGCTAGAGCAACTCCCTGGCAGATGCAACAGTCACTTTAAGGGTGATTGCTCCAGTTAAAGTGGCAGTCTCTAGAATGACCGGGCAGGTGTATTTGCAACCTTCTGATTACATCTTTAGACTCCTTTGTCTGGAACAGCTGAGGAATGATTCTGCTGAGCTTTTGTCATTTTTTTCACTTCCTATGCTCCTCTTCTGTTTTTTTTTTAATTAAAAGTTTGAGGTGGGGAGGGAGTACACAGATGATTTCAAGGACCAAGCTCTGACCATATGGACAGGAATATAAGAAACCCTCTTACCTTAGGTCAGATTATTAGTTCATCTTTCTCAGTGTATTCTACACTGGTAATAAATAAAGTGCTGTTTTGGCTGCTAATATTGTGTGTTTAATTATGTCAACTGCCTTGAATTCTTTTTTCAAAGAAAGGTGGGTAAACATATTGAATATAGAAATAAACATTGCCATGAAATACACCCCCTCTGGTTACCAAATAATGAAAGTCTTATAAGAGCCTGATCTCTTGCTACTGGGTGACACTAGGCCAGGGATGGTGAAGCTTTTAGAGACCGAGTGCCCAAACTGCAATTCAAAACCCACTAATTTTTTGCAAAGTGCCAGTGCGGCCATTTAACCTGAATACAGGTGGCTGTGAAGGGGCGATGTCGGGTGCCCACCGAAAGGGCTCCGAGTGCCACTTTTGACACCCGTGCCCATAGGTTCACCATCACTGCACTAGGCTGTTTATAATGTTGTGGAATGTGGTATGCAAGCTGCTTCTCTTAGTCCTAACATCTAACCTAATGCTATTGATGAAGGTGGTGATGAGCCACAGCATTATTGATATTTGATAGCATTAGGATGGATTATTTAGTCCATCTACATTCTAGTTGCTGCAGGACACTAAGAACTTTAGCAGGATCACAGAAAAGATTAAGGTTTCCTGGTCTCAGGATGCTGGCTGGAAAATGACCCAGAGAATTGGGGTCAAATGGGAAGACAGCTCTCAAGGCAAGCAGTGCTGGGAGGAGCAGAAGATTTCAGTCCTATGTTAGTAGTGGTTTGAAGTTTGGACATCCAGCTGTATCCATTCCCAGCTGGCGCTGTAACTTAGTACTTCAGTATGAAATGGTTTGTGCTTGTCATGCACCTGCAGAATGTGGGCGCATCAGAAAGCTGGGGACTAAAGGGAGAGATAAAGGGTGTGTTGTTTGGCCCCTTGTACCTGGTGGAGCAAAACAAGGAGTGCAACTCCATTGACAAGTTTGAGGAACTTTTTAATTTTCAGTGCAGAAATGTGTCTACCTTTCTTCGCGTTACACAAAGGACTCCTTCATGTGGCATCACAAAGGCACCAGCTCTTGGTCTCACATATAGTTCTTGACATCTTAGAGAACAGAATGGCTGACTTGAGAAGTCTAGAATAGATAGGGCTAAACAACATGTTTGCTTAACAGCTTGCAAAAGACTTGTATAGGTGCTATGGCAAGAGAAATTTAGCACAGCTTTCCTTGGAGGTAGAGCTGCAACTGGGATTTTCCTTGTCAGGAAGTCGAAATACATACCTGCACTTTATTTGCCAATTTCTGCTGGGTCAAATGTCATTAACATATGATAACACATAGGAGCTCTGGGTTTCATCAAACACAGCAGAGAGAGAAGGGGAAGGATTCTCAGCAAGTTCTAAAAGATTTAAAACTGCTATGAGAATCTTGTAATCCTTCCTATATTACTTGATTGTTGCCTATTAGAGATGGGCACGGAACGTCGAAATGGTATTTTGTTTCATTTTTTCATTGTGTTTTTTATTGTTTGTTTTGTTTAGAATGAAACAATGTTTTTTAAAAAAATTCATTTCATTTTTTTTTGTTTCTTTCATTTTTTTTATTTTGTAATTTTTTAAAATCTTGTGCTGATCAGGTGCCCTGCGGGCTGGGTCGGCGTGGTTTTTTATTATTTTTATTATTTGTTTTATCCCGCATCCAATCGTGCCCGATCGGATGGGGGAAAGGGTGGGCTTTTAAAACTTTTTTCCTGCCGAAGCCCCAAACTCCAGCTGATCCTTGGTGGCTTCAGCAAGGGGGAAAAAGCCTGTGCTTTTCCTGCACCAATTGGCCACGTTGGGGGGGGGGAGCTGGTTTTTCCCCATAGGAATGCATTGCTTCAATGGATTGCTATGGAAAATGAAAAACAAAGTGAACGAAATGGAAATTTTCATTTTGTTTTGCTTCATTTTTCTTTGATGGGTCAGTTTGTTATTTGTTTTTTTCCATAATGAAATTAATAACAAATAAAAAAACTAATAAAAATGGTTCCATGCCGATCTCTATTGCCTATAGCAAAGCCTTTTCTAACCAAGTGAGTGAAAGACAAGGCATGACGATCAAAGTTTGGGAATATATATAGACCACAACTTTATTGATTACAACAGGCAATACTCTGGCTAAGCAATTCGGTCAGATCCAGCGCATCAAAGGTGCCTGCCTTCCCTTGGATGCTCCCATGTACTTTTTGTTATCTTATGTAAGCCCACTCCACCTGATTGGTATCCCATGTCCACATTCAAATTGTATGTTCCTGAGGGGCATTGACCCCCCCCTCAATTAACCCATGTCCACTTCCGTATGACTTTCCTTGTCAGGTGTTCTTTCATACCCGCAGGTCTTGCCTGCTAGTTTAAAAGCCTGGAATCATCCCAATGCCTGTAAAAATGCCACTCCCTTAAAAATTGTGACATGCATGCCTATAATTAAACATAACTAGATGATAATCTGCAACTATCTATAATTATGGGGGGAAAGTGGAGGGTGGGCTGAGGATGCTCCATTTTCTGCCAGAAAAGAGGGGGTTGTTTTTCTTTGTTTCCCTCTTTTAAACCTTTTGGGCTGGCCCCTTAGAGAGTGTATCACACTCTCTAAGGGGCTAGCCCCACCCAGTGTCTGTTTCTGTGTCTGGCTTGCCCCCCATAATTCGGGCTCCAGACCTTCTCCCAGACCCTATTCTGGCTTCCCCTCCATGTGGGAATTGCCATTGTCCTTTGTTCTCATCAGGCACTGCCCCTGCAACAAACTCTGGACCCGGTAAGTTGGGTCCTTTACTTTGTTGCCTATAGCTTAGCCTTTTCTAACTGAGTAAGTGCATAAAGATAAGGCATGACCATCATAGTTTGGGAATATATATATAGGCCACAACTTTATTGATTACAACAGGCAGTACTCTGGCTAAGCAATTGGGTTGGATCCAGTGCATCAAAAGAGCCCGCCTACCCTTTGATGCTCCCATGTATTTCTCATTATCTTATGCAAACCCACTTCTTGCTAGTTACAGGAACTCTGGGGTGTCCACCCTATTGGTATCCTGTGTACACATTCAAATTGTATGTTCCTGAGGGGCATTGACCCCCTCAGTGGCCGTGCCATAACTCATTGTTGGAGGGGTCCCCCATGCCCCCCCATGATTAACCCATGTCCACATCCATCTGACTTTCCTTGTCATGTGTTGTTGTTGTTTTGTACCTGTGGGTGTCACCTGCTCCTTTAAAAGCCTGCCTCCATCCCAATGCCTGTAAAACCTCCACTAAAGTTGAGCCTAGCTTGGCTCTGGCCAAAGCAGTGCAGCTGCAACCAATCACTTATGGCTCTCCTAACTCCCACCACCCACTGTTTGTTGCATTTGTCTGATAAGTGGACCCCATCCACCCAGAACATATCTTGAGCTATGAAGGTAATATCCTGGTGTTTTATCCAGTGCCCACCCCAACTGGTTATCAGGTGACCTATATCTTTATCCAATTTCCTTCAGAGCCTTTCACTTTTCTGAGGATGCCTCACCCCCTCCAGCATCTCTTTTGTAGTAGTTGCGACCAAAATATGCTCACAATATTACTGGTTTCTGTTGGATATTGTGTGAAAGATTCCAGTGAGGACTGAGGCACATTCTTAAAAGCCTTTCTCATGGTTGCTTTGTAAGACCTCATTTTGAGGGTCTCAGGCCTCTCTTATGATGTACAATTTTGTAACTTTTGCATGTACACCATTTATACAGGTCCATTAAATTTGTTATAGTTGCTCAGTACATAGATCTGATGACTGGGATAGAATTCTAGACATTCATCAAGGTATTCATCAATGTGACTATTCTAACATGTTGGCAAGAAACTATGTTCATGATGCAGCACTACTGCCAACAACGTCTGCACTTAAAATGTGAGCACATTCCTAGATAGAAGGCCAACATGCAGACATCTGCATGCTCATTTACCTCTGCAGGAGTGGAAAGCTCTAGATATCTAGGTTCTAGTTCACATGGAGAGCAATGGGTATAAACTGTATTCTCATAAGCCCCCTTCCTACAAATGTTTCTACCACATGCACAAACATCTGGCAAAGAAACTACATTACAGGGGCACTTTCAGGCTGCAATGCAGCCAATTTTGCATGAACCAGCTCCTTCATCATAAATAGGCTAAAATTCTCTGATAGAGGAACAGCCAAATAAGATTTTAATTGTGTGTTTCTGAAACACAGATATTTCCCTTCATATGTAGCTTTAAAAAGTATGCAAAATGTGTTTTTCTCAGACCTGCTCCATGCAGTTATGGAGTTATGGAATTACCCTTCCTTTTGAAAAAGAAATTTTGAGTTCTGGCAACTCAAAGTTACCAGAACAATGTCCAAAGAAAGAGGAAACAGTGGTGACTGAGTGTCTATTGAGGAAAGCAATGCAAAGAAATTTGAAATTTGTAGCCATAAAATACAATGTGGAGCACAATGTAAAAAAGACTTCAATTTAAAAAATATATTTCAAAATTAGAATGTAGAACATAAGAAATCTAGAAAATAAACATTGTTACTTATTGTCTTCTACATACAACCATTTAAATTAATGTATTGTCCTAGAAAATATCGGCCAAAATGATCATGATGGGCATTTATTACACCTTAAACTCTCACAGTGTGGTGACTGGTTCAGTTAACTGGGCTATTATGCAACTTTCTTATGGCTTTTTCTGACATCTAGTTTCAAGAAAGGAATGGATTGCTAGGAGTTAAGTGGATATCCATGAATATTACCTAAGATTGACAGCAATCTTATTTTGACAGTTCTTGGAACTCCATACTGTCACTCTGGACTTTTGAATGCCTCCGGAAGCATGGAAGTTAATTTAAGGGTGCAATAAAATTACTGAAGTGTCTCAGAACTACTAATTCTTCTGTCACTTTAGGAAGCAAATTACCTATGTTACTAGCAAACTCATTGTCCAAGTGATGGTCTTTATGAAGCTGAAACCAGAATTTTCCTGAATAGAAGGATATATCCACAAGTTACCAGAACAGTGTCCAAAGAAAGAGGAAATGTATAGTGGTTACTAAGAGTGTGTTGAGGAAATCAATGCAAAGAAATATGTGTGAGAGGCAGAGAGACAGAAAAGGTGGATGACTGCTGAGACACTGAACAGAAGCCATAGAGGGTCTGTGGTCAGGTCTGGGTGACGTCCTTATTCATAAGCTGTACCTGACAGGAGTGCTCACCACCAAAACATTTTATTATCCATTCCTCATGTCAAAATATAAAGATGAAAACTCTACAGCCTGTTCCAAAATCAAAAGGACCTTCATGACTGACCCCAAACTAAAACAGAACAATATACAGTAGCATCAACAGGGAAAGAACAGGAAGAATTCATACTTACCTCTGTTGCCTCTGAGCAAACAGGGCCAAACAAGGCAGAAATGTGTTCCTTTTGAAACTGTTGGATGAAACTATGAAGGGACTTCTTAGCATCACACCCACAGTCGGCATATACAAACTCCAAGCTATAATTCTGCAGGTAAGATGGATCAGCATTGACGTTATCAATGGCAAGCTGGAAAGCTGAGTTTAACCTTTGGGCGCTCAGGGGATGGGAAATATTCCAAGGAGCTTGGAAGGCTACTACCAGCTTGGATCTTTCAAGACTGCTGACTGTATTAGTGGAATAGAGAGTTGCAGTCACAAAGATGATCATGAAACCATAGTAAACAGGAGACAAATTGTGTGGCTGTTTACTATTATACTGCTGCATCGTTAGAAGAAATGCTAAACTGCCTTTTAAGTTCTATATCATCCTACGCCCTTTCCTCTGTATTATTTATATTACCACATTAACTGATTATATTAGCATTTGGATTCCTAACGTACCAATCATTGAACAGTACTAATTAACCAAATCCTTGTTCAATGTGATATTCTTTCTGGTGCATCAGAAAGGTCTTTTGTAAATTTTGCAGAAATAAAGTTTGGGACTGTGGCTTCTCCTTGCTAACAGCTGCCTGAATTGGCTGAATCCACAGGACAGAACTGAAGAGTAAAAGTAAATTTTGATGCCCCCTTTCTTCTGTCCTGTCTAAAAACCTCTTTTTATAATGGGTCTTGTTTACAAACTTCAGGCTAACACCTGGCAAAGTGCCAGGATATTTGTGCTTTGTTTTGTTGTAATGTACCATCTAGAAGGAAGCAATTAATAACTTGAAAATAATAATTTCCCTTGTGACTTAAAAGTGAAGTTGAATGCTGCCCTCAACATGTTGTTTTACAATGAGTTGTCTTCAGAGGAAACATTTCTAACCTTAATCCCTGAAACAAATTAGATGATTATTATTGCAGAAATACCAATATTTTTCCATGTGTAAGACTATATTTTTGTCTAAAATTGTTAGACTAAAAATTGAGGACCATCTTATACATGAAAGTAAGCCAAGGAGAGAATGATTGAAAATGTAATTTTGGGTTGGAAAATGGGCGTAATCTTATACATGGAGGCATTTTATAGATGGAAAAATACAATAAATCTGCAGATTTTTTAAAAGACATCATGTTATTGTGGTTTCATGTGGTTGAAACTCAGTTAAAGGGTTGCTCTCTGTACTATTTTAAACATATAAGGATAGCAACACAATAATAGCTTAGAAAATTATCAGAGAAGTGTCTTCAATTTTGTGGACTTCAGTGATTGAGTTTAATGGGAACTTAAAATGCGATTTCCATTTAATGTTTTAATGTAAATGTACACATTCTTTGTGGCTGAAGACAATCAGAGAGGATGAATACATTATGATATGAGTCTCTTTTTGTCCCCATTGTGGAATTAAGGTAAATCCATATTGGAGAATCTACATGATGCAAAGCTAATCCTAAATCAGTTTGTCTTTTATCTTGCCTCTTCAGACAGTTTGTGAAAATCTGCAGGGGTGTCTACTTTTTTGGAACAATTGAGATAGGTCCATTTCATTTCAATTTCTGGCATGTGTGGCTGTCAGTATCATTCCATAGTGGCAGTGTGTGAGGGAGTCCTCAGATGTCTTGATGGTAACATGAAGATCAAGCTTAATAGTGCCTCTGGAAATCATATACAGACTCACATGAACATATCCATGAGATTGTATATGATTGATATGTGATTTTTCTCTGTGAGAAAATTTGCCTTCAGAGATTAGCACTCACGTTAATGCCAGCATAACTCCAGTGTAATCTGTATATATTTGTAGTAATCAGGTTCTTAACGGCACACAGAAAGACCATGATGGTTACTTCATGTCCACTCTTGTCCCGGGAGCAAGTTTGTTGCATGTTGATGTCGGTTGCGGTCACGTGGTCTTCTTGCGGTTCTGTCTCTGTTCCCGTGTACGCACGGGCGTGATTGATGATACTGGCACAACTGTTTATGCACGTCTTCATTCCGTGATGAGATGTGAAATTCCATGCCTTTGTTATCCGGGTTTTTTTTCTGTCCAACCTTCTGTTTTTCAATGTTTCAATTCTCTGAATAGCCTTGCCTTCAATGTGTTACAGAGCTAAGTTTGAGGCATTTGTCTTTTAATCTCTCTGCACTGCATTGCTGACTCCATAGCGAATGTACTGGTGAATGGCACTTTGCACTCCTGCCACTAGATGGAGAATGGCATTTTGCGTGATGAGCCTTACCTCACGGGCACTTGTATCAGAACGAGAAGCGAGACGAGGAGATTCCCGAGGCCAGGAAGGGCTATCTCTCATCCCACTTAGATCACAGTTCAGGGAGCATGGTCACAATGAACTCCCCTCGTCCCACAATGGACGTGTGGTTATATTTCTTCGTACTGGTCCCTAGTTGGACCGCGAACAGCAATGAGATGGATGTTACGTATCAGCCCATGACTCAGATATCATAACACGAGACTCTATCACGTTGTCCTCAGATTCTACACATTCGTGCTCAGAAGAAAAAACTGTACTAAAAGTAAAAAACCAGAAGGGGGAGTGTGCCTACAAAAGAAGTACAGTACAAATTAAACAATGCATGGGAAAACACAGGTGTTTGGCCATCACTTTCTTCATATAATACCTAGCTTGGGACTCAACATGCAGACTATTACTGTAATATCAATCACATACCCGAAATAGATTAGCAGAAGGATATATATTGACAAGTATGACTGCTGTGACTATCATCCATAATCCATATCACCACCCCCAAATCCCCTTTTTCACATGGCAATATTATGCTTTTCCAAAGCTGTACTGAAGTAACTTCCTTCCTTCCTTCCTTCCTTTCTTCCATTGGGGGAAGTAGGGTCTCTGTCAGAAGTGAGGCACTTACGAATGCATACAGATTCTTTTCTCTAAGGATGGCATTCTAATCCAAACATTGTTATTGCTGTCACACATTTTAATATTGAGATCACATCTGGGACTGTTTCTCAGCTTCTCCCTATGGTTGGTTGCTGTTTGTCTCTACCCTTTCTCTTGTGATTATGCTTCCATATGTATAGAATCTGTCTCACACCCCACTCCATGTATTCATTCATTCATTCATTCTATTTTTGTTCTGTCCATCTGGCAGCAAGGCCACTGTGAATGGCTTACAAGATGTGTTAGACAGGAGAATAGGCCAGGAGAGTAGCCCACGCATGACCTGCAGTACTATAGCAGTGACAAGGATATTCCCAATTCTTCTTTCATCAAGTTGGAGAAATGTTCTGCACAGGCTTGTGAACTGCGGCCAGGTCCACAATTGTTCAACAGCTGAAGAGGCTTCTGCCATGGAACTGGAACCATGCAGAATGTTCAAGGAATCCTCTTGGGATGATTTGTTTGCTTGTTTCTTTTCCTTTCATGTTTCATGCCAATCCATATGAAGTTTAATGAAAGCTATGGTTTGACATACGTTGCTAGTGCTGCTGATGCTACTGCTGTGCTATTGCTGCTGGTTTCTACCTCTATACCCCCTGGTAGTGTTAGGGTACTCTGGGTGATATACAACACAGTTACGCAGCCAAAACTTATATGTGTTTGTTACCAACAAACTTCTTTTGTTACCAACAAACTCCTTATCAACACCTAGATGACTGTGCTTCAGCTGGCTGTTGGATAGGATTCTCTCTTCCCTGTGGCTGAATGGTTCAAGAATATTTTTGTGATATTAAGCTACAGAAATACAGTAATTGTTTGGAGAAGAGGCACACAACAGTTAAGAGAGGGAATGTCCATACCTTTCTTCTTGGGGCTTAACACTCCCATTTCTTGCTTTGCACTTTCATAACCTATTAAGTGAACCACTAGAGGTTGCTGTTGACCATGCACATGTGTTGCAACCCTTAATTGCACACTCGTACAGTACGTTTCCCTTTAACCAATAGGCAAGAGAGTCTTTCCCTCTTTGGATGGCTCCTCTACTGGAGAAGCTGGCCTATACTCTTTGTAGTCCTCCTGTTGAAAGAGGTATGCTGGTGCTGCATTGAACGTTTGCTTTGTGTGGCATACAAAGCTAGAGTTGTGAGCAGCATTAAGAGATTTGACCAGCACTCTTAACAGAATGGCTCAAAAGGAAGTGTCAAACAAGACAGGATGCTTAGCTCACCTTTTAAAACTGAAAGACAGAACTTTCTCTCACAACCTGATTTCCTTGGAGGTACAAGTCTGGGCCATCTGGGTTGCAAGTGGCATCCATGTTCACCTTCTGATGATTTATCACAAAACAAAACTTGCTGGAATAAAAGATTCAGAGCTGAGAGAAAGCCACCTGCTATGGTACACACTTATTTTTAAGCATTTAATAGAGCCCACTTCTAAAAACAAGCTAACTGTCTTTTCTAGCTTGACACTAGCAGGGTCATGGCTGGCTATGCCACTGAAGCTCAAAGAGTGGAAGGGTGTGTGGCATCTTAAGTGGTGTGCACAAAATGTTGTACTCTGAAAGATGTGACATGAGTGCTTTGGGTTGTTCACTGTGTCAGCACTGGAGCGTAGCATTGGGGGGGGGAGGGGCAGCAGCCCTCCCCTGAGAAGAGGTCTAGAGGTGCTGCTTTCCCCCCAGGAAAAGGCAAGCTCTGTGATTGGCATTGGTAGGTGTATCTGCCTTCTCCAGCCCTCTCCCACCATGTTGGATAAAAGAAAAGCTGCAGACAGCAAAAGCCAGAGGGGAGGAGGGGGAGGGGGAGGGGAGGAGGGGGAGGAAAGGGACAGGCCACTGCTATGGCTGGGACTGATGGGTGATCTGTGTGTGCACGCGCACATGCAAGTTTTGTATGGGCTGGTGGGGGAGACAAGCTGGGTGGACCCAGTTGGGGTAGCACCAGCACACACATGCCCTGATCTCAGATAGTTTCAACTCTGTGTTGACTCTTCCTCCTCTCCTGATCATTTCATTATGTCCTACCCAGAATTGCATGGGGCTTTCCTTTCCCCCCCAGGCAGACTCTGTCAGCCCTGGACATCTCAGATCAGTGGTTCATTTCATCTTTTTCTTTAAAAATATTATTATTTCTATTTTGTATTTGCATTTAATTTGGTATTGAGCACAGGGCTCCCCTTTCTTTCTGTCAGCACTTGGTGATGATGTCAGTAATGGGTAAATGACAGAAAACTTCTACTCATCCAAAAGGCATTTCAGGAAATGGTAATTCCCACCTATAATACTTACTCTGTCCCTTAAAAATGATCTAGGTAAAAGGTGGATCTTGGAAATCAAGAATGGATCCCCGTAATTTCATATGGCTTTTGCATGGGATCCTTCCCAAATCACCATAAGTTTGTACATCTCCAAACACTACACAATAATAATCATAGGTCCTCTAGTGCATGACTGTGCAGTGGTGCAAAAACATGGATTCATGGTGCGGATCCCTGTGATTTCTACATTGGATCATACTAAAACCACTGTCCCATGACTGGACCCATCGCTGCCCACAGATTGCACACCAATAATCATGGGTCTTCTAGTCCATGGCTCCACAACAGCACAAAAACATGGATCCAGGGCACAGATCTACCTGATTTCTATCCAGGATTGCCTCTAAACCACTTGGCTTTCAGTATTAAAGAACAATATAACTCAGAACACTTTAAGATATATTCAAGTGTAAGAACATTAAAAGGCAGTATTAAAGCTAAAAACAGCGGTTTACAGTTTTTAATTACAGTATGCAGGCTACACGTTGCCCCCCCCCCGCAAAGCTGGGTACTCATTTTACCAACCTCGGAAGGGTGGAAGGCTGAGTCAGCCATGAGCCTGCTACCTGGGATTGAACCTCAGGTCATAAGCACAGTTTTACCTGCAGTATAGGCATTTAACCACTGCACCACGGGGCTCCCTAACAAGGGAAAATTCCATTATGAGAGATGGAAACTAACATGGAAAACACAGGTATTATTATGAATTAAGTCTAAGCAATCAGGCATGGTAATCCATCTAAAAGTCACATAATAGGTAGTCCATCATTCAGGAAAAGCTTGCCTGAAGAGAAAAGTATTTACCTGCTTCTGGAAAAGCAGCAAAGATAAGGCAGTCCTGGCCTCCAGTGGGAATGAGTTCCAAAGTCTGGGAGTAGCAACAGAGAAGGCCTTTTCATGTGTTCTTATCAGACACACTTGTGAAGGTGGTGGGATTAAAAGAAAGGCTTCTCCTGTTGACCTTAGCACCTGACCTAAGTCATACTGCAAGATTCGATCTTTGAGGTGCAGTAGTTTGGACCCAGGCCTTTTAGTGCTTTGTATGTTAAAACCAACATTTTGAACTGGGTCTGAAAACTGATTGGCAGCCAGTGGAGCTGCTGTGATCCTGGTGTGTAGTCTGTGGTCAGAGATGGGGCCTACACTGGAAGAGTGGACTGGGGGCAATCCTGGATAAAAATAAGGTAGACCCGTGTGGGTCCATGCGGCAGATCTATGTTTTTGTGCCAGTGTGCAGCCATGTGCTGACAGACCCATGGTTATTATTGTGAAGTATTTAGACATTAATGAGACGTATGATTTGATGGTGATTTGGGAAGGTTCCCATGCAAACATCATATGAAATCAGAAGGATCCATTCTTCATTTCAAAGATCTGCTGTTTACTTTCTTCCCACAGCACAGTCTTTCCCCTCCAAGTCAAGGAATGTGTTTTAATGTATATCATTTAAGATTAGAGATGGGCATGAAACAAAATTTTTTAAATTTCATTTTTCATTTTTCATTTCATTTCCTAACAAAACGAAAAACGAAGTGCCTTTTAAAAAATGAAATGAAATAGAAATAGAAATTTTCATTTCATTTTCATTTCAGTTTTCAGTTTTTTTAAAAAAAATGTATTATTTATTTTGACAAGTGCTGATCTCGGGGATTGTCAAAATAAATAATAAAAATAAGTGGCAGCTGATCAGTGCTTGTAAAAAAGAGTGCTGATTGCCGGCAGGGCCTCGCGTGCCAGCTGATGAGCACTTGGCTTGTAAAAAACAAAATTGCCAATCAACCAGCAGGGCCCCAACTTGTTTTCAAAAAAATAAAAATAAATGAAAAATGAAAAACAAAATGAAACAAAAAATAAAACAATTTTTTAAACATAGCGAAACAGAAAAAATGAAATGAAAAATGAAACGAAATGCCATTTTCACATTTCGTGCCCATCCTTATTAAAGATACATGAGCTCGAGCTAGCTGAGAAGAAGGCAGCTGATGTGAGTCCAGCACTGGCTGAGCTCTGAGTCCTGGGGGGAGCAGTACTGGGAGAGGAGGGGAAGCCTGTCTGGACAAAGAGGAGTGATGCCCTCAAAGGACTGGTCCAAGGTGTGTGCCTGGCGTGTGTGTGGGAGCATTCCACCAGATATTGTGGGCTGATTTCACTCCTTAGCAGTGGCCCCCCTGCCCTTGGGAGGCTTCTCAGCTGGGGTTCCCTGACACAAGGCCAGATTGAGCTGTCACTGGGTTGTTAAGGCACTTAACAGGAGGGGACGTGAAAACTGATTTTGTTCCCTGTTGCTGAAAACCCTAGCTACCCCTACGCTGTCTCAATGACACAATCTCTCACCACTGGACTTTATCCTTGTTTCTATGGATGGATCTATGGAAAAACAGTGGCTGTTTTTATGTCTTATAAGGATTTTCCAAATTGTAAGGGCCTGCTCATCTACTGGACTAAGTGCATGAATGAATGAATGAAACTTTATTTACGGTCAATGACCAAAAACCAAAAATAAAATCATAAAATAAGGATGTTCAAATATGCATTCCAATAGACAGCACATGAATCAAGCCTTATTACAAGGTATATCGTAAATACAATTTTAAATACAATTTAAAATACAGTTTAAAATTTATTCTGGTGGACTAAGTGCATATTATAACCATTTCACTGATGTAGCATCTGATGTTGCACCAGAACCTCTCTACAGCCTTATAGATGAATGAATTTACAATACTCTTTTTATTGCTTTTGATAACACTATGATAACTCAGAAACATTTCAAATGCACTTTAAACTCTGCTTATCTGAATGCTACATGTCAAATATGCCTAACTTTGAACCCTAGTGCCATTTTAAATAAATAACTAAATACATAAATAAATACTGAAAAGAACCAAAGTCCAAGTACAGCAAGCCTGGTACAGTACATAGTTTTAGCTTTGATAACCATGTTGAATTTTCAGTATTTAAAGACTCTTGAGACACTATTTAGCAATCCATTTTCTAGTCACACCCTTATTTTTGAATAAACAAAACTGTTGTTTCCAGTGCTGGACCTCTCGTTAATAAGAATCAAAATTAAAAATATGTATAAATTGTTAGGTGAGGAATATTGCATGCTTGGCCCTGCCCCTTGTATGCTGCAAAGCTCTCAAATCATGGGTGAAATACTAAATCATTATGTACACATATTGTTACAATACCAAGCAAAACAGTTTTTAATCCCAATGGAGTATTTCATTTGAAAACAAGAGTGGTGTGTAGCATCGGTTTGTGAGAGTATACTACAAAGATTTGAAACTACTTGAGCTGCTCCATCCTGTGGAACTCTTGGGTTTCCAGTTTGGCTAGGTACTTACTTTTTCTGCAAAATAGTTTTCCTCTCTCCTGAAGTACAAAAGAAAATTTTAAGTGAGCCATCTAGCTATAGACCCCAATATTTTATACTGCAAATTGGTTAAAATTAGTGTCAAGCTGATATATCTATGTAATTCTTCCACTTTTGGAAAATAACTAACTCTTATAGTAAAAATGGGGACAATTGAAGTCAAGCCAGTCAGCAGAACAGAAAAAAAATTGGTGACAAGCAACATATAATTTATGTAGTAAAGGTGTGTTTGGATGACTTGTGATTGTTTTAATTGATTTCTTTTCTATGAACTATGGTTTGAATACAGTTTGAAGATCATTTTGACCTTTGCCTTGGACAGCAAATGTCTTAAGCCTGCTCTGGTTGCGTCTCATTTTCAACACGAAGTTGTTCATATGGGAAGTATTAATACGACCAGTTCAGGTAGCAAATTGTTTGCAGTTTGTCTCATTATTATTCTACCTGCTTTGACATTGCTGTAAATCCCAGAGCCAGTCAGCTGTGTGTGGATGGCAGAGCAGTGGGTCAGAATTGCTTTGCAAACAGTTTGTCCTAGGCATGCTACATCAGTAAAGCCAATGGAAACCTCATTTGGGCATGAGCCAAAATGATATATTGCAACTTGGCATCCTCTGTTAGAATATATAATTATGTAACTGAGCGTGTCTGTATGTGTTTGTATATATAAGAATGAATGAGATCTATTTGCATATGTTAAACTTTAACCAATCAGATTCGGTCTAGTGTCAGCCAATAGGTGTTTAGAGGGTTAACTGTCAGATAGAAAAAAATGACAGTTAAGATGAGACTTGTCTGTCAGTGAATGAGGTCTTGTCTGTTAATTTCTCTGTCAATCGTAGGTTGTTCAGTTTGGACTGTCTCCCGCTAGCTGTCTGCTGTGTCTATGTCTTCTAAGAAGATGCTATGAAACTGTTGTGAGTCTGCCAAGCACAAACCAAATCTATACCAAATCAAATGTCATAGTATTGTTAGTGGGTGTTGTTAAAATTTTACTATTACTAAACTATTATCCTTTCCTCTTCTAGAACACACACGTGTACATCAGGGGAGAATATTATTCATACTCTGTGTGGTTTTTTTATACTCGCCCTTGATCCTCTGTGTGCACAAACTCTCAGACATTTCAACATCTTCCAGGTGTGTTGAACTACATAATGAGAGGCTTTGGAGAATATAAGTTGCTAGTCATTGCTCTCAGAGATAAACAGAGGGTGGATGAAGCAACAACGGGAGAGGTTAGAACTAGCATGTTGTTATGCCTGCTGTATTTTGGAAAAAATGCTTGAATTGGGCTCATGAATTCTTCAAATAAAACATGTCCTTAAGACCATGAGATTGTGGAGTCCTAGAATCCACGCTGGCAAGGGCACCATCTTTGTCTTCCAAGAGTGTTGTTGCCAGCTACCTAATCAACTACGGTACTTGGGTATATTAATGGCCTGATTTTAACAAAATAGTTAATTATTACTGAAATGATGCATACTGAGTACTACAGGCACACAGAAAAACACACCTCTACTGGTACTGGTAGTATTATATTATTTGATTAGCTGATTCTGTGATACACTATACCAGCAACTAAATGTCTATGAATGCTCAGTAACTCCTACTCCTGAATAATTTCACACTAGGACACTGTCTTGTTACCATTTGATCAAACAAAATAGGGTGGAGACTGCGCAAGTATGGATGACTCATTTAACCCTTTTAACAGCCAGCTGTGTTAGAGCAACCCTGCACATTTAGTATCTGCTTGCAGGATTTTAATCATGGGATTAAAGTGATAAGCTGTGTGACTGAACAGACCTGTTTCACTTGTCTCTATAGTAGTGGGGAACTGAAGTGGCTGTAAAGATGCAGTATACCATTATCACTATCTATGGCTAGCAGAATTTCAGGTTTTGCAAGGAAGAAACATTCTTTAAAATGTGCAGCAAACAGCCAAAGAGACCCATGTGTGCAAACACAAGCATGCAAAAATGTTACCTTGCAGAGCCATCTGATGATGAAGCAATAACTTTGCTCTACCAACAAAAGGAAAGTGGTTCTCTGTGTCATCCAGACACCACATATCTAATGTGGTCAGTGCCAAATTAGCCCAATGTACAGTCCAGTACCATTTCCCCAATGTTAGTCTAGCAGAGTTTAGAAATTCCAGTTCTTCAGACTACTAGAATGTCACAGCAGCCATTATGGCCAGTGACTATCTAAAAAGGTGACTGCCTCTATGAATGTACTCGAGAATAAGTACTGTTGATGGTAGTAAAGCTTGTTTTTGAAGAAATATGTGCAGATTGCAGTCTAATACTTTAGATTAACAAAAAAGGCAAAGGTGGGGAAAGTGCAGTTCTCCCAATTACTGATGTTTGCAATTCCTATCCATCCTAGCCAGCATTTCCAATGAAAAGGAGCATTAAGATTTATGATCCAACAGCATCTGGAGGGCTGCACTTTGCCCATTCCTGCCTTGTTTGTGAATCAAATGCCTGACACACGGGTCAGCTCATGCACTTGACTCAGATTCTTCAGCATCTTGCCTAGACATTGGAGTGTATCAGATTATTTACCACTGATTATTGAAGTGGTTCCCAACATGGGGTCCCCAGGTGTTCTTAGGCTACAACTCCCAGAAATCTTGGCCAGGACAACATGTGGTGAAGTCTTCTCGGAGTTTTAGTCCAAGAACATCTGATGATGCAAGGTTGGGAACCACTGGCTTGTTTCAAAATAATGCAACCCACTGTGACACCTTTTGGAGTCCTCGCCCTTTTTGGTTACCTTGATTCCCCACCGTGTGTCCTGAGAGTAGAACCAGCCTGTGTAGTCTTTTGGGTAAGCTGCATAGTCCAAGGGCACCCCGAGAAGAAGGGAATGACAACCCATTTATGTCCATTCAGTGCCCAGAGAGCCCTGAAAAGGGTCACCATTATCAGAATTGACTGGAAGGCATATGATTATTATTAAACAGTACAGTCTCTCTGGAGATAACCTCAGTGAAGTCCCAGCGTGGTGTAATGCGTAGAGTGATGGCTAAGAACTTGGCCACGTTCAGCTGTGGAAGCTCACTGGGGGCGTGGAACTGGTAAAATTATTCCTCAGATATTTACCTTCAATGGGTCACTATGTTAGTTTTGACAAGATAATGCATAACAGCAGTGCTCATTTTTATTTCTTAAAAAAAGCTGTACACATTTCAGTCAAAAACCAAAGTGTAGTCTCTGGGACTTCTCCATGGGTGTGTGGAGCTCCACTGAACAAAGGGCCAACAAGTTAGATAGTGCTGCCTATGCCAAAGCCCTTACCGGTTTTGCAACTTTAAGTATGCTCTGGGTTTGTGTAGCAATTGTGTAAGCATTGCTTGTTTAACTTTGGCTAAACCAGCATTTCACACCAGATCAAATTACTTCAAACGCTTGATCATGTTAAGTCCTATGTTTGAACCTATCAGAGACAGGTTCAAAGATTGCCTGGGTGCAATGCTTTCATTTTATTAAAGTTGCTTAAGCAAAGAGAGCAGGTACACACCTGCTGCAAGGATCGCTTGGGAAAGGAAGCGATTGCAAGCCTTCATGTGGATCTAAGCTGGACCAACTTCTAACCAATTTTGTGTTTGTATGTAACAGGACACAAGGTAAGCCTTGCAACTGACTTTCAGTCACAATTCACTTGAGACTGTGATAATTGATCCTGTTTGCTGAGCTAGCACAACAGTTCTGTCAGGAATTATTTGAGGAAAGGAACGTGCTTGCTATCCACATTAGAAGGGGAAGCCAAGCGTATTATATTAATTCCATTAAATTGGTTTTTAAAAATCTCACTGTCTCTTTTGATTATAAAACTGTGCCAACTACACTGTATTTAAGACCCATTTCTAGATGATGTATCAGATACTGGAATAAAGCCAATATCTATGATTGGCAATTGAAGAGATTTTAATGTTAGGCAAGTTGGGTGAGCAACCTATCACCTGAATACCTCTCTTGCCCTGAGGAACTGTATCTTTGTATGACTAAATGCTTCTTTCTGACAGTAACCAAATTGTAATTACTGAAGTGGTTCCCAGAGCTGCTTCAAAAACACATGTATCATAGATTGTACCAACTAGAGTTTTTTAAGAGTTAATGAAAGGAATAATAAGAAACCTTCCCACTGATACTTTTCTGTATTTGATTTCTTGCTTAGTCTAAGTACTGTTGCCAAAAGCATAATATTTCAGGCAATAATTTATGGCCTAAATAATAGTCTTTTTTAAAAAAAAAAACTTTTGTATATAAAACAAAGAAGCCGTGAGTTCAACCTATGGTACAACCGACTAATTCCTTGGTTCTGCTTTAGTAAAGATTGGATTATTAGGCTTAAACTTATTTTTTCTGTGAACCACTAAGTGGTGGGTAAAGTTTGGCCATCCAAAGGTTCTCATATCCCAGAAAATGCACACTTCTAGTTGTAATTTGTAGAACTCACAGCAGTTGCTGGCAACTTATCTTTCTAACAGATGCAGACATTAATCACTCAGTTAAGACTTCTGTCCTATGCAAATACAGACACCAAAACCAGCACTAACAAACACAGTGGGCTTACATCTGAGTAAAATGGAGTACAGTACAATAGCTTCTGTTCTATGTACATTCAAGAGCAAGGTCTAGGCACAGAATAGCTTTCAGTTCTATGTGGTATTTTCCCCCATAAGCTTTGTAACTGGAGATAATTTTTATTTTTAAATTGGAGGTAAAGGAGTAAAGACGCAAAAGCATTGCCGTGCAAGCAATTCATTTCATTGCCTGACACCTCTAGCCTAAATGTGGTTACCCACTTCCCTTTTTGTTATGTTTCACAAGGCTCCTTATAGCTCAACACCATACATATACTTTTAAGCAGGAAAAAAGTCTTACTGAGTTCAAGAGGCTTTCCTCTAAATAAATGAGCATATAACTGTAACCCTGAGAACAATTAGTCACTTCCTGTTAAAGAGGCCTGCCTCTTACCAGAGCTCTTCCCAGCACTTCCTGAATGTGTCTGTTATTAGAGCTGTGAGCATGGAGAGTTCACCTTAAGCTCATGGTTGGTGCAGTAAGTAGTTTTCCCCCCTTCTGTTTATGAGACTTAGATCATGGTAGATTACTTGTAATTTGTCTCTGACCTACATTGTGTATAGTATGCTGTGGTTGTTTGGGGTGAAGGCTGAGCTTTAAGTGTAATTTGATATTTGAAAGAGATATCCACGTTATGTGAGTGTAGTAACTTTTACTGGAGAAAATCTTGGCTTCCCTTCATGACTGTTTCTGTAATGGTACTTAGGGTGACAAGATGAACCTTTAGTAGCGGGTCAGGAAATTTTATTTTAGTAGTTTCTGAACTTAAAGATACAAGAACCCTGTCTTTTTTCATCTGGTCTCCATTTTGTTACTTTAGTGGTTAGTGGTTACATTTGTATCCTAGATGTATCTGTACAGTATTTTATTCTACAGATAAGAGATTTGTAAAAGGCTCCTTTGTGTTTTTTGTATTCCATGTAGACTTAGACCGAGAGCAACACTTTGATTGTGTGAGTTCCTGCTTAAAGGTAGCAGCGACGTTAAAACAATATGCAACACTTTAAAAAACCTACTACTAGATGTTTCTTTATCTAATATTTCTCAGATAGCTCAGGTGTCCGGTTTTCCCTTTATGATTTGTGCATATTGTTTATATATTTCCATAAACTCTTTGAGCTATCTGCAGCTTTGGCACTAACTGCTAAAAGTAGTGAATGCTTAAATGGTCTCATACACCAGTTTTTACCATTCTTTCTAGTGGAATAGGAGATAAATGTATGTAACTGGTCAATAGCTTCCAAGTGTTAGTTAGGAGTTCAAGTTACACTTGGGTGGATTAGGAAACACAAGATGCTGCCTTACCACAGGTCGAAACAATTGTCCTTTTTGTTCACTATTGACCAATGAAATCTAGTGGGTCTCCAGGTTGCCATACTAGGGCCCTTCTTAGCCCTTTGTGGAAATTCCAGGGTCTCGGAGTGCGTCCTTCTGTTTCCTCTCATTGAATCTTTGACTGCCTCCTGTGAAATAACTGGAGGAAGTTCTCAAATCTTGAGCAATCTTATTTCCTATCAAGTGCAGCTTCTGATAAGTAACCACTTTAAGTTAGGAATAAGAACACTTACAGCTAACAACACAAGTATTTGTCTCTGAGGAAGAATCTTAAGTCTCCATTCGAGGAGGTGAAAAGACGTTTCTGTGAGGCTAGTGCAGTAGCCATGTTGAATTCATACTGATGTGAAGAGAACTAGGACAAGCCTATGTGGGCTGTGGGTTGGCATAGATCCAACTATCCTGGATGAGCCTTTTCATCTTGTTTTAAAACAGTTCAACCCAGTTACAGCTTCCATTAATATAGAGAAGAATAATTTTATACCGTGCATGCATTTCCAATGGGGTATAGTGGACAGAGTGATGGGCTAGGACTCTGTACAACAGGGTTTGAATTCCCACTCAGCCATGGGAACTGACTTGGAAGTAGAACTGGTAAAACCATCCCTTAAATATATTGTCTACCTTGAAAACCCAATTCTGACTTGATAGCACATTGCAGCAGCAGGATGCACAGCCATAACAAATGGGAGAACTATAAACTGTCAAAACAGAAGAATTAGCAATAACAGGCTTAATGAATTAGCAATAACTGGCTTCACTGTTTATTTAATGAATGACTACATGAATTGCTATCTGTTTATGGCTGGGATGTTATTGGAGAATAGGGTGAAATAGATTCAAAATAATTCTAAATATACTGTACAGTACTTCTAAATATTTTGAAGACCAACAGCTGTATATTTTTAACATATGCTTCTAATCGGCAGGGGCAATGTGAGCAGATGGTTTTTGGGTCCAGGAGTAAGATGATTTTCTTCTTTTTGCTGGGGTGGCTTTCTGCCTTGAATATCAGATCTGCAGTCTAATGAGGCAACTGTATCCAGCTTTTATCACTTGATCCACAATTGGCTTTACCACGGTCTCTGTTTTGCCAGCTTGTGCTGGCTTCCACTTGTGGTGACATCTAGGCAAGACTAAAACTGGCCACAGAAATCAATGTTCTGGCAACATCCTGGCTGGATCACTGCAGTGTTCTGTATATGAGCCTGTCTCTGAAAACTCTTCAGATGCTTCAAATGGTGTGGTGTGAGAGACTGTAA
>JAHTLZ010000379.1:8599162-8613951 GCA_023846285.1 Phrynocephalus versicolor | reverse complement strand
GGGGGGGGAGGAGCCCCATTGGAACTGGAAGAGAGTTGGGAGCAAGGTTCAGGTTAGCACACCACATCTCTCTCAGGAGGGAGGTGTTGTACATCCTCTTGGGCACATGGGCAATCTGCAAATTTGCAGCATTGGTTGAAACCAAGTTGTAGGGCAGTGGTTCTCAACCTTGCATACAGTGGTCCCCCGCCCATTTGTGGTTCATATACTGTGGTCCCACTGTATCACAGGACTGCAGTATATGAAAAAGCCCCCCCCCCCCAGGGGTAAAGGGGGGAAGGCCTGTTTCAGGCCTCCTGTACTTACCCCAGGACTGGCACTGCCCTGAACAGGCCTGCAAGGGCTTTCCTGGGCCTTCTGGAGGCCTGAAAATGGCTTCTCAGTGAAAATCATTTTTGAGGCCTCCAATGGCCTTTCTAGGCCTGTCGGAAGCCTCAGAAATGATTTCTGGCAATCCAGAACTCACTTCCAGTTTGTAGGGAGGCCCTTTTGGGGCCTCCAAAAGGCCAGGAAAGGCCCTTGCAGGCCCGTTTGGGGCAGTGCTAGGCTGGGGGTAAGTACAAGGTCCCCCAGCTAGGCCCCCCAGGCCCGACCCGACCTGCATCTGCATATCACAGATTTTCAGTTATCACAGGTTGGGTCAGGTCCCTAACTCTCGCGATAGGCGGGGGGGGGGGTCACTGTACTCAGATAATCTTGGCCTACAAGTCCTAGAAATCCTGGCAGCATAGCTAATGGTGGTTTCTGGGAATTTTAGTCCAAGAACATCTGGGGAACCAAGGTTTGGGAACTGCTGGTGGAGGGGATTGCTTCATCAACAAATTACATTTACATAGTGCATTTCCTCCACTGAGCTCAAAGCAGCAGAAATGGCTGTCTTTTTCCATCTGCTACCTTCTCACAACAATCCTGTGAGGTAATTCAGACAGAGAGGGTGTATATGGGATGAGTTTTCAAAGGTCATTAGGGACTTAAACATGAATGCCCCAAGTTCAGAACTCTAATAATTATACCACACTGTTGTCTGACAATAACAGACCGTCAGCCTGTGTTCTTATGGAATAATATATGCAGTTTGGAACTTGAGAAATGGAGGAGGGTACTTTTTGTGGTATATAATTACATCTTGTGTGTTTACCACTGGAGGCTGTCTCTGAACCCTCTTATTGCCTTTAAAGCTTGTTATATTTAGAAAAGAGAGATTTTGTTTAGAAAACACACAAAGCCCAGGAAGATTATGTTTGTTGAAAATACACAGTGGTATTATACATTGAAAAGACTTATTGTAGTTTATCTATACGGCATTGTAATACTGTAGGTGGCTGGATAAGTGTGGTGAATATATGAGAGAGCCTGGTAAAAATCTGTAAGCATGTAGTACTTTTAGTGTACTACATCAAACAAAATATCATTATCATTACTATAAATTGTATTTCTATGTCACCTGTTGTATGGTTGGAGTTAGGTAGTTGGCTGGGAATTCAGTTCCTTATTATACTACCTGGAAAAGAGCCAGCCTGTTTAGCTTCGGGCAAGCTGCCCAGGCCCAGAATAAAGGGAATGGTAAATGATTTCCAAATACTCTGTTCATAGAAGGAACTGGAAAGAGTCACCATCGGTCAGAACTGACTCGATGGCACATAGTTATTTCTTTTAATATGGGGACCCAAATTGGCTCACAAATATTAAAGAACCAGTGCTATTAATACCACAATGTGACAATGTACTATATTTAACATCTGTTTGCCCAAATCTTCTTATACTCAAATAATATAGTAAAACTTTCATAAGCAAGTTGCTGCAAATTAAGATATATGGTAGACATTATTTGTTGCATGTTGAGTTGTATGATTCGGCGTACATCAGTGGTGTGTTCTTAATTTGAAGCATTTTGTCTCCAAAGTTTACTGCATTTGCATAGCTATAGAAGACGTTTTTATTTACTTGGTTCAAATCAACCTGGAGCCTCTGGTCTCAGGGGCCATTTTGGAATTACTGGGTATCCCATTTTACACCATAGTGTAAACACAGAAACCATATGTTTTATTCTCTTATTGAGCCATAAGAGCATATGTCTCAATGCTTGATGAGAAACAACAAGTAACCTGTAAATTGGATAGCTAGTTTTTGCATAGAATTTTTTTTTTAAAAAAATGGATGGAGTTGGTAATGAGCTCTTTAAGTTAAGAACAAGGAGTGAAACTGCTCTTGGATCAAGTGGGGTTTGAAAGATGAGAGGTATTTTAAGCTCCTCATTTGTATGAACTTTATCCTCCTTCTGAGTCTCTGGTGACCTTGCTGTTCTTTGATAAATGGGTGAAAAGGGCATCTTGTAGTGTTGGATGGTGAGCAATTTTTAAACAAGGGCAACAAGCCAGTAAATTATATGTTTAAGGGCAACAGTCACAGTCTGCTGAATATTATGCAATAAGTAAAAAGTACAGAGAACTAAAAATTCTAGAATGAGTACATTCCTTGTTAAATACTTGAAGGAATGTTTTTGGAGTTGTGAACTACATCAATGTCATTTTTCTAACACTTTTCCACTAATTGTAATGAAAGTTATTGGTATCAATGTGAGTAATCTAATCTGACCTTGTCTTGGGCAGTGGGAGAGGAAATTATGTGGGTAGGCCAGCATAGGCTCTAAGGGGTCTGAGTTAATTCAGCAAAGTATGTGCTACAATTATACGAAGCCTTCTATTGAGATAAAAATGTTAGTATGTTTTTACAGTCAGAGTAGTGAGATGGGTAGGGTTTCAGACTGACTCAAATCCCTATTTAGCCATGGAAATTCAGTGGGAAATGGTAATCACCCCTTGGAATATCTCATGTATCTCAAAAACCTTATTAGGGTCACCATATACTAGGAAGTTACTTGATGATATGGAAACAACCCTAACAGCATTACATGATTACATATTTTTACCAGGCTATCTCTCTGTATAGCCACCACACTTATCTAGCCACCTATTACAATGGTGTATTGATAAACTACAATAAGGCTTTCCGATGTATAGTACCACTATGTATTTTCCACAGACGTAATCTTCCTGGGCTTTGTGTGTTTTCTAAGCAAAATCTCTCTTTTCTAAAGATGATAAGCTTTACAAGTAAGAGAAGTGAGAAGCCTTTGACCATACAGATGTTTTGTGGTACAATCCCCATCATTTGGTACGTGGAATGTCTAAATGCTACAAAAGTCTAAAACACATGGAGGGCATGCAGAGACAAAGGAGTTCCATCCTTGACATATTTCATTCATTCATTCATTCATTCATTCATTCATTCATTTATATACCACAGCATCTCACCAAAGGTTATAATGTCGGCGAGAATGGATTAGAGAATCTGTACCTGTGCATTATATTAGTGTAGGTGCTACGATTATATCGTAGTAACCGTGATAGTAACAATAGCACCAAATGTCTCCTTTCTGTGGATTACTTGCAGACAAGAAAATGTAAACAACTGCTGTGGATAACATGGATCACCCAAACAATACAGATACACATATACTGTATGCAGTATTAAGTTCAAATGCACTGTGGGATTTGAGGGCTGTCTCCTGATCTAAGCTGTCCTCTTCTTCAGCAACATTTCAGAGATGTTAAGAAGGTTATTTATTATCTATGTTTATTAGAATCATATACTGCCCATCTGGCAGCAAAGTTAAAATAGTTGCTAATTGTTCACACTTTCTGCAGTTAATCTGGCACTCATAGAAGACACTGTTTTCCACAATCCGTTCTGGAGCTTGAGGCATATAGTGCCTAACTAACTTATCAGTTGCATCAAGTCAAGAGAGATCTTTGGACAGTTAAAGTTCATATGATGAAATCAGCAAAGGAATTGATAACTGTTGCCTTTCCCAAGATAGTTTCCGTTTTGCAGATCTTGAAAAGGCACTTATATTGTTTTATTACATCTTTTATTACAGCCTTTGCATACATGGACTCATTTCTATACTGCTTAGTTAGCCAATTGAAATTGCACAACTGTTAAATTTTAATCCTAAAATTCTCTCCAGAATACTGCATGGAATTAATTGAACTATCAGAGTAATTCCAAGTATGGAAAGCCTGTTTACCACTGATTTTACGTCCTCCTGTAATCAAGGTGGGAAAATGGTACTGGACAAACAGGTCGCTTGAATATGTTCAGAAATGTAGGGCTAAATGTAGGGAAACTGAAAACCATCATATAACCAGCTAGAACAGCAAGTGGGCGAAGATGGCCAAATGTTGCTGGACTGTCACCAACACTAACCAGCATTGCCAGTGGTGAAGGACTGTGAGATTTTTAGTCCAAGAACACATGGAAGGCCACAATTACTTCTCCCTGTGGCAGAGTCTCATTTGAATGTGTGTAGACCTCCCCTCAACACACATACAAAACCAACTTGTTCCAAAGACTCCGTGATACCAATAGTATGTTAACCTTTTCCCATTCTTCCCTTCATTTCTGCTTTTGTAGCATCCTAGCAGAGGAAGAAACGGGGTGATATTGAAAGCTGGTATGCACTTCCATGTCCTTTTGGTTATAGGTTTTGGAATCTTTCTTATGGCCTGCATGGCTTATCTGCTTTCTATATAGCCAGCATGTTGAAAGTGAGAAAAGCATTTTCCTGAAAAACAGGAATGGGTCTATTTTTAGAAAACCTTGTGTTATCCTGTTGGAAGAAACTTGTTTGTTTGTTTTAGTTGAACTACTGAAAGAAGCGGAAAGGAAATGGGAGCCACTTGGCATATACAGATTTATCTCTTCTCACAAAAGGAGAACGCAGTCCCTTCCCTAAAAATAAGATCTGTAAAGGTGGTGAAGAGCAGCTCTCTTGTGATCCTCTTGAGAACTAAGAATGTGTGGACTGCTGAAATGGTTCTTGCTTCAAAATAAGTATGCTTTGAAATCAGATCAGACTCACAAGTCAGTGTGGCTTCCTGTATGATCATGAAAGTCAAAACAGTATGCATTTCAACATGTGTTGTTTGGTAACCTTTTTTAAACTGATGTAAAACATTCAAATACAGTAAACTCCCACCTATTGCGGGGGTTAGGGAACTGACCCAACCTGCGATAATTGAAAATCAGCAATATGCGGATGCTGAGTTGGGTCAAGACTGGGGGGGGGGCTCTCTGAGGGCTCTTGTACTTACCGCAGGCCTGGCACTGCTCCGAACGTGCCTGCAAGGGGCTTCCCAGGCCCTCGGAGGCCCCCAAAAAGCTTTCTATTGATCTGGAGGTCACTTGTGGTTTACCAAAAGTCACTTCTGGTTTACTGGGAAGCACTTTTGGGGCCTGTGATGGGCCTGTGAAGGCCTTTGTGCCTTACCCCAGGAGGACTTTTTTTCATATACTGCGGACCCGCGATTTACTGGGAATGCAGTATATGAACCGCGAGGGCGGGGGACAACTGTATTCTTTTTTCTGCATTGAGTGGGGTTTGGACTTGATGGCCTTATAGGTCCTTTCCAAACTTCATTATTCTATGATTCCAAGTGCAACCATACTCTCCTTCTCTGACAGAATGGTTGATTTAAATCAGGACAATTTAAATCACCAAGATAGACGTGTAGTTTAAAACACAAAAGTTTTTTCCCATCCTTCTCCCCCCCCCCCCCGTTTATAAAACAATGGTGCACATTTGACCACTAAAATAGAACAATTTAAAACCACTAGGCTCCTCTTTCTCCCATTAAAGAGTTTTCATTATGTATGATGTTTCATCCATGCAAGTAGGCCTTTCATTGCTTTATACTAGAGTCATTTGATCTTCATTCAATTTTTTGAAAGGAAATATTCAGATTATTCCCAGATAGAGGCTATCTCACATCCAGAAGAATCTGTGACAGCCTATAAAAATTAGATATCAGATCTCCCCTTCCACATTGTTTCTCTGGCTTGGTTTGCCATTTGCTGTTGCATGAGTATTATTCAACTGAGAGTCTCAGAGGGCAATGATTGTATATGTACAATTGCCCACCTTAAAAGAGATTGTCAGTTTATGTGGGGGAGAGCCATCTGGGGAGTGATGTTTGGTGAATGATTCATTTTTTTAAAAAGTTACCCTTTTTAAAAAGTAACCCCTGGATTCAACCCTGAAATTGTATTGACTTCAATGCATAAATATGTGTCATCATGCCATTGGGATGTAATTTTATTTTATTGCAAGTAATTAATGTTTGCTACTTTTTGTCTTCCTACTTTAGCCTTTCTTGGCCCAGCAGTACTGATCTACGAGGATGATTTGGATACTGCAGCTGTTGTTTTCACCACTCCCAACTCCTGCTTTGATTGGCCTCATTACATTTGGAACAACTGTCTTCTTATGGCTGGTAACCAAACCAAAACCAGTTGCACCCCCTGTTGACTTGAAGAAGCAATCCATCGGCACTGAGGTAAAAACATTTCATAAGCAAGCACAGGCTAATGAACAGCTAGATGAGTGGGCGAGCCTGGTCATCATTAGATGACAATTCTACTGTTGCTTTCAGTGTCTGTGAGGGAGCCTCACTGGGCACACTCCAAAGTGAGGTGGGGATGATAGTTAGCCCATCAGCGCTTGCACTGCTGGCACCTCGCAAGTGAGTGAAATGTCCTTGACGTTTGCGCACATTGTATAAGAAGATTGCCTACAGTAAAGTATAGATATGACACCAAAGTTTCAATATCATCTGGTTGTTGCAGTTTGGAGAAGCATTATCAGCACAGCGGCTAATTCACCTGTACAATTTCTGCATATAGGGAGGTGCTAGAAGAAGTGCACTTATTCCTGATGGCAAGCTTCTTACTTATTACTATGAGGATGCAAAGACCTTGTATGAAACACTCCGAAGAGGACGTTATGTATCAGGTGAGCAGGGGATTTGGTTTTGAGGAATATGGCAACCTAAAGGAGACTCTTGTCACCTTTTCCTTTGCAAGTTGCCTGTGAATGCAACACGAGATGGCTCTTGCACCCTTTCTAGTAAAGAAAGTTAATTACACAGTGCTTCTTGAAATGGCATGAAGTAACTTCTTTAATGTTGCAAACTTTCCCGAGAGGATTGCCTACTGGATAGATGTTTTCTTGTTTGCTTTCTTAAACTGTAATCTGTAGCCACCATTGAAGGAGTGAATGCATTCTGCACAAAGCTGTCTGAAGTTTTTTAATGCCACAACAGATATTGGCTGTTCAGCACCCTCCTCTCTGAAGTAGAGGACATTTCACCTTCCTGATGTTTCCAGTAAATCATCTGAGCCTAGCAGAGGTAGAGACATAAAACCAGCCTGAACATATTGATCTTGACTGAAACCAGTAACTTGTCAGGTTTGCGTCTGGTTATTTCATGGACAGGAAACTAACATGAAGTACCAAGGGTAGCCAATAAGTGTTAGGTTGAATGTAGTGATCACTACACAAATGTAGTGAATCCATGGAGAACGGCTGTCAGAGATGAAATATTGGACTAAATGGATCAGTGGTACATCTTAATATAAGATAGTCTCCCATATTACTCATTGTTCTTCAGAATGATGATGTACGCCTTACCTACTTATCATTTGGATTATTATAATGTATTCTACATGAGATTTCCCTTGAAAGTGGTTTGGAAACTTCAGCTTCTCAAAAAAGGCTGCTGCCAGATTGTTAACTGGGGCTAGTTACAGGAAAGACACAGCTCCTCTGCTGCAATGGCTTCACTGGCTGCCAGTCTATTCTAGGGTGCACTGCAAAGTTCTTGTTTTGAATGACTAGGGTTCACATCTGAAAGACCCAGTCTCCCTTTATGAGCCTGACATAGATCATCAGAGGAGGCCTTTCTTGCAGTCTTACCTTACTCACTGGTGCACTGGGTGAAGATATGAGAGGGACTTCACTGTTGTTACTCCCAAGCTGTGGAACTCCCTCCCACATGAGGCCAGCCTAGCCCTTCTTTGCAGACAAAGACTTTTCTCTTCAGGCAGAGAAAAGTGATTTTAAAAATGGAGCTGCCATTTCTTTCTAGTTTTTAATATATATTTAAAATTGTTTTAAACAATTGTAGAGTATTGGTTTTAGTAATGAAATTACTCTTTAGTATTGCAATAATTTATGGTATTTTAAAGTTTATAGTATAGTATAGTATAGTATAGTATAGTATAGTATAGTATAGTATAGTATAGTATAGTATAGTATAGTATAGTATAGTATAGTATAGTATAGACATCCTTCAGTCTCAAGAGACTATGGTATTGTGCTCTGTATAGAAGCCTTGTTGTTTCCACACTGCATGCAAACTGAACTGGCCTCTTCAGAGCACAAGGCCAGGGTAGATTAATATGGAGGTTAAAACTATTACCCAAGCAGCAGCAACCCACCCCCATCACTGGAAAGTCTAATAGAATGGCAGAGCTGATACAATTAGTTCCAGCTCAGTCTCAGGAGTTACCAGAACATGATTATACCACAGCCATAAACTGCCTCTGGGACTCTGGCTCCGGATTTTGCCTTGAGGTTAACTTCTGAAGCCTTTTCCAGAAACTGATACAGCCACAAGGCAAGTGGAGGTTTAAAATCAGAATTTTCCTTCTCCTAGAAAAGGATACTTCCATTTTATCTGCCATTTGGGCATAAAGCCATCTTCAACCTTCAAAACCATTAACCATTTTCTGTTGTAACCCTGGGAAAGGGCCCTTCCAAGGTACTACCAGCTGGGCCAGTTAAACCAAGGTTTTTTTAAGCAGGATTAAAGCTTTCAGTATTGCTGGTTTGAAAGCTGCAAGCTGCCTTGGATCCTCTTGGGGGGGGGGGGAAGCAGGGTACAAATAATAAACATTTTATTTAAAAATGGAATATTCATGGTCTTCATTTTTTTCTTTCTCCCAGAAAATGGTCCCTGTTTGGGTTATCGAAAACCAAAGCAACCTTACCAGTGGCTGTCTTATCAACAGGTTGGTTGTAGAAAATAGATTTGGATGAATAACCAAAAATCATTTCAGTGAGGCTGACTATTTCTTGGTCCTTCTAGGTGCTTGACAGAGCTGAAAACCTTGGATCAGGTCTCATACACAAAGGATGTAAACCTTCGTCAAAGCAATTCATTGGCATCTTTGCCCAGAACAGACCAGAGGTAGGTTATGGAAAGTTGAGTTGTTGGTGTTATTATATTAGTAACATCCCTAAGACAATACAGTTGTGATCACTACAATATTTGGGAATAGCAGAATAGGTGAACAGCCTATTCATATTGCATTCATGGGAACTGGCTTTCCCTACAATAATTACAGTGCTAGGGAAAATGACTGAGCTACATTGAGCAGTATTTTCATTTCTCAATGAAAACATATAATAAATGAAACTCTTTAGGTCAGTGTTGGCGAACTTATGGCATGGGTGTCAAAGGTGGCACTCGGAGCCCTTTCTGTGTGCACCCAACATCACCCCTTCACAGCCACCTGTATTCAGGTGAAATTGCTGTATCAGCATTTTGCGAAAAATTAGTGGGTTTTGAATCGCAATTTGGGCACTCAGTCTCTAAAAGGTTCACCATCACTGCTTTAGGTGTTCTACATGGTTATGTCCAATTGCCCTGAAAGGCTTTCAGAGTGTGTTGACTTAAATTTTTTGAAGTAAACAATAGATGCTTATATCCTAAATGGGAAGATTACTAGACCTGTTTGAACTCAAAAAATACTGTTCAGCATACACTGACACAAGATGCTAAACTATTTCCCCACGTTTTATTTTGCAGTGGGTAATTTCTGAGTATGCCTGCTATACTTACTCAATGGTTGCAGTTCCCCTTTATGACACCCTGGGCCCCGAGGCAATTGTATATATTGTTAACAAAGGTAAGCTTTTGGGTATTTGTTAACATAAAACAACAAATAGTCTTCATATACTGTATTTAAATTAAAAAAAATAATTCCTGACAAGTGAGTGCTATAAAGTGGAATCTGATACTTGGTCCTTTTACCTTTGGATGTTGGAATTTATGTATTGTTTAAAGAAAGGCTAGATCAGTGGTTCTCAACCTTCCTAATGCCATGACAGTTTAGTACAGTTCCTCATGTTGTTGTGACCTTGGAAGAGGCCACAAGCCCCCTTTGGCAGGACACTGCCACAGGTGCCATAGAGAACTTCCCTCTACAGGCACCCTCAGCCAATTGCAGCCTCCAGTGCCATTGACTGACATCCCCTCCAACCTATCAAGCTGTAACTCGCTCTTATTCCTCCCCTTCCTCCTCTTCCGCCTCCAGACCCCAGCTGTTTGTGCCTTTTTCTTCACTGGCGCATGGCGACCTCTGTGAAATGGTCGTTTGACCCCCAAAGGGGTCCCAACCCCCCGGTTGGGAACCACCGGGCTAGATATTTTGTTCAGAGACTTCAGTGGGGAAAATACTCTGCTTATTAGACCTCTATAGAAGGGTGGAGACCAAATGAATGGTTGGAAGACTTTCTTCAGGCTCTGCAAGACATGGCTGGTATCTCCCTGCTTTAATCCAGCCTATCCTTCCAATGTGATGGGATGCTAACTTAAACAGCACTGACCTGAGCTGCAGCAGAATTCTAGTATAACAAAACAGAACCCATTAGTATTTGGGAGTGACTGGTGATCAACTTAATGAAAAAAATGTTTAAAAATGTGCATTCAGTGTAAAGTGGGATTGATTTGCTTTTAAAATTTTAGTTCTTTATGTGACCCTTTGTGCTTTCCACAAGGTGAACCTTTTGTAGGTGGAATCCTAACAGTGTTGCTTGTTGAGACTAATTGTGCAGGAAACATTTTCTCTTGGGATGGCATAATGGTAATTAACTTCCTATACTAGTCTGAACAAGTTGGCCTCTCATTTAAGAGTACAGCACACCTTTCATCAACTTGCAATTACAGCAAGTATCATCTAAAGTACACAAGCCTATATAATGATGGCAGCCTGATGGTCTGTTCTTAATTGCTTAGAAAAAGCAGAGAAAGATGTCTGGCCAAACTCTCCTGCTCTCCCTGAGCAACTGTCTTGTTCTATGTAAGGCAACATACACTGATGACCCCAGGGGATAAAGATTGCTTGAGGGCCTGATGTGGTACAAAACATAGTAGGTGGGTTAGGAATAACATGGACTCAACATTTCTGCAGTTCCAATCACTAATCCCCAGACCAGTCTTTCCAGTGAAGCAGACACAGGGGCTTTGAGTACAGCATATTTGGTTCTAGGTGTTCTCAGTAGTACTGGTTCAGTAAAAACAGTTGGCTCTTGTCTCTAAAGCAAGAATCGAGAATCTTTGTTTCCTCAGGTAGCACTCAGTGTTGTAATTCAGTGTCTGAAGGTCCCAGGATTTTCTAGCCCTGCTATAAAGTGCAATTTTAAGGCCCATGTTTCTGATGGTGGGTTTAAGGACCATTTCATGTAGTTGTGCATTTCTGCAGTAGGATGGATGTTTCTCTTTTCTTAGAAAATATTATCCTTAATTGGAAGAGTTGCCAAATGTGTTGTTCACTATGCTGTGTTGTCTAAGTCTTATTCAAAGGTAAAGGAACATAAGGAAAGAGGTGGGAGGCCTTGAGGCTGCCCATCCATAGTAAGTACCATGACAAAAGACTCATTAGGGATACAAGTTATTGCTCTGAGGTGAGACATATATGGCAATTCTATTTAAACCACAACAAGCATTTTAATAGTTCATCTCTACATATATGTAGTATTATATGTCAGTGTGTTCTTTTGGTTCTCCTTTTTGGTGACATGGAAGTGATCATTCCAGTATTTCTTCGTCACTGGAATGTGTGCCCAGGCTTAAAACCGGGGTACTTCAAGGACCAGATGCAGGGGAGTGCTATCAGGAGACAGATATCTAGTCTCATGCGCTCCCAAACGCATGTGGTGGGGCTACTGTGAGATACAGGAAGCTGGACTAGATGGGCCATTGGCCTGATCCAGCATAGCTCTTCTTATGTTCTTATGTTCTTATGTACTGTGTGGATCATAGATTTATTTATTTATTTATTTATATACTGCCCATCTAGCCAAAGGCCACTCTTTTGGAATCTGTTGGTGCCGAAAACTAATCTGGCTGCAGTATTCTGCACCAGGTGGAGCCTCCACAGTAACTTCCAAGGCAGTCCCACGTAGAAAGCATTACAGTAGTCTAATCTTGAGATTACAAGCACCTGGACCAATGTAGTGAGGGTGCCGGGGTCCAGGAAGGTGTACAGCTGCGCAACCCGCTAGAGATGGTAATGAGTGGTACGGGCCACTGACGCAAACTGGGGCCCCATAGTGAGTGCCAGGTCCAAAGTTATACCAAGACTGTGCACCTCATCCTGTGCAGAGACAGTCACACCCCCTAAAACTGAGGGAGTTTCCAAACCCACCGCGCCATAGATGTTCTATACCGGTGCATGAAAGGTGTTAGTATGCAATAATTTCCTCTCTATGCACTATCCCTGTTTTTTTAAAATGTTAGTAATCTGACTAGCTGTCCCACAAAAGAGCAAATGATAGACAAACACACTCTTCTACTGGTTTTCTTGTATGCATCAGTAGTTATAACAAAAATCTGTTGTAGGTGTCTAGGGGTAGCAACAGTAGCACAAAGTTAGTAGCAATGCCAGCCAAGTATACTCTTCTGGTACAATCATGCCAGCCAAGTATTTTCAACTGATTTGGTGGATGGGCTCTTTTTAATACAATTTCAGAAGTCTGAATAGTTTAAGATGAGCAAAGATTGTATCTGTTCAGTTTGATCTCTTAATAAAATTGCACCGCCAAATACACCAAGGAGAGGCATATTCTTCAGCTGGCTCTGTATAATAACCTGAGTTCTCTGAATGGTGATGAGATGGAATTTTTCACTTGTTTCTGTGTTCCTTCAGCTGACATCTCTTCAGTGATCTGTGACAAACCAGAGAAGGCACAGGGGATACTTGAGAACTGTGAACAACGAAAGACACCAGGGTTGAAGCTAATTATCCTGATGGATCCTTTTGATGACACACTAAAAGAAAGAGGAGCAAAACAAGGCATTGAGATTCTTTCATTACAAGAAGTTGAGGTATAGGATCGAATTGCTTACTGAATCTTGTCTTTAGGGGGACTGTATCTTCAGTGAGCTACAAGAAGACATTACCGGAACATGGTACACTGTGGAATGTGGGTTTGTTCATTTTAAACAATACCACTGAGAGCTTCATTCCATGAAGGAATGGAGGCTTCTAGTAGATGCTGGTGAACTTCAAACAAGATTATTTCCCAAAGTGCATGTTTTTAATAAATGGCCTTCCATAGCCTGATGAACTCCAGGTATTTTGGGTTATAACTCTTATCAAGTTTCAGTACCATGGTCTGGAAATTATAGGAGTTTTATTTTAGTCCATGTGGATAGAGCACCAAATCGGGAAAATCTACTGCAGTATATTGCCTGTAGCTTTTCATATGTGCTCAGTTGCCACTGGGAATTGGCAATATAACTATTCAGTTGCTGGGCAGATGGCTGTCTTCCTGGTCTACCAAATCCCAATTCACAAATGCCTTTGGCCTGTAAATATTGTCCACTTCAGATGGACAATAGGCTTTTTGTCAGTATGGTCTCTAATGACAATTCTTCCCTTTTTGAGGGGCTACCATATGCACATAATGGAAAACAGTGTATTAATAGCAATGTCCATAATTTATTGAAAGTGTTACTCAATAGATCCTTCTAGCAGGGAATCACTCAGTGCTCTCCTACCCATCAACACTGCATCATGTCACAGTGAACTCCAATTTAAAATCATAATGGTTGGAATCCAATAGTAGAACTTGTGTTGGGAAGACTGATGGCCTCATTAGCTGTGGTGGTGTTTCAGAAATTAAAAGTTTCAGATTCCCCTGCTTCTGGAGGTTCCAAGACTCATTATTTTTCTAAAATTGCCGCCACAGTGATGATTTTGCTAGTGGCTGTGACTTTCCCTCATTTAATGTTCCCTACGGCTTCTTTAGGATGAAAGGGATTCCAAAGGAGTCTCAGGACCTTCAGGGGGTCAAAAATGTTTAATTTAAAAAACAACAACAACCCTCCTCTGAGTGATGGCATCATGAACTTTACCCAGCATAAATTCTAATACTGGATTCCAACCATTCTCTCACTGGATTATTTTTCAGACTGTTTTATAATTTAAATGTGTACAGATTTTTATCTACAACCAAGAGAACTTCAAATAGGACCTCTTGGGATAGAAGGAACAATGCCCATCTAGGTTATTGATAGCTTATACAGCATTTAGAACTTTGCTACACCTTTTTGTTGCGTCAGTGATGATAGATGTTCTCTTTCTTCAAATACATCCATGACATGCCACCTCAGTTACCACCTACACCTATCCCTGGCTACATTGCTTACTCTTATTTCTTTCTTATTTCTTGCTCTACAGGCAATAGGAAGAAACAACTTCAGCAAGCCAGTTGTAAGTATTTATTCTTCAGTTTACTTGATAAACTGAGCCTGTTTACTCTTAAGTGCAATGTTATATACTCAGACTCACTGGTACTCAAAACTGTTTCCTCATTTCAGCCTCCCAAACCAGAAGATCTTTCTATGGTCTGTTTCACCAGTGGTACAACAGGTACGTAGCTTAAGAGAATGGGATAGACAATATCTTGAGTAGGCAACTCAAACCTGGCTTCAGGAAAGCTACAATACAACCTCATCTGAGGTGACTAAACCAAATGGGGTTATTATAAGGGCAGGGAGAACAGAATGCTTGCTTTCTTAGCAGAAAAATAGCATGCTGCACGATCGTTACCAAACAGTAAAGTGCCCTTGTTAGCAACAATGCAATATATTTTCAAA
>JAHTLZ010000379.1:8504229-8599152 GCA_023846285.1 Phrynocephalus versicolor | reverse complement strand
TGCAGCTTGGAGTATGGTACAGTACTATACTGAAAAAGCATTGTTTGTTTTCATTGTAGACTGTAATGTATAGCAGTGGAGCTAAAGTAGGTTTCTTCCAAGGAGATATCAAACTTCTAACGGATGACATGAAAACTTTGAAACCAACCATCTTTCCAGTGGTGCCGAGGCTACTCAACAGGATCTATGATAAGGTAAAATGTTTACTTGATCCAAAGCAAATCTCAAATGATTTTTTTTTAAAACTAGAGCTGAGAAAATGTACTTTTTTGGGAATACAATCCTCAGAATTCTCCATTGGCTGGGAGATTCTGGGAATTGCAATGCAATAGGTCACTTTTGAAAGCTATGCTCATTATACCTTCAGCAGCAGTTCTATTTGTTGTATTTTTTAAAATAAAACTTATGTTATGTGCTGTCATGTCAAAACCAATTTATAGTGACCCTAACAGGTTTCAAGATAAATGGGATATCTAAGGATCTCCCACACATACCCCTACACCCATGAGTTTCTGCAGCTGTTTAAGAATTCAAACCTAGGTCTGCTGACACCTTGTCCATTACCACGGTACACTGGGTGTCTTCCATAGAAGAACTAATGTTACAGTGACCCCCTGCCTATCGCGGGGGTTTGGGACCCAACCTGACCCACAATAATTGAAAATCTGCGATATGCGGATGCAGGTCGGGTTGGGCCTGGGGCACCAGGCTGGGGGCTTTTGTACTTAGCTCCAGCCTGGTGTTGCCCTGAACAGGCCTGCAAGGGCCTTTCCGGGTCCTTTGGAGGCCCCAAAAGCCCCTCCCTGTGAACCAGAAGTCATTTCTGAGGCCTCTGACAGGCCCTCCCCCCTTATCCCAGGGGGTCTTTTTTTATATACTGTGGTCCCATGATATAGCGGGACCGCAGTATATGAACCGCGAATGGGCGAGGGACCACTGTATTTAGGATCTTGATGCCAGTTTAGTCCTCAAATGAATCTTCAGTAAGCAATGCCACGATATTGCTTTCCCTAATTCACCTTTGTTGTGTTACAGCTGTAAAATGTGTCAGGAATTCATCCCAAATCAGAAATTGAGGGAAGACTTACACATACCAGAAATGTATGTGTAGAATTCATTCTTGTGACCTAAGGGACTCAGTAACTAGCAGGTCTGAAAATTTGATGACTGAATTTCTTGCAGATACAAAGTGGGGTCCAAACCAGGTTCAAGAAGTTCCTCTTGAAAGTTGCTGTGGCCAGAAAACTTGCTGAAGTGAAGCAGGGCATTCTACGAAATACTAGCATCTGGGACAAGTTGGTATTCAACAAAGTCCAGGTATGATCTTCTCCTCTGGGATGCCAGCAAGATTATTTAACGAAACCGGATGGATTCTACAGAAGTTTAGTCCTCCAAATAGTTTGTACTTCAGTTCCCAATATGGCTACTTACCATGCTCGTTAGGGCTTCTTGACACTGAAGTACAATAATATCAGGACAACTTGAAGTTGAAAAATATCACTTGATAAAGTGAGTGTTGACACTTTTACTGTTCATACTTCTTTGACTAATCTTTGCTTCATTTCCCTATAGGAAATCATGGGTGGGAAAGTACGAATAGTAATTACTGGTGCTGCCCCAATATCGCCATCTGTTCTAACATTCCTCCGAGCAGCCTTTGGATGTCAGGTAAGTGCAGAACCAGTATGCTTTCCATGTTGACAAAAAACCGGAATGAACTGTTTGTTGTTGTTGTTGTTGTTTTTTCATTCTGCTAATGATGTTGCTATGGACTTGGTCCATTTCTTGGGGAAAATCCGGACTGGTGAAAATACATGAAGGCGAGTGCAACTGGCTGAAGGCATTTCCAGTTCTCTTAGGCAACTGTATGAGTAAATCTACCACTGTTACATCTGACAGTCTGTCTGAACTCCATCAATCAAAATACAGTACTTTTAGCCACTGATATTCAGTTTTTGAAAAGTAGAATAAAGGGTTTTCCCCATTAATGTAGCCCACTGAAAGGCCACTTGAAGGGTCACTAATCGCTTAGTTGTTTTTATGGGTGATTCTGAAAGATTAGCCCATCTTGCTCACCTCCACCCCATTATAGTCCATAAGAGTTACACTTGTGATGAAGTATTTGATGCAGTGACAGTAAAGTCATTGCTTATTTCTGATTATTGACTCTTCTCGCCTTCTCTCGCATCTGTTGAAATTGTTCTTGTGACTGCATAACCAAAAAGTACAAACTTAACTGCTTGATTGTTGTATAATGTATAGAGTATAGTGAACTCATTGTCAGCAGTTTGCAACCCTCCAGTATATCCCACCCAGTAATGGTGCCACTGTATATGCTAACCTGGGTACATGTGTACTGAACAGAGCACTACAGTTTCCTTCTATTAGGGCAGTGGTTCCCAAACTTGGATCCCCAGATTTTTTCCAACTACAACTCCTGGAATTCATGGCTGGCACAGTGAAGGCGTCTGGGTGTTTCAGTCCAAGAGCATCTGGGGACCCAAGTTTGGGAACCACTGTATTAGGATAACACACCACATTCTTTAACAAAATTAAAAGATGAATGGACATATTTAAAACCATTTACATGAAGATTGACAATGCCTTAATGCTATATTCTCAATATCTTCTGCTACTGATGTAAGTGAAGTTAATGTAATAAACTCACAAGTGTGGATGTAGTTGTGGCCTGCAAAAGGAGAAGTTATAGAATCAAATTCCTTTCCTATGGAATTCATGTGTGTTGATAAATCAAAGAATGGAATTACTTTTCACAAATCACCAGGCTCTACATCTGAGCAATCACACTGATCTCAATGCAATTTGGTTCCAAATTTGGTTCTGTTTTGGAAAGATAATATCATAGAATTGTAAAGCTAGAACAGCATAGGCCAGTGTTGGGGAACCTACGGCACGGGTCCCAAAGGTGGCATTCGGAGTCCTTTCTGTGGGCACCCGACATCACCCCTTCACAGTCACCTGCATTCAGGTTAAATTGTTGTATTGGCACTTTGCAAAAAATTAGTGGGTTTTGAATCTCCTTTTGGGCACTCAGTCTCTAAAAAGTTTGCTATCACTGGCATAGACCATTGAATCCAGAGATGTTTTGTTGTGATCTGTGCCAGGCACTGCAAATCTTCCAGGTTCAAGAGCTCTATCAATGCAATCATTTTGTCTTCCTAATCAGATTTTTGAAGCATATGGTCAGACAGAATGCACAGCTGGTTGCACATTCTCATTGCCAGGAGACTGGAGAACAGGTATGCATTTTTAATCTTCAAAATCTGTTAAGAATCAGTTTACAGTTGAAATACTATTGGCAAGTACAGTCAAAATCAAAATCTTCTGATACATTAAGGAAAGATACTTTTTTGAGCTTGGGTGGAAAAGGGTCTTTTCATAAGGCATCCTTAACCCTTTAGATCCTAACTGGGGGGGGGGATCAAGTCAGTTCCTACTTTTAATGGCTGCTTCCATGATTTTCTAAGTAGATTCCTGATTTACCTTTCCATTTTTCTGAGGGTTCCATGGACTATGCAGCTTGCTTATGACTAAATTGCCAATCACTGAATTTACTAGTAAGGTGAATTACACCATCTGGGCTTGATTGCAGATTGTATTTCTATTAGGGAGGAAGATGGGAGAGATTGGTATGGACTGTTGATGCTGTATGTACACATGGGGTCAATGCCTCCTCAACATTGCATTATTCAATTATTTTTTTCTGCCAGTCACATGATTACTGGTCAGAGATGATGTGAGCTGTAGTCTAAAACTTCAGTAGGTCTTTTTCCCTTCTCCTGCTGTAGGATAGTGGAACTGAGGACACATCTATTCATTTGAAGCGTCTTGAGTCATTTTAGTACATAAAAGACTGCCATAAGAAATGGACTGAGTTGAAATTGATTCGTCCTTTTTTCTTTCTTTCTTTTTTCACTTTCATGTTTCTGTTCTCAAGCGTTCTCTAGAATGAAAAAGACTTCAGAGAGGTAACTTTATTGAGGGTTTTTCTTCTTCTTTAGGACATGTTGGGCCACCTTTAGCCTGCAATATCATAAAACTTGAAGATGTCCCTGATATGAACTATTTTGCGTCAAACAATGAAGGAGAGGTAAGCATCTTCTTTCTGGAGTGTAGTATTGCAGTGAACTGCATTCTAAAACCTTGGAAGCGGCCTAACACCAATTCTGTGTTTTTGGTAGATCTGCATTAAAGGTCCAAATGTATTCAAGGGTTACCTGAAGGATCCTGCAAAAACAGCTGAAGCACTTGATAAGGATGGATGGCTTCATACTGGAGATATTGGTAGCTGGATGCCGGTAAGGTGGTGAGCATTGTATGTCAATGTCCTAGATTTTTTTGAAAGTTGCTGAATTAAGTGCTTTGAAAAACAAAAATAAAATCCATCAATCCCATGGAAATTGCTCCCTTGCAGACAGGTATTTCTTAAAGGAACAGAATTGAAGATGAAATGCACCAACTCATCTAAGGGTGTGTTTCAGTTCATACTCCACACTGATTTTAGGTGTGGTAGTAGAAAGTATTTGCATATAGATGTCAAGCTGCAAAAAAACTTTAATATATTCTAAAACTGTAGTGTGTTGCACACTTGGGAAATGCTAAGCAGGAAAGTGGAGTCTTTGAATACAGTTCTTGACTATAGTCAGACTGAATTAGCTTTGAAGACAAGGCAATGAAAATTCACACCCATCACTATGTAAACAGGGTTGGTATAAAAGCAGTGGCTTCAATAACTCCAGTTGAACATGGGATTAGGTATATTTTTTGCCTGACCTAGCACAGCATATGTTATGCTAAAGCTGGCATCTTGCTTAGATTGCAGGTTTAGTTGTGAAATTCTTAAATGCCAGTAGTCCTTTTCAAATAATTATACAGACTATTGAGTACTGATGGCTTATTCCTATGCAACAGCCTTAATTTGGATAGTGGAACTCCCTTTCAAGGGGAACTAGGTTGGTTCTCCTCCAGTTTTCCATTATGATAAATGACAAAAAGGCTACAAGTCCTCTAGATTCCACAGGGCATTAATGGTACATTGTGTTAATAGATCCTCTCTTACTGCTTTCTACACATTAAGTGGTTAATGCTGGGTGGTGTAAAGATGTCAGCAGGGTCACCTCCTAGACATTTCTCTTTCCTAAACTTCAGCATTTTTAATACATCAGGACCTGTAGCAACCTAAGCTAGTCCTTTTTCTTCAGATGAGTTAAGGAATGTTCTTATTAGTAGTGTGGAGAAAATATTTTCTGTATGTGTATGTGCCTGCATGCAATACTATTCTTTCTTCCAGGAAGTACAGTGTTTCGGGGTAGCTCTGGGTGATTATAGTGTCTTAAGCCCTATTCAGTTGTGAAGCGAACATGTGGATGCTATATGTTGAGGTGATTGTGTTCACCTTTCTCCCATCTTCATTTGGAACAATGGGAATGTCTTTCTGAAGGCAGGCCTAGTTGGATGGCCTCTCCAAATGAGCCAAAATCTTGATTCTGTGATTTGGGTTCACGTGAAGAGGCTGCCCGGGTAACAAGGGCCTCTTCCTCTAGAGAAAGTTGTATTGTTATTATGCAAGTCACACACAGCTAGCCTGAAGTACTTTGGCACCTGAGGTGAAAACAACAGACTGGATGGGACTATAAAATCCTCCTGCTTCCACACATTTCCTTAGTGACTGGGCAATGCCTCATTTGTCCTACACTGCAATTATTATATGAAAGGTCTTGCAGTGACCATGTAACATCAATATATAAATCACTTTTGTCTGCCAAAATTTTAATTTCCATGGATAAAAAAAAAATTAAAAAGGAAATCATGAAATTTCAGACTCTAGTTCTTCTCGGTGGCCGGCCCTGCGCTTTGGAACAAATTACCAAGCGAGATACGCCAGGCTACTTCACTGGCACAGGAGAGCTGTTAAAACCTGGCTGTTCAGGGATGCCTTTGGCAACCACTAGGGTTGAACAAAGTCCTCCCCCCCCCCAGTTTCATGCCGCTTGCCTAATACCTTTTATTTTTTAACTGATGTTCTGTTTTTAACTTTTTGTGTGAACCGCCCAGAGTTCCCTTTGGAAAATGGGAGCAGTATATAAATGTAATAAACAAACAAATAAATAATAAGGTTAGGAAACTTAAAAGTTGTGTAACTGAGTATCAGGACATCCCAGTTCACACAACCAAACATTTCACCTTACAAACCTGTTGAATGTGGATGCTGAAGCACCATTCTTACAGCTGCAGTGTTGCAGAATAAGAACATATGTATTTGTGGCATTGGGTATTTGGCTGTAGAGCCAGAGGTTGAAAGTTCGATTCCTCACTGTGCTTTCTAGGAAAAGAACCAGTCTATGTATTCATGAGTAAGCTGCACAGTCGCAGGGCACCTGCAAGAAGAAAAGAATGGTAAACCACTTCTTGTGAATTCTCTATCTAGAAAACCCTGGAAAGAATTCACTTGATGGCACACTGATATTTTAATATATTGAAACAAGTTTTTATAAAATAAGTCATTATCATTTTTGTTTTTTTGTTTTTCAACATCCTACTGTAGACTGGGGCTTTGAGAATAATAGACAGGAAAAAGAACATCTTCAAATTATCTCAAGGGGAATATATTGCACCGGAAAAGATTGAAAACATCTACATCAGAAGTGCTCCTGTAGCTCAGGTTTTCGTTCATGGAGATAGCCTACAGGTAAGTACTGTATGCTTATAGACCTATACGTCTTTTTAAAAGATCTATCATGATTTATAGTACTCTTGTGGCCGCATGATCCAGTCTGAACAGTCAGCTTGAGACAATGGGGGTTTTGACTTTAGCGATCTCATGCAAGGAATCACAGACTACATGCTCAGATGTCATTTCCCCCTTCTTTACATGAAATGACATTTAAGACATTTAAATCCAATCAGAAGTATGGCATGTGGATAGTTGAAAACCACCCTTTCCCACTGGTTTCCCCACCTCCCCTAATACTTACTGGATAGCACTCCAAGGAATCCATTTGTCTGACAAAATGGCTGAAATCCAGCAGGATGCCACAACTAGAGTAGGCCCATTGAATCAATGGGGATTTGGTGAGTCAACTCCTCCTCATGTCCTCTTGGAGTGTTCCCTTTATCGGGATATCCGGAGGACTCTTCTTCAGTGTATCTTGCAGCAAACTCAGGGGAGGCCAAGGAAGTTTTGTGTTCAACACCTGCTAGCAGATAAAAAGCTGGATGTAACTGTGGTGGTGGCTAAATTCTGTGCCGCAGCAATGAGGCATCGCTCATCCCTGCCCACTTCAGGTGGCGAGGTCAAATAACTGGAGACAATTCTAGACCTATTGAGTTGATTACTCTGTTATTGGGCCTACTGGGCTGGGAAGATTTTACCTGTTCTGGCTTTTATACAAAGGGTATGCCATTGTATTATTCTTGTTCTTGTGTGCATGCTTTTATTGTTTTTAGACGCTTTTATTTTGGTTTTATGTGGAATGCATTTTGTATTTTATCTGGTCAGTGACTGAAATAAAGACCTATTCCTATTCCTATTCCTAATCCAATCAGAAGGCACTTGGCATGCATTGCATAAGAATATTTAAAATTGATTGGCTTGCTTCCCACCCATATGTCTTTATAGTCTGAATGCTGCTTCCAGGCAGTGGAAGTCCCTGCCAAGTGGAGCTAGCCTGGTTTTCTAATTGCTTTTAGCAATAATCTAGCTGCTGAGATGCTTGGTTATGATATGCTCTCAAATTGTGTACTTAGTTACTTTAATACAATGATTTAATTGTGTTCTAATAATACTACTTTATTTGTTCTTTAACAATGAGCTGTTCTCAGTCCTAACTTTGGGAGGAAATTGGGATGCATATCTTAATCAATTATATTTATCTGTTTTTTCAAACAGTCTTTCTTGGTGGGTGTGGTGGTGCCTGATGCAGAGACATTTCCAGAATTTACAAGAAATTTGGGAGTACAAGGTTCATATGAAGAACTATGTAAAAATGCAGTAAGTACTACCCTTTTCCACTTCCTGAAAATCAGGTTCCTTCACCTATGAGAGAAAGTTGTTACCTGATTTAAATTAGATCTTGCAGTTAAATAATACAAGAGCTTGTTGTATTTATGTTTCCCCATGCTGCTACTTGGCAACATAACTTGACCAAAAACATTTGCCTGAAGGTTGTGTATATATGGTGTCTCTTCTACAAGTAGCAATTTATTATAGTAGACTTTATTTTTGCATCTGCACCCCTTCAATATAGGTTTGCTCCATGCAGTAGATTTGATCAGGAGAGATTTAAACAGTATGGTATGGGATTAGAGTGGATACCCATTCAGGATAGTATTATGAAAGAAGATATCACAAACCTTAGACTGATACAGTGGATCCTATGACTCCTCCTTAGTCAAAGGTTTAATGGTTTCCTCTTCTGGCAATGAATGGATGTGGTGATATGAGGAGGTGGTGTGATATTAGCTGTCTGATCCTATAGCAAGCCATTGCTGTAGTAATAAATATAAAACATACCATTTCTGAAAATTCCATTGAAACAACAGGCAGCCAGGTGGCCAATACAAAACACTCTGCTCTTGCATTCTTATCTGAATACAATCCTTGAGATGCTGCCTTAAAGATCCCTGCTCCTCAGAGAAGCTTGCTGAATAAAGTAGTGATTTGTCATATGGCCTGGGATTAAGAAGTCATACTCTACTTGTTCTCCTATACTGATTGGCCTGTTGTTAGTTTAGTCTTCTTGATGTCATTATGCAGCATCCTGCTTCCCTAAATTGTTTACTTGCATTCTAAACATCTGATTTGGATTCTCAATTCTGTAGTCTTATTCTTTACCTCTAGGACCATAACACTAACAGTATGTTTCTAGAGTAATAAAATGGCACTGATGAAACTTCGTTGCTTTTAGGCAGTGAAGAAAGCTATCTTGATGGACATGATCAAGATGGGGAAAGAAGCTGGACTCAAATCCTTTGAACAAGTGAGTACCTCTTGAGGAGCTTCTTCAAGTTTGTTATTAACTAGGTATACACAGAATGATCTCTAATGAAAAAGAAAGGATTTGACATACTTCTCCTAAATGCTATTACAGGTATGCTAGAAGGAGACTTGAATGGGCACCTTAAAGCAAAACAACTTTTCTTCCCTAAGAGACTAAAATAATATGGTAACATTTCAATAGTTACTCTTTTCACAACCTTACATTAAAATGTCCAATTCTACTGAATTGATTCCTGGGGGAATCCAGTGAGTTTTACTGCCTGGCTCACAAAAGTCTTTGGAGGTTGTGATTGATGGCCTGTTGTCACCCAGAGACATGTGGGAAAAATGTCTAACGGAGTCATTGATTTTGTAGAACTCTGGAGCACTAATAGGTCATTCACTCATTCATCAGTAGAGCAATGGGGTGGGGGGAATCACTGATAAGGAGATAAAACATACATACTGTTTTCTGTACTATGAAAGAAAATCCTATCCTTTGATCCTAGTTTCAAAATATACACCCACCGTGGCTGCAAGTGAATGCAAAAATCTAGAGCTTGGGAAAAGGCCTTTCTTTGACCAGTAGAATCCCCACCCCACCCCCCAAAAACCTTCATAGCCCAAATTGCATGGCATGATGCTGGGAACTCTAGTCCAAAAAAGTAACCTTTACAACCCCAGCAAAAGTCTTAAAGCAACAGGCAGTTTATGTGCTGTACAAAGTACAAGATGATTGACATACAGTATTTTCCCATGTATAAGACTATATTTTTGTCTACAATCCTTAGACTAAAATTTGAGAGTTGTCTTATACAAGGAAGTAAGCTGAGAAGAACTGTATGGTTGAGAAACTAATTTTGGGTTGGAAATGTGGGGGCCGTATTATACATGGGGGCATCTTTTAGACAGAAAAATGTGGTATATTGATCCATTATTATGAAAGGAAGTAAGAGTCCCTGCTTGAGAAAATGCTGTGAACTTTCTGAACCAAGGACATTTTCTAATACTCTGATTTGCTTATGTAAACCATCATCTGTGTTTTTTTAATGTAAACTGGCCCAGCACCTTGGGTAACCATCTGAAAAACATTTTTTTAATTATAGGAAAATATTTTCTCCCCATCTAGGTGAAAGATATCTACCTTCATCCAGAGCTGTTCACGGTTGAAAATGGACTCTTGACCCCAACACTCAAGGCAAAAAGAGCAGAAGTATCAAAGCACTTCAGAAGTCAAATTGATGCCCTGTATGCTGCTAACATGTAGGCGGAAGACAGATGCTACCTCAGCTCAATGTGCTTACAACAGACTGTGAAGGTGCTCACTAGGCACTACAGAGTTGGCTCATGAAGAATCGAAATAAAGCAGCTTATGGATCCTGTCCTTGTTAAAGAGAAAACATCAGTGCTTAATGTACTACTAGGATACAGTGCATTTGGTAAGACAAATACATCTAAGGTATTCAAATAGAGCATGCCAGTTTGTATTGTTCAGAACATCTGGAGTTGCTGTCATACTTTGTTGCTACTGTTCTTCCTTCATCCTATACCTTAAATGAAATGAAGTTTTGATGGCTTAGCTATTTGGAATGGCTGTATGGGAAAAATATATCAGAAATCTTTTAATATTAAGATATTATAATGCACTTCACGGAACTTGTATGATTAAACACTAAGTTAATCTGCCCCCCCTACTTAATGGTTGTACTTTGTAACAGGCACTTGTAATATATGGTTTTAATATCCCCAATGTGTGGATTTGTATAGACATGTTTATATATAAATATATATTTCCGAGTAAAGACGTGCTTTTCACTATTCTGTGATGGGTATTCAAATTTACTGGTGTCAAATGTACATACGTCTAAGTCACACTTTCCAAATTCTGCTAAGGTACACCCTGATTGTATTAATGCTGGCTGAAAACATGAATGTGAAAATAAAAATAAAACAGCACTTTCTACAATATCTTGTGTTAAGAGTATATTGTCTGAAATATGTTGGGGAGGTAGTATGTAAGATGCCTTTTAAGCAAATGCCAGTGCCAAGACAGACTATCCAAATGCCCCTTTAAATGAATATTTTGCAAACCTAACAATGGTCCTACAAGATGGGCTTTAACTGCTGAAGAGGTATTTGGTGTTTTCCAGCCCCGTCTCCTCCTCTCTGAGTGTGTGTCCAGCCAAGGAGGGTTGGAAAGCACCCAGCACCTGTTTGGCCAGGAAACAAAGCAATATGAACTGACGGTTCCTACCCAGCTCTCATTCCAATGAAACACTCACTAAGCCCTACATAGTGACTATTGAGAATTTTATTTAAAACCTCATTTTTCTGCCCTCCACGGGTTATTTCATACTGCCAGAGATTCCACTTAGAAAACCTTTTGATGAAATGTTCAGTGCTCTGTTTATGGTGATGAAATTTCTAATCCATGGATGGAATCTACAGCAAGCATCAGGGTTTGGGAATGGGGTGGAGAATATAAAAACTAAGTCAGTACTGAGATACGAAGTTTGGAATTCCATTTCTTGCTAGGCATAGCTGAAAAAAAGTTCAGTTTTTGGTGCAAACTCCAAATCCTCCTTTTTTCTTTAATACAATGTCTTACACATTTGAGCCTTACATGCATAGTTTGTGTATGTTTTTCAAGATTAGCCAAAAGGACACTTATTTTGCAATAGTACAGGATGGTCCTGTATCCTTGATGGTCACATAAACCCTTCATTGCATATAAAGGCACTAACCCTGAACATCTGGTACTACTAATTTCTGGTTAGAAAATTAGTATTTTTAATTCTCTATTATGATGTGGGCAGTGACTTTAGGAAAACCTATATCAGTCTAAAATTTATGATAGGATTCAACATTTTGGATGCAGCTACCTCCTAAGCTTCATTTACTACATTTGCTCTACAGTACACTTGAACTTCCTTTGTGCTTTAGTTGTACAGTACAGTTACTTTACAAACAAGTGTGCAAATTCCAGATGAATGCTTATATCCTATTTTAATTCTTTGCGACCTGTCAGAACTGACCAACAAGAACCCTGGAAAGTTACATGTCACAAACCATTGCTTGGAACTGTAAAATGAAACCCACATTTTCAAAAGGAGTTATCTATAAGGTAGAGCAAATCACTTGGTTCAACTTTCCCTGTGCCAGCAGTAAACAGTTGCCAGAGGTCAAGAGGTGGGACACTCATGTCCCTTGGCTTTGGAGGACATTTCTCAGACTTTCTAACGAAACAGTCCTTTTTGTCTTGTAGTGGCAAAACATTTTTATATGAAATGTGATAATTGAGGGCAGGTGGCTGTAGCCTGCACTTGGCCCTTCAGTGTTTTATGCTATCCAGATTTTCTTTAAATCTAAGTATCTTTTTAATCAACAAGGAGATTCAGAGAGAACCAAATTCCCCTCATTTGGGTGCTAAACTATGCAAGGCCGAAGCCCATAATTTACCCTAGAGGTACTAAACAACGGCCTAACTAGTAGAGCAAACCCTAAACAGTGCACAACTAATATTGTACTCACTCCAATACTGGAGGGAAATGTAGCTTAGTAGCCACTGGCAGTCTTTTCTCTATTGATTTGAGCAGTATTTCTAGTATCATAAACAGGAGAAAGAAAAACTTTACTAGTTTTTTCATGTCATTCACAATTTTATATACCTCATAAATTCTACTCACTGTTCTTACCTAGGATCCCCGATACATAAACCCTTACAATTTTCTCCACAAAACTTTTATGTGGGAATTCTTAAGTATAGGATATTATACAAAGCACAGAATACATAATACATATTGGTGTTTATTTCGGATTCACAAAAAATTGCTACATGATTTAAAAATAAAAAATTCTACTTATCAAATCTTTGTACACATTCAAATAACTTGTACAGCTCCCAAGGTGGAGGATCGAAGGGCAAGTCAGGAAGTGCAGCGATAACAGAGAAGAAAAGCAGGTTATGCAAATATATATATGAGCAATGCTAGAAATAAAGAAATACCTTCAAAATTAAATTAAAAGGAAACTAGATCAAATGTGTTCTGGACTGTGGATGTTTAATATCAAAAGGCATCCATGGAATGGCTTCCTCCATTTTAGAAATGGCAAAAGATATTAACGCTATTAAGGGTTGTGGCACTGGAGCACCCATCCTTGTGAACATAGAACACATACTCTTTGCTCAATGCTTAAGTATAGTAATATACATAAGATTTCAAGTAAAAGGACTGTGATCAAAAAGAAACATTTCCATTTAATAAAACAGAGAAAAGGAAAGGGTTATCTGGTTTTCTTTTCTCCATCCATTGCTGAATCTGTTTCGGAATCATACAGGCATTTCTCCACACATCTTCTTGGGAACCAGCCTCTGATTCGTTTCCCATCTATCAGTGGAAGAGAAATAACAATATAACATAACAGTATTTTCCAGGGATCTTCCCTAGTAGACAATGGCTCAAATCACCTCGCTGAGGCCTCTATTCAAAAACCTTCTTTGAAACCATTATTTATTGCCCCAATTATTGCCCCAGATTCCTGGAGGAACAGTCCATCACAGGTTACAAACCATGATGGAGATGTGTAATCTCCAGGCTTAAAACCAGGGTACTTCAAGGGCCAGTTGCAGGGGAGTGGTAGCAGGAGACAGATATCTAGTCTCGTGCGCTCCCAGACACATTTGGTGGGGCCACTGTGAGATACAGGAAGCTGGACTCGATGGACCTTTGGCCTGATCCAGCATGGCTCTTCTTATGTTCTTATGTTCAATGGTTCCTGGGGGCAATTGTCTCATTTTTCTTGATGAGGCAACTCATCAAGAACCAATACCCCAGGAAGGAACGGTGAAGGAAGTGAAGGCTTAGAAAGGGGTCTTGAAGGTGTATTCAGCCTTGTCCAGGTGAGTGAAATGAAGGTATCTGAACGTAAATGTTTATGAGCTGCAAATTCCAGGATTCCCACTGCAGCCATTTGAGATTTTTTGAGTCATCAACATTTTTTAGTCCATGCCTGTTGTCAATCAATCCTGCTTCTCATTTGGAATTGTTTAATCAGGCTACTTCCAGAATTTCCATAAGACTCCACAGATCTGATGCTAAAATAATGTGTTACAATACAAATCTAATCTTTCCGCTGTGTAAGAAAAGTATGGGATGACTGCCAGCTGCCTGTCTCTGACAAAGCCAGGGTTTGGAGTGTCAGGATTTAAAGATCCAGGTTCAAACCCTGCCATGGAGCAGACAGGGTAACTTTGTCCTAAACATCAGCTCCCAGACTGATATTCTTCACAAGATTGTGATGAGGGTAAAATAGGAGTTTGAGAGGTATAAATAGAATATTAATAAAGCACTAAAACAAAAAAGAGAGAAAATATGCAATGCAATACTCTCTACTCTGACAAGCCAGCACCAGTTTTTCATACTATTGGTTAAAGACACTTCCCAAACCTATGAGTTCTGATAGTTTAACTATGGAGCAAATTTGCCCTTTGAGCAAGTTATTTCAGGTTGAATCGGTGGGCAGAATCCTACTGAATTTTACCCTGAAGTTAGTGAAATCATGTTAGTCATGGAGGCAAACTGTATCTAATTAACAAGGTGTTGGTTGCATGCCTGCTGAAGATACAAAATTGTACTTTCTCTGGAGTAACATCCCAATAGGGTTCTAGCCACTCTATTTTTATTTCTGGTAACTGTGATTCTGTTGTTGGAGGCAAAGGGATTGATTTGTGGCATCTGCTTCAAATTCCATTCAAAAACTGAAACGAGATAAAGCAGCTTATTAAGTTACCATCAGTTGCTGAGTCAGTCATTTTGTCTCCATACATCCAGTATCTGAAATATAATGAACAAATCAATTATGCATTATAGTTTACCTCAGAATCGTTATTTCAAACAAATTTTGAATTAATGCCCCCCTTCTCAGCAAAGAATACTAACTTCAATCCTCTTGTGGCTAAAATCTGGTCCCCTTTGCGTAGCACAATTCTCGGCTCCTCAGTGCATGGCGTTGTAAAGAAAGTCCTCAAACCTTTTGTGAGAGGACAGCAGGCACCGTTATAGTCTTCTATTGCCAGGTACCGTACCTGAATGTTGGGAAAGTATGAAAATGCCTTGTCATAATACTATTGGTTGAGAACAAGCTTCATGCTATAAATCTGGCCTCCAGAGCAATAAGGAAACAGAGGAAAGAAAACAGGAAGGCCCCTTATACTGACTGTTTAGCCCTGTAACATCAACAACGAATGATAGTCACTCTTCAGCAGAGCTGTAAGTAAGAGTTAGGCAACTGGGGCTTTGATGGAGGGTGCAAATATTTAGACAGGGCAAACATTTGCCACTGAGAGGGTACAAATCAGCCTACTGGTATTTGTTGCCAGAAAGATGTAAAGCTAGCCATATGAAGAACATGTACTACCACTAGTCAGTACTTCCCAGGCAGAAGGAAACATCACAGGTGAAACTATGGCAGAACCAATATGGCTGCTGTGTGTTCAGAACAAGGCATTCCAGCCTTCTTCTTCAATTCCTCCCTGTGAATGCCACAGTCTAGAGATGGGCACGACTAAAAAAAAATGGTTTTCGTTTTTTGTTTTTCGTTGAGGGGGTCCGTTTCGATTCCATTTTGTTTTTTGGAAAATTTTCGTTTTCGTTGCGTAACGAAAATGAAAAACGGAAATGGAAACAAAAAATTTCTGTTTCGTTAGCATTCTTTTAAGTTCAATGTACTTGCTGCAACGAAAATGAAAAACACAGCAAAGTTTTTCGTTTCGTTTCTGTTTCCGTTTTGTTTTTTTTTTGGAAAATTTTCATTTTCGTTTTCGTTGTGTAACGAAAACGAAAAACGGAAACGGAAATGGAAATTTTGCTGAGTCGTGCCCATGTCTACCACAGTCTCACAATATCCAAGCTTAATATAGCCAGTGAAGCGCCGGGAACCCAAACAGGCAATTATGACTTTATTCTTCAGCATTTTGGATGGCAATATCCCATATGCTAGCTGTAAAGGCAATGCATTTGCTCCATCACTCAACTGCTGCTTATCTACAGATTGCTGGAATGTGTGATCTCCCGAGTTCTTGGTGTGATCAAATGAACGTACTTGCTTTGATATTTGGACATTACTGATTTGGTTCCTGTGGAAACGTCTAATGTCTTAAGGATGGGGAGTCTTTAATTATCCAGATGCTTGACTTAAAAGCAGTCAAACCCTTCCAATGGGCCAATGGTAAAACAGCATGGGCCTTGCGGTCCAAAAGGTTTCCCCTCCTTTTCCATGCTATCACAGGACCAAGATTAAACATTATTCTCAGATGACAAAGCAAGTAGCTTTAGATGATGAAAGATTTAACAATTAAAAACTAAATGCAGTGGTGCCTCTACTTATCACAAATGCATGCTCATAAATTGAACAACTCTTAAGTAGAGCAGGTGTAGCTAAAAAAAAATCTAATAAATAAAAATAATAATAATTTAAAAATTGTAAGTAGAGCAGACCACATCCAAAATTTGTAAGGCAGCAGTTAAAATGCCAACCGTTTCCTGCTCTTAAATTGAATTGCTCATAAGCAGAGCTGCTCGTAAGTAGAGGTACCACTGTAATAAATGACTCTACGTCACTGTTGATTTCCAAGCAACATGTGACAAGGTTAGCAGCTCAGATGTACTCACACTTCTCACTCGCTTGTCCGCTTTTTGTTTCAGCTGCTCTATCTGCAAGAGATTAGGCATGAGAAGATTAAAGTGCTTTCCCTGGAGCCCTCTTAGGCAGCTCTCAACATACTTAAGTTAATTTCATGGTGACTGTATGTGAAAAGAAAGAGCCAGGCAGAAAATAGCTTACCGTCAAACTATACGGATGGCATCCTTCTTTCACAGGCCATTCCAGGCCATCTCCCTCTGGGGTTCCAGACCACGTAAACACTTGCTTGAAATTATTCCACTTGCTTCCCAAGTCATAAGGAAAAATAAAAGTTTCTTTTGTTTGGTAATATTGGATGCGGTCTTTGGCCTGCAAAAGGTGTAAACAAATACCACTAGCAACAAAAAAAGTATTTAATCTAGTCAGCTCATGGTTTCTCAGAGAAATGAATGTAATTTATTTATTTGTAACAGTTGCACCCCACTTTTCCTTCAGCGAGCTCAAAGACTGTCCTATTCTCCACTGTGTCCTCTCCACAACGTTACTATGAGACAGCTCAAGTAGGGCGGGTTGGGGGTGGGAATTGGCTCAAGTCCACCCAGTGAATTTCAGTGAGTACTAGAACCCCCTGTACTTTAGTATGACATTCAACTGACTGACCGACCGACCGACCATCCATCCATCCATCCATCCATCCATCCATCCGTTTCTCTCTCTCTCATGACCCAAGGCAGCTTAGAGCAGGGTGGTTAAAAGTAAAAAAAAAAAAAAATTATAGCGTCAATTTTTTTCATTTTTTTCCAATTTAAATTTTGATCTAAATCAAGTTGACTTACATCAAATCCACCCTGGTTTCTAATATTTAGAAAACAACACGAAAAGCTAAGAACAATGCATTATTACAAAATAATTACACGCATTATAAAAACTAGTACAGTAGAAAAAACAAAACCTTCTCAAAAACTTATAGATAAAAATCGGACAGTAAAAACACCTGAAGCTCAAGAACCCCAGTGGCTCTCTAATTCACTGCAGAAATGACAGGTAGAAGCAAAGAGTGGCGTCAGTGCCTATGCACTCCTTCATGAGTAGTGAACATAAGGTGAAATTAAAAGAAAGAAACCTCCAATGCGCACCTTAGATGGGGATCAGAAAGGTATCCAGCATTCAAAGCTACTTGCTAGGAATAAAAGAACGAAGGAGAAACAGGAGTCGTTTTAAGGAGCAGTATCCTAAGGGGAGAGGCAGGTTGTTTTGTTCTTTCTTCACTTGAAGTCTTTTTACTTGTTTTTAGGGCTACAATTTGACAAAGCATTTCTTAATGTAACAACTAGATTCTTCTTTATTAATGTCGATTACCAGGGTGACTTTGTTTTTACCAAGGATTGTTTGCTGACATTTGTTTTAACCAAGTTTCGGTATACAGTATTTTAAGTCTTTCTTTACAAACCTGAACATTAAGCAGTCTTATACTGACCTCTAGTGACGAGGTGACAGTACATACTGGAATACTCTTAGTTTCTGGAGAATGACTCCCCGAAGCCCTATTGTATAGCTTGTTGATACTGTAGGACTGTGTATCTGCAAGGGGTCTGTTCTATGATGTGTCACGAAGCTGCAAAGCCTATATGTAACATACAAGGGAGCGGGACAAAGGCCACAAGGCTCACCTCCTTGTATGTTGTACACAGGGCAGCAGTAAACTGCATGTAACTGATACTGCAAACATCAATGGAATGGACATGGGAGGACCTACTGTAAGTGTACAGTGTTTCATTTACTTAAAGAGAGGGAAACTTTGCTTTTTTGGCTTTTATCACGTAATCAGGGGTTGTACGGGATCACCTGGACCTATACCAGAGACCAGGCAGAAGTGAAGAATTTTGCCTATATGTCTAAATAAAATAATGAAGAAAGCATTTCTTCTATTTCCAGAAATTGAAAGCATGTGTATTTATGAACTGGAGGCTTTATGAGGGCTTACATAGGCTTGTCCATGTGGAATTAAGCTATGATTTTGAATTATGTGAAAATATGGCATTTAATATCTATACATCACATATTTTAGGCATTTCAAAATATAACAACAGATAGTTGTTGCTTTTAAATATTTAGGCAGTGCTCTCCACTCTATATGGCAATGACATCAGGGTGTATCACACCATCACAATTAAGCAAGAAATATTGTTTAAGCTCCAAAGAATTATTGGGATTTTTACAGATAAGCAGAAGGTGTTATTTTGAAATTAATAGAAATTTCCAATTTTGTGCCTCCTGGGCAGCCGCTGAAGATATGGGAATACATTCATTGGCAATTCAGACACTAGCAAGGTTCCCTTTAAATGCATATCACATTTGCTATATTTCATGTATATCACAACGTCCTTTGCTTACAAGAAGTATGACATCCACTGACAGCTACGATTAAGGTTCATCAGTGGAAGTGGAACAGTCTGGTCTATTGTTAGCTACATAAAGAAGCAACATATACAGTAGGCCAGCATTATTTATTTATTTATTTATTTATTTTTGAATTTATACCCCGCCCATCTTCCCGCGGGAACTCTGGGCGGCTTACAGGGCTGAAGCAAGTCAGCAAATACACAACCAATCAAAATATAAAACAAAACAACAAAACAACAGAACAGTCACAACATATAATTAAAAACGCAGCGTAGACTAAGGCGCCCTTGTTATGATCTAACCCTGCTGCTAGGTCAGTTCATTCATAATAAAGGGATCGATGGCGAGGAGAAGAAAGAAAAAAACCTATTTGGCTAGGTCACCAAAGGCCTCGCGAAATAGGAGGGTTTTAATCGCTCTGCGAAAGGCCAGCAGGGACTCTGCAGAGCGCACTTCGCTGGGAAGGCTGTTCCAAAGAGAGGGGGCAGCAGCCGAGAAGGCCCGGTTCCGTGTAAGGGAACGCCTGGCCTCACGGACGGTGGGAACCCGCAGCGAGTGCGCCCGCGACTGCCGAACCGGTCGGGCCAAAGTTGACCGCTGGGCAATCCGCTCTGCCAGGTAGTCAGGTCCCAAGCCATGGAGGGTTTTATAAACTAAAACCAGGACCTTGAATCTGATCCGGGCTGCAACGGGTAGCCAATGCAGCCGAGCCAAGACCGGGGTGATGCGGTCATAATGACGTGCACCCACCACCAGTCTGGCTGCTGCATTTTGCACCCGCTGCAGTCGCCAGAGGAGAGTCAAGGGCAACCCCATGTAGAGAGCGTTGCAGTAGTCCAACATTGCTAAGTGATAATGTATTTTTAAGATGTTACTAGGCTAAAAGCTTACCTTTTCTTCAATCCATGATTCTATTGAAGTTTTATTCCTTAAAATGACTTTCAGCTAAAAAAAGAGAAGATATTGATTTATATGTAAGAGTGCATCAAAAGCAAGCATGCAAAAGAAGAAACGTTCAAAAGCATTTGCCTCTAAAACACTACAGAGAAACGTTTTTGCTACGCGAATACTTATGAACTCTGTGTGTGTGTGTGTGTGTGTGTGTGTGTGTGTGTGTCTATGTGTGTGTCTGTGTCTCTGTGTGTAGGATGCCTCTATTCCATTTCCTCAACTCAGTAATTGGGTGAAACACATGCGAGGAGTCCCATATTTTTGACATCCTGAGTTTTGTTACAAAAGGGCAGGATTGTTGTTTAAAATGACAAGAATAAATAAATAAAATGTTTTCATGTGAAACCCTACTACTGTCTGGTTTTAATTGCACAGCTGCTTGTCACATCAATAGTAAGCGTGACGAAGTCGCTTTGTGGCGAGGCGAGGATAAGTTGTGTCTTTCTTGCACATGTTCCACTTAGGTATAACTGGGAATCTCTCCAGTTCAAACCATTTCTTTCACAAGGGCTGGCTCAAGACACTGGCTGCCTGAGGCAGAAACACTCATGTTCCCCACCCTGAGACAAGCCAAGGCACACAGTACTCTGTCCCAGGCATGCACAGAGCTGGTCTTATTCAAACCTTTTATTTCAGCTCAGTAAGCAGAATCAGCATTACCATTCTGCCTTCTTCCTCTTTCCATAGGACTAATGATAAAGGTCCAGAAATCCCAAAGAACTGAATGGTGGCAGTACTGTATATCCCATGGATTTAATGCCCCAATTCTTGTTATAATTATCCACAAGAGATTAATTCCATTACTAATCCTATCTATGTTGTCTACTCACACATTACTCCGATTTCAGTCTACTACGTTCTCCAAATATGCTTTGGAGTACAGTGGACCCTCGTATAACAAGCGGTTTGTTTAACAGAAAATCCACTTAAAGGAAAAAAATTCCGGAGATAGGGGGAAATCGCTTAACAGAATCGCCTAAGGGTTCGAATCCATACAACAGAAAAATGGTCGTGATTGGGGATTAATCTGTTTTCAATGCATTCCTATGGGAAATTTGTACAAAGGAAAATTTGCTTAACATAATTTCATTTGGAATGAATTAATTCCTTTATACAAGGTACCACTGTATTGTAATATGACTCCCGACTGTCACAAGCACAACGGGAGAACCACATAATACGAATGAGCGAAGAAGCCTCTGAGTAATTAGTGAATACAAGGACAGGATTCAAAACCCACAAACCAGTTCATTCAGGGTCATGCACAATGCAAGGCAAGCCCGGAGCCAATTTTATATTTGCAATTGGCTCTGTCTTCTGCTGGTCAAATGGCCCTTATCCAGAAATCACCCAAAATAAACATCCAATCTAAAACAATTGCTTTGTTTGGACATAATAAAAGGAAACCAATAGTACAATTCTATCCATGTTTACTGAAATATAACTCCCACCCTATTTACAGTATATTTCTGTTCCAGAGATAGGCAACTGCATTCAAAGCAACTGTCATTAGTCTTCCACACTGATTATGGTGACTTAGGGGAGAGGGGAGTAGAAATCCAACAATATTTTAAATTCTGCTTTGCTCAAATGGGGGGATTGATAATTTATATAGATTTCCCCTCCCGCTTTTCCCCCTGCTTCAGTCCCCTTATTGATTTTGTTGTAGGGCTTAGGGAGGTTCCGTATCCAACACCCCCCCCCCAAAAAAAACCCCAAAGGAGATCAAAAAAGGAATTTACTTTTTTTAAAAAATGCAATTGGCAATTGCTTTGGCCACAGTGGGATTCAGTCTCCAAGCTTACTATAGCCATTCAACTCAATTTACGCTATAAGAAGGCCATGAACATTTCTCTCTTTCCCTCTCTGCACCATGGTTTGATGCTCCCTGCCAAATTTCACAGACGATCGTCATTTGGTAACAGAAACATCAGACTCACTTGGATAATAAATAGCATCCCAACAGCTATAGTTGTCCCCAAAGCCAACCCCAAGGCAAACAAAGAAGCAGCAAATGCAGATAATCCAAAAGGAATGATTGGGCGGGGGTCCCTTCTGACTGCGCTCATATCAATCTTGACAGAACTCCATCCGAAGGATACCTATGGAAGGAAGGTGAAAAACTGCTAAGCAGAGAAAGGAATCCAGTTACCCAGAAAGAAATCTCTCTCAACACAACAGAATCAGAAATTCACCCTCCCACTACCAGTGCAGAAGCATGTATCTGCATGTTGGTCTTCTTGGGCGTTACACTTTGCTTGGTGGAGAGCTTCAGCTGATGATAAATGTCTTTCCCATCTGAAAAATCACAACCCAAACATAAGTGGACACTTCAGCCAAGAAGTCCTGTAAAGTGTTCTTCTAAGGAACATTTTTAGGCATTTGATAAATTTCTGATGTTCTACTGAACCCAAAGGCAACTTTGTTTTTAGCTCTAATTATCCAAAAAAGATAATAACTCTATTGCAAATTATATTGCTCCTTAACTTATTTGGCTCTCCATCCATGCTTTAATTTCTCCTAACTTCAGATTTTGCTGATGTGACTCCTAATGGTAGTCTAGAAAAAAGGTGCCTAAGTTCTGAATAGAGGCAAAAGAAACAAAATCCTGACTTATAAAGTAAAACTCAGAAGCTATCATGAGTTACCATATATTTTGGTGCAAAAACAACCTATTTTTCTTCCTGACATTTTGCCAAACTCTGTGGCTGGCATCTTCAGAGGGCAAGGAGCTCAGGGAACTAGGAGTTGTCTCTGTGCTCTGGGGTATAGAGTGAATGAGACTGGCGTTTTTAAAGTTGTTGGAAAGAGGAAACTTGTCCTATGTAGGAGAATAGGTGCTAGTCATTGTGATGCAGGGATTAAGAAGTTTCAATGCAATCAGGGGTAGCAATGATCCTTCTGTGTAGTTGATGGGTGTTGTTAGCCGTTCTATTGTGTGGACTGATTACTGCTGCTTGTGTCTGGGTGGGAATCATTGAGTTTTGACCTTTTGCACTCTGCAGCTTTTAGTACTGGAAGCCAGGCTATGTTGATGTTTAGACTTTCTTCTTTTTTGTTTAAACTGTGCTTATGTTTGTGGATTTCAATTGCTTCCGTGTAGTGTGACATAGTGATTGGCAGTGTTGTCCAGTACCTCTGTGTCCTGGAAGATGATTTCATGTCCAGTTTGTTTCAGGGTGTGTTCACCTACTGCTGATTTTTCTGGTTGTTTTAGTCCCTTTATCTCAATACGCTAACACCTATTCTCCAGCATAAGACAGGTTTCCTCTTTCCCACAATTTTAAAAACCTGTCTCACTCACTCTATACCCCAGAGCACAGAGAACTCCTAGTTCCCTGAACTCCTTGCCCTCTGAAGATGCCAGCCACAGAAACGTTAAGAAGAAAAACTTCCAGAACACAACCAAATAGCCCCAAAAACTCACAACTATTTATTATATTATTTATTTATTTGTTGAATTTATATACCGCCACATCTTCCAGTGCAGAACCCGGGGGGGGGGGTAACAATAAAACAAACCAAGAAAGCAAACACAAAAATAGAAGCGAACAGCAATAAAAGTAGGGGGGTACAATACCCACTGCACAGAAGATGGCATGGGCGGCGGGGGGAAACAACAATAACAAAATTAAATAAAAAGGTCGCCAAAAGCCTTCTTGAAGAGATGGGTTTTTAAGGCTTTTTTGAAGGCTGGCAGGGACACTGCAAGGCACAGCTCACTAGGTAGCTGATTCCACAGCATAGGGCTCACCACAGAGAAGGTGCAGTTACGCGTTAGCGATTTCCACGCCTCTCTGGGTGTGGCCACCCTAAGTGAGCGTGCCTGCGCCATCCTCGTGGGCCTGGTCCCAGTTGACCTCTGAGAGATACGCTCTGACAGGTACTCTGGTCCCAAGCCGTGGAGGGCTATGGAAATCAAAACCAGGACCTTGAACCTTATCTGGAGGACAACGGGAAGCCAATGCAGGCGAGCCAGAACTGGGGTGATGTGCTCGAATCTACGAGCACCCACCACCAGCCTAGCCACCGCATTCTGCACCCGCTGGAGTCTCCGGACAAGGGTCAAGGGCAACCCCACGTAGAGGGCGTTGCAATAGTCGATCCTCGAGATCACAAGGGCCTGCACAACTGTTCTCAGGGAGGACTCATCAAGGTACTGTCGGATCTGGGCGATCCTGCAGAGATGGATAAAAGCGGCCCTGGAGACAGCTGTCACCTGGGCTTCCAGGAAGAGGGCTGAATCCTGGACCACTCCCAGATTCCTGGCCCTGTCTGTAGGCTAGAGGTAGACACCTCCCAGTCTAGGGAGGGGGCCATTGTACCCAGATGAGGTCACCCCGAAGAACAGAACCTCCGTCTTCTCCAGGTTCAGCCTGAGCCGGCTGTTCCTGGTCCATTCCAGAACGGCCTCCAGGCACAGGTCGAGGGAGCGTACAGCCTCCTCTGCAGAAGAAAAGGAGAGATAGAGCTGTGTGTCATCAGCGTACTGATGACAGCAAATTCCAAATCTCCTGATGACCTCAGCCAGCGGCCTCATATAAACATTGAACAGCATGGGTGAGATTGCCGACCCCTGGGGCACCCCACAAGGGAGAGCCCAAGGAGCCGACAAATCATCACCCTGCTGAACCCACTGAGACCGGCCGCTAAGGAAGGAACGGAGCCAGGACAGAGCAAGGCCCCTAATTCCTGCCTCCGCAAGCTGGTCCAGCAGGTTACCGTGGTCAAGAGTATCAAAGGCAGCTGACAGATCAAGGAGCACCAACAGGGAGGAACAGCCCCTGTCAGCCTCCCTGAGGAGGTCATCCTGCAGAGCGACCAGGGCAGTCTCGGTCCCTCGAAGTGGCCTGAACCCGGATTGGAAGGGATCCAGGATACGATTTTCCTCCAGGTATGACTGGAGCCGGACGACCACCACCCTCTCAACAACCTTGCCCAGGAAGGGAACAATAGCGATCAGTCGATAGTTGGATAAATTGTCCGATGCCAGGCCAGGCTTTTTCAGAGTGGGCTTCACCACGGTCTCCTTAAGGCGGGAAGGGAAAATACCTTCCCTAAAGGAGGCCGTGGCAATAGCCAAGACCCACTCCGGCATGTTCCCTCCAGCAGATTTAACAAGCCAAGCTGGGCAAGGGTCAAAAGGGGTAGAAGCTGGCCAGCAACCAGCAATAACTCTGGAGGCCTCCGCTGGAAACACCGCCCAAACTCCACCAGACGGAAGGGGTGAGGCCCTAGGGATATCAGGGGATCAACTAGAGCAACTGGAGGGCAAATTGGAATGGATGGCCTCTATTTTGGATCTAAAATGGGCTGCAAACTGCTCACTAGTGAACTCACTAGGAGGAGGCCCCAGCTGACGAGGATTGGAGAGGTCCCGAACCATCCGGAACAACTCCGCCTGGCGGTTCAAGGCCTCACCAATTCTCAGGGAGACATAGGTTGATCTAGTGTCCCTGATCACGCGAACATAGTGGCCAGTCAGCTGCTTAAGAGCAGCCCTACTCAAAGCCGTCTGCTTCGTCCTCCATATGGCCTCAAGTTTCGTGCGTTCATGCTTCATCGCCCGCAACTCAGCCGTGAACCACGACGAGGTGTGGACTCCACATCGCAGGAAAAGCTTGGGGGCGATCCGGTCGACAGCCCCGGTGGCTCCCTCATACCATCTATCCACCAGGGCTTCAACTGGATAGTCTGCCAGACTGCCAGAAAGCTCCCCGAAGGCCTCCATGAACCTTGCAAGGTCCAGGAGCCTACGGAGGCGGGCCCAAACAAACGGCCGATGCTCCCCGCGGGGCGGGGCGGTGATCGACAGGGAAAATTTTAGCAGATGATGGTCCGACCATGACACGGGAAGAGGAGAAATACCCCCAACCCTCAGACAAGAATCTGATGACATGGAGGTGAAAACCAGGTCCAGGGGGTGGCCTGCTCTATGGGTGGGGCAAACAACATGCTGAGATAGATTCAACAACTATCAGATCCTGGCTGTGAAAGCCTTCAAGAATACATATGTTATTTGTTAGTTAACTACTACACAGGTAAAACAGGGCACAAGAATGTACTTCCAGAAGTAAATTAACCCTGTTCTGTAGATGTTTCAGGCAGTGACAAGAGCATTTTCTTACCCTGTTATAAAGTTGAGTGTACATGGTCATGACAAAAATGAAAGCAGCATGGATACATCCCAGTGGGGCAAGTAGAAGAAAAAGAGTGAAGGAGGCATGATTCTGAAAACCACAGCAGTTATTTATCCAAGGACAGTGATGGTCCATCTTCATCACACACCTATAAAGAAATCCAAGTTTAATACTCTTATTTAGTAAGTCTAGTTGGGTACCAAAGGAACTGTATTCTTCTACCAGATGGGTATTCCACAGAATCTGGAGGGGGAATTTTTGGACCATAACTTTCTAAAAACCCCAGAATTCTGAGAAATGTAGATTTGCTTAGCTCTGGAATTTATAACCAAGTTTAAAAATATGCATAAATGTCATGGGAAAATATAGTGTGGTCTCTTTCCTAGTCTCATAAAACAGTAAAACACATCTTGAAGGTTTTATGCTGTGGGGGTCAAACAGCTGCAGAATGTGTAGCAAAGTAATATATATATTTGTAGTACCTGTTACATTTTCGGCAGTGATGAGAGCGTGGAGCCTTGTAAGACTGGCATATTTTACAGTACTGAAGATACATGCAGTCGTGAGAGTTTTCCTCAAAGACATAAAAGAAGAGGCAGATAAAGAGCAAGTCTCAACACAGATTACCTCTCAGGGCTTTTTGTTTGGGTGTGACTGAGTAGAGAATATAGGACATCCTTTCCCTAACTGACAATTCTGCTTTAAAAAGTACACTACATACCCGACAGGAGACACATGCTACGTTCAGTTGTATGTTTAAATACCAAGTCTGAAAACAAGAAATGTAACTGGAAATGTTCAGACTATAAGGAGGAACCTAAGTTAAATAAATAAATAAATAAATAAATAAATAAATAAATAAATAAATAAATAAATAAATAAATACCAGTAAACAAACAAACAAACATGTCCAATTTAGAGACATTTTCCATTTTCCTAAAAGCGCTTCACATTCTGTCCTAGCAACCTTACTGGTAAATCAAAACAGAATAGAATATGCTATATATCTCACTTTTCAACTGGGTCTTATATGCACATATTAACACTAAGCAAGGAGCTGAGGTTGGTGGTCTTGTAAGCCTCTTCCGACTCAATTATTCTGGGATTCTACAGCTATGCAGAGCCCTGCAGTCCTGCTAGAACTAAATCTTAAGTCTCCTCGTTGGGAGAAACAGGCAGCCTACAAATCAATCAATCTTGCTTAATGATGTTGATTAAACACATTTTCTTTTTGGCAAAAATGACTTTGGTTTCCTTTTTCACAATGAAAGAGGCTGAAATGTAATTGGCACATGATGTGCATCTAGTGCTGTGCAATACAGGAGTAGCATCCTCACTACCGTTTACCAGGTGAAGAACACTGAATTGGGCTTTAGATGTGTGGTGTTAATTTTACACTCCAAAAGCAAAACCCTACGGAGTTACAACATTTTCTTACGGCACACAGAGAAAACACTGATTCCCAATTTAACCTGATCCTACAAAACATAAAACTAGCTCCCGAAGGACTGTTCCAGGTGGGTAGATTTGGGACTGTTCATCAAAAAATATCTTGTGGGGCAAAAAAATCTGATGTTGCTATTCTGCTTACAGGCTTCCATCCAATGGGAACGTATCCAGGACCAACAAACATGGCATTGAAGTAATTGTAAAGAATCATAACAGTCCAGTTGATGAGCATGATGAAATTGATGCTTCCTCCTGTTGTGTCCAAAGGCCAGTACCATAGCACGGCATCAATCATAGCCATGGCAGAACATATTGCTATCACACTGAGAGCAATGATAGGGCCCCAGTGGAACAGTCTTTTCAGTTCGTGGAGGTTTTCAAACCTGATCACTGAACAGAACACTCTCATAGTTGCAGCCAAGTAAAGTTTCCTATTTTAAGCAGTTCCTTTCAAGTACATAGCTCCATTTGTCATGGGTTTTCATCTCTATAGCAATGGCTTCATGTCCAAATTGCAATAGAGAAACAGCTGAGGTCAAGCCATCTCTGGAGTTTAGAAGAATCATCCGGCGCACAAGCTGTTCACATATGCTTCTAATGGAAAGCTCCCACTATAACCTGCAATAAGAAATTTTAAAAAAATCACCATCACATTGTTTCACACCAAACTCTTTCCAATAATGAAATAAACAACAGAGTAACAACAGAAGGGCTACTTCTGACATATACAGTAATACCTTGGTTTACGAGTACCTTGGTCTACGAGTGTTTTGCAAGACAAGCAAACATTTCTGATCAATTTTGCTTTGATCAATGAGCAATGACTTGCAATACGAGCACTGGAGCAAGTCATAATGATCATTTGTCAGCCAATTCTCTCTCTTCCCCCCCTCCCTGCTGGATTGTGGGTGATTGTCTGGAACGTTCCATCTCAGGCAAGCCTCCAAAGCAGAGGGAGGAGAGAGGAAGGGAGGTCTTCCCTGCACCAGCCATGAACGTTTTAAAAGGAAAGTGCAGGCTAGGCTTCTATTTTTCTTTAAATTTATATTTTGATTTATTTTTTTTTCAACATTCTTTCTTATTTTTCAAACCATTTCTAGTCATGGAGCAGCTAGTCAAGCGTGTATAGGGCCACAAATTGAATTTTATTATTGTCACATTAAAAACACAGAGTGAAATCCAGTTGTTAGTCCCAAGCAGAACAGACTCCACAGTTAGATACCTAAACCGTGGTTTGGATGTGGACTTCTAGCCAACTTCTTTTGTGAGCTTTGGCGCTTTGTGTGTACAGGGCCTCCCAGATTGAATAATCTCTGTTTCTATTATTTCTTATGGGGATATTTGCTTTGATATATGAGTGCTTTGGCTTACAAGCATGTTTCCAGAACAGATTATGCCCGTAAACCAAGGTATTACTGTACCTGCTTCAGAAACAATAATCTCATGGTTTTGGCCCAGGAAAAAGCTGCACACCCACAAGCTTATGCTTATTTGTCTCCACATGGTCCCAGTTTTGGGGCTTACATCCTGGCTCATTTAAAGCACAATTTCACATGACGAGGACATCAGGAAAACAGTGTTTTGAGCACTATTGCCAGATAAGATGCTGGATGAAAACAGTCAGTTTAACAAAACAATAGCCACTTCCTGTCCATTCTGAGCTATCGGACAGAAACTTAAACCACCATGTCTTTAGCAACAGGAAATGATGCAAAAAAAATTAAACAAAAACATGCATCAGCTGCCTCACATTTGGAAGTCAAAGCTTTGGCATAAAACATTAACTGTCTGCTTGTCTTGTATGGTCTTGTCAATTTTGTAGCAGCTAATAACAGAGGGCATATCTTTTCATCAGATATGACTTATGTCGGAATGTGCCAGGTATATTCCTCCAGAAGAGGTACACCTAGAATAATACTGCATGCAGGCAGAATAGCTCTGGGAATTTTGGTTAGTGTTCAGTGCTACATCTTCAAGGTATGACAACAGAGTTATCTGCCATACATGAGTGATCCACCCAATCCACCTGACCAGGTATTATCTTCTTCAGGGATGGGGACAGGCGGAATCCAGATGGCCACAATTTAGTGTTCCTTGAGCTTCTGCGATTGTTCTTCACAGCATGGAAGGCAGAAGCACTTCTCCCAAGGTTTAGTGATGGGCAATAAGAGCTTTCGATGATAATAATAATTTAAAAAGTTGGATTTTTTATTTCAACTGCTAGGCCTCACCCGCTAATGTGACACATTTCCCAAGCTTCTTGGGACTTGAAAGAACCTTCACCCCAAACCTCCATCTAGTGGCGGTGTAATCAGGGGTATGATTTTCCCATACTGTGTTGTCTGGATAAATGGAGATGCCACCTACTGAACATGGAACTTTCTGAATGTGTACCAATTCATACAAAAGTGGTGGTGAACCTTCAGCACTCCAGATGATTTGGGTCACAACTCCCAGAATTCTGAGCCTAGATTGTGTGGCCCCAAACATCTGGAGTGCTGAAGGTTCACCGTCACTTTTGTATGTATCTGAGTGCACCTTAAGGTTTATTCATTTCTTTAAAGGGTGCGAGTTCTGACTTCTAAACAGAAACAATTTGCTACACAGAATTTGTCAGGCCATCACCAGCCTTGAAAACCTGATGTAACTTCATGTGTTTCATGCCACATAAGGCTAAAGTCAGAGACATCTATTTTTTTCTTAGAATTTTAGATTAAAGGATTTCACTTTTCTTTGGAAAGCTGTGACGTGGAACCATTTTGCCATTCTGTCTGCAGTATAAAAATCAATTAGGTCTTATAGGGGATGACAGTTTCAATCTAACTGCTTCCTAATATGTATACTGACAAACATGAAAGAGAGAGCAACTTTTGACAGTACTAGCCACACCCTAGGTTGCAAGTACTGGATTTTGCAATACATAAAACAAAGCTGTTACACATGTCTCCCCACCAACACTAATTGCCGCCACCCTTTTATTTATATGAGGAACTGATCTTCATACAAAAATCTTGGTTTTTTAAAATTTTGAACAGGGACCAAATGAGAGAGCACCTTCTCCCAGACAGGAACTGCTTACAGAGAAGCACAAACATGCAACTTTCTCAGTAAAAAGAAAAGTAAATACATTTTATAGAGACTTCTGGTTCCTTTTAGCACAAGAGGTGGCAGAGGAGATTTTTAGACAATTTTATCAGTCAGTAGGACCAAAACACAGAAAGCAGTTTGGTGACGCATCCAACAATGATCCTGAGCAGCCAATACGTGAAAATCGAACAAAACAAACAGGAGTACGTCATGTGGAAATATATAAATAAGGCAGGTTTTTAAAAAAATGGGAAATAAATGAAATGTCACTCCAAATCGGCACAGGCTATTTTTTTCTGGACTTGCTACTAGGGGAAGTCAACCTTGTCCTGTAAAGTCTAGTTCAGTGGTTCTCAACCTGTGGGTTGCCATATGTTCTTGGACTCCAACTCCCAGAAGTCTTCATCACTAGCTGAGCTGGCCAAGATTTCTGGGAGTTGCAGTCCAGGAACATCTAGGGACCCACAGGTTGAGAACCACTGATGTTAATTTGTAAAAGTCAGAGATTTCAGAGAGTTCAACTGTTCTCACATTTCCACCCCGAAAGAAGGAAAGCAAGAAGCCAAACCTTCTGCCTTTGTACCGTCTCGTAGCTTTCAACGGTGATATCATAACCCTTGGCTTCACCTGTCGAACTGTTACCTTTCCCGCAAAACGGTACAGTTCAGTGCACAGCGGCTGCGCATCAGGCTGTGGTCCAACGGGTGAAGCAGCGGCCATAGCTCTGCGGAGGTAAAGCCGCACCTATGGGATGTCCGCCTGCCCCGCAGCTCTTGCGGACCCAGAAGAACCCTCCCGCAAACAAGAGGATGGGGTGCTAGGAAGCAAGGCAGATCAAGGGCAAGAGAGAGAGACTGAGCACAACAGGCAGCCACTCCCCCCAGCTCTGCCCAGGCAGCGGGGGAAGGAGCATCGGGCATTCTTCCCTTGAACGGGGAAGCGTCGCTGTCGCCGCGGCGGCCACTCCCCATCTTAGGATACCAAAAAAAGAGCGCCCTACCGTCGGAGGACGGACCTCTTCCCCTCCTCCGCTGGCTCCGCGGCTCCCTCGTTTGGCGGCCCCGCTGCCCCGCTTCGAGCCCACTTCCCCGGGGCACCTTGATAGAACCCGGACACATAAAGCCTTCTGTTCCGCCCTGACTTCGGCACGCCCTCAAAGGACTGGCAAGTGCGCTTAGGAAATAGGTCCCTCCACAACAAGCCGGCCAGCAAAGGAACGAGGGCAGAGAAGAGAGGGCTGTCTGTGAGGAAGGAGAGACGGCCTCTTTTGCCCATGTTCGGAGGCAGAGCCTTCTTATTTTCACGCCTTGCTTCGGAGCCCCTTGTGTTGTAGTAGTGGGGACCCTTGCTCCCCCCTTTTTTACCCCGCCACAGAAAGTAACTTCCCCTGGTTCTGATTAGACGTCTTTCTAGGTTGGCGTTCAACTTTCACTCCAAAGTGAGATGCATTGAGAGGTAGAGTTATTTGAACGGAAGCATCCTGAAAGGTCCTGTTAGAGATTGTGGGGTTGGGTGGTGGTGGTCACGGCCGGTCTTCAGGTGAAATCGGGCCGAGGGCCCATCCTTGGTGTGATAGCAGCTGATGGGCTAGGACAACGGAACCTTGGCGAGCGTCTCGAGGCGGCCCGGGGGAATGTTGTTGGTGTGGCTCAACCCGGAAGTCGAGCCGTGACAGGAGAAGCGGCAGCGGCTAAGTTGAGTTTGGCGTCCTCCGGTGCTTGAAGGCGTGGGTTTCGATACCGCTCTTTTCACGCTTCCTGGGATTTTTTTTCCATCTCTCTTTCTCCCTCTGTAATTTTCTTTTTCGCGGCCCGGGCCTTTCGTTCCCCGCCGCCACAATGTCCTCAGACTTCGAGGGCTACGAGCAGGACTTTTCGGTGCTCACCGCGGAGATTACGAACCGCATCGGGAAGGTGCCCAAGCTGTTAGGAGGTGAGTCGTTTTCGGTTGCCCCCCCCCGTGCCCTGGCGGGCTCGCCGCCCCCCCCCCGGCTCCTCCTCTCTCTCCCCACCGCCCGGAGGCAGTGGTCCCTTGGGAAGACCTAACAAGAGCCCTCCACCAGAAGGGCTTCTCCAGCCCAGGATGCTGCTCCCACCGTCGCCAGACACTGACCTTTGGGAAGCCGAAAAAGCAAGAGGGAGCCCAGAGCCAGCGACTCCACCCCACTTGAACAAGGGTTGTCAGTAAATGTCCTTTCCTGGGGTTGAACTAGGGGACTGGCGTCCTGTCTCTCTTAGACTAGATTCTCAGCGTGGGTTGCTTAAAGGAGGTTCTCGCTCACGTCTCAAATCACTGTACATCACATACGACCTAAAGCTGTGGGTGCCTACTTGTTTAGATGGTTGTGCTAATGTTTAGATGGTTGTGTAGCCTGCACTCTGTAATTAAAATTGTAAACCGCCCAGAGACTACTTGTAGTAGTATGGGGCGGTATATAAGCAGAACACTTTTAAATCAGGATTATTCCCAAGTAAGTGTTGAGAGGAATGTATCAGAAGCTCTTGGGTCTCCAGTGATACATTCTTACACTTGATTCTTACACTTTTCTAGTTCCTTGACTGCTGCCCTCCTCAATGAATGACTGTAGTTTATTTACAGTCCCAGACCAGCAATTCTTCTGCCCAGGAGGGAGGAACAGTATTCATGATGAGCTCCACTGCCTTTTGTATTCTAACTTTTAAACTTTTTTTTTAAATATGTAAAGCTGCCCTCCTGATTTTCCAGTTCCTGATACTTGGCTGATGTCTCCGTGTCAACAAATAATGGACCAGGGTGTACAAAATATTTAGCAATTTCAGTTTCGCTGCTGGAGTTAAAGTTGTGCAGTTATTTTAGGCTTCTTGATATTCAACCACAGCCTGCTTTTTTGTTTTCTCCCAGTTTCATAAGACCTCATTTCAAGTCATCACAGCTCTGTGCCAGTAATCTTAAACCAGCCATTTTCAACCTTTTTTTTTGGGGGGGGGGGGCCCACAAATACATACAGGCTGAATTAAGATTGTAAAAATTGCATAATGAACATTATAAGATGGTTTGTGAAGAATCCTTTGCAGTCTGTAGCCTCCTTCAAATGTGCTAAGGGTCCTCATGGGCCCCTTGAGAATGGCTATTTAAAACACTGAAGTTTTTTTCCACCAATTTTCACTTCTCCTTCATAAGAATATAATCCAGTTTTCTATATGATATATTTTTCATACATATTGAACACATACGGGGACTAAATACACCCATGTCTATCTTTGTCTATAGGAAGCCATTCTGTATTTTCATTCTGTCTTTACAATTGATTCATCTTCACAGTATAGAATATGCTTCAAGTGTTCAAGCAGGTTCATTTTCTTTTAGAGGAATCTATAGCTTTTCAATATCCTTATAGACTATTAAGTATTTATGTCTATTTGTGTTTTGTGCTATCAAGTTGGAACTGACTAATAGTGATCCCAATAGGGCAGGGATGGCGAACCTACGGCAGGCGTGCCAAAGGTGGCATGCAGAGAGCTTTCGCCTGGCATGCTGCCATCCCTGCTGCCGCCACCGATGAACCCGCCCCCGCCTCTGCTACCCCTGCCCCCAACCCTGCTGGCGCCGTCCCCATCGCCATCACCGCCATTGCCCCAGCCCCCTGCTACCGCCGCCCCCGCCACTGCCGCCATCCCTGCCTCCATCCCTGCCTCGCCGTCGCTGCCGATGACCGACTCCACCGCTGTCTCTGTCGCCCTTGCTGCCTTCGCCTCCACCCCTGCCCCCTGCTGCCACTGATCCCGACCCCCCGCTGCCGCCGCCATCCCCATCTCCATCACCCTTGCCGCCCCTGCTGCCACCAACCCTGACCCCCCCTCCGTCGCCATCACCACTGCCATCCCTGCCTTGCCGTCACCGCCGATGACCCTGACCCTGCCACCCCCGTCGCCCTTGCTGCCCTCGCCCTCACCCCTACCCCCTGCTGCCGCCGATCCCAACCCTCCCCCCCGCCGGCATTCGGTGTCAAAAAGGTTCACCATCCCTGCAATAGGGCTTTCAAGGTAAATGAAATATTTATGGAGAAGTTTTACCATTTCCACTCCCCCAGGGAGCTTCTATGTCCAAGTGAGGATCTGACCACCTGTTCTCCAGAATCTTAATCTGTCATTCTCTCCACTATACCAGTATCAACTACTGGGAGTCAGTTTATTAAACAGAGGCTGTATTTGTGGGAAATCCTTTGATATATTCCAGTAGTCAACATATATTTGCAATATGATCTCTAGCACATCATCAGAACATCGGTGGCGGCGACAGAAGAGGCGCCCACGTGGACCTGCAGATGCCTGCAGTAAGTGTGGGTGTGTCTTCCGCCCCCCGATGTTCCAGCCAAGTGGTGCAGTGTAAGCGGCTGTCTGCCGCCACCCCAGGTGTTCTGGGCTAGTGGCATTGGCACCTCTTCTGCTGCCACCCCCAAAGTTCTGGGCGAGTGGCACAGGCACCTCTTCTGCCAGGCGCCTCTAAAGTGGGCTGGTTACTTTAAGGACCCGCAGGGCCGACCAGCCTTTGAACGTCTTGCTTAGGTCCCAGGTGGTGGACAGGAAGTGCAAAACATCTGATCCATCCGGGCCCTGAGTGGAAAGTTCAAAGGCTATCTGGCCAGGCAGGTCCTCCACCCATCCAGAGGGTGCCCAGCTGGTCCACGGTGGCAGCAAGGAGGAGGGCAGACGGCATCAGCAAAAGTGAGTTTTATTTTTAATTTTCGCCCCTCCTTGTCACCCCCCCGATCACCAACCATGGATAACTGAATCTGTGGTTAGTGAATTAATAGATAAGGGGGTCGTACTGTATTCAGAAATAGAGATGGACAAAAAACAAAAGTATAGCATTTCGTTTCATTTTGTTTTTTGTAGTTCCATTTTGTTTCATTGCGAATGAATTTTTAAAGATTTTTTGGAACAAAATGAAACAAAACAATTCATTAATTAATGGCTCCCCTGGCTCCTAGAGGCACTAAAATTGCACGGTAGCTTTTTTGGACTTTTTCCTGTAAACCCCCCAAATTTGGAGAGGTTTGGTGTTCAGGAGGATGTGTTATTCAACTGCAAAGAGGGTCCCCTAGCTAATTGCAAAACTGCTGTACAGTGCACACTGGCAATATAGGGATTAAGCAAGGGGAAGTAATAAATTGACCTATTGCTGGCGCGGTGCATGTACAGCACTTTTCCAATTACTGCTGGGTGGGGGACCCTCTTTAGAATTGAATAACTTGGTACCCTGAACCCCATGTCTCTCCAAATTTGGGGGGCTTACAGGGAAGAGCTTAAGGAAGCTCCCCTATTTTATTTCCCAAACAAAAAAGCGGTTCATTTCATTTAATCACAAAATGGTTTCTATCGTTTTGTTACATAACAAAATGACGAAACGGCATTTCATTTTTCGTTTTGTGTCTGTTTCTATTCAGAAATATCTAAAGATTTTTTCCATTGCATGCTGAGTTGTATGACTCATTTTGCAACAGATAACGCCTAAAGAGATTTCTTAATTTACAGCAATTTACTGCCAAAACTGTTCCTTTTGCCTTGCTGTGCAACAAGGATTTCAGCCAATATATAGTAGAAATCTTTGTTGCAAAACGTTAAGCATCATTTGTTTGCATGGGTTGTTAGTGTAATTGTCCCATAGTTACTTTTTTTCACTGGTATCTCCTTTCTTAGGGACTGGAATGTATACTGAATATTTTTGGTATGGGCCATTATTTCGCTTTCCATATTTGTTGCCATATTCGTTACAATTTTGATAGATTCCATTTAACTTGGAAGAGTCCTATCTGTCCCATCTACTCTTGGTGATTTATTTCTTCCAAATGCTTCAAAAGGACCTTTCACTTCCTAAAACTGATTTCTTCACAATATAATTTTTCTTTGATAACATCTGTTGTCCTTTTAAAAATATTTTATTTTCAAAACAAAATACAAACTAAAACAAATACAAAATACAAAGACAACAGTGCTCCCCTCCACCAACCCCTTAAGCAATCGATAATTATTATCCTCCCCTTCAGAACTGAATTGATTGTTGTGCTGGAGCTTTCCCTTTATCTCTTACAAGCACATATTCAATAAATCTACCCCATGTATCATAAAACATATCTCTCTTTAACTCTCCTTTCTTAATCTTTAAATTACATATCAATTTATCATTCAAGGCAATATTCCATACTTCAGTATACTATTTATCCACACATAATTCATGATTAGCTTTCCAATTCCTAGCTATAATTAGTCTAGCCGCTATCACTAAATTAGTAATCAACTCTCTAGTTTGAAGTCATAGTCTGTCTTAGCAAATATTGATAACAAAGCATTTTCAGAATTGCGCTCTGTATTACTATATTGTTTTACTCAATTTCACCGGAGTCAAATACTGTCTTAAATCTATTTTTTAAAAAAATTCTCTTTTATTCTCACCGACATATCATAGTCCAATCCTCCTCTTTTATTTCTTTTTTCAAATCGTGCTCCCAGAATAACTTCAGTCCTTTCCCCTCACTTTCTTTACCGTCTAAATCTGTCGTCCTTGTATCTGTTCTGCATAGTTCTTCAGAATATTGTTTCTCTCTTCTCTTTATTTCTCATGCTTTTTTCATGATTAGAAAATAAACTTCTTTTGTCATGGGAGTAGAGAAATGCCAGAAGGGTAGCTACTGCACAGTATCAGTATGGGAAGGTAGCAGCATCAGATGATCTTCTACATGTGATGGTAATGACTCATAAGGTAGTTTTCATTAGTACTCCATAGGGGGAAAATAATTGTGAACTATTTCTGAATATTTCATACTTGAGAGCTATATAATGATACAGTCCAAAATGCCCTGTTTGTTTTCAGATGAGAAGAGGCAAATGGTTTCGACAGTGGAGAAACAGCTGGAAGAGGCAAGAGAGCTGGTAAGCTGTGGAGTTTCTCGGCTGCTATTGCATAACAGCAATGGAATACTATTAGCAGGAGATTTGATATGACACGATGGCTGAGATCCCAGTGGTCCAATAGCACCACAGAAATGGAAATGATCTTATCACTCAACAAGGGTAACTTTCAAGTTTCATAAAATGTGTAACCTCGTATTCTCCCATCCCACCTTAGGTTTTGAGGCTCCCTATGGATCTCTTTTTCCTGGAGGAACTCTTTGGGAGCCTTTGGCTAGGTTTAGGAAGCCTTTGACACCTAAACATCACTACTGCAATCCCAAGCAATTCATTTAAATAAAAGATTTGTGACGCTGGGTCAGGACATCATCACTTTTTCACAGTGGAGTCGCACCAATTATATTTCAGCTATAGCCAGTTGAGAGATTGTGCTGGCCATTCGCAGTTGCCCTTGAGATAATATTCATTTTTTATTAGGGTGAAATGCTATCTGAAGGAACTTCTGGAAAGTCAGGGGACGGACTGATGGGGAAAGCAACAGAAGTGGATTGCTGATGCCCAGGGAAGAAAGATATTACCCCGTATATACTCGAGTATAAGTCGACCTGAGTATAAGTCGAGGCCCCTAATTTAACCATAAAAACTGGGGAAACATATTGACTCAAGTATAAGTCTAGGATGGGAAATGCAGCAGGGCCTGGCAGGTCTTCCTTTGTGATCTGGGGAATTGGTGTGTGATGTTTAAAATAACTTTTAGCCACTGATGCAAGTGCTTGGGTCAGTGGCTAAAAGTCATTTTAAACATTGTGTGCCGCTCCCCTGTGATGCAGAGGGGGGGTCATGAGAAGTGCCATGCAATGTTTAAAATGACTTTTAGCCACTGACCCAAGCACTTGTCTCAGTGGCTAAAAGTATTGACCTGAATATAAGCCGAGGGCCTCTTTTTTCAGCCCAAAATTAGGGCTGAAAAACTAGGCTTATATTCGAGTATATACAGTAAATGAGTGCTAATAACTGCTAGCTGCAACATAACCTACTACAGTGGTACCTTGTATAAAGGAATTAATTCGTTCCAAATGAAATTATGTTAAGCAAATTTTCCTTTATACAAATTCCCATAGGAATGCATTGAAATTGGAGTAATCCCATTTTTATGTTGTGCGGATTTTTCCCATAGGCGATTATGTTAAGCAAATTTCCCCTATCTCTGGATATTTTTATGTTGTACAAATTTTATGTTATACAAGCTGTTTGTTATACAAGGGTCCACTGTATAATTAAAGCTTAGAGGAGAGGTTTTGCCGCCTGAGTTCACATTTTTTGTGTACATCCCTAGACAGCCTTTGCTAAGGTTAAAGGAAAATTGAAGCAAACTCAGAAACAAGTAACACCTGAAACACTTGAAGATTTATTTCATTGAGCTTCTGTAAATTACAATTAACTTCTTAAGATACATCTAAACTGTCCATAAAAATTCATACAAAAATAAACATTGTAGCCTTAAATATGTCACTATATTTAGTTGCCTTAAAAGTGTGCAGAATGTTTTTGTACCCCACAGAGCTCTCTGCGCCACATACTGTACCCTCTTCCACATTTCACAGGTCTTCACATATTTTATGCCGCCCTTTCTTGCTCTTTTAGTGTGCTCATGTTCTTTGAACTGTACCACAAGAAATTGAGATTTCTTTCTGTCTTTTTATATGCCATCTGCATCAACACCTGTTACTCTTTCTCTTTGCTTTCCACCAATTTCTGTTCTACTATTCATTCGTCAGTTTCTCCTTGCTCTATTTCCTGCTTTGACTTCCATCCCCTCCATCTGTTTTACTCCTTGCTAAATTAGGTTGAAACAGGATACAGTGCTTTTGCTTTTCCCCCCAATAATCCACAAACTGTTGAAAACTTCAGTGGTATTTTACTCTGGAGTAAGTGAAATCACATAAATTATTGTGGTGAATTGCAGGTAATAAGAAAGATACTGGTCGTAGGGTTCATTGTATGGCAAGTTGTGTGTCTGTCACACAACCAGGGCATGTGACTGGCCCTTTGTTAATGAACCACAGTTTGATCCCATAAGTTGCACATTTTCATTTACTCCAAAGTAAAATCATCATAGTATTTTGACAAGTGTGAGGCATGTGGATTATACAAAGTGGTTGGCTAGTTACAAGAGCTGGCACCAATTATACCACGTGTTACATCTCCAGGAAAAGATTAACTAACAGTGATGCAGCAATGTCCTCATCTTTGACCCCTGTTTCTGATGGATGGGTGAATTATTGCTTTTCTTGGAAATATAGGAAAGGACCACAGACTATGAATAGTTCTCCAGTTCAACAGGGAGAATTACCCAGTTGGCCTTAAATTGTGTGGGTTGAACAAGAACAAGCATTGCATTATGTAACTGTTTTCCTAAGCTAACTGCCCTCTTGGGGGTAAGAGCTTTGAGATCAAACTGCAGTACTGAATCCAAGACTCTGCTCACTGAGTTCAGTCCCGATGAATGCAAATAGCCAGCTCATGGTTGACTCAGCCTTCCATGGAGAACCCAGCTCATGGGAGTGATAGGCGTTGTTTTCCTTCCTAGTACTATAAGGTACAAAGTACAGTATTGGCACAGAAGATGGAAGGATGAAATCTTTACTAGCTGAACATATCTCCCTGCCAATAATACGATTTGGCAATGTCCATTTTTATCATTAAAAGCTTCCTTTGTCTGTCCCATAACTTCCATGCAATGCAAGGTTTACATGAGATTTGGAAAGCTGTAGGACAAATGTAGAAATTTTAAATTAACAGATATTACTCTTGCTGATGATATTGCTATTCTTCTTGCTTAAATAAACAAATTCTTATCTGGTACATAAAGAAAGAACTGGCAAATTTGTTGCATTCAGTAGCTATAGCATCACAGGCAAAGCCTGTTGATTAACTGCATGATTCATTAGTATGTTGCATATTTTATGTGTCAAATTTATGTGGATCGTGTTGATGACTTTGCCTCAGGGAAGGAAGTTCATAAAATGTTTGTCACCTGCTTGTTAGAAGAACAGATATAATCTGACTACAACGTGGTCGAGAATGTTACAGTATGTACTTATTTTATGGACACCATCTTTGCATTAAAATAAATTGTGGAATGGAGTTGATAATTGTGGAATTTAATTACAATGTAAGTAAAACCATAATAGTACAGTACTGTAATATTAAAAGACTATAAAGATAAACAGTTGATAAAACCTTAGTATTAAAGCAATTTAGAATAGCAGAAAGTGTATTTGCCCAATACTAGGAGAAAACAGGTTAAGTACCAGGTGAGTGTCTATGGACAAGAGGATTGCTTGTCATAAGTAAGTGGAATTATTTCTACATAGTTCCTACAGATTTCTACTAAAGATGCAAATCTATGTTTAGGTAGAAAGTTTGATGTAGTTGTGTTTGGCAGTGTCTCAGGACATAGCTCAACCATGGCAACTCAGCTGAGGTGCAGCAAATTGCAATGGTTAAACCGCTCTTTAAATATTTAATATAACCTTGAAAACCTATTAGGGTCTCTATGAGTAAGATGTTAGTTGATGAAATACATATAATAGTAACAGCAAAATATGCATTGTTCAAAGAGCTTAGAAGTTTTCTCACATTGGAGTTCTGGGCCTTTGATTTATATCATTTTTGTATATTATGTTGGCAAACTGTAGCCCTCCAGATGTTCTTGGACCACAGTTTCTTGTATTTCTCACAATTGACTATGCTGGCTTGATTGATGGAATTTGAATCCAACAGCATTGGGAAGGCTAGACATTGCCCACGTGTAGTATGGAACAAAAGCAAGCAAACCAAAGCAATCAAGTAGATAAGGAAAAACTGTTTTTCCTATTGCACAACACTAGAACTAGGGGGCTCTCCATGAAACTTTTGCATGCTAGATCTCAAACAAATAAGAGAAAGTACTTTTTCACCCAGAGGATCACTGGTCTGCGGAACTCCCTGCCAGAAGAAGTGGTGACAGCTGTCAGTCTTGACAGCTTTAAGAAAGGATTGGACAAATTCATAGAGAACAAGGGTATCAATGGCTATTATTATGGATGCCTAACAACAACCTTCAGGTTCGAGAGATAGGCAGGCTATCTCTCAATGCCATTTGCAGGGAATCGTAAGCAGGTGAAGACATCTGCTTGGGAATACCCTGAAGCAAATGTTGAGTCACTGTGTGAGACAGAATGCTGGACTGGATGGATTGTGGCCTGTTACAACAAGGCTGTTCTTATATTCTTAAGTATGCATAGTTGATTGGTATAAGTAACAGCTGTTCTGAACCTCAAAATATGTCTTGACTTGAATTTTAAGCTGGACATGTTTTATTGTTTAGTTTCATTGATAAAGTTATTTTATTGACATATTTTAAGAATGCATGTGCTTCTTAAAAACAACCTCTGGTTTTTGAGAATAAATGAGGTGCAATACCTTCTAGTTCTCTGTATCATATTTTCCACTCAATTGCAGAGGCGTGTATGATGAAACTAAAAAGATTTATGAGAAGTGTTTAAACTCTGATTATAACTAAGCACCCTATATTTGAGAGCAATAAAAGTTACAATAATCAATCCCATAGCAGTGCAGTTTGGACTTTGAACTATAGCTGTGGCGGTAGCTCACAGAATCTACTACCTTTTCAAGTCGAAAATAGGTCAGGGTTATTAAATAAGGAAAATGAGTGATGAATCCTACAGCTGTTGAGCCCTATAAGGGAGTGTTTGTCTATCATTTCCCTCTTGTGGATTCATTAAAGCAATCCACATTAAATATTCTGACCTTTGACAAATCATTTAATCTCTTCCTTAGCTTCTTTGATCAACATGTAAGGATGACAATTTCATACCTCACATAAGTGATAAAGGTAAATTATTAATTCTAAAAGGCATTGATAACTAAATAGATATAGGACAATCTCTCCTTCCCAAAGCCCTTTAAGAAGAAAGGGTCTCTGTTGCGGTAATACAAAAAAAAAAAGCCACTGTCTCTGTGATAACAAGTCACTCACATCTACTTCTCTCTACAAAATAGTCTTCCATTTTTAAATGTTGGAATGAGTAGAAGTTAAGCTAACAGCTCATTATTTTTGTTCCTTCTTATGTCATAATATGAACAAAATTGGCTGACTTTTCTCCAAGATTAAAAAGAATATCCTGTTTTAACATTTCCCTCCTAATGATGATCTTCATTTAATGCACTTCGTTTTTCGTTCATGCTGTTGTTTTTAGATCTTGCAGCTAACGCTTCTAGACAGGTGCTTAATGCAATTACTGACTTTAAGCAATTACCTAACATGATGGTGATTAATGTCAAGGCTTGCATATAAAAATCAATTTTAACAAATTGGCCAAGGAACACAACTCATTAAAAGGGTCTTTGGAACAGACTGCAGTAGAAACCTGAAATATTGCTGCCCAAAGCCTATGTCCCCTAAACACAAGGTGTGGTACAGATATGGGGTTTAGACATAACATGGGTGGCCTTACACTTTAAGGACTTACTTTTGAGTAGGAGTGCATAGTATTGCTTTGTAACTTTGTATACAAAATTGCTGTTCATTCCCAAGATTAAACTTGCAAACAGAATAACATATTAATACTGACCAGCTTCGGTCAATATCCTGACTAGTCTCTCTGTGTGCATCATATTTTTTAAAGGAACTAGCACATAAGGCTGCTAGAATGTTACTGGCAGCAAGCTTCTTGGACCCCACAATATTGAATAACTACAGGCTGGTCTCTAATGTTCCATTCTTGGGCAAGGTTCTAGAGCTGATTGTGGCTGCTCAACTCTAGGGGTTCCTGGGTAAAACAAATTGTCTATATCCATTTCATTCTGGCATCAGGCCTGCTGTGGGATGGATACTGCTTTTGGTGCCTTGGTGGGTGATCTACACCAGGAATTGGACAGTGGAGTATGTCCCTGTTGGTTTTCTGGATCTCTCAGTGGCTTTTGATACCATTGACCATAGTGTTATTCTGGGCCATTTATCTGGGATGGGACTGTCTTACTGTGGCTCCAATCCTTCTTGGAGTGGAGGACCCAGAGGGTGATGCTAGGGGACTCCTGTTTGACATCCTAGCTGTTGGCATGTTGTGTCCCTCAGGGTTCTGTTTGTCCCTTATGCTGTTTAATATCTACATGACACCACTGGGAGAGGTTGTCCATAGTTTTAGAATTCAGGGGCACCAATATATGGATGACATTTCAACCCGAGGAAGGGGTTTTGGCTGTAGATTTAGCCATGGTGGCACATGCCTAGTTGCATTTTGACTGGATTACTGTAACACACTCTATGTGGGGCTGCCTTTGTAAAGTGTTTGGAAACTCACCCAGATTGTTAACTGGGTTTGCTTACAGGGAAAGAAAATATTTCCCCTGTTACAGCATCTCCACTGGCTGCCAGTTCATTTTAGTATACAATTCAAAGTAGTGGTTTTAACCTATAAAGCCCTAAATGGCTTGGATTCAAGCTATCTAAAAGACCTCTTCTCCCTTTATGAGCCTGCCTGGACATTAAGAGCATCAAGTGAGGCCTTTTTCTTAATCCCATCACCCTCACAGGCATATTTGGTGGAGTCACGGGAGAGGATATTCTCTGTTGCTGCTTCCTGATTCTGGAATTCCCTCCCAAGGGAAGCCAGGCTGGCCCCATCTCTGCTATATTTCCACAAGCAGGCAAAGGCCTTTCTTTTCAGACAGGCTTTTCCGTAGTGGCTGGCAGTCAGAGGGGTTTTGTGTTCTGTTGTTTTTAAATGTGATTTTGAATCATAGAATCATAGAATTGGAAGAGACCTCAAGGGCCATCTAGTCTAACCCCCTGCCATGCAGGAACCCCCATCACAGTGCTCCCGACAGATGGCCATCCAGCCTCTGCTTAAAAACTTCCAAAGAAGGAGACCCCATTACCCTCCATGACAGCGTATGCCAAACAGCTATGTCATTAAGTTCTTCCTAATGTTTAAATTGAATCTCTTTTCCTGTAGTTTGAGACCAATGCCCTGCATCCTAGTCCCTGAAGCCATGGAAAACAAACCAGTCCCCTCTTCAATGTGATATCCTTTTACATATTCAAACATAGCTATCATGTCCTCTCTCAGCCTTATTTTTGTGAGGCTAAACATTCCCAGCTCCCTAAGCCACTCCTTGTAAGAGATTTCTTCCAGACCCTCAGTCATTTTGGTCACCCTCCTCTGAACCGGTACTCCAGATGGGGTCTGACTAGAGCAGAATAGAGTGGTACTATCACTTCCCTTGATCTAGACACTATGCTTCTGTTGATGCAACCAAGAACACTATGCTTCTGTTGATGCAACATTTGGCTTTCTTAGCTGCAGCATCACACTGCTGACTCATGTTCAATTTGTGGTCCACCAAGACTCCCAGATCCCTTTCACAGGTACTATTTTCCAGCCAGGTCTCTCCCTTCCTATATTTGTGCAATTTATTCTTTTTACCTAGATGCACCATCCTGCATTTCCCTCTGTTGAACCCCATTCCATTAGTTTTGGCCCAGGACTCTAATCTGCCAAGGTCCTTTTGGATTTTCATCCTATCCTTTTGGGAATTAGCAACCCCTCCCAGTTTGGTATCATCTGCAAATTTGATCAGCCTATTCTCTATTCCTTCCTCCAAAGCAGTAATAAAGATACTGAATAGAACCAGACCCAGAACAGAACCCTGGGACACCCCATTGGTCACGTCTCTCCAAGTTGAAGAGAAGCCATTTATGATCACCCTTTGGGTGTGATCAATCAACCAATTACAAATCCATCTAACAGTGGCACTGTCTATGCCACATTCTACTAACTTCTTTGCAAGTATACCATGGAGAGCCTTATTGAAGGTCTTACTGAAATCTAGATAAGCAATATCCACAGTGTTTCCCTCATCTACCAGGCCTGTAATTCTATCAAAGAAAGAGATCAAATTGGTCTGGCATAACTTGTTTATAAGAAACCTGCATTGACTTCTCGTAATGACAGCATTGCTAGTTAAATAATAACAGACTGTATGCTTAATAATTTGTTCTAGGATCTTGTCAGGAATTGAAGTCAAGCTGACTGGGCAGTAATTATTTGGGTCCTCTTCCCCCCCCCTTTTTTTGATGATAGGGACAGCATTTGCCTTCTTCCAATCAATGGGGACTTCCCCTGTTCTCCAGGACTTCTCCAATATTATTGCCAATGGTTCTGAAATTACTTCTGTCAGTTCTTTTAATATCCTTGGATGTAATTCATCTTGCTGAGGAGACTTAAATTCATTTAATGTTTCCAGGTGTTCCTTTACTACCTTTTTACCTATTCTGTGTTGCAATTTCCTTCCTACCGGTACCTCATCTACTCTTTGTGCCAACGGAACTGTTTTTTTCCTTTTTGGAGAAAACTGAGGCAAAGGAGGTGTTGAGTAGTTCTGCCTTTTCCTTGTCTCCTATTAGGTAATAGTAGGTAGGTACCTTGTCTCCTATTAGTAATTGGTTATCATCACCACACAGAGTCTATCATTTCCTTAGTTTTCCTTTTGCTACGAACATAACAAAATAACCCCCTTTTACTATTTTTAATCTCTCTGGCAAGTCTAAGTTCATTTTGCGCTTTAGCTTTTTTTACCATCCCCTGCATATATGAGTTGTTTGCTTATATTCTTCATTGGTGCATTCCTCATTTTTCCATTTCCTGTACTTGTTTTTCTTTATACTTAGCTGATTTGAAAGTTCTTTAGTAAACCATTGTGGTTTCTTTAGACATCTCCCATTTTTTCATCTGGTTGGAACAGCTTTAGCTTGTAAATTTAATATCTCATCCTGATTGAGATTCACCCTGTCACCAGTGTTGACAAAATTTTTCTCTGCTTTCTGCAACAAACCCTCCTGCTCCCTAACGTTGTGAAGATTGAAAACACAGTCCTCCTGCTGCCTGACCTTGTCCTCCAAGAGGGCCACCAGCTTGTACTTTGAGCGTGTGTATCCCGGCACCTGGTTTTGCATAAATAAATAAATAAATAAATAAATAAATAAATAAATAAATAAATAAATAAATAAATAAATCACAAACCTGCTGCAGATGTTGCAAGTAACTACATCTTCCCCCTGACCCTCCATCCTGACTAATTGGTCAGTTACTTGAAAATGGAAGAAAGAAAATAAAATAAAAGAAATAATGGAAAAACCAATCCTCTCACTTTTCTCTTCTACCCTCAGTATTGGTAAATTATCAACTAATCCACCTTTCCCCCTTCTCTTTCCTTTTTAAAAATATTCCTATTCAATTAGTCCGTTTTAAAGAAAAACTGCTGGCAATACTAAGATATAGCCAAACCTTCAAGCCCATGTGCTCTCAGGAATTTCCAAGCAGTATTATCATTTAAAATATAATGCTTGTTTAATTATTTTTAAATATTTGCACAACTTCTGCTTTTAACTTTTAACTTTTGTCCTGTTAATGTTGTAAGCTGCCCACCTCCTTTCAAGGGGAAAGACAGGATAAAAATATTTTAAATAAATAAATACTAAATGATAATTCTTCAATCAATCCTTGTCATTCCAGACAAGGTCAGCTAATAGAAAATACGTCTTCACGCAGTGCATAGTTGAACTGTCCTATTCACTTTGAGGCTAGTTTTCTTATAGTGAGTGCTTGAATGTTTAATGATTTGTATTTGAATTTATGATTCTATGATGTGTAAGATGAACAACTGAATGAACAAACCAAAACAAAATAATCTTTCTGTGACAAAGTTAAATCACAAGATATGTCGAAATCAGTGTCTCCCAGCCTTGAGTAGCCTGGGCCTTCTTGGAATGCAATTCCCAGAAGCCTTCATCACCAGTTGTGCTGGATGAAGTTTCTGGAAGCTGCAATGCAATAACACCTGGGTTAACTGAGGTTGAGAACCACTGGTCCAGATCATTAAATATGCTTGAGAAACTGCTTCAGCTTTTTGTGTTTTCAAGCTGAGGTCCATTAGTGAAATTAAGCAGGTTACTGGGCGTTTTTATGGCCTTGTTGACTGATGGCAGCTGAGACTGAGACACCTCTCTCTTGAAGAGTGCCCTAAGGTAGTAAATGCCAATGGAACAGAAGAAAGAATAGAGCCACCAAGAAACAAGAGGAGCTACCAAGAAACAATATAATTAAGAAATCCTCATGGTTTCTAGAAGTATAATCATTATTAAAAAGAGATAACAACAATGGAACCAAAGCCTCTTTAGCTTGATTGGTATAGAACATTTTTCTACATGACATTTAGAATGATAAATGTCATGCAGAAAAGTATGGGTTAAGCGGGAAGAAGTCAGGAAAGGATTGAATGGGGTATCCTTGAGGTGGGGATGTATGTGACAGACTGCAAGTGGCACAGGAACATTCCTTTTAGGAGATAAAAGTATTGTCTTAGGTTTATCTGAAACTGTGAGAGCTATGAACTCTGGACAGTATTTTGCCAGACATAATAGCAATATTTTTATGAGATGCTTATATGGTGATGAGAGAGAGATAATCCCCAGTGTCGTGGTTCTTCCATGACTGCTGACATCAATCCATGAATGTTGTGTTTGGATTTTTGTGTGTGTGAAAATGTCTTCTTATGAAACTGTCTTGCATCTAGTTAAATGTTGGTCTGTTGAGTTCATATGGCATTAGCTCTCCAGTAGCTGCATGCACAGGGAGATCTTGAATGCACATCATGCTGTCTTAGTCTGAATCATGCCATGCCTCAGTTTTCTCCCACAGCCACAATTTGCCTATAAATAGAAACTTATAAAGTAGGGCCATGTTATACCAAAGATAAAAAGTTCCACTCACAAATATATAATTGTTCCTATTTCTTGTAATAGAGAATACTATTATATTTTCACAGGCATTTCCATTGTAACATAATTGCTAGAGAGCTATCTTTTGAAATACTACTATGCAAGTAAAGCAGCTGGAAGACGATATCAAGAGAAAACAGTGTCGAAAAGGTGCCCAGGAAGAAAAGTGATAGACGTAGAAAGGTTTGGAGCAAAGGAAATATGGTCTGTAATTGCTTATTTACAGGGATGTATGTTTGCCATACAGTTCAGACAGTATAAGTGAAGTTGAAGTTTACAGCCTGAAGGAGACAGTTGCTGCATTACTAAAGGGAGGAAGTTATACCCAAGTTGGACTAAGAGGGTACCCTACCAGGATGGAGATCTCCTCCTCTTCCTTTTCCCCTGCCAGCAAATGGGGCTGGCTCCATCAAGATTTTTGGCTGTGCCTTACACTCCGGCTTTCGTCTCTCTCCATGGCTGACTGAGGCAGAGAAGGCGAGATCTGGACTGAGGGAGTTTGTTTGGGGGGGGGGGGGTTGGCTGTTCTTTTGCTGGTGCTGTTGGTGGAGTTTGGGGGTCCAGCAATCACTCATGGAGGAGGAAGAAGACAGGGGGATCACTGGTGCACAAAAACTTTCTGCCTCCTCTTCCACATGGCCCGTGGTGGGTACCTCTTGCAAGGAGGCCAAGCGGAGCAGATGGGAGTTGAGAGAGGAGTCCGGAGAGGAGTAGCTGGCGGCAAGTTGTGGGGCAGGAGGATCCTCACCCAGGCTCCGGCAGTGAGCACCAGAAAGCCAATCCAGAAGAACGCCAAAAGTCAGCATGGCATGAGAGCTGCTGTTCCACTCCTGCTGCAGTCACTGCTTCTGCTCATGCTGCTAATGTTAATGGTTCAAAGAATGTCAGGCTGAATGATCAGCCCCCACACATTTTCACCTCACCAAATCTGACCCTCCTTGCAAAAAGTTTGGTGACCCCTGCTCTAGACCTGTGGCCCCCTAGACGTTCCTGGACTGCAATTCCCAGAAGCCTCCACCACTCGCTGTGCTGGAAGGGGTTTCTGGGAGTTGCAGTCCAGGAACATCTGGGGACCCACGGGTTAAGAACCACTGCTCTAGACAGAGGTCTTAGTTTCTTTTTCATCTCTGTTCTGTATCATCAAATTATTGTTACTGCAACTTTTCTTAACACTTATGACTAAAAATCAAAACAAACAAGCAACTTTCCCTGAAACAAATCATATTAGCTTAGGTACTAATTATAAAATATTTACTTCTGATTTTAATTCCCAATGATAGAAGGCACCATGCCCTATGCTTATTACACCAAATATAAGGGAGTGGCGAATCTGGGAGTAAATATGTTTGTTAATCCCAAGGAATGTAGACACGTCCTTTCAATGGGACTTATGCAAATTTTGACTTAATAAGTCAATTTTCATTTATTAGGCCTGCTCTAGTTGGGACTATCAATTAAATGCTGATATTAAAACATTGATGAATGGCCTGATTGTAATATGTCTGTGAAGATTCTCAGTCATCCATAAATCTGTAAATCTATTCCCCACTCCCCTTCCCCCTGTTTTTTCAAGAATTGTTACACTAATAATAATCAAGAATTGATATACTAATTAATAATTCTAATCTAGTACACAAAGTTGACAAAGCGTAATAAGAAAATGCAGACTTTTCAGAAATGTGCTACTCCTCCTCTCAGATATTTCATTTTGAAAACAAAAGGATCTTCTTCTATCTCAGTGGTTCTCAACCTGTGGGTCCCCAGATGTTCCTGGACTGCAACTCCCAGAAATCCTTTCCAGCACAGCAAGTGGTGGAGTCTTCTGGGAGTTGAGTCCAGGAACATCTGGGGACCCACAGGTTGAGAACCACTGTTCTATCTGACATGTTTTAATCCTGCATATAGAACTTGGAATCCACTTGAAGCAGGTTTGTTTTGACTATGATCACTTTCTAAGAAATGTCAAGGTTTATGTACCTCAAAAGGCAAATGCATTCTTCACTTTTAAGAAGCCACTTGTCCCCTTCAAAAGACTGTTAGCATTTAACTAATTTTATAGTTAACCTAAAAAAAGGTTTCACACAAAGTTTATTAATTCTGAACGTTCTTTTCTCATTAAAGGTCCCCTATTGATTTTTTTACTGATTGCTGCTATTTAATTTTAGTATACAAATGTGCTTTTGGCCGAAACTTTTAACCAGAAATTGTAATGTCAGAAATCAGAGCAAGAATGCTGAATCTCCCAGGTACCCCATGGCTGACCTGAAAGTCACCATACCTTAGCACAGGGGTGTCCAAACTTTGACCCTCCAGATGTTTTGGACCACAATTACCAGAATTCCAAGCCTAGATTGCCAATGACAATAGACAGTGGGAGTTGTCCAAAACCTCTGGAGGGCTGAAGTTTGGACACCACTAGTAGCAGAACAGATTCAGAGAGGTCCCAGAGTTCACTGCCGAGATAGAATTTAATGCCCTAATTGATATTATTCAGTTTGGAATTAATTGCAGTTTTGGGTTTCTAGTGCTGCAAAGTTTGAATTTATAGTTTCTCTCTTTCTTTTATTATTAAAATTCTTATTGTAACATAGCAAATTAAAACAAACTGTACACAGAACATGCATTTTCAGAGTTTCACAATCTAGACAGGTCATGATCCTACATCCCAAAGTTTTCGGCAAAGAGCAAAGTTGAAATGCCAGCATTTGTGCCATTTTTCCGTTTAAAGAGAGGGTATCTTAAAAGGAAGAGTCCACAGATGATGATGACGACAACAACAACAACAGGCCTCCGATGGCCTTCCTGGGCCTGTTGGAGGCCCCAGAAGTGCTTTCCAGTGATCTGGAAATCACTTCTGGTTTTCCGGAACTCAGTTCCAGTTCTCCAGAAAGCACTTCCGGGGCCTCCCGACAGGCCTGGGAAAGCCATTGGAGGCCTCAGAAGTGGTTTTCAATGATCTGGAAGTCACTTCCCGGTTTGCCAGAAAGCACTTTTGTGGCCTCCAACAGGCCTGGAAAGGCCATCAGAGGCCCGTTTAGGCAGCACCAGGCCTGAGGTAAGTACAGGAGTCCTGAAACAGGCCCATTCAGCTTACCCCAGGGGGCCTTGCCTTTCATATACTGTGGTCTTGCAATATACCGGGACTGCAGTATATGAACTGTGAAAAGGTAGGAGAACACTGTAGTTAGAAGAGTATTATAACAAAAGAGTGACTGATGTTGTGATTATGGAAATCTCTTGCGTATCCATTTTGGCTGTGCATTGAGAACCCTTACATTTTATCCCTCCCTCCACCTGTCTCTTGCAACTTTTTCACCTGTACATATGTACATGGATCTGCCAGCTGAAGAAAAGACTTCATGAAATCGATTGCCAGATTAAATCTGTTCTTAAGATGCCATGAGAATCTTTGTTGGAATAATTAAATTATCCATATATATAAATATATACACAATTATTGGAATTATGTTTAAAGAAATACTTATGGAATAATTTAATTTCATGAACACGAAAAATCAACTTTTCACTTGTCTCTCATTCCCTCTTCCTTTTCCTGTTTTAAAACACCAGCTGGAACAAATGGAGCTTGAAGTTCGAGAAATCCCTCCACAGAGTCGAGGCATGTACAGCAGCAGGATGAGGAGCTACAAGCAAGAAATGGACAAACTTGAAGCAGATTTTGTGAGTTAATTCATAAATAGTATTTGCTGGCAGCAAACTTGTAGTGTTTGCTGCAAACTGTGACATTTTAACTTCACATTGCATTACAGTAGGCCTGGTGAATCAACGGAGATTTGGTAAATCAACTCCTCCATAAGTTCAGTTGATTCAGATGGATTTACTCCAACTGTGATTTATTACACAGTAGTTCCCCCCCCCCCGCAACATTGTGGTTCAGGAATTGCAGTCTCAGCATATTACGGATACAGTAATATGTTGGATAACGACTGCCCCGGATAACGAATAATTCAGATAACAGTTTGTAATTTTTACCCCCCCACACACACACAGCCCACAGCCCCAGCCTCCCTCCACGTTTGTCTTTAACTGACCTGTGGGTGGAGGCAACATGCAGACGTGGGGCCTGGGGGGGGGAGAATCGGCACATGCTGCCCAGCTCTCGCGCCGCCCAAATGCCTGGCGGCAGAGGAGGAGGAGGAGGAGGAGGAGGAGGAGAGGTGGGTGTTGGGGGTGGGGTGGGGGGAAGCACCAGCCGCCGCTCGGCCTGAACGCTTGGTGGCGGTGGCGGCAGCAGAGTAGGAGCAGGAGGAGGAGAAAAGGTGGGTGTCGGGGGGTAGGGGGGAAGCGCCAGCCACCACTCGACCCAAATGCCTGGCGGCAGCGGAGGACAAAGAAAAGAAGGAGGAGGAAGAGGAGGAGAGGTGAGTGTCAGGGGGTGGGGGAAGTGCCAGCTGCCGCTCGGTCTGAAAGTCCGGTGGCGGCGGAGGAGGAGGAGGAGGAGGAGGAGAGGTGGGTGTCGGGGGTGGGAAGAAGCGCAGCCGCTGCTCGGCCCGAATGCCTGGCAGCGGCAGCAGACAAAGAGCAAGAGGAGGAGGAGAGGTGAGTGTCAGGGGGTGGGGGGTAGGCGCCTGCCGCCACTCGGCCCGAATGCTCGGCGGCAGCGGAGGAGGAGGAGGAGGAGGAGGAGGAGAGGTGGGTGTCGGGGTGGGGGGAAGCACCAGCTGCCGCTCGGCCTCAATGCCCGGCAGCGGCAGCGGAGGAAGAGGAGGAGGAGGAGGAGGAGAGGTGGGTGTCAGGGGGAAGCCCCGCATGCGCCCATTTGAAGAGTGGCAGCAAGGCTGTGAGGTCGAGGCCGGAAGGGAAGGGAGTGGGGGGAAGGCCGCACGAGTGGCTCAGGGCTTCCCCTGGCTTGCCTGCCTCCTAGGTGCTTTGCGCCGGCAGTGCCGGCGAAGGAAAAAAAGGTGGGGGCCATGGGTGGGTGGGGGAATGCCGCACAAGTGGTGCGGGGCTTCCCCCAGCTCGCCCTCCTCCTGGGTGGTTTGCGCTGGCACTTTGAAAGAGGTCTCAGGGGGAAAAGGCCTTTTTTGCCTTTTTTTCCAGACCTCTGGAACGGATTAAAATGGTTTCCCATTCAATTCAATGGAAAACCATGCTTCGGATAACAAGTAACTTCGGAGAACGAATTACCGCCGTTATCCGAGGTACCACTGTAGATCAACCGCATACACGCTCCCCCTCCCATTACCTCGGAGAACTGTCCTGCCAGATTGCATGCACACACATGCCATTCCACACATCCCAGGACCTCAGGGAACAAACAAGCATATTGTGCACCTTTCGACCCCCCCCCTTCCTCTGGGGACCTCAGGGAACTTGTCTTCTGGGTCGTGCTGCTAGTGTGTCATTCCACACACACTGGAACCCTGGGGGAACTGCTCTTCCGGGTCCTGCCACTCACACGCCATTTGCCAAGTCATGTCTGTGGCACAAACCAGAAGATCAGTTCCCTGAGGTCCCAAGGTGTATGCAATACCTGTTGTGCACACCATTCCTCCCTCCCCAGGACCTCATGCAACTGATCTGCCAAGTCCTACCAGTTGCGCACGCCATTCCTTCCTCCACAGGACCTCAGGCGACTGATCTGCTGGATCCTGCCACTCGTGCGTGACATTGCACACGCACTGGGGTGTTGGGGAACTGATCTTCCAGGTCATGCTGCAGACGCGACTTGACAGATGTCATGCAAGTGGCAGGACCCAGAAGATCAGTTCTCCGAGGTCCTGGAGTACATGTGAAACTCGAAAAATTAGTATATTGTGCAAATGTTCATATATTTCAGTAAGTCACCTCAAAAGGTGGAAGTAATATATGAGATAGACTCATTACATGCAAGGCAAGATATGTCAAGCCTTAATTTGGTATGATTGTGATGATTCTAGCATACAGTTTATGAAACCCTCAAATTCACAATCTCAGAAAATTAGAATATTACATGAGATCAATAACACAAGGATTAGAAATAGAACAATATTGGACTTCTGAAAAGTATAAGCATGCATATGTACTCAGTACTATGTTTGGGCCCCTTTGTATCAATTACTGCCTCATTGTGACATGCCATGGATCCTATCAGCCTGTGGCACTGCTGAGGTGTTATGGAAGACCAGGATGCTTCAAGAGCAGCCTTTAGCTAAGCTGCATTGTTTGGTCTCACGTCCCTTATCTTTCTCTTGGCAATGCCCCATAGCTTCTCTATTGGGTTCAGGTCAGGCGAGTTTGCTGGCCAATCAAGCACAGTAATTCCGTGGTCATTGAGCCAGGGTTTGGTACTTTTGGCAGTGTGGGCAGGTGCCACGTCCTGCTGGAAAATGAAGTCAGCAACCCCATAAAGCTCATTTGTGAAAAGAAGCATGAAGTGCTCCAAAATCTCCTGGTAGATGGCTGCATTAAGAAAAATGCAGTTGCCAGGTGGACAACTACTCAACTGAACTAAATACTCAGGTATATAAATCAATATATTTGTACATAAATTGATATACAGGTGGTGTATAAATAAATAAATAAATAAATAAATAAATCAGGTTTTGTATTTATACTAAAATAGGCCTCTGAATGTAATTCTTTTTCAAGACATTAAATAATTCCATTTAGTTATTTGGTACTTTACTTACATTTAAGTGTCCTGTATGGGTTTCACAGATTTATTCAGTAGATTAATAATTACAGTATGGTAAGCATGGAAAACATCCAAGGGTTTTGATTTTTAGAGGAATTCCCCTGCAAGAAATAAATGGTTAATTCAGGTCAAAGGGCATGTAAAAGACTACATGATGGAGGAGTGTAAAATTATAATAGATAACATGGATAGATTTATTTATGACGAAAACATTTATAAGATAGTAATTTACTCATTCATCTGGATTTTAGCTGATGCCATTTATAGCAGATGTCCTATTACTGAGGAATATTATGTCCTGTATGGTCACCATACTTGAAGCAGATACTGTAGAACCAGAAAAAGTGCCAAGCAGAATTATTAGTGGCCTGGAACATCTCCCGTACAAGGAAATATCATAATGTCTGTTTTTTTTTTTTTTTTTTTTGCCCTGCTTGTTTTATTTTAGAAAATCATATGTAAGAGGCAAAAAGACACACCAGGGAAATGTTTAATCTATGCATGTTATGTGAAAAATAGATACAGTATCTAAGTTTATCTCATAACTATATGACCCAAAGTTATCCACTGAAACTGCGTGGTTGGATATGATGTACAGATACAAGACAGTACTTTCTCATATAGCTCATGATCAAACTATGCAATATGCTTTCAAAAGATACAACAAACTTCAGATGTCTTTGGGAGGGAATAACTCAGATTTGTAGAGGATACACCTTTTAGTATCTATCACCAACAAGTAATATCTAGTACCTTCAGTACTAGATATAATATTCTGTATCTATTTTTAGATGCGGATGAGCTAGACCAGTGTTGGCGAATCTATGGCACAGGTGCCAAAGGTGGCACACAGAGCCCTTTCTGTGGGCATGCGACATCACCCCCTTACAGCTACGGCACTTCCACCTCCGCTCGGAGCACGCCACTGTACTCCGCACAGAGAGCCGGGTGAACAGGAGGCAGTGGCTTGTGGGCTCGTTTGTAGCCCCAGTTTACTCTCTAGCCACGCCACTCTGGGCATCCCAAAGGTGTCGTGGCTGGAGAGTAAACGGGGGCTAGGAATGAGCCCTCAAACTGCTGCCTCCCCTTTGCCCAGCTCCTTGCACAGAGCCGTTTTGAGACCACTACAAAGGACCATTACAAAGGCCCCCTACAAAGGAGCCCACAAACTGCTGCCATTCTCCCTGACTTTCCCAATGGCGTAGCACCCCATTCGCCTCTCTGCTCAGGGCAGAGAGGCAGATGGGGTGCTACTCTTTGGGAAAGCAAGGATCAAAGAGCAGGTTTTTTAGTTTCCCATGTTCGAGCCTTGCTTTCCCAAAGGGTAGCACCCAAAGGATTTGTAAACTGGGATACCACTGTGTTCAGGTTAAACTGCCATATTGGCACTTTGCGAAAAGTGAGTTTTGAAACACAGTTTGGGCACTTGGTCTCTAAAAGGTTCGCCATCCCTGAGCTAGATTATGTGCTGCACTCGTGCCCTGCATTTAGGGTTCATATGGGAACCTGGCTGATCAATGTAGTAACTAGATGGATCTTTTATCTGACTTTGGATTCTTATGTTCTTAAGTGTTAATTGTCTTTAACACTCTGATTGCTGATGGATCACAGTCAGTAATTTCCATAATATACCAAGCAATTAACCAGAATCCTGTTGACTGTGCAGCATCTTTGAATGAACCAAAGACCCTGAGCAGGGTAAGTGGAAAGATTTCATGGCATAATACTCCGGGCTAATGTTATTTGGTATAGTTTAATATGCAGTGTGTGAATGAAGTCATCTTCTACCACAAATGCTGTTCCAGCTCTTTACTCAGCAATTTCTATAGATTTTGGCTTTGTTTAGTAAATTGCACTAGAGTAAGCCCATTGACTCAGTCGGGTTTTGATGAGCCATCTCTGTAAGTTCCATTGATTCAGATTAGCTCTACTGTTACCTTTTAATGTTCTAAGATGCCTCTTCTAATTCCCTATTCTTAACTTGAATATGCCTTAAATGTTCTGGACTGTGTATTGTCACTCTTTATTGTAAGCCACCTTGGGTCCTTTTCCATGGAGAAAGGTGGGGCAAAAATACTCAAAATAAATAAATAAATAAATAAACAAATTGTAACTTTAACATAGTAAATTGCACTTAGGGTGTGCCCATTTGAATCAAAGGAATGTAAAGAGCAGGCGATTCACCAAAATCCTCAGTGCTTGAAAAGGCAAACTCAAGTACAATTTACCATGATGAGCAACCGGATTTTGGCCTTTGTTTGGCTTGGATAATATGCTGCTCTCACATTCTATAAAAGACCTGTTTACTTATAATAAAATGTTATGTAGTATTTGTGCCTCTACACCTTAGTAAGCCTTTAATGGTAATAATTGTGCTTATTCAAACAAACTGGCCTTCAGAGTAACTGGAAGCCTATTCAGTTGTGATTTTTTCCCCATGTTCTTTATACTTTCCAGGACATATTTTCCCTCTGAAATTGTCAGGAAAGGAGTGACCATAGGGATCACTCGGGGAAGGAAGCCCCATGGTTTGCTGGGTCTTGGCGAGCAACAATGTCTATGTGGCTGTCAGCCCTATTAACTTCTTTTATAAAATCTGACACGTTTAATGACAGTCTGTGCAGATCATTAAAATAGATTGTAGAAGTGCTACCTTTGCCTTTTGGACAGTTGCAATATATCTGTCTTATTAGCCGCGTTGATCTTACAGAATATGTGCAATAATTGCTTCTATTTGATCTTAATGTTTTAAAAAGTTTTGGCTCTGCAGACTTTCAGGCTTTATAGTGAACTGTTCCAGATACTTATATTGAAGAAATTTATTTATTTATTTATTTATTCATGTACCTACTTAATTAGTTACTTATGCAAAGGATTGGTTTATGTAATGAGGGGATAGTTTATACGTAGTCTCAGAAAACTGCAGATTTGGATTGTACCTCAGGAAAGATTCTAATATGAAGACCTGCTCTATTGACTGCACTATATACATTTTGTGGAATTCCTTGTTTAGTCAAATTTAAGTCCTGGGAACTAGGAAAACAGAAGTGTTTATTTGACATTGTTGCATACAGACTCTTGTGCCGTTAGCTCTATCTTGTGGCCAAATGTGGAGCTGCAATTTTATTTTCTGGAAGAGATTTTTAAGAACTGTTTCAAAGTTCGTAATACCTTTTGTGGATGTTACTGCTACTGTGAATTCAGGCATTTGAAACTGCAGTACCCTAATTTGAGCAACACATTTAGCTTTCTGTGCTGACTTACCGTGTGATAGAAGGCAATAGCAACCTTATTGCAGTTATATAGCAGTTTGGAACTTTCAGAGTCCTTGTATGCATGTCAGCAAGCAGGCGTACACTGGCACACCAAAGTGTACTGCAGAACTGCAGGGAATTAACCTCAGTATGCATATCAACAACATTCAGGAAAAAAATAATATAAAATTTCCATAGTACAGTGAGTTCTTGCTGCAGGGTGATCACTACTTAAAAAGCTCTTTTGAGGACTCTTGCATTTGAATTGTACAGTACTGAAACATTCAGCATCTGAAGACTAAAGCCCTTAAATGGAAAATAAAATGATATTTTCAAAGGAGCACTGAATGTCGTGGATGGACAAGAGAGTTGTATTCCCTGGCTGAATACTTGAAATGTCACAGGTACTATTTATGTGTGGTGCAGTTACATTCCACAGATTAGTTACAACCACAGCAGAAAAGCCACATAGTAAGATGGAAGGTCACGTGGTCCTGTCAACAAAATCTGATGTGTTTAGTACTGGAAATTAGCTAGTCCAAAAATATGAGCAGTAACTTGACGGAAGTCATTGAGGCATGGACCTAGCATCTAAAAAATATCCAGCAACTAAAACTGGTGTCCCTCTTCTCTCTCCATCCAGCATTCCAGAATCTTGAATCACTAATTCATTTCTTTCCTGTTGCTTTCCCTATGTCAGTACTCTGCAGTGCCTAGCAAGGTTGTCACTAAACAATCATGAACCAATTTCTTGCCAACCAAAAATATAGCTTAACTTGTAAAAAATCCCCCAAATGCAGCAGTAAAGAAAAGACCATGCGAAGGTTGTAGTCTGTTCTGAATCCTGAGAAAAACCAAGATAAATATTGTATATTTCAGTCCATTTAATTATTTCCTTTTGCCAAGTTAGTTTACATGTCTTAAGTAGTGTGTGTGATGGTTCAATAATTATCTTACATTTTGTTTTGCTTCATGGTGAAGTTTCCCATGACTAATTCACCATCAGCAAATTGCCAATAAAAGCAAACTAGCCCTTTCTTTACTGTAGGAATTTATCACTGGGTTTATTTTGAAGTGAGTGTTCGGATTTTCTTGGAGTGTGTGTGTGTTGGTGCTGGTACGGATTCTCTCATGTAAGACAGTTGGCTAAATCTCAGGGTTAATTTCAAATTCCCGAAAAGTTTATTCCTTCTTGCACTTGAAAAAGAACACATTAAATCTTCTGTGGTATGCATATGACAGAACACAGAGTTATTTCTCTATTAAACTTATCAGTGACAAAGTGATCTCTTAGAAGGGAGTGTGAAAGACAATTTTACAATCTTAATTTATAATTAACCTCCAGGGCTATGAATGTCTTAATTGAGATTCCTCCGGGGCTATTTCACGTTATGCTGACTTTATTTATTTTCTCATGCGCCTTTAGGGTACTACTTACTGAATGTTGCTCCATGCATGGCCCATGAACTTCACAAGAAGGGTTTTGAGAAAGAATTAGCATAACCAGTTATAAGGGAAGAGGAAGATTGGTTGGTTACATAATATTCCCATCCATTTATTCTAGCCTACTGCCATTCCTTTAAATTCAGCTGAGAAGAAAATAATTACACTGAAGATTTCCAATATCACAACCTGGTGATTCAGCACCATTAAAAATTTAGAGGTGGAAAGTTATGACATAGATTTATGTTATTGTCATATGTTATTGTAGTTTATTGAATGCTGCATAATATAGCAGCAAGAGGATGAGTACAGAGAAAGGACACTGGAAGAACTAGATAGGGTAGTGACTGCATCCTTTGCCTCCACTTTGGGAAATTGCCCTTCTGAAGTATTTCTGTGTTTTCCAGCTGAAAATGTACTTGGGGCAGTTCATCAATAAAAAAGCAAGGAAGAGTAAACTCATAAGCAAAACAAATTGATCAGCTGAAACAGACTGTTAAGTTAGTAGTATCTTAAGAACCAGTAATAAACTGTAAAAAATGAGAATAGAAATAAAAGTCAAAGACTAACTGTTCCCATAAGAGGAAGGCCTTAGACCGATATCTAAATATGGTTTAAAAGAATGCAGGTAGCTGTCCTTGTGAGGACAGTTCACGGATAAAAGGGCACTTCTGATAAGGTTCATTCTCTGATAGTCAACAGAGAAGCCAGCATCCAATGAACAGCCTCCAAAGCTGACCTTAACAACTGGTCGAGAGCAAAGGGAGCAGTCATTTCTTGAAGATACAGTTGGGGCTTTAAAGGCTAGCACTAACACTTTGAATCAGGAGTGAACGTTTGACTGGTAACCATTAGGGTGATATGCTCAAAATGTCCAGTCCCTGTGAGTAGCCTCAGTGCTTTATTCTGAACTAACTGAAATTTCCAGACAGCATCAAGAAGACATAGTCTTGTTACAAGTAGGGCTGCAAATCTGAAGGAAAGAAAGAGGAAAAGAATGGACATACTTGTAGCTCTCTCTGTAATACGTTGCAATGGTCCAGGTAGAGGATTACTAAGTCTTAGCAACTGTGGCTAAGTGATCTCTGTCTAGGCAGGACTGTAGCTGGTATTATAAAGGCAAAGCTGGTAAAAAGCAAGCATTGGGGCTCAGGAGATCCAGGTGGTCTATCCACATACTGTCTATGAACTCTTTCCCAAGGGAGTTCAAGCTGTCTAAAGCACATGAAACCTAGCTTAGCCAGGCAGATGTAGCATTTACTGTCAGAAGCACTGACCTGTTGACTGTACCTCGATTTATTAGCCCTTCTCCAGTTTCTTACTAAGGCTAAACCCTGGATTAGAATTGCATTTATGTGCTGCCAGGTTGCTTCTTGCATAGGAGCCTCATGAAATGTTCAAGGAGTAGTTCATCATTGCCATCTCTCAGTGACTTTCCATGGCTAAGCACAGATTTGAACCCATGTCTTTTAAGTCCTAGTACTGTATAGCACTTTGTCAACTACACTACACTGGTTCTTAGAATTCAATGAAAATAAAATACCTTAGTATCATTCACTTATTGATGATGCCTTAGTATCATTCACTTATTTAAGGAAACCTCTCTCAGTGGCATCATGTGGAAGTTGAGGTAGAAAAGAGACAGGATAAAGAACCATCCAAAAAGAAAATAATATGTCACAAAGTCACGCTTAGAATTCAGAAAATCTATCCAAAAGAATAAAAACCGCTGAGTGATCTAGAAGAACCAATAGGTATTCACTCCTTCTGGATCTATCTCAGCAAAGGGTGCCCCATTGGATATTCAGGATAGTGTCTATTAGTTTTTAAAGACACTGGATCTGATTGTAGGAATAAGGCAATTTTAGTCACCCTTCACCATTTTTTACTCACTTAGAAAACATAAACTGAGTGGCACTCTATCTATCTGTGATGCACAAAAGACATAATCTTTGATTTTACATCTGCATTAGAGATGGGCACGACTTAGCGGTATTTCCGTTTCCGTTTCTGTTACTCGTTTCCGTTACTCTACGGAAACGGAAACGGGAATTACTCCGCCAGACTTCGAGCTCGAACCGACAAACGAACAATTTGGTCTGATTTGTCGTGCTCGTTACTTGCATCGCGCGATCGCGCGCGATGCCAAGCGGCACAGAAAAAAAAAAGTTTTTAAAAGTTAAAAAGCCCGGTTCCCGGCCAAAAAGTCGGAAAAATGCCTGCCGTGCCTCAGGGCACCTACCAGAGGGGTGGTTTCTGGAGGTCCCCGCCCGGCCTCCCCCCCTCCTCCGTCCTGGGATGCTCTGGTGTGGTGGTGGGACTCGCCCGCCGCAAAAAGCCCAGTCTCGCCGCCGGCCGCCAAAGCACAACCAAGCGGCACGGGCGGCACAGGAAAAAACTTTTTTAAACTCTCCCCCGGGTCTCCCCCCCACCCATTCCCGGGCCAAAAAGCAGGCGGAAAATGCCCGCTTGACTAAGGGCACTCACTCAGTAGGGCACCTACCGGAGGGGGGGTTTCTGGTCTGGAGGGGGGTGTCCCGGCTTCCCCCGTCCTGGGCAGCCGGACTCGAGTCGCCTCGTCGCCATGCCATGCGGTGCGGGCGGGGGATCGAAAATGGGGCGGCGAATGCAATATTGTTTTTGAAATCGTGGTCCAAAAACACACAAGCACAACAGAAACACGCGGAAATGTATGAACTGCCAGATTTTTCACAGTAGCAGTGGTTTTTTTCTTGCAACAAAATGTCTCTCCTCTCCTCCTGTGTCCTCCATTGATTTTATTTTATTTTATTTTTTTTACACCTGCGCAGTGTGCAATGATGGGCTGGCCCAGTGGCCTGGCCAGCCATGTGGGAGGGGACGACCATGCAAATTTTTGGAGCCATCTCACCAATCGCATGGCCACTTGGCCACTGAGACTTCTGGGATGTGCCAAAAGCCCCCTAAAACTTGCCCTAGCCCCCTAACCCGCTAACCCTAATCCTTGACTCCTTACCCATACGTCACAGACTGTCTTCTTAGTGGGTCAGAGAGGCACCCAGAGGTGCAACCCAATAGCCCACCATAACCTTACCCGTCATTAGCCTAACCCTAGCCCTAACCCTAATCCACCTTAGCCCATAGCCAGATCAACTTGCATTGCACTACACACGCAAGTACGATTCCCTTCTTTGTGGGACATGGCAGGTGCGACCCGCTCGTGGGACAAGGTGCTTGAGCAGGTGCAGTGGCACTGCCTGGCCTGCAAATGGCTGGCGACACGCTCGTACCAGGGTATCAAGTACTCGAGCAGGTCTCACTCTGCCTGCAAATGGTATGCATAACCATATGGTTGTGCATGCCATTTTGCAGCAGCAGCAGGTGAGGATGGGAGACCCCCATGTTGAGGGGTCTCTTGGAGCCTGCTGCTGCTGTCCCTTCCTTTATAGCGGGCCGGCGGAGGCACCCACCCCACAGAGGTGCCTCCAGGAGCCCGCTACCCCCCCAAAAAAACCAGTATAATGATAACGAAAAAAACGAAAAACGAAACGACTAATTTTTTCCGATTTTTCGCGAAAACGGAAACGAAACGACTCGGACCCTAGCCGAAAAAGAAAACGAAAACGAAGTTTTTTTCCTGAGTCGTGCCCATCTCTAATCTGCATATATGTATTCAGAACATTTCCCTTCCTTAAGGGTGCTCTGATAAGAATGCTGGACTAAGTACTGTTCTTGTGATTTCTGTGTCACTGTTGCTTGTTTATTTGAAGTTTCAACTAACTTTCAAGCAGCCAAATGCTATAGTGAAAGAGATCCCTGCTACACCAACTCCACCTAAAAAGGACATGGGTTAAGACCAGTTAATTTAATTTATTTAGATTTATATACTGCCTATCTGACCAAAGGTCACTCTGGTTTAGGAGTAGTTGTATTTTAGGGATAGTTAGAGTATAGCTTTCAAATATGTCCTTGTGTGGTTCAGAAAAACAGAGAGAAGTGAAGATAAGTACAGCAAAACACATATATTCTTTGGCTCAAGAAACACCTCTCAGTGTTCCAAAAATAAGTATCTAAGCATTTAAATATAGGGCAAGTATGTTTTTGCTGTAGTCTTAGACTTCTTTTTCTGCAAAACTATGTCTGTTCCATATACCTTGACTTTTAACTGCCTGGTTCCCTGTCTATTTGACATTCCAACTTTGTCTGCTGCTTTTTCCCCTTTTTACCTCTACTTTCCCTCCCTTATTTATTTATTTAGCTTCTATGTCTCCTGACTGTCCCCCAAGCCCCATTGTATCCAAGCCTTTCCATCTACTACTCTGCAGCTAATACCGAAGATACGTTTACTCATTCCCTTCCTTTTCTTTTCCGTCACATTTGCAGTCCTACTTGTAGCATGACAGTGGCTTCTTTATTTGAAGCTTTGACACATAGATTCATCTATTTTTTGATGGATTCCATTTGTCCCTCTCCCAAATAATGCAAATAATGGAAACCACCCCCACACTAAACTTATTTATGTAATATAATCAAAAGATTCAAGTCAAATCTAAATATTTCTGATGGGATTTGCATTTCTATATTGGCTGACTTGTTTTTATACAAACAGGCGGTATATAAATGCCAAATAAAGTAAAGTACTTAAGAACATAAGAAGAGCCATGCTGGATCAGGCCAAAGGCCCATCTAGTCCAGTTTCCTGTATCTCACAGTGGCCCCACCAAATGCATCTGGGAACACGTGAGACCAGATATCTGTCTCCTGATACCATTTCCCTCCATCTGGACCTTGAAGTACCCTGTAGAATAGTCCATAGAATATATTTTCCAAGACTGTCTCCATAAAAATCAGTTTTGTTTGGAAGAGTGGAACTTTTTTGGGAAACACTGTCAAAAATATCTGGATGGCCCCCTCTGATAATATTTAGCTGTGGTCTTGGTCATCACTTAAAACAAGGAATGTGTATCTGGAGCTCAGTTGTCAGTGCTAATAAGTTATCAGGAGATGAAAATTTGCCTTTTACTGTACCCTTCAGTCAGTGAAACTTGTGTTCTGTCTGTTGCTTTTTATTTGTTTATTACTTCTTTATTCCACCAATTGTCCAAAGAACATGGGGCTCCCTGTGACATCAGAGATGGATTGTGATAGAAGCAATTAAAAAAAGGTGTACAAATATAATGCCGTTAGATGCCTTAAATGCCCCTCAACTTGACCTTAGGTTTCATCTTACTTTGATTACCGTGGTTCAGATGTAAGCTGCTCATTCTAGGAAGAGGCAAGAAGTAATGTTAAAAGAGAGAGAAGTAGAACTACAGTATAAAGAAATGTGGAACATTTTTCAGCCTTTTCATCTTGCTTTCCTTTAACAGAAACACTAGATGGCACTGTTTGTTTGCAAAGAAAGTTAGGATTGTGGGTTTTGTGGTTTCTCTTCCCCCTCCCCAGCTTTGGTAGTAACAGAAATTACTGTTTCATGAATAAAATATTTCTGATGGGATTTGCATTTCTATATTGGCTGAAGACACGGTGTTGAATGTTTTATTAACCAGCCCAGTGCAACTGTCAGCCTATTAAAGAGATCCAATGGACCCTGTTTAGCTAAATAAACTAAATAAATCCAATTCTTCAAATTGTGTTCCTGGCTGTTTATTTTCCATTCTTTTGATGTACAGTTTATTTTAAGTTAGAGCCACATAGGTTTAAAAATTAATGGAAAAATAGAATTTGGTGTTTGGAACACGAGGAGACTAATTGCCATTGCCAAAAATAGCTTTTCTTTTAAAGTGAATTTTGTGTAGAAAATGAGCTGCTGTAACACGTCGTGTCCAGCAAACCGTTTTTGGAGTCTGAACAGTTAACACTTTTTGCACACATGTTTTTAAATCTACCACTAATACTTTAATGAATAAGTATATACTGTATTCACAGCTGAAAACTGGGACAGAACTTTTAAAAATATCCCCAGTTGGTATAGCAATTGTGTGACAAACTTGAAAAAGGGGAACTTTGAATTACCTGAGCTCTTTATGAATATAACTTAATTAGATAAAATCTACTTATATGTGATTTTTGTTACTATTACCATTTAATTAGCGGGAACTGATGCTCAGAAATACCCTGTATAGGGAAGACTCATTAAACTTTTGAATTGCAGGCAGCAAATTACCATATTTTTCCATCTATAAGACACCCCATGTATAAGACAATCCCTACTTTTTGAACCCAAAATTTCAGTTTCACGACCATGCAGTTGTCTCATTGGCTTACTTCCATGTATAAGACAACCCTTATATTTTAGAAAAAAATATAGTCTTATACATGGAAAAATACTGTAAACTATATGTGTAGACTAGAATGACTATGCTTACTCTATTTATTTAAAAACAGTAATATATTAACTCTTGGAGATGCAGATGACAATTAATCTTATACTGTCCAAAAAGATTATGAGAACAATTTTTTAACATAGTTATTATTCTTAATCTTTCATGGTGAGTTCTGAGTAACATTAAACAAAGTGTCAAGCATGGTATTCTCAAAGGCTTTTACGGCCGGGATCTGATAGCTGTTGTGAGTTTTTCAGGCTATTTGGCCATGTTCTGGAAGTTTTTCTTCCTGATGTTTCGCCAGACTCTGTGGCTGGCATCTTCAGAGGGCCAGGACCTCAGGGAACTAGGAGTTCTCTCTGTGCTCTATTAAGCATGGATCGCTCTGAAGTTTTCTTATTGACAAAGAAACGGATTACCGAACTCCATGGTGTATTTTTCACCTATCTAGCATTGTTTTCCCCAATACTGTTGCTTCAATGCCAACCTGAAGACATTGTTTCTTATGTTATCTAGGCAATAAGGTACATTGCAGGAAATATTAAGATGCTGGAGTGTCAGCCAGTATGTGTTATGTTTTGTCAACGTGATGCCAATTTTTGGCTACCCTAATAGGTTTCCAAGGTATTTGAGATATTTAAGAAGTGATTTTACCATAGCCACACAACTCCCAAGTGAGTTTCCTTGGCTGAGCAGTAATTTGAACCTTGATCAGTATAAGTATAGTTTGATAAGATGAAAGCACAGTGCAGTTGAAACCTTCCACTGCTCACTTTGAGTGGGTCAAGGAAAGGGGAAAGATTCTCTCTGCTTAAGCCACTAAGTCAGTGATCAGGTTTTCCCTAGTCTCATGGTTGGGGCAAAACATGAACAAAGATACTGTATATATATCCATATTTTCATCTTGTTGAAAGTTCTACAGTTCCAGGGATCAACATTCATATTTAGACGTGATTTAAAAGGTTAAGTGTGCGTTTGGTTGTCATAGGGTCAGTAGGGGGAGGTGAAGGTTCATTAAACGCTTTCCCCTACTAAATGTAACACATTCATATATTGGATAAGGAAGAGATTTTTCTCTGGTTAGCTAATTGTTATATTCCACCCTACTAGCTTTTCCTGTAGCATGTGATACAGATTCTTTGTTTAGCCAGATTGATTAATTACTTCTTTCCAAGGTCTGTGACTTGTTTCATTTGTTGATGCTGTTTACTTCGCTGGTACCTTAGAAATGCACCACTTTCATGTAGCAGTTCACAAAAGACACTTCCCTTCCCCTCCTTCCCCTCCTCCTCCTCCTTCTCCAGCACCTGCCCAAGAAGGTTGGACAGTGATCCCAGACTGGCAAGTTGCCACCCGCACAACATAAACTGGCTAGTGATTGGGGCAACCACCTTAGGTGGGGATGGGACATGCAACACCTATGATACCGTGCATACAACTTCTGGTGAATTAGGACAACTTGCTTCGTGGCCATCTCTGTTTGGAACAACATTATTCGATAGACCAGCAGCATCTTTTTGGGACTCACTGGGCCCTAAGGTCAGCCATAGAAGTCAAATTTTGAAAATGCAATAAGATTTATTAGACTATTTGGTGCAAGACCAATAGTCTTGTTAGTGGCTGCCCCATCTTTATGGCATGCCCTAATATGGGAATTGCACAATGCCAGCTAAATATCAATGTACCTTATTGATATGGATGTTCCATCCTTCCTTTGATTCAACCATTTATGCATTGCAAATTTTACTTTTGCAGATTTTGAACAGTTTCATGCACTATAATTGTAATTTTCTGTTTTATTGATTAAATTATTACTTTGTGAACTACACGAGTTATCTCAAAAGACACTTAAATGTATTTTTGTATAGAGAAATGGAAGTATAGTGCTGTTTATTTGGATAAGGGCATCTCTACACTTACTTGAACAAAAATAACAGTCATATGGGATTTCTGAAAACTAAGAAGTTTTAATTGGCATATGATTACAGGAACTGAAGTCCAATGCCGTCCACAATGAAGTAGACGGCGGCTCATGAAAGCTCATACCAGATAGACCTAATTAGTCTGTAAGATGCTGCTAGGCTGTTTCAACGAAAAGCATCCCAACCTGGGAAAAATTCGTTGCAAAGTGGTTACTGCCTCTATGCCTATGTAGTTTCAGTACAAGTAACATGTTCTGCCTGCAGATTAAAAATAATGTTTAACTTCTTCAGAAGTACGTCTCTTGCATGTTTTGTGATTGCATCACAATGATGACCTATGTAGAGTGGAAGTTATGCATATTTAGGTATGAGCAAAAAGATTTATGGATGTACCAACAGCTAAATAATACTGTGATTTGTCAAGACTTCAGTGCACTGCATGCTTCACAATAAGTACTATCAAAGCAAGTATGCCTTACGTCTGAATACCAGTGCATACAGCTGAGTTGTGTTAAACATTGTTGTAATAACAGCATATTATTGCATGTAGACTAACTACCCATTTCCACAACTGAAAGTCATTTTCTGAAAATGAAGCACATAGGAAAAAGAAAAGGGGAAAAAAAAACCCTGAATAATTGACCATAACCGTGTTGGCATAAGATATGCCACATAACTCCAGTGATGTCATCAGTCATCGTTGTTTCAGGAGTATTAAAGGCTTCACATCCCATCCAGGATCATCTAGGGATTCCTTTCATCACAGGAAGCCCCTGGAAGCGGCAGGATGAGTTAAGGAATGATTTGAAGCCAGAAAATCCCTGCTGCCAGGCCTGGCAGTGGTGACTTCCTTGTGCCAGGCCTGGCAGTGGTGATTTTCCAGCTTTAAATTTAATGGCTTCTGAATGCTTCCTAAGATACGGGGGATCCCTACGATCCCCAGAACCTGGTGTGTGGGGGAATTTTAAATCCCCTGAAATGGCCACAACATTGCTGCAGCTGATGATGTCTCTGGGGTTTTGCGGCATAACTTATACCTAGCCTGGGTTCCCAAAGTGTGCACCATGGCACTTCCAAAGTCATCTAGGGGCACCAGGGAACCATCTCTGTGTCTCTTTGTCGAACCAGCAGGGCTCTTCCAACTCTTTTGCGTTCCTTTGGCTCCATGTCTGCCCCACATTCCCTACCACCTTTCCTGCTCTTCTCCTGCTTTCACCACTCAAGGGAGCTACAAGTTGAAAAATTTTGTAAATCCTTGGCTTATAAAATTCTGCAGATTATGGCTTTTAAAAACCTAACAGACAGTAGGAGTTTCTATGGGTTACAGTCCACATACTTCCTCAACACACGGAATGAAATCGTTGGGTGCCAACCTTTTGGTTAATTATACTGGTGTAAGTGCAGTATCGTTCATGTGAACCACTCAGTTTATGCTGGTGTAAGTAATTAATAAGATTCTAGACAAATATTTATATAGAGATTGAAATAAACATTGCTTGCCTTTATGGATCCACAGTGCTTTTGTTTGTATCCCCCCCTCTATTGGTTATATTTTGTTATGCATGCTAGAACACTACCATGGCTACCTCTTAGATGAAATGATTCCCAGATGTTCTTCAACTAAAACTCCCAGAAGCTTTCACTACTAACTGTGCTGGTGAGGATGTATGGGAGTTGTTGTTCAAGACATCACGGAACCCAAGGTTGGGAACCACTGGCTTAGATAAAAATTTAGAGATTGAAGAAGAAGATAAGATAGATAAATAAAATGATAATTATGTAAAAAAAGAAAGTACCCACACCTCATAAAATTAGAAACTGTTGGCTCACAAATATGTACATTTGTTTAAGAGTACTCCATGCCTTTTATTTTCACATTGTACTTTGACCATAATCAATTTGTCTTCCAACTGAAATGTTGTGCTATTCTTTAGTAATAGCCACACACTCAAACAGGAAACATGCCAGATGTCTATGGACAAACAAGGGCTGATAAATCCACTTCCATTCAACCTGCAAAACATTTTAATAACTTTTTGACATTTTCCTGTAGTCCTTATTTACCTTATCAATAGTTGTAGTGACATCTGATTGTCAACTTCCTATATTAAACTAAACTAATAAATTATACATGTTGTGTTTGTACCTGATGAAAGCTGACGTTTTGGAGAGGCGTTAAAATATACTGACAGGTCTTGTTCATAAGCTCCTTTGGTATAAATATGTAGATGACAACTTTAGATATTGTTTGTACATAGGCTGATAGGCAGAAAGCATTGACATCGTAACAAATGCAAATGTCAACCCCACAATTTAACCTTTCTGTGTTGGAAGAGATGTTAGTTTTAAGTTACATGCTGCTTAAACTTTTCAAAGTTTTTTAAACGTCTTATCACAGCTTTTTTCATGAGCATGGAAGGTAATGCAAAAACAAGAAGGATTTGTAGTTAAGAGACTCTCGCACTGATGTTTCTACTTAAATGACTGCAGTTTGGTAGGTATAGTTCACTTGGTAATTCTTTTTATTGCTGATCTGATGAATCTTTTCATGCTTGACTCATTGGATGTTTCTGTTTACTGCAGAAATACATAAAATATTGCTTTAATAAAGGCACACAGCTTGTCATATTGGAACTAATGTACAGTATAGTGTTTGGCATATTTCCTTGACCAAATAATAATCACATTTTAATTGTGATGTAGGCTTATGGCTGGTGAATCTATTGATATAAAAAGATGACTGTGAATCTGTCTACATGAAAACAAGATATTCTTGTTTACCTGCTTATTTTGCAACTCTATTGATCTATATTATCACCAGATTTTATACTTATCTACCAATTTATCTTATTTCAGTTATTGACATGCTCCTATGCTGTGAGTAATTGCGTTCCTGTCCTGTAACAAGAAGAAATGTTTTAACAATATGCGTTTTCCAACCAATTGAACACATCTAAGTTAGGACTTCTTCAATTCCCTGCACAGGTTATTCTAACGCTGAACTGGGATGTCTAGATGGCCAATAACATAGTGAATGCAAAGACCAATGTACAGTGGTATTGATGCACTAATCTGGTATCCGCACATTTGCATGAACTGCATATAGGCAAGTGTGCAGCTGATGGACACTAGTCTATGTGCCCCATTGTGTACAGCATAAAAGCAGTGATAAGTTCTAGAGGACAAGTGCAATATAAAAGTACAGCATATATATCTCCTCTACCGCACTCCCACAACTACACTCTGCTTAATTCACAGGGTTTTACTACTAATTATGATAAAGGATTGCTTACTATGTATTTAGAAAAAAAAATAAGTTAAGCCTTTGCTTCCCAGCTTCATTGCCATGGACTGTAGTATAACAGAGGCTTCATTTCAATGAGGGAGTAAAGATTATTCGCACCATCAACTACACATGCACAGCAGTAGGCTGCTCAGTATATACCAGCAACCATAGCAAGTGGTCTGAGGTATATGGGGGACCCCTGGTCATATGACAAACAGCAAGTATTATATTCAACCCCCTGCTTTTCACTGTCTGCCTCCAAAACATATAACTGGTGTTGGTGTTTGCTCTCTGGTTGGTTCTTGGTAATGATTAGAAACCTGCATGTAGGCTGCTGTCCAAATGATTCCTGTCCCTGCTGCCATGTGTGCAAGCCCAGCTTGCATAGGAGGAAATCTGTGTTGATTTCTCCCCCTTGAAATTTAAGCAGATATCTGTTTGAGGCTATTAATGATGCCCATGGAACAGGATTGATTTGATTTAAATCACATTGATTTAAATCACAATTTAAATTAAAATAGTTGTTTTTTTTTGTTCTAGGAGTATTACTCAGTCTTATATTGTAATGTAGACCACCGCGTCTTACAGTTTTGCATCTGTATATCATGTTCCTCAGCAATTTCCTTGGGCTTCCATTTTAAGCCATTACACTTCTTCGGGGTATGAGCATTTGTTAGCATGTGTAAGGAAACATAGAGCTAAGTTTGTTTGCTGGTGGGGTGGTGGTGGGGAGCATATTCTTTTAATTAGTAGGAACTGTATAAGTAGTAACACATCCCATTCACTGTGAACAGGATTCCATTCACAGTGAACCCATAGAATTCTCTGAAGCAATTTGAAATCTTAAATATTCAAACCAGCTTTCATTTATATAATAATTTTCATGAATGAACACAGTCACTGGAATCCATTCAATTCCGTTTGCTGAGGAATGTGACTGGATTATTTTGGTAGTCCTCATAGTTAAATTTCCAGTGCTCTCATGTCCTGCTTGTTGTAGTTCCATGGGCAACTGGTTTCATACAGTGGAATGAAAAGAATCCTTGGTTAATCACTGACTGTGCACTGTATAGACTTGGTTAGGGTTTGACTGGATCCAGCACAACTCCTGTTGTGTTCATATGTTGTTTGTCTCATTTTAGAATTCTCAGTAATTTTTGTAGGAGCTGTTCAGCTCAAGTTGTTTGTACATTTCCCTGTTATTACTTTGTTTTTTGTGCTGTGATTTCATTGCATATCAGTGTTCCATTATTCAGTTTTTTAAAAAAGTTGGTTGCTTAGGGTTTTTTCTTGCATATTTATTTCTCCGCAGAAATAAATATTCTGCAGAATATTTGTTTAGTTAAATGATAAGAGGTCTGCATTTCTAGCAACCTATGTATTCACGGGGGGAATTCAAATGAAATTGTAAAAATATAATTAAGAACGCAAACAATAAATTGTTTAACTTGCTGTAGGCATCTTTAGGTTGGAATGACTAGGAAAGGTTCTGGTTAATTAGAAGCAATTTGTTAGAAACCTGAGTCCTCTTTTTTTATTTCCTAGATTAAAACTCTGTTCCCAGCTGGATGCTTATAGGTGCAGGAAATGTAATTGTGAGATGATTAATTGCAAAAAGGCAGATAATTAGAGTTCATATGGTATGTCAAATATAGCTCAACTAAAAGCTTGTCTGCCTGTTGAAAGAGATCAGTTGAAGTAGAAGTTGCATAATACTGAGCAAGGAATGCTTGTAGAACTATATATGTGGCCCATTGAGTAGATGTCCGTAGGGTTGGTAGCACTTTTGTTACAAAGACTAGCTCTAAATTGGACTTTATCAGGGATTTTCTCTATGAAAAAGTGGCTAGTGAGAGTTAACTGGGCCATGTCTTCTTAAAGGAGAACGGATGCTTTCTGTGGGGAAATGCCTTTGAAGCCTTTGTTGGATTCTAATGTAGTTACACCAAGATGAATAGTGTGCTAAGTCTGCTACTAGGGCACACTGTAAAATACATATGTGTACAGGTAGGGATGGCTAATGGAAATAAGCAACTGTGTGTAGATTTTAAGTCATTTTATGTGGGGTGTTAAACCTCATCAACAATTAAAAGCTTATTTTTCCTTTCTTTTATTCTGCACTTGCACGTTTTATTTGTCCAAACCGAATGTGTGACATCTGTCTCATTTCACTTTGTATGGGTTTCCAGCCTAGCAATTAGTAAGATACATTACAGTTTTGAAAAATGATATCCACAACAGCTAAACTGTCCTTCTTGTGTTTCACATTAGATCTTCTTCCAAATTTTTTAATCACACAGATGATAATTTAAAAGATTCCTTGCTTTATGTAAATCAATGGCTTCTGTTTAAATGGGTTATTAGCAGCTGTAAAGTCCTCAAAAACTCTTTGGTGTGTTTGTGGGTGCGACATTTTGAGATGATGCTTTGTATTTTTGGATGCTGTTAAATCTTTGCCTTGCCCTTGCCAACCTGAAAAAAACACAACATTCTGCCTTCATAAATAGTTACTAACCCCTGGAAATACTGCTTTACAAATTCAACTAATGACCCAAATACAGCTTGTTTTGTTGTGTATGAGTTGTATTAAAATAACACACTGTATTTATATTGTCATTAATGATATGCTCATTTTGATAATGGAGCTGAAGTCTCTTAGCATGGAGTCCTTGGGGAGATGCTGCATTTTTTTTAACTAAGTATTGTTCTGGCTCCTTTCCTTGATTGGCCCAGAAATAGCAATCAGCTGGGGAGCAGGATGACATGCCTCTTAGCAATCCCTTTTATCTTTGAGATGAGTATCAACATTGTATGCTTCCTAATGGAAGTGTAATTTAATGAAATCTATTGGGTAAACATACTTCAGATGTTCAAAGGAGGTGACAAAATTTTTGCTGGCAGCCAGGACCTGGCTGGTTTCCAGCTTGCCTTTAGCTACTATGCATATAGCATAGAGAGAGGCATTTAAAATAGAAATACAAAGTATTATTTCCATTGTTGTCCCCTCCACTCACATTTATTCCCCTTAATTTTATTTTTGTGTGATACTTTCTGTGGCAGTGTCTTTTGACACACTACCTTTTCTAGTGAATCAGTTGACGTATTTGGTGACTTTTTTTTTTTTTTGAGGAGGGGAGGGTTCTTATTGTGATCAAAACCAAACACTTGTGCACTCACCACACTGTCTGATAATCTGGAACGTTGCACTGAACTCAGGGGAAGTTGCCGGCATAAAGTGTTCAGTGCTCATCAGAGAAGAGAAGAGAAGGAAAAATGCATTTTCTTTAGACGGCAGTTCTGTGGAAAACCCAGAACTTTCTCTTGAGACCAGTAACATAAAATATACCTATCTATAGATTAGGAAAGAGTGCTTTTATTTTATCAGTAATAATTGTGAGTGAAGAACTATGTTCCCTGTAACATTTATAGCAGATGGCTAAATAGAAAGCAAGAGAGCTTAAACTGCTTCTTTGCTAAAAGAAGGTTGTTGCCTATATTCATCCAACTTTCTGCATCAAAGTAATATGTCCAAAAAGAACTCCAAGATCAGAGTTACAGTGTTGTCACGTTAAACATGAGTTACATTGGACAGATGAAAGAAGTTCTTGCTTGAAAGGTAAATGGTTCAGGGAGGAGGCATTTCAAGAGAGAAAGCACCAGATATATTTGAAAATACATAATGTGTAAATTAAACATAGCATTTATCTTCTAGTGTAAAGTCTAGGGAAGGTAGTCTTTTAATAAAGGCTTCTACCCTCAAAAGAATGTAGGTACAGGAGTTTTTATTGGAAAGCCATTTTATCCATTTGCTGTTCTTTCAGATACTGATAAAATCTTGCATATGCCCATCCCAAGTTCCCTTTCCACTTCTTTCTGAAGGAAACCTGGGGTCCAATATTTATAAATTTGAATTAGTTCTGCTCTGATAGCTGAAACTTTGTGGCTAAGGTGTGTTGCATCACTTAATTACTTGGCTGAAGAATTGATCCAAGAATTTATCCATTTTGTTTCAAAGAATTTAAAAGGGTTGGTTCTGTTTTGCTGCTGTTAAAAGGAAAGGGCCTTGGTAAATGCAGTAGTATATTTTGGCATGGTTTGCAGGCTGAGGCCAGTTTAAACCACAGTGGAGAACACATTAATTGATTATTGCATTTCTATGCCAGTTTTCCTCAGAATGAAATACATGTGCTATTCCCCAGTTTACTTTCACAACAGTCCTAAGGGATACCTTAGTCTGTGAAGCATTAAGAGAATTTAGACAATTAGCTGGATTTTATGAGATAGACTTGAACCCAGTTTTGGCAGTCTATTTTCAATTCAAAGCTATTATACCACACAGGTAAAATAAAAGGGAGAGCTCAGAAAATACAGTACTATCTGCAGGGGATTGGTTCTGGGCTGCCCTGCGGATACTGAAATCCATGTATAAGAGCAAACGCTGTTATCCAAGGGTGACAGTGGCAACAGCGGTGGTAGGGTGCCAGGGGCGTAACCTTTCGCTCCAGATACCCTACCACCCTTGATGATCAGCATGGCGTACTGGGTGGCTCAAATATGCACTGCTGCACTGCCCAGTAAGCTGGAATAGCTAAGCTTATCCTTGGCCAGTCGAGCTTCCTGGGTGGTGGACTGGGAAATGCAGTATTGCGCCTTGGCAGAGAGGCACTGAGATTCCCTTTGGTAGCCGCAGCAGCAGCAGAAACAGCAGCTGTGGTAGTGGGCAGCAAAACTCATCCTCCCCACCTTGATCTTCCTGCCTTCTTGCTTGCCTGCCTTCCTAGCTAGTAGCCCTACCTCTCATCTCTCTTTCTCCTTCTTTCCCCTCCCAGCAGCACCTCCCGAGATAACTGGGGGCCCTGACACCCTACCCATCTCAGGCTGCCCACTCTGCCCAGTCATGCTCCTTCGGCCCCCAGCCCCTGCCTGGCTCTTGCTCACTTACTCTTGGCCACCTGCTCTCTCCTGCCTGCAGCAACAGAAAGACAAGAGCGTGAGTGGGATATGTGCCCTGGTGGGAGATAGTGGGTGGCGAAGAGCAAGTGAGCAAGAATTGGGCAGCTGCTGGGGGCTAACGGGGCAAGACCAAACAGAGTCAGTGGCCTGAGACAGGTAGGGCACCAGGGCTCCCAGTTATCGCAAGAGGTACTGGTGGGAGGAGAAGGGAGGGTAAAGAGAGTTGAGAGGTAAGTCTGCTAGCTAGCAAGGCAGACAGGGAGTCAAGCAAGAAGGTAGGGGGATCGAGAGAGAGCGAATGGGTTTTGCTGCCCGCAGTGCTGTTTCTGCTGTGGCTGCCAAGGTGAATCTCTGAGCCTCTCCACCATGTCGCTCTACTGTATTGCCTGATCCACTGCCTGGGAAGATCGAACAGCCGGGGACATCCCTGGTCATTCAAGCTTACCGGGCAGTCCAGCAGTGCACCTGTTGTAGCAGGTCTGCTGCCTAGGAAGCTTGAATAGCTGTAGCCATCCCACTCCCACCCCATAGAATTTAATTTATTAAAGACTTTTCATCTGCTAGTTGTGATTTTAAATTCTGCTGATGTTTTAATATTTTGTTATCCCCTGGGTTGCTTTTAATTGTTAAGATTCTTTTGTTTTCAGCTGTTTTGAGCTCCTAAGAGTAAAGGCAAGATAATAGTTATTAAAAATATAAAAATGCATTGTATAATAAAGGGACAAGGAATGTGAGAGAATTGTTGGTTTCCAACACGGGACACACACAAATATATAGTACTGGGCATCTCCTGGCAGAAAGATGGGTTCCAACAGAATATGGTGGCAGAAGCTCCTCTTGCCACTGCATTCACCAGTGCAGTTCCAGAATGAATTCTGGAGCAGGAAATGCTATTAGAACCAGGGTCTAGATTGCATGAAGGCTTGCAGTAGAAAGACAAAGGGAAGAACATCTGTGGCAATTCCTAGGGAGCTGGACTGTGGCTGTGGCTTAGGCTGGAGGCCACTGTGACTGCAGCCATAGCGAAGGGCTGTTGACTGTGGTGGTGAGGGGTTGCCAGCTGTGTTGACCAGAGGCCTCGGTGGCAGCATTGTGGGGGTGCCAGGGGTCCCCCTCCTCCCTCCCTCACTCACGGCCTAGCTTACCTCTTCCTCCTACTCTGCCACTACCAACTTGGGAGCCTGTCAGGCAACATCCAGGTGCCATCCCAAGATGGTGGTGGTGACACTGAGATGGTGGAGGAGGAAGAGGTTAGCCAGGGTGTGAGGGAGTGGTGATGGCAGCAACTGCAACAGAGGAGAGTGTGATTGCAAGACATTGCTCACAACGTGAAGCAAAGTTTTATTAAAATTTTTGCTCATCTTGCAAAATTCTGATAAACCAAGATACTTGTAAGCCGATGTACCACTATAGTATAATTTGCAAAGTTTCTAGGATATTTACAAACAACTGTAGGTACATTTATACATACTTTTGGCAAACATAAATATTTATTATAAATAAATAAATAAATAAATGAAAAATTTATTTATTTATTTATTTATTTATAAATTGCCCTATGTTGCAAAGTCTCAAAAAGTGCTACAAAACCATGTAAAAATGTTAAAACGTAAAATGTTTAAAACTAAACTAAACTGCTGAAACATGTACAGTTAACACAGTTGCATTAAAACCTGTACAGGTCAAAGTGTTTAAGTATTTTTAATTGAAATTGATTTGGTCAAAATGATATACCCCTATGGTCAAAATGATTCCAGTGTTGACACCAGTCAAGCCTACAAGGGGGAGGACATTTCACAGTTAGGCTGCTACAACCAACAAAGACATCCTCTGTGTCTCCATATGATTTTTAATGATCATACAGCTTTAGAATCCTTGACTTGATTTAAGGAATAGAGATGACTTGGTGGAAGAAGTGGCAGGAAGAGGAACTCTGTCAGAGTGACCATGTTTAGCTAGAATCCTTGGTTTCAAAGGAAACTAGAGCAGAATGTAGCTACACACATATGCTGGGTATTTAAAAAGTCAGTTTTCATAAACTCAAAACAAGGATTAGTAAGGTCCCATTGCAGGAGATCCTAACAAGAAAAGGAGTCCAAGAAGGGTGGTCGTTTCATAAAGAGGAAATTCTAAAGGCACAATTACAAACAGCTCCAGCAACAAAGCAAAGTGTTCTGCTTATATACCGCCCTATACCACTTCAAGTAGTCTCTGGGCGGTTTACAATTTTAATTACAGTGTGCAGGCTACATATTGCCCCCCTGCAAGCTGTTTACTCAGCAAAAAAAGCAAATCAGCAAAAAAAAAAAAAAGACTTGTGTGTCTTCACAACAAGCTCAGAGAGGACCTGAAAACAAAAAAAGGATACAGAATGTATGGGAAGTGGAAAGAAGGCCAGGCCACAAAGCAGAGTACAGATAAGCAGCAAGGGATGGCAGGAAAAGCAGTAGGAACGCAAAAGCAGAAAAGGAGCTCGGGTTAACTACCGACACTAAAAGCAACAGAAAAGCACTCTTCATGCATGTGCGTAGCAATAGACAAAGAAAAGAAACAGTGGCTCTGCTACTCAGTGAAAACGAGAAAATAATGCTGGACCTGTCAACATACACGGTGTGGACAGCGTAAATAAGGAAAAACTTTTCTCTATCGCACAACACCAGAACTACGGGGAACTCCATGAAACTTTTGGGTGCTAGATCTCAAACAAATAAGAAAAAGTACTTTTTCACCCAGTGGATCACTGGTCTGGGGAACTCCCTGCCAGAAGAAGTGTTGACAGCTGTCAGCCTTGACAGCTTTAAGAAAGGATTAGACATGTTCATGGCGAACAGGGGTATCAATGCTATCATTATGGACGCCTAAGGACAACCTCTGGGTTGGAGAGATAGGCAGGATATCTCTCAATGCCATTTGTGGAGAATCATAAGCAGGTGAAAACATCTGCCTGGGAATACCGTGAAGCAAATGGTGAGCCACAGTGTGAGACAGAATGCTGGACTGGATGGGCTATGGCCTGTTCCAGCAAGGCTGTTCTTATGTTCTTATGAGCTCTTCTGTGTTACTTCTGTTCTTCAAAGCTGGTTAGCAGGGGATTCCAGCAGCTACAGACCAAAAAAGTAACTGTATTATTGTGTTTATATTATGCCTTCTATTTCACACTTGTTTAAATTTTGTAAACCGCCCAGAGTGGCCTTGTTGCTAGATGGTACAATATAAAAATCAAAGAAAGAAAGAGAAAGAAAGAAAGAAAGAAAGAGAGAAAGAAAGAAAGAAAGAAAGAAAGAAAGAAAGAAAGAAAGAAAGAAAGAAAGAAAGAAAGAAAGAAAGAAAGAAAGAAAGAAAGAAAGAAAGAAAGAAAGGGTCCTTCTCAAACAGGGAGGTTATAACAACTGGGGTGCTCCAGGGCTCAGTTATGGACCCAGTGCTTCTCAGCATTATGATTCGTGACCTGGATCAGGGGGTACAGGGGATGGCACAAAATCGTGTGGAATAGCTAAGAAATAAACAAAATTCAAAATCACTTAGCAGATATTTTTTGATTTATACTTCTGTCTTGATCAGTGGGTTGGACTCAGTGGCCTAATAGGTCCCTGTCAATGTCATTAATTTGTGATTCAGATGTCCGGCTCCCAAATCTTTTATGTCTTTGTAGGTCAACACCTTGAACTCAGTTGGAAGCATTTGGGCAGGGAGAATAAACCATTCAAAACACTGTGTCATGAGCCTCTAAAAGATGATTCCATTAGAAATCCAGCTGGTGCATACTGTACTTGCCACAGTAGCCATTCATCTTCAAGAACAGCCCCACACAGAGTTTGGTGCACACACTAATCAAAAGGTACCAGGGCATGGATTACTCTGGCCAAATTATTCCAGTTTATGAAGGCCATATTAATTGTTTCAACTTACATATCTTCCCATAATGCTAATGTGATTCTGGCTCAAGGCATCTGGATCTCCAGTGACAAAATGACCAAGATGTAGCAAGGAGTGCCCCCCCCAAACTAACCACCCCCTCTGTTAATAGAGGATAACTTCATTGAAACAAGTCTTCTGCCCAGTTCTCAGACCTTGGAACTACTCTGTCTTTTGGGGATTCAACTATAGTATATTGCCCCTTGTTGAATCTTAAGCAGAGTTAAAATTCTATTTCAGACAGGCTAGCCCTGTTGAAGTTCGCTGGATCCCAAAAACCCAATGAAGCATCCAACGCGAGAGAAATCCAAGAGAATACTGCGTTTATTGGCCCAATAAAGACAGTAGGTGGACACAAGCCAAGAACCGGGCAAAGATGTACGACCCCGAGTACATGGAAACCCCAACTTTTATTGATTCTCCCCCCTCCCTTCCCCGGTGGTGCCAGTCCAGGGGCGGGGCGAAGGATGATGTTCAAATGGTCCAAGCGATGTAGTCCAGGGGTTGGCCAGAGGCGGTCCTGGGCGTTCTCTGGCAGGCTGGATTCGGATGCCCACTGAGGTGTTAATGAGTCCCAAGTGTTCTTTGATTGGGCCATCCTGATACCACAATAGGAAAGGGAAGCGATGTATTGTCCTTTGGGTCTGAGCAAACCGAAGGAATCAGAAAATCAATAGAGGGTTGGGGAAGACTAATGCCAAAGTCAACAGGAGACAGGAAAAGCTGGTGGGATTATCCAAAGGTGTCTGGGCAGTCTTTTGTGGGTGCAAAAATGTGATGATGGAAAACTCCCTCAGGCTGTGATAACATCTGTGGTCTACGTGACAAGGAATTCTGGTACTCCAGGAAGGAGCTGTGTGTACGTGCTAAGAACTCTGGAAAAGATGGATCCCTTCTAGAATATGCAGCCAGTCTCATGAAGTCGCCATGATGATCCTTCTTCTTTGTGCCATAACCCCCATTGCCCCAGATGGTTGAGTGTAGAAGTCAGAGAATAGGACAGGCACACGTTTTAAGCATGCCCAAGGTAGATGGGGTGGGAAGAGAAAGAAGGATAGAGGAAGAAAGGTGGAGGAAGGGAAGGAAAGAAAGGGGAGAGAGGGGTGGACCCTTGGAGTCAGGAGTCTGGGGTCTATGCTAGGCAGGGGCAGTGGAACCAGGTCTTAGATGTTAAGGAAGTCCCTGATCCCTGAGAATGATGGTTTGCAATCATTCTCCTTGCCAGCCAGAGCAGGGAGTAAATAATCCCTCAATTCAGGACTGGTTCTGCCTGAATTGCGTCTCTGGCTGAAATTTTAAGGTTGGGAGAATGGGGGGAAAAGAGCAGAAGAAGGGTTAAAGAAAAGGGCAGGAAAGGGTTAAGAAAAGGCAATTGGGGAACTGGGTGGAAAAAAGCAGAAAATGGGTTAAGGAAGAGGGGCAGGAAAGGGTTAATAAAGGCAGGAAAGGGTTAAATGGAACTTCAGCTAGGGACTTGCCTGTTTGATCAATTCCGGAAAAAGGGTACTGGTCTACTTCCATAGGAAAGCATTGAAACAGAGAGGCTCCTATAGGAAGACATTGAAACAGAAGGGGGGTAGTCTACTCTCATAGGGGTATATGGCCGAGGGAAGGCATGAATTCCGTGGAACTCAGTCTCGGGTAGAGAGTGGTGAGAGGAGCCGGTCGCTCCGGCTATGCCTCCCCGAGTTTGGGTTGCTGTGAGCCAGGTAGGGTGAGTGGATTTCCACCGCTAGGCTGCCTGCAGGCTTAGCCGTCCCCTTGGAACTCGAGGCGGCTACAAATTTTGAATTTGCCCGGGGAAAACATGATGGATGTTTTGGAGGGGGCCGGTCTACTAAGCCAATTCAATGAGATAAGGTTCCCCGCTGCGCCCCCGTCTGGCCGTAATTAATTTGACAGTGATTGATTAGCCGGGGGCGCTGATTGGACAAAGCGCGCAGGAGAGCTTATCTTCGCTCCCCTGCTGTTTTATGGAGTCTCTGCATTAATAGACTGCCGCGGTAGACTCGATACTATGTAAACTGTTAATTTGAGGCTTCCGCTGCCGAATTCTCGGCTCGCAAGGCTTCTCAGCTGGCAGCAAGGGGTGGCTTGTGTTTCTCCCGATATCTCGGGAACGGTTTGGAGTTTTTGAACGCGGAAAAGAGTGTAGTGTTTGTGGCGGGGTGAGGGCCATTTGGGCAGTTCCAACGGGTCTCGGAACCACTCCAATTATTTATGAATTTTGGTTTTCCATCGTGACTTCACACCCTCATCCTCAACATTTGATATAGTAGTGATGAGTGTGGCATTTACCTGTATGATGAATAATGTATGAGAGGTGCCTGTGCTGATTGGTGGGTTTGTGGACCAGTGAGAGATTCTGGGGTGTAGCATGAGAAGATTTAAGACTCTACTCAGCATTTGTTTTAGGATCATATAGGGCTAAAAGACAGATAAGGAAATAGGGAGATAGGGTCTGGTACGCTCTTAAGAGAAAGATAGGGCTAAAGAAGAGATAGGATTGTTAGAGTATCTGTGAAGAAAACTAAGTGTTTAGAGTTAGTAAATTTAGGAATTGGGTGTTCATTTATTCAACTTTATTAATGATCAAACTTGAGTGGGTTTGCGCTAGATTCTCCTTTTGTTTATACTTCAACATATTAACGTTAATGATTTTGATTCAACTTTGCAATCAATAAACTTCTTTAATTTTTATTCAACTTAAAAACAGTCTGAAGGCTTTAATTTACTAGCTAAGCTAGTTGATGGCAGCGATAGAGGGAAATCAGAATTGTTTGTCAATAGCCTGTGAAAGGGCCAGGGGCAAGCATGTTAACGCTACAATGAATTTCAGGATGGTGTAGTTGTAGTCTGTTAAAGTGAAAAGAAAAAAAAGAAAAAAGTCAACTGAGTAGACAGATATTCATGCTTGGATAGCAGAAGGGTACAGAGAAATAAAATTACAAGAAATATAAATATTGATGGTTATCTTAATATCAGTTAGGGCCAAAAGAGACATTCAACATTCAGGCTTTGTTAAATCCACGTATAAAGGGCAAGGGTTTAATTTCTAAATTAACTCTTATGGGTAGGAATAACAGAAATAACAGAAATGGAAGAATTACAGGCAGGGGAAATTGCTTAAACACTGGTCATTAAACAGACAAAAGCTGGATGGTAATGTAGATATCTCTGAATAGATGTGTTGATTGACATGCCTAGTGAGATAAAAAGTGTTTGTTCTTGTTCAAGCTATAGGACATACAACTGAATCTCTGCATTAATTTAAGTTCACTTCTTTCCTGTTGAAATATTTCTAAGAAGTTCTTTTGTTCAAGGATTACACTTTCCTTTTTGCACGCATGCAGCTGATGTAGTTTATTCAGGAATAGACTGGCCAAAGTGAAGAAAGGGAGACATTTGTAGACCATAGTATTGTTATGTGTGGACTATTGCTTTTATTTTTATGTAGTTTCTATTTTCAAACCTATTTGATGATGTGACCTATATACAATTCCTAGTCCAAATTAGAGTAGAATCAGTGAAACACATTGGTATTTATCCTCCAACTCCTTTATACAATTGTGTCATTAAGTTTTCAGAAAGAAAATATACGATTTATTTATTTATTTACAATTTTTTTTTAGCTGCCCCACTATCAGATGGTCTCTGGGCGGCATACAAAAATGTTTTAAAACTATAAAACAATAAAACAAGATGACTATTAAAATTATAAAATTCAATATATCTTAAAACAATTAAGATACAATACAAATTATAAAACTCTACTGGTCATTGCCTGGCACCAAAAAGCCAAAAGTGGTGGCGGCAGGAGAATTTCTGTAGGGAGAGCATTCCAAACATTTGAGCAACATCCTTTCTTGTGTGTGTCTGTATTTCTTTTACAGTTGGCAGAATAATGAAAAAGCTGCCAAAATGTAGCAAACAAATATGCAGTTAATTATCTACTGGGTAGGCGTCAACAAAGCTTCTTTTTAAAGTAAGTAATATTTTACTTTAAAGTAAGTAGAATTCATCCATTCATGTGAATCTCGTAGCAATTCCTGGATACAATATATGATTTCTAGGGATGGGCACAAAATGGAAAAAACAGGTTCCATTTTGTTCCATTTCGTCCCCCCTGTGTTTCGTTTCATATCATAAGTAACAAACATTTTCAAAAGAATTTTGTTACTTACGAATAATGAATTGGAAAGAGGCAAGGTAATCCCCTGGCAGGGGGCTGAGAGGGTAGCGCTGATGTCAGTGCTCCCCTCTCAGCCCCCCTGTTGGGGAATTCTCCACTGCCTCCCAGCTGGGAGGCAGCAGCGGGCAGAGAAGAGTGTCCCAGGAGGACTCACACCACTGTGCCCACCTCCATGCTGCCTTGCCGGAGCAGGCAAAGGAGTGAGCTAGGTTGTGAGCAAGTCCACTTCTAACTCTCTTCTCCACTGCCACTGCTATTTTAAACAGGCTCCAGCCTCTGACAGCTAGGCTGGAGCTTGTTTAAAATGGCTGTGGCAGCAGAGAAGAGTGTCAGAGGAGGGCTTGCCTGCTATCTCACTCCTGACATCAGCACTCTCCTCTCAGCGCCCTGCTGGGGGATTCCTCACCGTCTCCCATCTGGGAGGTGGCAGCGCCGGAGCCTCTTCAGTAGTGGGCCACTTACAAGTGGAATGAGATGGTTTGTTTTAAATGAAAAAAACAACAACAACAACCCTGCTGTTTCATTTTGTTTGTAACAAAATTCTGCTGCTTCATTTTGTTTCATTTCATTATTCAACAAACCGATGAATCAACATTTCATTTTTCATTTGGTGTCCATCCTAATGATTTAAATTTGAAAAATGATTTTTTCCTGAGTACTAAAAAAATCCAGTAAATGCAATGTGTGAAATTGAGATTACCCTGACAATAGGGTACTATTTATAGTATTGAAAAAGATTTTTATTTTTGCAGTGTTGGAAAAATCAGTGGTTCTGATATATTTGGTGTAAGCTTTTGCATTGTTGGAACCCCAATCTATACATTTGTAGACTTGGAAGCATGATAGATTGTGCATCAGATGTGAGGGGATGGGGAGACCATTCTGAAAATTGTATACACCAGCAATTCCTAAACATTTCAAATGATCATCAATTCTGACTCATGGTGACCCTTTTCATGGGTTTCCAAGTAGAGAATTGTCAGAAGTGGTTTACCATTCCCTTCTTCTAAGGGTGCTCTGGGGCTATGCGGGTTTCCCAAGGTCACACAAGTACTTACAAGAAGCACAGGTGGGAATCAAGCTCCCAACCTCTGGCTCCACAGCCAGATACAGTACCTAGATACTTAGAAAACATCTATGACTCTTCATAGATCACTTGATAACAGTACTTTTGTTGTTCAGAGTGAACAAAAAATCCTAGGGAGCCCATGAAAACCACCCAAAATAAGCAGAAACAAAGCAACAGAGAATCAATCTACTCCAAAAGCAGGCAACAGTGTAATTCCACCATTTACACCATATAAACATTTAATAAAATAAATTAATTAAATACAAAGTTGGAAAAAATTCAAACGAGAAAAAAATAACAAACTAAACACACAGTTCCTATATATACCCCAAGCAAAACAGCTGGAGCATGGGGAGGTTTCTCTGCCTATTATCACTTGAAGCCCAATACACCAGAAGGCAGGCAGCAACAATAATGCAAAAGAGTGAGAAAACATGGTGCCAGAAACCAGTACAACACAAGGAACAAGTTAAACAAAGAAAGTACTAGGCCAGTAGATTTGAACAAATACAATCTTTTTGCAGCCTCAAAATTTCTGTTGAATCCAACATTTAGGATTGGTTGCTGATATCAGCTGTTCCGACACTATTTGGTGCAGTTCCCTGGTCTGTTTGAAATACAAGGAGTGAAGGAAAGGCAAAAAAAGAAAGAGAAACATTAAATAACAACAGCAGCCATGCAATAATAACAAAATAATAATTTTAGAACTGCATACCTGGAAGGGACCTATGGGTCAGTGAGTCCAGCCCCTCTCAGGGAGGCACAATGAAGCTCCCGACCTCTGGTTTCTCCTAAACCACTGACGTATAATATGAAGTTTTCATATTCTCTTTCATTAAAAGGAAGCATTAGGATTTAAGAGGTTCTCAACTGGAAATCAATAAAAGGACATTCAACAAAAGTAAAAGCCTCTTTTTGTTTTTGTTTTTTCTCCATTCATGTTAACTTGAAAGTCCTACTCCTAGTATTCCACTCAAACATCAGGACTTGATATTATATTAATGCAGTATATCCAAACCTGCCATTAAAATCCCTGCAAATCAAAGCATGATAGCTAGGTATTTGAAAAGAAAACTAGCAATTATTGCCTCAATTATTACATTGTTTCCACTGAGAATCACAGACGTATGCATTAATATACTACAAGAGGCCAAGTCTACAATTACACGTCTCTCCTACAACAGCCACATTGTTAAGACACTGCCTATGAAGCCTTCACTCTTCTTCATGTCTAGATGTTGCAGCATATTATTGTGTGGCTTGTGTTGTCTGAGAATGTTCCTTTGAGAGGTGGATGCCATCACATGTATAGTGGACCCTTCCCTTCCTGGCTTATAAATGCAGCCAGAGGTGGACCTGCTGAATGGGTTAAGGGAGTGGTGAATGCCTCCTTTCAGCAAGACCTTTGTTTTAAAAAACCCTTGAATCCATTGTGTTGGATATTGTCTAGTCTCCAATATTTGATTTCTGGGCATAATTTGGTCTCTGTGGTGCTATCTCAGCGCCAGAGGTTCCTAGGTGAAGCAAATTATTTATATTAGGGGTCTCCAACCAACAGCCCACAGCCCACTACCATGCCACAAACCAGGCTGGGCCAGCAGCCAACAAGGATAAAGGCACATACCCAGGTGGTCACTCTCAATTCTCCACCCGCTGCACTGGTCCCCCCACATGCACTTGTTGTGACCTAAACTGTTGCGACGGAACCTCACACGTAGCAGAGCATCTTGTGTGCTTGCACACCTCTTGTGCGCAGGGGGCATTGAGTACACAAGGGGGGCATCTTGCATATGTGCATCTCCTCATTATGTTTCCACACACTGGGACCCAACACTTGTCCCTAAAATACAAAAGATTGGAAATTGCTCATTTAGATCTATTTCAGTTTGGTTTCAGGCCTGATTATAGAATAGACAGTTTTGGTTTCCTTGGTGGATAACCTACACCAGGCCTGCACAATGTGGCAACTGCAGGCAACCGGTAGCCCACGGGGCCATTAGAAGTAGCCCGTCAGGTCCCTACCATCTTCCTGGTCCGCAGCCAGTGGCGGCATGTTAAAAAAAAAAGGGGCCCGCTTGGCCAGATGTTTGTTCCCTTCCCTTGCCTTCCACTGCTGTGCCTCACTTGGCTCCTCTGTAAGAGTCTCCACCTTCCTAATCCGGAGCACCGGCCATGGCTGGGACCAGCACCACTTCCCTTGGGCTGCTGGATGGGTGGCACATGTGCGCATGTGCTTCTGTAAGTAGACACACGGACGTTTGGCAGTTTAAAGTAGACCGCAGGCTGTTCAAAGTTGGACAGCCCTGACCTACAGCAAGGCATTAAAAAAAGGGAATGTGTCTCTGTTGATTCTGCTGGACCTGTCAACATACACGGTGTGGACAGCATAGATAAGGAAAAACTTTTCCCTATCGTACAACACCAGAACTACGGGGAACTCCATGAAACTCTTGGGTGCTAGATCTCAAACAAATAAGAAAAAAGTACTTTTTTACCTAGAGGATCACTGGTCCATAGAACTCCCTGGCAGAAGAAGTGTTGACATCTGTCAGCCTTGACAGCTTTAAGAAAGGATTGGACAAGTTCATGGAGAACAAGACTATCAATGGCTATCATTATGGATGCCTAAGGAAAACCTACAGGTTGGAGAGATAAGAACATAAGAACAGCTTTGCTGGAACAGGCCACAGCCCATCCATTCTAGCATTCTGTGTCACACAGTGGCTCACCATTTGCTTCAGGGTATTCCCAAACAGATGTCTTCAACTGCTTACGATTCCCTGCAAATGGCATTGAGAGATATCCTGCCTCCTCCAGGCGCTGCCCTCTGGCAGGCACTGAACACCTGTTCATCCAAAGGAGGAACCAACATTGAACCACCAAAGAAGCAATTCATGCCCATCTGTATTAGGCAGAAATTTATAATAAAGTTACATCCAGTATCTCCAAATCACCCCCTGGCAAACAAGAAAAAATATTTATTTATTAGGCAGTCCTAAATATTTTACTAAAGCAGTCAGCAAGTCTTCTACAACCGTTTTTTGCCAGCTCCAGATTTGTAAAAGTTATTATTGGGAGCTTTCTTTAATGCTGTTTATCAGAAATCCTTGATTACATTAAAAGACTGCATCACTTGTGTTTAGCTCAGGGAGACAGTTATTTTTAAGAGCACTGAGACCAGAGAGCTTCATATGTTGTACTAAAGATATCTTGCAGGAGGTCAAATTGAGTGTGTAGTAAAAGAACTGGCCAGTAGAGTTGGGCAGGAAATGAAAAATGAAATATTGTTTCATTGTTTCCTTACATAACAAAACGGTAGGATGTGTTTTGTTTCAAAACAAAACAAAACATTTTTTCCTCTAGGAATGAAATAATTCATCCTAGAGGAACCAAAATCGCAGGGGAGCTTCCTCAAACTCTCCACAGTAAGCCCCCCAAATTTGGAGAGCTTGGGGGCTCCAGGGGATGGGTTATTAACTTTCAAAGGGGGTCCCCCTAGGAGAAAATAATTCTAATTGAGTTGGGAAGCCGCTAATCGCTCTCCCATGTGTGTGTCTTTGGGGGGGTTATTAGTGGCTTCCCGACTCAATTAAATTTCTTTCTCCTAGGGGGATCCACTTTGGAGTTTAATAATTCAGCCCTCTGAAGCCCAAACCTCTCAAAATTTGGGGGCTTACAGGGAAGAGTGTGAGGAAGCTCCCCTGCAATTTTGGTCCCTCTAGGACCCAGAGGAGCTGTTATATAGTGTTTCATTTCATTTTGTTCTGAATTTTTTAAAAAAAATTCATTAGTAACAAAATGAAACAAAGCTGCTTAAAAAAGAAACAAAACTTCTTTCATGCCCATCTCTAGCATGGCCCAAATTGCTGTTTTAGTGGGGCGGATGGATGAAACAGCAAGTGCTGGGGTGGGTTTCAGCAGTTTAGAAAATCATAGCCTATGCAAACTATCATCTTGTGTGGTGTAGATGGCACGTGATTCAAGAACATTGAAAACAAGAGCTTTTTTGATATGTAGATTTGACAGCTAAATATCACATTGTCTAAATTTTGAAGATGCTTATGCCAGTTAGTTACAGCAAACACGTCACCTTGAAAGATCCAATCTTTCTATATTCTATAACCACAGCATTGGCTACAGTATCCTTTACATTTTAGTTCCCATGTTGTGGTGGATCAATTAAAGTTGACTGGTGGGTACAAATGCTGCAGAATGTAAGGAATAAAAGATAGCAAATTGGACCAAAATTTAATATAAATTAGCAAGCCTGAATTCTGCTGTACAGATATTGGGAAGTTAATTTTGGGCTCTTTGTCCTAGCTATATCACATTTATTAACTATGAGAAATTGGTCATGTGCCACAGAGGTTGTTTCTTTTCGCATTGCTTTCTCTATCATTATGTTGTTAATGCAGCTGTATAGGTAGCATTTTAGCAAAATACCATGTCCACCAGGTGTGGAAAAGAACTGATTATATTGTAATACCAGATTGTTGCTTAATTCATATGCAACATAGTCCAGCACATGGAAAGTATTATAAATCTATTTGCCATGTGGCTGGTCTGATGATAACATTGTATTAAATTCCCAGGTGAAGCAATTTAAGCAATTGCTTTGCCATGTGTGGGCCATGGAAATTAACTTCTCATATGATTTAGTAATAGCCTAACTTCATTGTTATGCTCCGATTAGTAGTTTAGCAGAATTTGTGTAGTTGTGGCTACATGTCTTCTGCTACACGTGTAAAATTGCACACAGGGGTGGTGCTGCAGATCACAGCTCTTAATTAGTTTAAGCTGAATTAATTCATTTCATTTCTAATTTAACTGTGTTTGTCTATGAATATATTCAGTTCAGCTGGGAAATGTTAAGACCCGGGTCAAGCAGACGGATTGTTTAAAGCCAAATTGCCAGACAGAACTGAGCAAGTGTATCTGTTTGAACAGGGCTTTAAGAGAATCAGTATGCAAAAATCCTGTTCCTTTACCAAGTGATGTCTGCTTCGAATTAAATTGTTCCTTGGTGTAAACTCTGGGCATTGTGGCACATTTAAAGTAGTTGTCGAAGTGACTGCCTCTGCCCTCTAGTTTTATGTTGTTTTAAGGTTATGAATTATTATAAGCCGGACTTCATGGCCTCATTACTTTGTATTCAAAACCCTATGAGCAGAAAGACTCTGTAACTGAGGTTAACATGTAAAATAAACATGGATGTGGCTGCAATATGGTTGTTAGACACTCATCATTTTATTACAGGCCAAGATCAAATTTCAGTCTTATTCTTCCATAGTTTTATCTGACTTTATTTCACACTGAAGAACAGATGAAGGTAACCATCCTAGTCTGACCTTCCACCATGGTACACAATAATTATTATAAATGGTAAATCATACCTTAATCTGACTGCAGTTTGGACGTAACGAGATGCAAATTACAAATAGTGGTTTCTAATTACAGTGGTACCTTGACTTATGAAATTAATCTGTTCTGAATGCATTTTTGGAAGTCAAAATTTTCATAATTCGAAATGTGGTTTCCCATAGGAGTGCATTGAAAATGAATTAATCCATTCTGGAAGTTGGAGAAAAGGCAAAAAAGGGAACTGTTTAATTGGTTTTCAATGCATTCCTATGGGAAGCCTGCCCAAACCCAGCAAAGCAAGGGAAAAACTTCCCCCTTTTGCTGGGTTGGGGAGTTAGCCCTGCAATCAGCCAGCAGCAGAAGACTGCTCCTCCTAGCACGACACCCAGCTGATTTTGACAGCTCTGAAAATCAACTGGCTGTTGAGGAGCAGCCTTCAGCTGCCAGTTGACTGCAGGGCTTTCTCCCCAAGACAGCAAAGAAGAGAAGCTTTCCCCTTCTTTTTTTCTGGGTTGGGGCAGGCTTGTGTGTGTTTGGGTTACTCCACCTTCTGTTGTGGCAAGCACATGAAAGGGGAAAGGCAGCAGGGCTCTCCTGCCCGCTGCCCTGTTGCCTTTCCCTTTTCATGCACCCACCACAACAGAAGATGGGATAACTCAAGTAGTCTTCTGCTGCAGCAGCCCCCACACAAGCGTGCGTGCGTGCGCGCGCACACACACACTCCTTCTCCTGACTCTGCAGTATGTGTGTGTGCATCCACGCACCTGTGGGCTGCATTTCATGTGCCCACTGCAGCAGAAGGCTCTTTGGGTTGCCCCACCTTCTGATGTGGTGTGCGCATGAAAGGGGAAAGGCAATGTAGCTTCTGTGCCTGCTGCAGCACAAGTCCCACTGCCTTTCCCCTTTCATGCACCTGACACAACAGAAGGAGGGGTAGCCCAAAGAGACTTCTGTTGCAGCGGGTGCACAAAACACAGGGGGCTTCCATGCCCACTGCAAAACAAGGCTCCCACCTTTTGGTGCAGCTGGCATGAAAGCTCCACTGCCCTTCCCGTTTTGCATGCCTTTTACTGCCAAGTGCCTTTTCAGAGGGAAGATAAAAGGAAAGTTTAGTTCTTAAATTTCAAGGCCACTCCTTTCCCACTCTGAAACTTGTATGTGTGTGTGGTGTTGTGCAAGGAGTAATGTCCCAAACTGCTGTGAAGCTGGAGTGCGCCTTGCTCGAGCAGAGCCAGAACCCGCCACTGCCTATAGGTTTGTGTGTGTGTGTGTGTGAGAGAGAGAGAGAGAGAGATTGAGTGAATGTGTGTGTGTGTGTGTGTGAGAGAGAGAGAGAGAGAGAGAGAGAGAGAGAGAGACTCTGTGTGCGAACCCCCTCTTACTCCTCTTCCAGCAAAAAAGGTGGCCAGGAAGAAGCGAAGGCAGTGCAAGGGCTGCTATGAACAGGCTGCAGGTGTTCCTCTCCTCGCAGCATCCCCTGGTGCAATTAACTTCATTTGAGGAGGGAGAGGCAAGGCAGCTCCGTGGGGCTTGTTTTCCCAGGGAGTAAGTCATTTCTCTGAGGATGGAAGCAGGCAAGTACAGAGCAGACAAAGCTGGAGGCATCTTTGACCCCCAGATCTTCCTCCGGCAGCCTGACACAATCCTCCAGATAGTCTCTTGTGTAAGGAGGGCACTGCTTTGGTGGCTTGCTTGGAATAGTGGTGCTTTGCAAGGGCAAGTGGTTGTGCACCACACCATGCTCATGACACATAAACTTACAAACATTATGGGCCCAAAAATGCATGTGCAAGGTGCCGTTCAAATGAGGTTTGGGGGACAGAAACATGAGGAATTATCAAACTGGGGTCGGGGGGAGGCATGGTCTCTAGGTGGTGTCTTCCACTTTGACTGTGCTGAAGGGTCAGCTCCCACCTTGTGTTGCAGCGGGCATAAAAGCCCCGCTGCCTTTCTCCTTTCATGCGCCCACCACAACAGAAGGTGGGGTAACCCAAAAAGCCTTCTGTTGCGGCAAGCGCACAAAACACAGCCCACACACATGCATGCACACACACGGATATGGATATCCCCACAGATCTAAGTATGAACCAGGACAAAGTGGTGGCCCAATTCCTCCCCCCCATTACCGTCCCAACCACTTACTGGGCTCTGTGTGGTTAGAGCCCTAAATAATCGCTGAAGGTGCCTGGCCAGCCTCCCTGTGCAGCCAACCACTCTTTGGCTGAGCAGGGCAAGTCTCCCTCCTGCCTCTCTGGCAGGCATGTCCAAACTTCGGCCCTCCAGATTTTCCTTTAATTGACACCCCACCGTCAGCCCCACTAGATTTCATTTTCTCTTGTAAATGTGAAACTAGAGCACCAGCATATGCTTGCAAGGAGTCTAGAGTACTAATACAAAGAAGCTGTTTTGGAAATGCTTTGTATTGCCTTAAATGCATAGGCCACTATAGCTAAAGCATGCATGCTTTATTTTTGACTTATACCTTTAGTGTAGTGACAGAGTTGACTCATTTTGCTCTTTTTTATAAAATCATCCAATTTAGGCCATTTATAGATGAATTCACATTTTTGCAAGCCTTACTCTATTGGCATACATTTTAACAGGAACGTTCTACAAGTTAGGAAATCAGTACTGTTTTTTTCCTGGCTGTGTGCCAAGTTATATGTCAGCTGTGGGATAGGAAAAACCTGTGCCAATTTCACTGCCAGCAGTTCACCGGTGAAATTGATTCTGATGGAGATAGCTGAGCAAGTATACTTAACAGGATTCCGGTCAGTTAATATTCTCAGTTAGAGAGGCATGTAGCATTGCACATGTGTGTGGATGTGCAGATGTCATAGACAGATCACTTTCTGCTGAGATTTACTGAAAGCCTGTGTAGTTTGAAGTTAACAAGGAGACATCTGGAGACCAGGTGGAGGAGGAACCAGTAAGCACAAAATTTGACTGTTGTTAAAAATATGACAAGTATTTATGGCAATGTCTTAAAAGTAGCAAAAAAGGCCTTTTACATCAGAAATATTGTTAAGGCCATGAACCAACAAGCTAAACACTTCCGGGTGGTTTGTGACTAGAGATGGGCACAAACTGCGAACTGGTACTCATTTGTTTTTCGACTGTAACAAAATGACAGAACAGCATTTTGTTTTTCATGTTGTTCTCACCTCTATTTTTCAGTGATTCCATCCCCCCACCCCTCCAGGTGCTGCCTCTGAATGAGTGCTTGCCGAAGAAGGTGAGGCTCAGAAGCACCAAACATCTGTTTGTTTGAAAAACAAACCAGTTCCGGTTCGTGGCCATCTCTATTTGTGACCTGAACAACTCTGATCAGTCACAGCTTTTTCTATTGATCAATTTTCAGCCTCTTTTAAATCCAGAATTGAGGCCATCTATGGTGATCTCAACTCCACTATCAGTGACTGGGGATGGGAACAATTCCAGAGCCCTCTTTGTGTACTTGCCTGGTTCATTTTGACCTTGTGACACCAGAAGAAATGTTCAGCATTCTGGTTGCCTGCAAATGTACTACCTCTATGCTCAGCCCTTTCCCAGGCTGGCTAATAAAGGTTGCCAATGGATTTGTGGCAGTATGGACCATAAACATTGTCAATTCTTCACTGAGGGAGGGAATTCTTGCCTTCCATAGAAAAGAAAATATCATCTAACCCATTATCAAATGCCCGCAGTTAATGATGCATGACCTTAATAACTTTTATCTGATTGCCAACATTCCTTTCATGAGCATGATGATCAAGTGGGTGGAGGCTAAAACCAGACTTACCTAAAGCAGCCTTGACCGTTTCTAATCCGAATTCATGCTATAGCAGGTACCGAGATTACCCTGGTTGCACAGTATGATGAGCTTTTATGGGAGCCTGACAGGGACCATTGTATCCTGCTGGTTCTCCTTGATCTCTTTAGTGGCTTTTGCTGCCTTGAACCATGGTATCATTCTGGCCAGGCTCCTGGAGGACCGTGACCAGAAAATTCAGGTTGGGGATACATTGTAGACCCCCTGGACCTTCAATCATGGGGTGCCCCAGGGGCCATCAGTATCCCCAATGCTGTTTAACTTCTATGCTAAGCTCCTAGGGGACATAATCAAGAGATTCAGAGTAGAGTTTCACCTATTTATTTATTTATTTATTTATTTATTTATTTATTTATTTATTTATTTATTTATT
>JAHTLZ010000379.1:8481351-8504219 GCA_023846285.1 Phrynocephalus versicolor | reverse complement strand
ATTTATTTATTTATTTATTTATTTATTTATTTATTTATTTATTTATTAGTCTTGTATCCTACCCATCTTCCCCAAAGGGAACTACAGCAATAAAAGCAAATAATAAAAACAACAAAACAATAAAGAAAGAGGCGATGAGACAAGATGGCGGCGAAACCCAGGACAAAAAAACCAAAACAAAACAAAAAAACAGACTAACAGAGGGGGTCGCCGAAAGCCTCTCTAAAGAGGTGGGTCTTCAAGGCCTTCTTAAAGGCAGGGAGGGACTCCAACAGGCGCAGCTCACTGGGGAGATGATTCTAGAGCGCGGGGCCCACCACAGAGAAGGCGCGGGTTCACGTGTGCGATTTCCGCGCCTCTCTGGGTGTGGCCAACCTCAGTTAGCGTGCCTGCGCCAGCCTAGTAGGTCTGGATCCAGTTGTCCTTTGGGAGATACGCTCCGCCAAGTACTCTGGTCCCAAGCCGTGGAGGGTTTTGAAAATCAAAACCAGGACCTTGAACCTGATCTGGAGGACAACGGGAAGCCAATGCAGGCGAGCCAGGACTGGGGTGATGTGCTCGTATCTACGGGCACCCACCACCAGCCTGGCCGCTGCATTTTGCACCCGCTGCAACCTCCGGACCAGGGTCAAGGGCAACCCCATGTAGAGGGCATTGCAATAGTCGACCCTCAAGATCACCAGGGCCTGCACAACTGTCCTCAGGGAGGACTCATCAAGAAACTGGCGGATCTGGGCGATCCTGCGGAGCTGGAAAAACGCGGCCCTGGAGACAGCCATCACCTGGGCTTCCAGGGAGAGGGCTCAGTCCAGGACCACGCCCAGATTCCTGGCCCTGTTTGTAGGCTGGAGGGAAACACCCCCCAGCATAGGGAGGGGGCCATTGTACCCCGACAAGAGTGCCCCAAAGAACAGAACCTCCGTCTTCGCCGGATTCAGCTTGAGCCGGTTATCTCTGGTCCATTCCAGAACGGCCTCCAGACACAGATCGAGGGAGCGAACTGCCTCCACTGCAGATGACGAAAAGGAGAGATAGAGCTGCGTGTCATCAGCGTACTGATGACAGCGAACTCCAAATCTCCTGATAACCTCCCCCAGCGGCCTCATGTAAACGTTGAACAGCATGGGCGAGATTGCCGACCCCTGGGGCACCCTTCAAGGGAGAGTCCAAGGAGCCGACAAATCCTCACCCAGCTGAACCCGCTAAGTTCGGCCGCCAAGGAAGGAACGGAGCCAGGCCAAAGCCTGACCACCAATTCCCGCTTCTGCAAGCCGGACCAGTAGGTTACCGTGGTCGACGGTATCAAAGGCAGCTGAGAGATCAAGGAGAACCAACAGGGAGGAACACACACACACACCCCCGTCGGCCTCCCTGAGGAGGTCATCCTGCAGAGTGACCAGGGCAATCTCGGTTCCGCGAAGGGGTCTGAATCCAGACTGGAAGGGATCCAGGATATGATCTACCTCCAGATATGACTGAAGCCTGACGGCAATCACCCTCTCAACCACCTTGCCCAGGAAGGGAACAATGGCAATCGGACGATAGCTGGACAAATCGTCCGATGCCATGCCAGGTTTTTTAAGAGTGGGTTTCACCACGGTCTCCTTTAACCGGGAAGGGAAACATCCCTCCCCGAAAGAGGCAGTGGCAATGGCAGAAACCCACTCGGGCATGTTCACTTCGGCAGATTTAATATGCCAAGCCGGGCAAGGGTCAAAGGGAGTGGCCACCGGTGGGCAACAAGCCATGACTCTGGAGGCCTCCGCCGGGGATACCGGCCCAAACTCATCCAGGAGAGGCTAACGGAGGGGTGAGGCACCAGAGATCTCAGAGGGTGGGCTAGAGCAACTGGGGGGCAAGTCGGAACGGATTGCCTCAATTTTTGATCTAAAGTGGGCTGCAAATTGCTCGCTAGTGAAATTACTAGGAGGAGGCCTCAGCTGACTGGGATTGGAGAGGTCCTGAACCATAACTCTGCCTGGCGGTTCGAGGCCTCGCCAATTCTCAGGGAGGCATAATATCTGTATGCTAATGGCATGCAACTCTGTCTCTTCTTTACCCCTCTGCAGTGGAGACAGCCCAGACGCTTGAGAGATCATTGGCTTCAGTACTGTGATGGTCCAGGGAGAAGAGGTTCAAACTGAATCTGAAAAAGACTGATGTTTTGTACCACAGGTGGAGGGTTCCTCCAAAAAGTTGTGATGGATCATACTTAGACTGGATGGAACTTTCCTCCCCTTTAGGATCAAGTTTGTAATTTGGGCATTCTTCTGGACCTAGCTCTTTCTTGAGATTTCCAGATTGCAGCCGTGTCCAGATTGGCTCATAATTTATTTTAAGCTTATTGCCCAGCGCTACCCCTACCTAGATGAGGGTTCCCTCAGGTTATTGGTGAAGGCTCTAGTCATCTCCCAGATCAACTACTGTAATGATGTCTATGAAAGGGCTTCCCTTGAGACTGACCCAGAGACTACAGCAGGTCTCGAACTTGGTAGCCTGACTAGTGACTATTATGAGTGAATTGGATTACATCACCCCAGTGCTGGCCTGCTTTCTCTGCTGTGTCTGAATTCAGGTTCAAGGTTCTGACATTTATATAAAGCCCTTCACAGTTCGGGGCCACATTAACTGTTGAAGCCTCTTTCCCCAGTGTCATCTTCCCAACCCAGCATAACTTCTCAGGCCAAGCCACCCCGAGAGAGTAGCATGAAGAGATAGCCCAAAGCAGTCCAGAAAGCAATCTATTATAGGTAGGCGCTTCTTGGTGGTTATGGATTCCACATTATGGAATCAACTCCCAGAGTAGCTCTGCCTGCCCCATTCCCATACCTATGTAGGAGACCATTAAAATCACTACCTGTCATGTTGACCCCTGTTCAATGCCTTGGCTACAGTATTGCTTCACCCTGAAAAGCTCACCTTTGTGTTTGTGTTTTTACATGTCTACCTTTGTATTATGTCAAAAAGTCTAAAAAGTATCAGTATATGAATGTGTGAGATAGCTGAAGGCAGCTGTTGGATTGGTCAGCCTCCCAAGGCAATAAGGCAACTAGGGAGATACCCGACACCTTGCTTGGGGGGAAGAGGGAGCTCTAGCTGGGCTAGAAATAAGGGGAAAAGAGGATGCCTTGGGGGAAAAGTGGGATATGGAGATTGATGTTTGGCACGACACTGAAGGCCGGGAAACACCCAGGAGGTGAGGACTAAAGCCGAGGAAATCCAAAGGGGCATATCTGCTGGGAGCTGAGCCTGTTCTTGGAAGCCAGCTCCTGGGCCTATCCCGCCCTGAGGCAGCTCAACGCTTGGGACCAAAGCTAAAGGAAGAAGCCGAGTGTAGGCCTTATCAGGACTCTTTTGGTTTCATCTTCAAGGACATTCTGTGGCCTCTGGAGGGAGGGATTGGGGTAACTCTCTGCCCTTTGGAAAATCCCACAGGCAGTGAGGAAGGACTGGGAGGAGGACAGAGAATTATGTTCTGTGACTTTTTTTGGGCTGGGAGAAAAGACACCCCAACCAGGCGTTCCCACAGGCTCAACTGGAATCCGGCAGGGCTGCCTCTGGAGAAGAACACGCCTCCTCTGAAACCCGATGGGGCAGGGCATGGCTAACCTGTGCTGAAACGTTTCCTTTTTGTGTTCCAAACTCCCGTGGTCTTAATAAAAACCAACTTACACTGCCTTTGCATGTCTCATTATGGAGGCAACAGCGGTTGCTCACAAATGTTCAAAGTTATTCTGCAGTTTTAGTGAACTTATGAACTGCCGTCAAATTTTCTGGTGATATGGGAATAAAAACCTTTCAGTCACATGTATATATCCAGTATTACATATCCCAATATGGTAGTATCAATCTTTGAATGGTGTTACATTTGTTCTGTCATGAAAAAAACATGTTTGTTATGATTTTCTCTGTATTAAACTCTATTCTGTGAGTTGCATGTGCACACACATAGACAATATTATAAGCCTCTGTATCTGGGAAAAAAAACCAGTTTATTTATGAGCAATGTTAGTTTGGTTCTTTCCTCAAAAAGCTTATTGTTTCTGTGAAAAGTGGCAGTGTTTCACTGCACTAAAAGTACAATGATGAATTTACTACATGCGCTAGATGGCTCTGTTCATTTGGTAGGCATTTTAGTTGCAGTTCAGAATTGTCCAAACTGTCCACTTTGGGATATTGATTTAATGTCCCCTAGTTTAATATTTCATAAAATTGAAGAACTGAATCAAAAGACCTCTTGTTAAGCTAATTTTGATATGCTAAACTTACTATTCTGAAGTAAAAAAGCATACTTGTTTCTTTGAGTATATTACACATCCCCTTTGCTTAGTAGACTTAAGCAGTGCTGTGCACACTGTCCCTTGAACATACATGTAGAATGCTAGGGAGGAGAAGGGTGATTTGTCACTGACAGCACTTTGCTAAGCAAGATCTGTATATAGGGACTCTTAAATTCACATTGTGCTGCCCAGGAAAGGCACTGGATTAGACTCTATAAAGCTTCTGTCTCTCCTAGAAACATACATATAAAGTAGCAGTAGGCAGTGGTAACTGACACCTAAGACTAAAAATGTTGACAATTTCTTGATTTGCCTGGTTATCTTATGTATAGAAGTCATTAACTATTTATAAAATGTATTATGAATTGGGTTCCTTCAAAATGTAGCAGTATGTGTGACATTTTCCAGCATAAACTATCATGCTTGCATTTGGCTACAGTACAAATTTATACTCAATACTGAATGGTAAATTCAAGAAGATAAAGCACCTTTTAAACTATTACATTATCTTACCTTTTCTTACTATTCTTAATGACAATCAATTTCATTTAGGAATGTTGGTATAGTTGTTGAAGTTATTATTTTACAGAGAAATGAGAGTGCTATATTGATAATTTAGATAGATTCTAAGAGAACAAATGGGCACTTTAGTTCAAAGGCCTGGTCTTTTATGTGATCAGTTCATTTTGGGATGAAATTGTGATCAAAAGTAGTATAAAATTATTTATTGATGAATATGGTAGAGTTGTTCCTAATTGTAGTCAAAAGGTTCAGTTGTTCTATAACGTTCCTGCTTTTATAATTGAGAGAGAGCATGGTGATAAAGGAACCATGACAATAAAAGTTAGCTGCACTGTTGATGATGTAGATTATATTGACCAAAACAAATCTACAAATATACCTAAACAGAAACAAAGCTCTGGCCATAGCAGAGTAGAGAGTAAACATTTCACACACACAAAAAGATTTCTGTCTAGACTTCTTTAGGGTCTAGATCCAGATTTAGGCCTTTTTTTTTGTGCCACTGCACTAAAGGAGTAAGTCAAAAATAAAGTATGCATCCTTTCACTATAGTGGCCTATGCATTTATGTAAGCAGACAGATTATTGAACCAAATATGGACAATGGCCACTTGATCTGATGAGCTGGATTTACTTCTTCCTGGTGCCATATACCCTTGTAATATATTGAAGAGACATTTGCTTAATTCAAAAACATATCTATAGCCCGCAATCAACAGATTTTGATGTGGCTTACCTGCCAATCACAAGTTTGGGCTGCCACCAGTTTCTCTAGCAAACATATACATGATAATAGGAAGGTAAAAGCAGAGTGAAACTTTCTTATATTGTCAGCCATCTCCAAAACCACACAAAGGGAAAGATTTCCAGTCTCTTTCATGATGACTCAGACGAATGGTTGAATATATTCTTTCACATATCCATTAAAAGCACACATTGATATGAAGTTTCATCTGCAAATTTGAGGAGGGGCTTGGAGGTAAACAGACGATACCTTTGAAACTCTATTCAGATGGTGAACCATCTGGCACTATCTCCTCTGATCTTATGAGAGTGGTTTTCCAAAGCCTCAATCATTTCTTACTAAATTTCTAATCCTGACACTTAAGCTTATTTTAACCGATAAAAGCAGGAAACATGGGAATTTATGAATGGAGAACACATGCTGTCGTCTAGCACTGATTTATGGAATCTTTTTATTGTCAGGCATTGAGTGGGGAGAAGTCACTGCTGACAAAACAGGTTTGAGGACCCAGTCTTGCCTTATTAGGACTCCCATTTATGGGATCTCCATTATGCATGCAGCTCAATGGGCTTACAAGCTTATCATTGCTTAACACATGGAGATCTGACTTTCAAATGCGACGGGCACTGGAGACCTGAAATTCTGTACATTCTCACATCCCCACCTTATATAGCATTCAGGCATTTTGACTAATTAGGACTAAAATAAGTTATGTGTGAGTCAGCTCATCACAGGTCATTGCTTGTGTGAAGAATCTAAATGTGAATGGGATTCTCTTTTCGGCTGTCGTATCTCCTTTTGGAAAAAGTGATGATCAAGAGGGTTGGGTCTAGACACTTCCCTGCTTATGTTTTGGAATTCAGCAAGTTACACCTAGACAGGGCTAATTCTGGAAGAGTTTGTGGGGGAGAGAGAGAGGAGTGAAAGTCACTTGGACCTTGCTCTGTTCCTTGACTCGTTATATTGACAGCTAGAGATGGGCACGAAATGCCAAAATGGCATTTTGTTTCATTTTTGGTTTTGCTTATCTTCGTTTTGTTTTGTTTCCTTTGAAATGGACTTTTTTAAAAAAAAAATCATTTTGCTTTTTATGTGTTTTATGTGTGTGTTTTATGTAACTACTGCGTGTGTTTATGTGTTTCTTTATGTTTTTTAACTTTGTTTTATGTGTGTCGGGGGTGGGGGGAAGCAGGGCTTTTAAAACTTTTTATTAGTCCCCGAAGCAAGCGCCAATCAGCAGCCACCTGGGGCTTGCTTCGGGACTAAAAAAAAGTTTTAAAAGCCCACGCTTTCCCGAGCTGATCAGGCATGTTGGGGGGAAAGCGGGGGATTTTAAAACTGTTTAGTCCCCTAAGCAAGCCCCATGAGCCAGCTGATTGGTGCATCCTTTGGGGACTTAAAAAATGGTTTTTATTTTTTTATTATTTTTAAAACAAAATAAAGGCTTATAGATTGCTTATCTCCTGCCATGTTATATATATCAAAAGTTTTTCCCAATAGCTCGGCCTAGTTGTTTCATGATTCTCTTCTTATCTTAAACAAGACTATTTTTCATGTTTCCGTATTTGCTAAATATTTTACCATTAATATTATTCTAATGTTTTTCCATCAATATCATGTTCATCTTTGTTTATCTCTGTCTTCATCCAGTACACAAGATACAGATAGTAGTTTACAATATTGTATTAGCTAGTTTAGTCTTAGCAATATTTCCCGTCCTAAAAACTTAATTCTTCAATTAATAAAATATAATTAATAAAATATAATTAATTAAATATAATTAATTAAATATAATAAAATTAATTAATAAAATATAATCTATTAATAAAATATAATCTAGGCTAATTATATTTGACTAATTCGATATATAATAGATATATTGTTAGATCTATTTTTGTCTAATACAAGAAATTAAGATAGTGAAGTACAAAGTCAAGCTAGTCTGTCTAATCTACAACCTTAGGAAACATGATGGATATCATCAATTCACTATATTTTCTCTGTTCCCATAAGTTTTACCAAGTTTTCAAAATCTTATCTGTCTAAGATTATTACTTAATGGGTCATTAAAAGAAAAAAAAGCATTACATCTTGATCTCTCTGATTCTTGTTGTATTTAAAGGAAAAAAATCCCTCTCTTTGTTTGGCTGACATTCAAAGATCTAACAAATTGACATCTCAAGCGGATATCCATATTCCATTTTTCAGTTTTCATCTCCAAGCATTCCATTAATTAGATGTTCCATAAACAAAGATGTTAAACTGGCCTATCTAGTTTACAATAGTTAAGGGTGGTCTTAACTGGTCTTCATTGACTGACCTTTTAAAATAGTTTCTAGTTAAATTAGTAAATAAATGATATTGAAGACTGTTTTCACATTTAACAATTAATTTCAACATTGAACAACATTGAACAAGACCATCAAATCTTAACACAGCATTCAATCCAAATGATAAATTTTCAAATAGCTAATCTGCTTTATTTAATTAAACTACTATATAATGGACATCTCAACCAGTTGTATTTGTATTTTTCATAATAAGTAGATAATTTTAACTGCTTTCTATCACATGATTATGTCTAACTGGAACAAAGTTTTGTTTTGGGCTGGATTGCAGGTTTCTGTTATCCATTTTTCATATAGTTATAGTTCGTTGGAATCCATCAGTAGCTTTTTATGTGATTGATTCATTAAGCCAGGGATTCATAAGTTCTTTCCCTATCAGTCCGTCCTGTGCTGCAGAAACTTCCAGCACTGAGCTCTCCAAGCATCCCCCCTGCATATTTGTTGAGATTTGTAGATCGGGGAAAATGTTCTGTTCCAATCCCATGCTTCTAAAAAGGTTAGGATTGAGACTCTCCTCTGCTTCTGAAGAGGACACCGTCTCCCGAGCAGATGGTTTATAAGCCTGAAGATTAGAGTGAATGCTCTGTTCCAGTTTAATACTCAGAAAAGGGTTAAAGATGAGACTTTTCTCCTCTTCTGGAGAAAACCCAGTCTCCCAAGCAGTGCCAGATTCCACATTCTCCAAGCATTCCCTCTGAACATTTCTTGTTACTTGTATATCAGGTTCTACGTGCTGATCTAGATCAAAGTCAGGACTCTCATTTGCCTCCAAATTGAGCTCGGGAAAAAAATTAGACTGGAGAGAGTCAACAATATTCTGAAGTTTATCAAGCATATCCATAAATTGCTCACGTGACATTGATTCTTGGCTCATTGCTCTGGTTTCACTCAATTTTAGTCCACTTCAAAGGGTTAATCACTTTCAGAAGGAAGGGGGTATAAAAAGGAGAGCAAGGACGGGAAGGAGCAAAGGGGGGAAAATCCAATTTTATCTAAAAATTTTGTTTTGGAAGCATTGAGGCAAGGTCAAATAGTTTCCTTTTTCTTCTCTCAGCCAGGCAAATGACTCCATAAAACAGTCTATATGAATGTAGAAGCTTCGAAATAATACTGTCTTAAAGTTTAATCTTCCAGCACACGCTTGTAGATGCCTTTTCAGGAAGGGAGGGAATGAGTACTTATTGAAGCAGGAAAGTTTCCAAGCTCACAAAAATAGGGGGAAACATACAGCCTTAGTTACGGCAGTAAACTTTCCAAATAATTCTATAATTATTTACATTTGTCCGGTGCACACAGTTTTAACCGCCACCATGACAGATGGCAGATGGACTTCCCCCCAAACAGGAGATTAGGCAATTTCTGAAGCTACGAAGTTTGCCGCCGCAATTCTTTGCAGCCCCCAGATGCTGCCTCTCTTCACTTACCCTTTAAGGTCCTGTTTATCTGGAGGAATTCAGTCTGATAAGCTGAAGAGCTGATTGAGGCGTTTCACTGCGGCGAAACTGGAACAGGAACTCCGGACTTAAAAAAAGTTTTTAAAGCCCGTGCTTTCCCCCACCTGATCGGGCGTGTTGGGGGGGGAATGGCACATGGTTTTAAAAGCGCTTTCAAATAGGAATGCACTGCTTCAATGCATTCATATGGGAAAATGAAAAACGAAATGGAACGTACCGAAAATTTTCATTTTGTTTCGTTTCATTTTTCTTTGAAGGGGCAGTTCATTTTTCGTTTTGTTAGGGAACAAAACAAAAATCAAGAAATGAAACAAAAATCATTTCATGCCCATCTCTATTGGCATGTTATAATTCCTGCACATTTCCTCTAGACTATTAAAAAGAATTAGGTATTAAATAAGAATAAAGCATGAAGTCAGAGAGGTCCACCCATCAGCAATCATTTCCCAGATTGTTTTCCTCCAGTACCTCCCAGTGTCCAAACTTTGTTGAGAATTCTAGTTGAGGGGTGGGAATATGTGCTTATTTCATCTGATGATCAAGAGGCTAGAACTAAGCCCTATGAGGAAAAGACTGAAAGAACTGGGGATATTTAGCCTAGAGAAAAGAAGACTGACGGAAGATATAGAATTTTTCAAACATTTGAAGGTCTGTCATACAGAGGAAAGGCAGGTTTTGTTCTCAAGCATCTCAGAGCGCAGGACATGCAACAATGAACTCAGCTTTTGGTTAAATATCAGGAAAAACTTCCTAACTCTTAGAGCAGTACAGCAATGGAACCATTTATCTCAAGAGTGTTACTACATGAAGGCATTCAAGAGAAATTTGGACAACCAAGTGGCAGACATCTTTTGATTTGTAATCCTTCATGGAGCACAGGGTCGGACTTGTAGGCCCCTTCCAACTTCACTATTCTATTATTCTATGATAAGAACAAAAACTTCTAAAGTTTCCTGCCCATTGGGTGAAGTGTAAGTAAATTTTACTTATTTCAGAAGGTGGGTTTTTTTAATTTGATAAAAATTGCACTGAAGTCTTGTATTTTGGGTTTGGGAGAACAAAACCTTGTATTTTGCTGAAGATACAAGGTTTTAAATGAGGCACACATTTTTTTCATGTGGAAATCAGTATTTTGTGAAAGCTTCTGCTTGCTAACCCAAAAAGTGCTCAATCTTTTTAGTCTCATGTAGAAGGGAATCATCTCACACGACAAACCCATTTTTTCAGTGTGTCTCTTTTTGAGGATAATTTTTTTTCAAATATTCATTGCATCCTTAATCCTTAATCTATAAAACACACATAACAAGACATATCAATATTTTTTCAATAGCTACAGTATAGGAGGAAATCATTGTTCCTTTCCACCCCCTGCAGATGTAGTTTGACCTTCAAACAGTCTTGGAAAACTGTTTGAAGGTCAAACTACATCCGGATGTTTCAATCTAAACACTCTTTCTTGGTGTGTCTTGAAAATTTTATTTATTTATTTATTTATTTACTGCTTGTCTTCTGGAGGAACTCCGGGCGGTTTACAACATCCACGAACAAATAATAAATAACAACAATGTAACAAGAAGAAAATAATACTAAAGCAAAAGGTAGAATATGTAAAATAAAACTACACTAATATGGAAGAAAGAAAGAAAATAGAAGAGATATCTGGCAAGATGGCGGAATAGGTAAAAAATTTGTTGCTGGGATAGGACAGATGCTTGTGTTGCTGGGATGGGACAGGTCTCTTGAATAAATAGATAATCCCAGTGTTATTCTGAAAAACTACACAGTTCGCCCAGTAGCTTGGCAGAAGCCAGGCCCACAAGGAATGCATGCTAACCCGAGGTCAATAGCAGTTGCTTAGGATAATAGGCTTTATGCCTGTGAGGACTACTTTACCACACCGAGTTAAACAGTTAGACCTTGGAAGAAGTTTTTTTTTTAAATTAAAGAGAAAATGCTGGATTATGTATTGACATACATTTGTAACTTCCTTCCTTGTCTGATATATATCAAACACAGAATAGGATAATATCATAATTGAGTAATCTATGCCAATTTGTTGGCTTTTTTGTGAAAAAAGAGAAAAACAAAACCCATCTCCATATGATATTCTTGCATACTGCCGAGTGTTTTAGTCTCCCATAGTGATGAAATGAATAATTTAAACAGGCAGCTCTGATACCAGAGCCTCTTTAAAGGTTCCCATTTCCTTTAATGCTGTAGAGACTACTTTTACTTGACTAATATGAAACTGCTGTGTCTGAGATATCCAAATAGGGTTTTTTTAAGGCTCTGTCAATTAAGCATGTTTTCCATGGTTTCTATGACACAGGCTTTAATATGCATTTTCTACTGAATATCAGTAGTTACATAATATTAAAGGTAATAAATGGCATTGGCTTTACTAAGATTTTTTTAAAGAGTCTAAAGAGGTTTCCTGATCAGTTTTGCATATCATTTATGTTTTTGTTATCTTGTTAACTGGTTAGCTGCATGTGTATCAGTTTTAAATCTGATGCACACTTCAGATTCAGATCTCCAGAAGAAAGAAAAGCAAAATAAAAAGCAGCATAGGGTCTCCAACGTTCCTTTGAAATGTCAGAATAAAAGTTCAAGCCCCAACTTGTACCTTATTTTCAGGATATGTGTGTGTGTTTAAAAAGCATTGCAGCATGTTATCTCCTTTAAAGACTGAAGTATTGAAATGGAGGTTGCTAGATAGTTCTGATTCATAGATATTTCTGATTCATACTCCAGACCCAATGTTTAGAATAGCAAAGAAAGTGTGAAACTTTTCATATACCCTGCTTCACTCGAATAAGTTCATTTGCAGCCAATGTTTTCCCAGTTAAGTTTTTTAAAAAATCTTTTATATAATGAATTAGAGTGTTTGATGCTGTTGCAAACTGAATTTTATGTTTTCAGAAGATGGTTAGGTGTCTTTTAATATTTGTAGTTTAATCCATTATCAATTGCCTAGTACTGTATGACATTTTATAAGTTATGTTTGTATCTGAGTACAGAGAAACAGTTTTGTCATGAGCATCTGCCTCAATATAGTAAAGAGGGATATGTGTTATTACTGTCTGAAACAGTAACTTCCAATGATATTTGATCTCAGTTTATACCAATATTTTACTGCTCAAAGAAAAAGAAAAGGGACCAAAATAAAAAGCCAATACTTTCCCCCCCCACCCTCTTTTTTCTTTCCCAGCATGTTTTCTTCTTCGGTTGGGGTAGAAATTTACGACATACTTCTGAGCAACTGGGTTGCAAAAGTTGCTGGGCCTTTTGAGGCTTGCAAGTTAATCTGTTTTTTTTTTTAAAGATTTCTTTCTAATATACTGTATAAGATAAGTGGGATGCCTGTAAACTATCCATTGTAAAACTGGGTATTCCCCACCCTTCTGTTATTGGAATGTTTAAAGGGAAAGATTTGGTGGTCATAGAAATTTAAATGCATGCATGCAAGGTCACTCCTCTCACTCATCTGGTAAAGATCCAAAAGCTTCATGTAATTAGACAATGGCCAGACACCATAAAGGTTGTGTAAAATGACATGGGACTTCTTAGGTGGAAAGAAAGTATTTCAAAAAAATTAAGTACAGTAATAGGGAACTGCGGACAGGGCATATTGAAATTAATAGAAGAGTCTTTTTGTATGTTGTGCTTTGCCAAGCTAGTGCTCTAATGAAAGAATGATGTTTTAAATCCTGCAAAAACTATTGATGATTTCTGCATTATACTTGGCATCCTAGAAAAATTACTTTGTGAGAACTTCTTTGGAGATTTTTGTCGAAGAGTTATCCATTAGATAACTCTAATCGAGGTTTTAAGACAATCAGTCTTGATAGTGATGGCTCTGGAGCTTTGCTTGCTCACACTTTTCCTCCTTTCTCTTTTTTGTTTTACAGAAAAGGTCACGGATTGCCTACAGTGATGAGGTGCGGAATGAGCTCCTAGGGGATGATGGGAATTCCTCCGAGATCCAGGTAGGATGCTAATCAAGAAGCCCTAGTGGGTGGCTGGAGGGTGAAGGAGGTCATTGGCACACTGGGCTTCTCAAGCTGCTCCTTAACAGCATTAGTAACAAGTCATGTGGAAGTGATACTGTTTAATGCAAAGCTGAGGTCTTAATCAACTTCAAAATGTTGCGTGGAGATCTTACAATTTAACCCTTACCTTGTGATCACTGCTACCTTTAAAAAAAACCTTTTCTTTCCTTTTTCTTTGTTATTTGATACTTAAGAAATAACTTGAAGCACCATGTTTGGCAACAAAGCTGAGGTCTTCACCTCAAATAATTGTGGAAGGTATAAAAAAACACACGATACAGCTTTGATAAGAATGAAGTATAATTAAATCAACACTGACAAGGAAAACAAATGAAAAAGAACTTGCAGTATCTGTTTCCTTCTGTTTCTGTGTAAGCTGCCTTTCTGTGCCAGATTTTTTCCTCTCTTTCAGAAAACTGCAAATTATGCCAAAAAGTATGCCATTCTAACATAGACAGTATAAAATATATTGTTCCACAGGTTATAGAAATGCTGTGTTCTGTTTATTATTGTTATTCAGTTTACAATGTTCATTACACTTACAGTTATTAGATGAATCTGTTCAGCATCCCACGTGGATGCATATAAACACTTAGCTAAAGCTTTCTTTATAAGAACTACTTCTGCCATTTCCCTCTGAGTGAAATTCAGAGCTTCTTAAATGAGAAGTGTCATAAAAATTTGACATAATGAGATACAAATTAAGATGTCTAATAAAGAAATCATTCATTTTTAGTACTTTGGCAATGTTTGTTAGGTTTTTAATTTATAGAACTGATTTTGTATATTACTTTCATCCATAAAATCTTTTGTTTCTCTAGCTTATATATTAACAGATTACACACTTCTGTACATGCCTTCCATACATACCACACTTCAATACTGCATTCTTCATTCTTCTGTGACATACTCTATGCAAGATCTTCCATTGCACTGTTGCAAGCTTTGGCTTCACTCCTCCATTGTTTTTAGTGCACTTTAAAGTATGTAACTTTGGCTGGGTTCTGTCCTACCATTTCTGTAAACTGCCCAGAATGGCCTTGTTGCTAGATAGCATGGTATATAAATGAATGAATGAATGAATGAATGAATGAATGATATAGTCGGTGGCATTTTAAAAATATTTTTAGGGAAACAAAGCAGTCAGTATAAAGACTGTTAATAGTTGGGATATGTTTGAAATACTTTCTTCTGAAAGTGAATGCATATTTCATGAAACATTAATTACAATCAGAAATCTTTGGCCAAAAAAGCTGTGTGTTTGAATTATTTAGCCTCTTTTCAGAGAAGGGACCTTGTGTGGCACCAACCATGAGGGAAAAGTTATGATAAAATAATTGTTTTAAAGAATCAACTTCAGGGTGTGTTTTTTCTCTTGGCTTTAGAGATAATGGATTACTTGAGTGATATCTTGAAATTAGCAAAGAAAATAGTTTGTTTTGTGGTAAAAAGGTTTTGCCTTCATTTCCCTAAATTGCTTAGCATTCTACGCTGTTAAAAGTGCCAGTGCATACCTTTATTAAAAAGTAAGTTGTGGAAATGTTCTAGGTTCTGCATTTTATGTTATAATATAAGCACTATGCTTCAGCAGAGACATGTTATTTATTGTATCATTGGCCAGCTCTTCTATGACCTAGGGCAGTGTTGGCGAACCTATGGCATGGGTGCCAAAGGTGGCACTTGGAACCCTTTCTGTGGGCACCCAGCATCGCCCCTTCACAGCCACCTGTATTCAGGTTAAATTGCTGTATTGGCACTTTGCAAATAATTAGTGGTTTTTGAATCGCAGTTTGGGCACTCAGCCTCTAAAAGGTTTGACATCACTGCCCTAGAGGTAGAAACTTTATTGGCTTTTAAAATTAAAATTGATGGATAGATTTTTTTTTTTTTTTTTTGCTCTCAGACTAGTATAGAACGTCTTGAAGTGACTTAAAAGTATTGAAACTGTCAAATTTCTTTACTGCTTTTTGACCATTTAATCAGTTTAAGGTTAAGTTGCAGAAATGAAAGTAGTTTGTCTACCATTCTAATCCCCTATTGCAGGGCTGTTCAACTTTGAACAGGCCAAGGACCACTTTTTCCAGCCCAAAGTGCCTGAGGGCTACTACACTAAAACTTCTACTTGCAAATTTTATCTGTTCCGAGTACATGCTCATAACAAAACTTTTGTAAGCAGAGCAGTGGTTTCCCATAGGAATGCACTGAAAACCAATTAACCCATTCTAAAGGGAACAGATTTCAATGCACCATGGTCCTTGAACTGCCCCACTCGGCTGAGACAGTGGGCTGGCAGACCCAGAACTTTGCTGGGGCAGTGGTGGTCCTTGGGATGGGGGAGGGAGGGGTGGAGAACTTATCCCCTCCCTTTTTTTATTGATAGCCGGCGGGCTACTTTTGAACCCTTCACGGGCTATCAGTAGCCCGTGGTCTACCTGTTGGGCAGGCCTGCCCTATTGTATTATATAATCAGTACAAAAAAAATCACAGAAAAGCAGATGCTGCAAAAAAAAATCATTGTTTTGCAATTTAACAAATTTAGGAATATTGACCTCTCAACACTACCTGATAAACATCTGAGTAAAGATCAGTGAAAAAGTGAGAACTTCTAAAATTAGGTAGCTCCAGACTAAATACAGTAAGAATAGATGAATATAGATTTCAGTATGTCAAGTTCATAATGCATGCTAGCATAAGTGAAGAAATAACTGTGGGTCTCTTTGTGTTCATTTGTGTTTCCATAGTACCATAGTACAACTCTGCTAAATCTGGTAGCTATACACAGTATGTCCTCTAGTACTATGCAGGAAATATATATTGTTGAAAGCATTTTCAAAATATTCTACATCATATTTTATAGCATTCTGGTTCTTGGAAAAAAAGCAGTGAGTTGAAGTGTTCAATCTTTGCATTGTCCACAATGACTGTTCTGATCTGATAAAAATTGAAAACTGATTAAGAAACCAAATAACATGTGATAGGTATGCCAACATATATAAAAGCTACTACACCTGGCCAAAATATCTTGTGTTTCTTTAAAACACAACTATCCTTGATAGAGATGGACATGAGCTTATTAGTGTATTTTCTTTGTCTTATAAGATAATTTCTTGGCTTTTGTGTTTAATAATTTCTTTCCATTTCAGATGCAATCAAACATAATCAGCACATTTTGAAGTATAAAAGCACAAAAAAAACCTGGATGGTGCACAGATGGACTATATTTCCCCTCACATGCTTCCTTTATGTAGGATTTCTTAATAAGTAAATGGTTCCATTATATACCCCACATATATAGATAGGCATTTGCACTGATCTAGATACCATACACACACCGTTTCCGCATTTCAATAGTTTCAAATTTTCTTTGGTATTGTCAATGCAAGTGAAAGATTCATACACTTCAGTGAAGTAAAATATTGCTAAATTAAAAAACTAGATCAATATATTCTGTTGATTTGAAAAAGAAATGAGTATATTGTTTGCTTGCCAAAATATATTGGGCATAAATTCATGCTACTTTAAAGCCCAATTATTTGTAATAAAATATCCAATTAGATCCTCATGAAATATCTTTCAGAACTGGAATATTACTTAACCTGTGTGAGCCTCCTGAATGGCAAAAATTAATCAAGGCAGGATAAATATTACCTATGGAAAATACAGATTTATGGTGATATAGTTACCTTTTAAATACACATCCATACACACACAAAACGAAGCTCTGATAGTGTAAGATTTGGACTTGCTGTGCATAAAGTGTGTCAAAACTCTAGAAACAGACCAGGGGGTGAAGTTGCTCAATTTAATTCCCCAAGATCTAAAGAAGGTCGGTATCACTTTATATAGCCCTGGCAGAGCAGATCATTACCAGTCACAAATCTGTTCGTTACATGCCGAGAGTTTATAGCAAAATAAATAGACTGTCATCACAAGTTCAGAAAATTGTGTGTTCGACCCACGATAATGTGTAAAGGGCGTTTAATAGAGTTCAGCATTTATTCGTTATCTGTATGCGGGCAGAGACGGCAGTAGCGTTATCAGCTTCTTGGGGGGAAATTCGGTAGCTCTCCACGTCACGTGACATGCCTCACAGACGCGCACACACTCTGCGATGCAGTTTTGATTCTACTCACAGCAGAAGGCTTAGCCACAAGAGATTCCACTGGTTCAAACCAGCGTAAACCAGCCTTTTTTTTTAGTCTACAAAGGAACAGATTACCGCTTGTATCAAATGGGGAGGGGTTGGGAGAAGAATCTTTGTTTCAGAAATATGTTGATTATCATAATCTAAAATGGTAGCTACATATTATATTACTGTTTGACTGAGTTTGGCAAGCTTTAAATATTTCATTTTAAAAATAGAAGTAGAAATTCATCAAGTGCCACTATGGTTAAATGGAGAAAAATCTTTTGTTAATTTGAATGAGCATCTTTCAGCCATCGTTTAAAAAAAGAAAATCCCCCATTACTTAGCTTAGTTGCAAATCCTATGCAGAGCTTAAATTCAGCCATGCGGCACAAACAAGATAGAACTTTTTTTTTTGTTTGAGAGCTATTGAAAAAACAAATGTGGAGCATTTTAAAAACCCTCATTGACTATGGTAGGGAGCCATGCCCCAAATGGTTTCTATTGCAGGAGAGTAGTTTTAAACTTTGGCCTCTAAAGTATCATAGCCAACTGCGGATGGATGACCTTGGGGGTGGAAAGACTGATATGGTCAACTCCCAGATCATCTCTTTTAAAGATGTTTCATGTTTGTCTTTTTGGAGGAAAAGGTGAAAAAAGGAAGAGAACGAAGGAAAAAGTGATTGCAAAGTGCTTTGATTTTAAGAACAGATTCAGTCGGACTGGAAAATGTGTATATATATATTTTTTCTTGATATCAGATCCTTAGAAAGCTTTCTCTCTAAAATGCTGTTAACTGCAGCCTCCTCTTTGCTAATGAGCATAAGCACTATATCTAGATTTGTTTGATAGTGGCACATGCCATAATTTTAGATTAATAAAGTAAGCATAAGATACTTACATTGCTCTTTTTGTCACTGGAAACATCTTTAGAAAACAAACAAACCTCAAATGTATATCCATGTTTAAAGTTAGTCCAGAAATAAATGCACAAATAGTTAATGGTCAGTTTAACAGGTGGGCCACCTTAGTTGTCAATAATAGGTAGCCTCAGTGAGAAAACTTGACCTCCCCACACCACACACCACTTAGAGATCAAGACTGTCTCTGTATTCATTGAAGAGTGAAAAAATGTGCTCCATTTCTTGGTAACCCCTCATAATAGGCTGATATTGTGAATAGGAATAATTTTAATTGTCAAACAATTCAAAAGATTTTGGCTACTTGAAGATTAGTGAAAAATAGTTCTGAGGAGCAGTGAAGGGGAATGAAATGACTATTTTAAAATGAAACAAAGGCATAGGAAATAGTGTAGCATAAACTGTGTTTATTTCCAGTACATATATGTAGTTATAGTTAGATAATTAATTTGTTTGTTGCCCATTTATTTTTGGTAGGGATACTAGTAATCTACTGCACAAAATTACGTTGGCTTATTAATTTTTGACATTTATACTAGCTGATCTTAAAAAAAACTGCTACAGAAACTGGTTCCTCAGTAGCCAAGTCTGATATATACTGTGATCTATTTAATAAGATAGATATATCAGGACATAAAGAGGCAGGTGTCAGTGCTAAAAAGTATTCTGAAAACTTGTGTATACAAAATCACTTCAGCTGTACTGTCTTAGAAGAGAGGAATCGTAAACTTGTTTTCCTCTTTATATTATAGACTTCTATGAAGTCATTCCCCTTTATTTCATGATGGTGTCTTAGATGTGGTTTAAAAGAGAATTTCACACTATTCTCTTTGTTTAATGTGACAGTGTGAGAAAGTGATCTTTATTCGTTCAAAAAACTCTGCATGTAGTCTATGTTTAGGTTCTTTTAATGTGTTTGTCTGTGATTTTTAAATGCTAAACATGTAAACAGATAAATTGTCAATGTTAATTCTGTATCCTGTCACACAACTGATCTTTCTCTCCTGCCATTTCTTTCCTTTTTATCTTTTTTGTGCGTTCATGTTGCAGTTGATAAAATTACGTGAAGAGGTGAGTACTTCCTTGCTTTTTGTTGTTTGGCTTTTCTTTTAAAGATGGTTTTCCAAATCTGAAGTAGATCTTTTTGGTCGTTGTTACAGGAAAATCTGCACAAAGCAACAAATATTGATTACGTTGCTTTAAAACATTGCAGCTTTCTTTCTTTCTTTCTTTCTTTCTTTCTTTCTTTCTTTCTTTCTTTCTTTCTTTCTTTTAAAACTACACACTTAAATGGGAATCCCTAGATCAGACCTTTAAAATTAACATTCTTTGATAGCATAGAGAAAAGGGATAATTTAAAGCCACTGGAAAAAAGAAGGAAAACTACTATTTGATCTCTATTAGAATACCATGATCTAATCAGATTCTGTAATGATAGCTGCATCACTCAATCTTTGATGGAGTAAATACCTTTATATCTGAGCAATATTAGTGAAAGTAATATATCAGTGGGGGAGAAATCTCTGAAGTAAGGATGCTCCCATCCATCACTGTGTAGACCTACTGGCATACAAAACAGTATGAAAATATTGCATGCACGTTGAAAAGTGAATCCAGGTAGATGTCTGCTCAGTTGTGCTTCCTCTATTTATTATTTATTTCTGGTTATGCTGTAAAGAATGCAAATTAGAGTCCTTCTTTCTTGCATCGTAGAAAATGACCTGAAGTGGAAACAATATTCTGAAGCACATATAAAGTGACTTGATGTTTGTTTGCTAGTATGTTGTTCAAGGTTTCTCTTCAGTCTTATTTTGTAGCATAGCAAATGTTTACAATATTATTATTTTTTGTTTTTTAAAAATCTGATGCTTGCACCTAGAGGTTTAGTATATAAAAGTTGCTAGGGAACCAGTTTTCTTAGCTGGTTGCATAGTGACACCTAAGAGTTTCTAAAAGAGACACAGGGAGCAGAGAAAAAAGTGCTTATTTCATCTTGTGCTTGGTGGATGACATTGGGTGTAGCCTGAACATGTTTAATTCCAAAGGGGAAGTGAGTCAGGGGCTATTTTTAGGGGGTGATGCGCTGAGCTAGAGGGAACTGGGATATAACCAAATTAAATAAGGGGTGTGGCAGGATTGTTGATTTATTGATTTCCTTAATACATTGGGACTGATCAATCATGTGCTTACAATTCCCCATAACTAATGCAGCGTGTTTGATGTGAAGAAGGCACCATCATACAAAAGTGACTCGATCAAGTCATGTCCTTGAGCTCTAATATATCTTTCTATTATCAGTACAGAGTTCTGTACAACATAGCATTTTGCAGAATGATAGTAGCAGAAAGGCAGATATCTGCCCTGAGGAGTGTACAGTTAATTTTTCTGTGGAGAGGAGAAAGCAAATGAGGAGGAAGATAACAGAAAAGACAGGGGCACAATGATAATGGGAAATAATTTGGTGCAGCAGCAATAACAATAACAACAACAACAATAGCAACAACAGCGAATTGCATGCTGTCAAGCCAATTCTGACTTAGCAATCATTTCCAGAGTTTTCTAGTTAGAGAGTACACAGAAGTAGTGTACTGTTCCCTTTATCCGAGGGCACCGTGGGGCAGTGCAGTTTGACCAAGGCCCTTCAGGATCGCTCTTCCCCCACCAGGCACAGTGGGGAATCAATCTCCCAGCCTCTGACTCTGCAGCCAGATACCTAAGTCACCAAGATATACCCAGCATATGCTTAGGCTTTGTTTGAACTGCACTGCAGGGCCAAAAGAATAATACTTCTCTGATCCATATGTCAAAGTAATCTTGAGCTGCAAACCCATTCATACTTATCTAAGAGTGAGCTGAATTGAATGGAGCTAATATCTGAGTATCCATTCACAGGATCACACTGTTAGTAATAGGACTGTCAGAATTCTCTTACTTCACACTACTGCGAAGCAAGGACATGAGTGTCACAATTTCTTACAGAGGCATACCTTGAATTCATTGAATGAATGCTTAATACAAAGCCAAACTTTTTAATATCTTTTCATATGCATACCTTTTGTGTTATATATTTGTAGGGATAAGAATACAGCCAAAGAATTATTGGAAACAAATGTGGCACATTTTCTAAGCCTTCATCACTGACATGTTTCCATTATTCTTTGGGATTGATGGTAATATATAATGTTGGGAACAAATAGTCATAGAAATGTGAAAACAAGCCAGCTTATATTGAAGACCTGGACTTTTCTTTTCTCTAATATGTACAGTAGATTGCATTTTCATGCTATTTGTTTATTTTGTATAAGGCCTAACATTTATCCTTTTTCTTGCCACAGATTACTGTGTGATAGGAAATACATAGCTAATAAAAATATTGGAAGTCAAGATCAAAGAGCAGAATGTGAAGTGCAGTGCAGGCTTTGCTGCTGCAGTTTTTAGTTGCCATATTATCTTGAGGATAAGCTGTAAACAGGGTGCTGTTTATTTAGTGAGCTTAAAATGCACATTAAAGCTCAAATGACGGCTAGTGCAGTGATTCACATGAGGTTCCAAACTAGTTATATAGTAAGGCATCAAGGCTTTCCCAATTACAGTTCTCCAAAGGAGGTACAATCTTGAAAGCAATTGTGATTTTCCCCATACTGTTTGTTAGTAAAATGTACAATTCCTCTCATTACAAGGCTTTATTCCAACACAGATGCCTTACACAGAATTCTGTGGAGACTGCACTGCTCTGTTTTCTTTCTGTTTCTGAGATCTCAGTTTGAATCCAGCCCACATGGAATGACTAAATCTCTGGCCACACAGTCTGCCCCTTCGCAAAACTTCTGAATGTAACTCCATAGAGAAGCTCTTTGTAAAGCTTAAAGACAGTCCGATCGACCTCACATTCCTTTGTATAAAAAAAGATGAGGGACGGTGGTGAGGAAAGAATTGAAAGCACGTGATGCCGATTTTAGATACATTGTTTTTAGAATGGGAAATCAGAAGTATGAAGTAATTCATAATGACATTCTTTGGTGCTGTGCTTAACAGCAAAACTAGCCTAAACTTTGGTGGTGCTTTGGTGGTTTCTTAATTTAGTTTTGTCAGTTGTGCTCTGAATACCTAACCTATAATAACAATAGTTATTTAGTGGTGTGCACATTCTACACTAGAATCTTTGCAAGCAAAACCAATAGTCATTTTAGAAACATTTCAGAAGTATATTTAGGCAGCATAGCTAGCAGTGTTTAATGAAGCAGTTGTCTGTTATTTTCCCCCTCTATTGACCCTGGAATCTTTGTCTTTAGTCTAGAAAATATGTCCAACTTTTTATTACCAGGTATGTGTGTGCATGAACTCAGATTATCAGTCCTGAAATACTAAAATTGATTATATTTGTATGTACTTCAAATCCCACTTTGAAACAAACTATTTCCC